>OX384030.1:17963469-18700740 GCA_947534325.1 Agonum fuliginosum | reverse complement strand
GAATTTAGACCGAATTTAGACCGAATTTAGACTGAATTTAGACCGAATTTAGACCGAATTTAGACCGAATTTAGACCGAATTTAGACCGAATTTAGACTGAATTTAGACTGAATTTAGACTGAATTTAGACCGAATTTAGACCGAATTTAGACTGAATTTAGACTGAATTTAGATTTAATTTAGACTGAATTTAGACTGAATTTAGACCGAATTTCGACTGAATTTAGACCGAATTTAGACCGAATTTAGACCGAATTTAGACTGAATTTAGACCAAATTTAGACCGAATTTAGACCGAATTTAGACTAAATTTAGACCGAATTTAGACCGAATTTAGACCGAATTTAGACTGAATTTAGACCGAATTTAGACCGAATTTAAACTGAATTTAGACCGAATTTAGACCGAATTTAGACCGAATTTAGACCGATTTTAGGACTGAATTTAGACCGAATTTAGACCGAATTTAGACCGAATTTAGACTGAATTTAGACTGAATTTAGACCGAATTTAGACCGAATTTAGACCGAATTTAGACTGAATTTAGACCGAATTTAGACTGAATTTAGACCGAATTTAGACCGAATTTAGACTGAATTTAGACCGAATTTAGACTGAATTTAGACCGAATTTAGACCGAATTTAGACCGAATTTAGACTGAATTTAGACCGAATTTATACCGAATTTAGACCGAATTTAGACTGAATTTAGACCGAATTTAGACCGAATTTAGACCGAATTTAGACCGAATTTAGACCAAATTTAGACCGAATTTAGACCGAATTTAGACCGAATTTAGACTGAATTTAGACTGAATTTAGACCGAATTTAGACCGAATTTAGACCGAATTTAGACCGAATTTAGACCGAATTTAGACCGAATTTAGACTGAATTTAGACCGAATTTAGACCGAATTTAGACCGAATTTAGACCGAATTTAGACTGAATTTAGACCGAATTTAGACCGAATTTAGACCGAATTTAGACCGAATTTAGACTGAATTTAGACCGAATTTAGACCGAATTTAGACTGAATTTAGACTGAATTTAGACTGAATTTAGACCGAATTTAGACTGAATTTAGACCGAATTTAGACCGAATTTAGACTGAATTTAGACCGAATTTAGACTGAATTTAGACCGAATTTAGACTGAATTTAGACCGAATTAAGACTGAATTTAGACCGAATTTAGACCGAATTTAGACCGAATTTAGACTGAATTTAGACCGAATTTAGACTGAATTTAGACCGAATTTAGACCGAATTTAGACCGAATTTAGACCGAATTTAAACCGAATTTAGACCGAATTTAGACCGAATTTAGACCGAATTTAGACCGAATTTAGACCGAATTTAGACCGAATTTAGACCGAATTTAGACCGAATTTAGACCGAATTTAGACCGAATTAAGACTGAATTTAGACCGAATTTAGACCGAATTTAGACCGAATTTAGACCGAATTTAGACCGAATTTAGACCGAATTTATACTGAATTTAGACTAAATTTAGACCGAATTTAGACTGAATTTAGACCGAATTTAGACTGAATTTAGACCGAATTTAGACCGAATTTAGACCGAATTTAGACCGAATTTAGACCGAATTTAGACTGAATTTAGACCGAATTTAGACCGAATTTAGACCGAATTTAGACCGAATTTAGACCGAATTTAGACTGAATTTAGACAGAATTTAGACTGAATTTAGACCGAATTTAGACTGAATTTAGACTAAATTTAGACCGAATTTAGACCGAATTTAGACCGAATTTAGACCGAATTTAGACTGAATTTAGACCGAATTTAGACCGAATTAAGACTGAATTTGAGACTGAATTTAGACCGAATTTAGACTGAATTTAGACCGAATTTAGACTTAATTTAGACCGAATTTAGACCGAATTTAGACCGAATTTAGACCGAATTTAGACCGAATTTAGACCGAATTTAGACCGAATTTAGACCGATTTTAGACTGAATTTAGACCGAATTTAGACCGAATTTAGACCGAATTTAGACCGAATTAAGACTGAATTTAGACCGAATTTAGACCGAATTTAGACCGAATTTAGACTGAATTTAGACCGAATTTAGACCGAATTTAGACCGAATTTAGACTGAATTTAGACTAAATTTAGACCGAATTTAGACTGAATTTAGACCGAATTTAGACTGAATTTAGACCGAATTTAGACCGAATTTAGACCGAATTTAGACCGAATTTAGACCGAATTTAGACTGAATTAGACCGAATTTAGACCGAATTTAGACCGAATTTAGACCGAATTTAGACTGAATTTAGACAGAATTTAGACTGAATTTAGACCGAATTTAGACTGAATTTAGACTGAATTTAGACTGAATTTAGACAGAATTTAGACTGAATTTAGACCGAATTTAGACTGAATTTAGACTGAATTAAGACCGAATTTAGACTGAATTTAGACCGAATTTAGACCAAATTTAGACTGAATTTAGACCGAATTTAGACTTAATTTAGACCGAATTTAGACCGAATTTAGACCGAATTTAGACCGAATTTAGACCGAATTTAGACCGAATTTAGACCGAATTTAGACCGAATTTAGACCGAATTTAGACCGAATTTAGACTGAATTTAGACTGAATTTAGACCGAATTTAGACTGAATTTAGACCGAATTTAGACTGAATTTAGACCGAATTTAGACTGAATTTAGACCGAATTTAGACCAAATTTAGACCGAATTTAGACTGAATTTAGACAGAATTTAGACTGAATTTAGACCGAATTTAGACTGAATTTAGACTGATTTAGACCGAATTTAGACTGAATTTAGACCGAATTTAGACCGAATTTAGACCGAAATTAGACCGAATTTAGACCGAATTTAGACTGAATTTAGACCGAATTTAGACCGAATTTAGACTGAATTTAGACTGAATTTAGACTGAATTTAGACCGAATTTAGACTGAATTTAGACCGAATTTAGACTGAATTTAGACCGAATTTAGACCGAATTTAGACCGAATTTAGACTGAATTTAGACAGAATTTAGACTGAATTTAGACCGAATTTAGACTGAATTTAGACTGAATTTAGACCGAATTTAGACTGAATTTAGACCGAATTTAGACCGAATTTAGACCGAATTTAGACCGAATTTAGACCGAATTTAGACTGAATTTAGACCGTATTTAGACCGAATTTAGACCGAAATTAGACCGAATTTAGACCGAATTTAGACTGAATTTAGACCGAATTTAGACCGAATTTAGACTGAATTTAGACTGAATTTAGATTTAATTTAGACTGAATTTAGACTTAATTTAGACCGAATTTCGACTGAATTTAGACCGAATTTAGACCGAATTTAGACCGAATTTAGACTGAATTTAGACCGAATTTAGATTGAATTTAGACCGAATTTAGATTGAATTTAGACCGAATTTAGACCGAATTTAGACTGAATTTAGACTGAATTTAGACCGAATTTAAACCGAATTTAGACTGAATTTAGACCGAATTTAGACTGAATTTAGACTGAATTTACACCAAATTTAGACCGAATTTAGACCGAATTTAGACCGAATTTAGACCGAATTTAGACTGAATTTAGACCGAATTTAGACCGAATTTAGACTGAATTTAGACTGAATTTAGACTGAATTTAGACCGAATTTAGACTGAATTTAGACCGAATTTAGACCGAATTTAGACTGAATTTACACCGAATTTAGACTGAATTTAGACCGAATTTAGACCGAATTTAGACTGAATTTAGACCGAATTTAGACTTAATTTAGACCGAATTTAGACTGAATTTAGACCGAATTTAGACTGAATTTAGACCGAATTTAGACCGAATTTAGACCGAATTTAGACCGAATTTAGACTGAATTTAGACTGAATTTAGACTGAATTTAGACCGAATTTAGACTGAATTTAGACTAAATTTAGACCGAATTTAGACCGAATTTAGACCGAATTTAGACCGAATTTAGACTGAATTTAGACCGAATTTAGACCGAATTAAGACTGAATTTAGACCGAATTTAGACCGAATTTAGACCGAATTTAGACTGAATTTAGACCGAATTTAGACCGAATTTAGACTGAATTTAGACCGAATTTAGACCGAATTTAGACCGAATTTAGACCGAATTTAGACCGAATTTAAACCGAATTTAGACCGAATTTAGACCGAATTTAGACTGAATTTAGACCGAATTTAGACCGAATTTAGACCGAATTTAGACCGAATTTAGACCGAATTTAGACTGAATTTAGACCGAATTTAGACCGAATTTAGACTGAATTTAGACTGAATTTAGACTGAATTTAGACCGAATTTAGACTGAATTTAGACCGAATTTAGACCGAATTTAGACCGAATTTAGACCGAATTTAGACTGAATTTAGACCGAATTTAGACTGAATTTAGACCGAATTTAGACCGAATTTAGACCGAATTTAGACTGAATTTGAGACTGAATTTAGACCGAATTTAGACTGAATTTAGACCGAATTTAGACTAAATTTAGACCGAATTTAGACTTAATTTAGACCGAATTTAGACCGAATTTAGACCGAATTTAGACCGAATTTAGACCGAATTTAGACCGAATTTAGACCGAATTTAGACCGAATTTAGACCGAATTTAGACCGAATTTAGACCGAATTTAGACCGAATTTAGACTGAATTTAGACCGAATTTAGACTGAATTTAGACCGAATTTAGAATTAATTTAGACCGAATTTAGACCGAATTTAGACCGAATTTAGACCGAATTTAGACCGAATTTAGACCGAATTTAGACTGAATTTATACCGAATTTAGACCGAATTAAGACTGAATTTAGACCGAATTTAGACCGAATTTAGACCGAATTTAGACTGAATTTAGACCGAATTTAGACCGAATTTAGACTGAATTTAGACCAAATTTAGACTGAATTTAGACTGAATTTAGACCGAATTTAGACCGAATTTAGACCGAATTTAGACCGAATTTAGACCGAATTTAGACCGAATTTAGACCGAATTTAGACCGAATTTAGACCGAATTTAGACCGAATTAAGACTGAATTTAGACCGAATTTAGACCGAATTTAGACCGAATTTAGACTGAATTTAGACCGAATTTAGACTGAATTTAGACCAAATTTAGACTGAATTTAGACCGAATTTAGACCGAATTTAGACCGAATTAAGACCGAATTAAGACTGAATTTAGACCGAATTTAGACCGAATTTAGACCGAATTTAGACTGAATTTAGACCGAATTTAGACTGAATTTAGACCGAATTTAGACTAAATTTAGACCGAATTTAGACCGAATTAAGACTGAATTTAAACTGAATTTAGACCGAATTTAGACCGAATTTAGACTGAATTTAGACCGAATTTAGACCGAATTTAGACCGAATTTAGACTGAATTTAGACTAAATTTAGACCGAATTTAGACTGAATTTAGACCGAATTTAGACTGAATTTAGACCGAATTTAGACCGAATTTAGACCGAATTTAGACCGAATTTAGACCGAATTTAGACTGAATTTAGACCGAATTTAGACCGAATTTAGACCGAATTTAGACCGAATTTAGACTGAATTTAGACAGAATTTAGACTGAATTTAGACCGAATTTAGACCGAATTTAGACTGAATTTAGACCGAATTTAGACCGAATTTAGACCGAATTTAGACCGATTTTAGACTGAATTTAGACCGAATTTAGACCGAATTTAGACCGAATTTAGACTGAATTTAGACTGAATTTAGACCGAATTTAGACCGAATTTAGACCGAATTTAGACTGAATTTAGACCGAATTTAGACTGAATTTAGACCGAATTTAGACCGAATTTAGACTGAATTTAGACCGAATTTAGACTGAATTTAGACCGAATTTAGACCGAATTTAGATAGAATTTAGACTGAATTTAGACCGAATTTATACCGAATTTAGACCGAATTTAGACTGAATTTAGACTGAATTTAGACCGAATTTAGACTGAATTTAGACTGAATTTAGACCGAATTTAGACCGAATTTAGACTGAATTTAGACCGAATTTAGACCGAATTTAGACTGAATTTAGACCGAATTTAGACTGAATTTAGACCGAATTTAGACCGAATTTAGACTGAATTTAGACCGAATTTAGACTTAATTTAGACCGAATTTAGACTGAATTTAGACCGAAATTAGACTGAATTTAGACCGAATTTAGACCGAATTTAGACCGAATTTAGACCGAATTTAGACTGAATTTAGACTGAATTTAGACTGAATTTAGACCGAATTTAGACTGAATTTAGACTAAATTTAGACCGAATTTAGACCGAATTTAGACCGAATTTAGACCGAATTTAGACTGAATTTAGACCGAATTTAGACCGAATTAAGACTGAATTTAGACCGAATTTAGACCGAACTTAGACCGAATTTAGACTGAATTTAGACCGAATTTAGACTGAATTTAGACTGAATTTAGACCGAATTTAGACCGAATTTAGACCGAATTTAGACCGAATTTAGACTGAATTTAGACCGAATTTAGACCGAATTTAGACCGAATTTAGACCGAATTTAGACCGAATTTAGACTGAATTTAGACCGAATTTAGACCGAATTTAGACTGAATTTAGACTGAATTTAGACCGAATTTAGACTGAATTTAGACCGAATTTAGACCGAATTTAGACCGAATTTAGACCGAATTTAGACCGAATTTAGACTGAATTTAGACCGAATTTAGACCGAATTTAGACCGAATTTAGACCGAATTTAGACTGAATTTGAGACTGAATTTAGACCGAATTTAGACTGAATTTAGACCGAATTTAGACTGAATTTAGACCGAATTTAGACTTAATTTAGACCGAATTTAGACCGAATTTAGACCGAATTTAGACCGAATTTAGACCGAATTTAGACCGAATTTAGACCGAATTTAGACCGAATTTAGACCGAATTTAGACCGAATTTAGACTGAATTTAGACCGAATTTAGACTGAATTTAGACCGAATTTAGACTGAATTTAGACCGAATTTAGACCGAATTTAGACCGAATTTAGACCGAATTTAGACCGAATTTAGACCGAATTTAGACCGAATTTAGACTGAATTTATACCGAATTTAGACCGAATTAAGACTGAATTTAGACCGAATTTAGACCGAATTTAGACCGAATTTAGACTGAATTTAGACCGAATTTAGACCGAATTTAGACTGAATTTAGACCAAATTTAAACTGAATTTAGACTGAATTTAGACCGAATTTAGACCGAATTTAGACCGAATTTAGACCGAATTTAGACCGAATTTAGACCGAATTTAGACCGAATTTAGACCGAATTAAGACTGAATTTAGACCGAATTTAGACCGAATTTAGACCGAATTTAGACTGAATTTAGACCGAATTTAGACTGAATTTAGACCAAATTTAGACTGAATTTAGACCGAATTTAGACCGAATTTAGACCGAATTAAGACTGAATTTAGACTGAATTTAGACCGAATTTAGACCGAATTTAGACTGAATTTAGACCGAATTTAGACCGAATTTAGACCGAATTTAGACTGAATTTAGACTAAATTTAGACCGAATTTAGACTGAATTTAGACCGAATTTAGACTGAATTTAGACCGAATTTAGACCGAATTTAGACCGAATTTAGACCGAATTTAGACCGAATTTAGACTGAATTTAGACCGAATTTAGACCGAATTTAGACCGAATTTAGACCGAATTTAGACTGAATTTAGACAGAATTTAGACTGAATTTAGACCGAATTTAGACTGAATTTAGACTGAATTTAGACCGAATTTAGACTGAATTTAGACCGAATTTAGACCGAATTTAGACCGAATTTAGACCGAATTTAGACCGAATTTAAACTGAATTTGAGACTGAATTTAGACCGAATTTAGACTGAATTTAGACCGAATTTAGACTGAATTTAGACCGAATTTAGACTTAATTTAGACCGAATTTAGACCGAATTTAGACCGAATTTAGACCGAATTTAGACCGAATTTAGACCGAATTTAGACCGAATTTAGACCGAATTTAGACCGAATTTAGACCGAATTTAGACCGAATTTAGAACAAAAAGTAGAACAAGAGTAGATTCATAGTAGAACAAGTAGATTCATAGATTCAGGAATAATAAAACCAGTTACATTTAGTAATTGGGCTACACCTATTGTGTCCGTTATTAAAAAAGATGGTAGTGTGAGAATTTGTGGCGACTATAAAATCACCATTAATCCTCATATAGAAATGGAACATTATCCATTATCTAAAACTGATGAATTATTAAACCAATTGCAGGGTGGACAGCACTTTTCCAAAATCGATTTGGCCCATGCCTATCAACAAATTGAACTCGATGATCCATCTAAGGAATTATTAACGATTTCAACTCATAAAGGACTTTTCCAATACAACCGTTTGGCTTTCGGAGTAAATACTGCCCCACCAAGTTCCAAATTTTTTTATTTTTTTATTGTATCATGTACTCTACGGGCGAACCCAAATGGTACTAAACATTATACACAGGAAATATTACAATGGTACAAACTAAAATATATCATGTTATTACCACTGAAATATAATAATACTGAAACGCGCTCTGGCGACGCCAACCCGCGACAGAGACAGCGACTCGCGGGTGATTGCGTCTCTGTCGTACAGTCCTGATTGGTTTGTGGTCCTGATGTCGCGTGACTTTTGTTCTAATGCGCATGCGCAGGAGGGTAAGACAACGATAGAATCACCCGTGAGTAGCTGTCTCTCTCGGCTCGCTTTTCGTCCGCCGCGAGCATAGGGGAGTGCACGTTCCAGTATTACTATATTTCAGTGATCATTACACGATTAAATACTATACTAATAAAATTAACTAACAAAGAATATACAAATTAAAATAAGAATAAAAATAATGCCTACTACACTAACAAAGTGATACTAACAATTTAAATTGATGAATGCATTGCAATATGAGATGAAGGTACAGGTGAAAATATCACAGTCTTTAATTTTATTCAAAGTTCTAATAATACAATTTATAGGTGTATTTTTACCACGATTAGTGTGAAATGGTTGATAACTAAAAATTTCAGCTGATCTGGTTGCATATGAAGGCGCACGTAAATTAAAAATAGTCTCTAACAATTCAGATGAATCGATATCACCGTGTAATAATTTAAATGCCTGCCATTTCTCTTCTATATTCCAACTTTTGCATGCCAACAAGATACAGCCTTTGATCGTAATTGTACAAATTCTTATTAATATTTAACTTAAAAAGTAGGAAGCAGTACTTCAGGAAGTGCCTGGGACAGTCTGTTTCTTGGATGACATCTATGTTACGGGTAAAAATAAAATTGAACATGAAAATGTAAGAAATTTAAACATGGTCTTCCAAAGATTAACTGACTGTGGGTTTAAAGTAAATGGAGATAAATGTCAATTTTTTCAAGATTCAGTTAAATACTTAGGATTTGTATTCGATAAAAACGCGTGTCCAGACAATTCATCGCAGGAAAATTCATCGCGGAAAGTTCATCGCGGAAAGTTAATCGCAGGAAAATTCATCGCGGGGAAAATTCATCGCGAGGTAAATTAATCGCAGGAAAGTTCATCGCGGGAAAGTTCATCGCGGGGTAAATTCATCGCGAGGTAAATTCATCGCGGGCAAGTTAATCGCGGGAAAGTTCATCGCGGGGAAAATTCATCGGGAGGTAAATTAATCGCGAGAAAGTTCATCGCGGGAATGTTCATCGCGGAGAAAATTCATCGCGGGGAAAATTCATCGCAAGGTAAATTAATCGCGAGAAAGTTCATCGCGGAGAAAATTCATCGCGAATATATTTATTGTAGTAATGTGGAATGGTATGTTGTGTTATGTTAATCCTTATTGATCACGAATTATTTTATAATATGAAATTTAATATTTTCCCTTACAAACTGCACTTGAAGAAAGTTCATAAAATTCTAACGTTTGCAGGTGTTCTTTGGCTTACAATTTCTATAATAGGATTAAAAAGTCATTTACCATTCGTTCACAACATCAATAGCTAAGAAACAAAAGTGTAATACTGCAAATTTCGAAGAAAGATATAGAAACTCAATAACACCTGAATATATTTAATACATCAGGCCTCAGGTATACCCAACTGGTGTAACAAAGTTCTGTTGGACTCAATTAGGGTTTTGTTAGTATTGATTAGTTTATGTCAAAAAAACGGAGTTCTGTTGGACTCAATTAGGGTTTTGTTAGTATTGATTAGTTTATGTCAAAAAAACGGAGTTCTGTTGGACTCAATTAGGGTTTTGTTAGTATTGATTAGTTTATGTCAAAAAAACGGAGTTCTGTTGGACTCAATTAGGGTTTTGTTAGTATTGATTAGTTTATGTCAAAAAAACGGAGTTCTGTTGGACTCATTTAGGGTTTTGTTAGTATTGATTAGTTTATTTTTTTTAAAACGGAGTTCTGTTGAACTCAATTAGGGTTTTGTTAGTATTGATTAGTTTATTTTAAAAAAACGGAGTTCTGTTGGACTCAATTAGGGTTTTGTTAGTATTGATTAGTTTGGGTACAAATGTGCAAATCGAAGTGTGAAAATTGGTATATGGGTAGCTGGACATTGTGGTGCGGGAACTTTTATACGCTGTGGTTTTTCGGACGTGTGGTTATGGTTTTTATACGCTGTGGTTTTCGGTGGTGTGGCATTTACTCTTCGAGTAAGTTAAGTTCAGAAAAATGTTAGGCAAAAATATTTTCTAGTTTTAAAAAATTTCAAAAAATATTGTTAAAAATACCTACTCTTCGAGTATGTTGGGGTTATGTTCAGAAAAATGTTAGGCACGAATATTTTCTAGTTTTGAAAAATTCAAAAAACCTTGATAAAAATACTCCTCGAGTATGATGTTAGACAAGAATATTTTCTAGTTTTAAAAAATTCAAAAAATCTTGTTAAAAATACTCTTCGAGTATGATGGGGTTAAGTTCAGAAAAATGTTAGGCAAGAATATTTTCTAGTTTTAAAAAATGCAAAAAATATTGTTAAAAATACTCCTAGAGTATGATGGGGTTAAGTTCAGAAAAATGTTAGGCAGAAATATTTTCTAGTTTTAAAAAATTCAAAAAATATTGTAGAAAAACTGTCGTACCTACAATCCCTAAAACCATCGTGCTTTTCAAATGTGCACTTCTGCGCTTATGCAACTGTTGTGTTAATAACACGCAACATTGTGATTTATTTGTCTGCAAAGAAGAATTTACAGATCATGAATATGTCTGAAATTAATTTTTTGGCGATTAATTATCATCGCGATGAACTTTTACGTAATTAAGTTACCTCGCGATGAATTTATTTCGCGATGATCTTTCCCGCGATTAATTTACCTCGCGATGAATTTTCTCCGCGATGAACTTGTCCGCGATTAACTTTCCCGCGATTAATTTACCTCGCGATGAATTTTCCCCGCGATGAACTTTCCCGCGATGAACTTTCCCGCGATGAATTTACCTCGCGATGAATTTACCCCGCGATGAACTTTCCCGCGATGAACTTTCCTGCGATTAATTTACCTCGCGATGAATTTTCCCCGCGATGAATTTTCCTGCGATTAACTTTCCGCGATGAACTTTCCGCGATGAATTTTCCCGCGATGAAATTTCCGGGAATCATAAAAACGGCATTCATACGTGCCCTGAGAAATTAAAAGCAATTAAAAATGTTCTACAACCAAAGAATGTAACTCAATTAAAATCCTTCTTAGGATTAATAAATTATTATGGTAAATTTGTTCAAAATTTGTCAGAAATGTTAGCACCACTGTACAAGCTCTTATGCAAAAATTGTAGATGGAAATGGACTAGTGACTGTGAGCGAGCATTTAATATAGCCAAAAGTAAATTAATATCCGCTGAAGTGTAAGCTCATTTTAATCCAAATATTCCCTTGAAATTAACAGTAGATGCTAGCGAATACGGTATAGGAGCAATTCTAAGTCATGTGTATCCGTCAAATGTAGAACGCCCATTGTCGTACGCCTCGAGTACCTTGAGTGACCAGGAACGTAAATACGCGCAAGTGGAAAAAGAAGGTTTGGCGGTAATTTTTGGTATTAGTAAATTCCACCAGTATTGGTAATAAAGCATTTGTTAGTATATTTAATCCAAAAAAGGGTATTCCAGAGCACTCTGCCAACAGATTACGACTTTTCATATGAAAAAGAATTTGTAAAATCTGAAAAAAAAACGAGCAGATAGCTTATCACGATTACCAGTGGAAGTAGAAAATTCCGAAATTTTGGATTTCGAGTCAATAAAACAAAAAACGGCATCCGACTCAGAACTGAAATCAATTATAAATTTTGTTAGAAACGGTTGGCCCAAATAAAATTAATAAAAATAATAACTTATATTATAAATATAAAGAGAACTAAACAATCGAAAATGACTGCTTGTTCTCGAATAACCGAATTGTCATTCGTACGGAATTACAAGAGTCAATATTAAATTCTTTACATAAAACACATTTAGGCACTAGTAAAATGAAAGAAATAGCCCGTTCGTATTTCTGGTGGCCAAATTTAAATAGAAATATTGAACAAAAAACTAAATCTTGTGAGGCTTGTGTTGCAAATTTCAAAACATCCCCAAAAAGTATATTTAAACCTTGGACTTGGCCAGAATACACATAGACTACATGGAATTTTCAAATAAATATTTCTTAATAATAATTGACGCACACACTAAATGGGTCGAAGTTTTTCCAAGCTCCACCATGAACAGTAAATTCACAATAGAAAAACTTCGCGAAATATTTGCCAGATTTGGACTACCAAAGACACTAGTATCAGATAATGCACGTCAATTTGAATCATATGAATTTAAAACATTTCTCAGCAAAAATGAAATCAATCATGTTACAAGTCCACCTTTCCATGCTCAGTCAAATGGAGCTGCGGAAAATTCTGTCAAAACCGTAAAAAATGCATTAAAAAATCATTTCATCGTAAATCTATAAATTTAATACTGAATAATTTTCTTTTTGACTACCGAATTTCGGTACACAGTACGACTGGTACTGCACCAACACAGCTAATGTTTGGAAGAGTAGTGAGAAACAGATTCGCTCAGTTACTGCCTGATAGTAAAATCAAACTAAATGTTCTAAATGGTCAAAGTAGACAAATAAAAAATTTCCATGGAAATCGTAGCGTTCAATTTGTGGAAGGAGAAATGGCGTTAGCTAGATATTTTAAAGATGTAAATAAACCAACATGGATTAGAGTAAAAATAATTAAACGTTTAAGTAGCACTACGTATATTGTAAAAGTTCCAGAGTTAAACAACATAACATGGAAACGTCATGTAAATCAATTGATAAAGTACAATGTAAATGATATTAAACCACAATCATGTAACAATGATCTGCAAGATAGGTTGATAAATGTGAATAATAATGTTAATGTAGATAAAAATGATGAATGTAGAAATGAGGATGAAAAGGTAGAAAATGTTAACAACGATTGTAACAATGAAGAAATAACAGACGTTAGTGATAAGAGTTTGTCGAGAAATAAATATTATAAATAAAATGTAAATTAGTACGTAAGATATTAATTTAATGTTTGTTATAATTTTTTCATAAGGAGGGGAGAGTGACAATTGTAGAAATAAATGGTATATGTTTGCGCATTCCCTCCACACTGGGTTAATTAATTGATTAGTATATAAGATGAAGCAACGGTAGAATTTCTCTCTCTGTATTGTACCATGTTTAAATAAAGATGTTTTGTAGTAAAGTGTTTAAGTTCTTTACATATTGAATAACTAATTATGCTGTTTGAAAGACACTTTTGTAGTATGTTTTCACGATAACTATGTAAGGACAGTCAAATGTGACAGTTTCACTCGTTTACTCAACAACTATTTTCAACGTACAGATTTAAACGCATGGAAATGGGACTTAAGAACGCACCTGCTACATTTCAGAGACTTATAGACAAATTCCGCGTCGGTTTAAGTGATGTAAGTGTGTTTACGTGTTTAGATGACATTCTGATTCTTTCGGATACCTTTACAGAACATATTGAAGACTTAAAACGCGTTTTTGAACAGTTACATAAATTTAAACTAAAAGGAAAACGTGATAAGTGCGTTTAATTAAATTGATTTCTTCAGCCGTATAGTGGATGGGAAAAGTTTATTGGATTAGTCGCTCAGTTTTTGGAATAATTAAATTAAATAATATTTAATATAATATATTTTCGTGACGTTTCGACCTTTAAGTTTAGGTCATTTTCAAACAATAGAAGGTAAAGAACAAAATTGTAGACAAATGGTAATCAATAATGTAACAAAACCACAAAAAGTGGAGTATAAAGTAAAAAGTTTAAAAGTTTGCTTTTAAACATCGTGTGAACGAGTCAACGGTCGGTTGATTGTGAATTTGACCGTTTTGTTCTTTACCTTCTATTGTTTGAAAATGACCTAAACTTAAAGATCGAAACGTTACGAAAATATATTACCTATATTAAATATTATTTAATTTAATTATTCCAAAAACTGAGCGACTAATCCAATAAACTTTTCCCATCGTGATAAGTGCGTGTTTGTAAGGGATGAGCTTAAATTCCTCGGACATTTTATCACTAAATAAGGTATTAAAGTGAATCCGGAAAAGGTGAGCGCGATTCGTGATATATCGCGACCACTTAATTTAAAACATTTACAAACTTTTTTAGAAACGTGTAATTGGTACAGAAAGTTTGTACCTAATTTCTAGAGTATTGCAGAACATTTAACTAAACTAACGCGTAAGAATGTATCTTCGAAGTGGAACGACGAGCAAGAAACCGCCTACAAGCAGCTAAAAGAATTGTTAACTTCCGCGCCTATTCTTTGACAAGCCGAGCCTAAACTTCCATATACAGGGTGTTTCTGTACTTATGGATCAAACTTTAAGTTTATATGTAACACGTTCTACTGATAACGTAACAAAACGAAATTTTTCAAAAATTCGCAAAATTAAGGGTGATTTACTTAAAGTAAACATGTTGAATGCAACTGGTTTCATAGCTGTTTATGTTGTTTTATTCAAATGTTAACAACGTACGTAATTATCTAATCCAACTGTGATATTGTGTAATGAAGAAATTTAATTAATTTTTTAATGAAACCAATAGCACTCAACATGTTTTCTTTAAGAAAACCACACTTAATTTTAGAATTTTTGAAAAATTCTTTTTGTTCCGTAATCAGTAGAACGTGTTACATATACCTTTAAAGTTTGATCCATAAGTACAGAAACATCCTGTATACTACGTACTAATGCGAGCGACTATGCGCTTGGAGCAGCTTTACTTCAGGGGAAGGACCAGGATGAGCATCCGATCGAATACAGAAGCCAACTTTTAACCTCTGCTGAGAAAAACTATACTTGTACGGAACGCGAAGCTCTTGCTGTAGTTTTCGCTGTTAAAAAGTTCCGGGACTACATAGAAGGTAATGAAGTTCGCATATGTACAGACCATCAATCCTTACGTTGATTGTTGTCCATTAAAATTTCAACGGGACGCCTAGCACGGTGGGCGTTATGTCTGCAAGCTTATAACATAAAAATCTAGTATACTCCAGGCAAAAACAATGTCCCGTCCAAATTGTATTGTGCCTGAAGCTTGTTCCATTTGCACCATCTCCAGTGTTACCTACCAACTAGTACTGCAGAAGAAATCCGAGGTGAGCATATGAAAGATCAGATAAGTAACATGCGATTCTGACGCAAGCACAAGAAGCGAACAAACGGAATCTGAACAAGAATACGATTTCGAGGAAGTATTAAAAGTACGAGAAATCACAGGTGGAAAAAACGCACCATGAACAATTTCCGTACTAACTTCTGACTTCACCCAAACTCTAAAGTTCAAAGTAGACACAGGAGCGGACGATACGTTAATAACAATAAAACAATTCAGCAAACTAAAACCGAAACCGAAACCTGAGCTAGTAAAAAGTCAATACAAACTCTTTGCTGTCGGCAATAAAGAATTACAAGTTAACGACACTGTGGAGTTATCAGTTATATGCAAAGGCAAAACAGTGAAAGTTAAGGCTTACGTAACAGACACAAAAGATAACCTGTTAGGTAGACCGCCAATAAACAAACTTAAATAGATAGAAAATTGTGAGAAAAACAACAACCCAGAGTACCAGGCCGAATTTATTATAACATATCCGCAATTATTTAATAGTTTGGGAAGATTTAAAGATAGAAGTTACAACAATAAAATTAAATCAGAGGCAAAACCATTTTCCATTACTACACAAAGAAGAGTACCATTACCACTAATGGGTATAGCGAGGGGTACGGTCAAGGAAGAATTACAAAAGATGATACAGGAAGATGTGATAGAAGAAACAAAAGATCCGAGCGAATGATGCGCACCAATGGTTGTAGTCGCAAAGAATTTTGGAGGAATCCGTATTTGCGCGGACTTTACTGAACTAAATCAATTTGTAGTCCAAGAAAAATTAATCTTGCCCACTGTTGAGGAAACTTTAGCGCGACTGAAAAAGGCTACAGTTTTCAGTAAGATCGATGCATCATCAGGGTTTTGGCAACTCAAGCTAATTAAGAATTCATGATAGTACCACGACGTTCTTAACACCTTTCGGTTGTTTTTCATATAAACGATGACCATTTTATCTGCACCCGAAGTATATCAAAAAATTATGAACGACATCATCGGTAACCAAGAAGGAACACTTGTGCATATGGATGATATTATTATATTTGGAGAAAACCAATAGCAACATTTACACAACGTTTTAAAGACCCTAGAGGAAAACGGTGTGACACTCCAAGTATAATGCCAATTTAATGTCCGGGAAATTAAATTATATATCAGTGAGAAAGGAATACAACCAAATAAGGTGCTCACAACGGCAATAAAACAATTTAAAGAACCAACCAACGTCACAGAAGTTCGTCAGTTTTTAAAAATGGTAAACCATCTTACTAATTTTTAAAAAAATGCTTCACAAGAAACGAAAGAACTAAGAGAGTTACTAAAAAAGGGAACGAATTTATGTGGACCGACAAGCATCAAAAATGTTTCGATAGAGTAAAAGAATTGCTAACAAAACCTGTATTAGCAATGTACGATACGAACTATGGAAACGCAAATATCAGCAGACGCATGATCATACGGAATAGGTGGCCTGCTAGAGGAAAAACAAGAAGACGGTATTTGGCGTAAAGTAATTTATTGTTGTAAATCTCTGGGTACAACTGAAGAGAAATATGCTGAGATCGAAAAAGAAGCATTGGCATTAGTATGGTGTGAACGGTTACAACAGTACTTAACTGGAAAACATTTTGTACTCCGAACAGATCACAAGCCGTTGACATCTATTTTAAAATCTAAACCAATAAATGAAATAACCATAAGATCACAGATAATGAGACTAGTTGGATACAGTTACGATATAGAACACGTTCCAGGAAAAAAAACCTCGAGAATATGGTAAGAAAGATCAAGATGTGTTGTGTAAAGAAGAAAAAACTATTTACATAAACACAGTCATTTCGAACAGATGACATCAACAACCGAACAACAAATAATAAACGAACAAAAACTGGATCAAATACTCGTATAAATTAGAACGTTCATAGACAAGGGGTGGCCTTCTAAAGAAAAATGCGAAGAAACAACACTACAATATTTCAAATTCAGAACAGAGTTATCATTACAAAAAGATTTTTTATTTTAAAGACAGAATAATTGTTATACCTAGCCATCTTAAAAAAGAAATACTTACGATTTGTCACCAAGGAATCAATAAATGCCAAGAGAGAGCATTTGTCCTCATCGAAATGGGAGTATTCGGTGGCAACTGTGAGAACTTTGGCGCTAGTGTTCCTGTGTACCTTGCCCGAATTTTGTAGTAAAATATGTGCACTTACTGTAGCGCGCTGGCATAAAATCATACTTTATTTACTAAATCTGTTTTAACAATTGAAAGTTTACTTGTATCGTTTGTATGTTTGTATAATTTGTTTCTCTGCAAAATGCGTATTTGTTGTGTGTGTAAAAACAAAATGAATTTACATTGTTTCCCAAAGAATGAAACAATGAAATAATTATGGTTGTCGGAGTTAAAACTGAGTTCAGTTATATATTTGCTCTCAGCATTTTGAAAAAAATGAATTCTTCGGAGAAGGTTATTTGACTGGTAAGATATTCGTTACTCATGCGATTATTAAAATTTTTATTTGCATAAAATTCGTAAATTGTATTTTAGGAATGCCAAAATCCAAAAAAATTTTGAGAAGAGATGCTGTGCCCAGATTACAAAAATTTGAACAAGAAAAAAAGGAAAGTGCTCCTACTTCGGATTTGAAAGAGAAGAAAAAAATTTGTAGGAGTCTAATATCGGAGTTTGAAGATATAAATGAAAATGTTTGTCATACTGTTGAAATTGAAGCAGAACATAATAATGAAGAAAATACCGCCATTGAAGATTATGCTAAAGACGATGCTGCAATACATTTTTATACCGGACTGCAATGTGAGCAATATATTTATTACTTGGATAAACTTTGTGGCATTGCAGTGGAGTGAATTAAATATATGGCCGAGTGGAGACTTGGTGGAATATTTTATGCCGGATTTCCTATTGCTCTGAAGCCTACGGTACAAGCTGTATACAAGCGATAGGCAAATTGTGGAAAAAAGTGACAAATGCGAGCCTGGTGATTCTATAATGCCGGACAGAGGTTTCAATATTCAAGAACTGTTTTGCGACAATGATGTAGAAATAAATATGCCAACATTTTTAAAACGAAAATCGCAACTACCAGGCATTACTGTGTTAAGAGACCCAAAAATATCAAAACAAAGAATACACATTGAACGATTGATAGGATTAACAAAAACTTACAAAAATGTTATGTAATCCGTTACCTAAAAATTATGTACCGTTAGATGGTCAAATTTATTTTGGGCATGCATGCTTTGCAATTTTCGCAAATATATTGTAGGATCTTGTAAAGGACGGAAACCAAAATGATAAATTATATATTAATATTATAAATATATTATGTACTTGTACATATAACACAAAAAATATTTAGAAAAAAATAAAACACTTTTTAAAAATAATGAGTGTGTTCGGACAAAGCTTATCGTAGATGGCAGCAGCACCGACTTGTACTGTTACTTTACTGTACCGGGATAATTTAAATTTAATTTAACTCAGTAACAGTTTTATTTTCATAGGATGGAGATGTAATTTTATTTGCTTTATACAATGAGTTATAACGCGTGGAAATTAGACCAGTTAAAAAGTGAATCGAGAAGATATATATATATTGATATTTAACTTATTTAATTCCTGCAATCATAACTCTCTTCTTATTGCATCTTGTGGTAACATATTGAGATTAGTTTTTTTTTGCACAAACAATACAAGAACGCATTTTAAAACGAAAACCTATCTGCTGCTCAAACCTCGAATTTAATGCCGAAATGTAGCTGTCTACGATTTCGTTGAGAAAAAGGATATATACAGATTTAGTGTGTCGAACAAAGGCAGCAATAGCGAACACGCTCTAAAAGTGGCATCGTATTTGTAAAATATTGTATTTATAAGACAAATGAAATAATCAAACGCATTATTTATATACTGTATAACTTTTTACCTACAGTGCGACGCATGAATTTTAATACATTTTGTATTTAAAATGCCCTAAATTATATGAAAGTAGTATTTTTCTTTTAATAAAGAATTCCTCTGTGGCAGCTTGCATATTTAATTGGAAAAGGCAGAAATTGTTACAAACTGTATAATTATTTTATTTATTGGCTATCGATTTCGCTTAAAATAGCATCTTCGGGCCGTGCTGAAAAATACATTATGTTTAGAAGTATATTTTTTTTACATTGTAAATTGATTTAAAGTTATATAGTAAAATTTACATTAAAAATTGTTTTGGTTAGGTTAAGTCAACCACATGCACATCCAACTACTGATACTGAATCCAAAAGTCAAAAATACAATAGTCAAAAAGTATAAAACACTTACCGTCAAAGTTATGTAAAACTGAATAATATATTATGCATTTAAAATTGCAGATGTTGTAAGATATAAGATGAAAATTGATGAAACAGAATTACTCGTGGTTGTCAGAAGGAAGAATTATATTGAACTAAATTGTTTAGTTGGATTGGTAAAATTTATATTAATCGGAAGCGGAAGTTGAGAGAACTTTTGTGAAAGAAAGGAAAATAAGAAGAAGCACTATGCAGATTTGTTGATGATTGGTGAAGCAGTGAAGTAGTTAAATTATGAATTTTGAAAAAATGGCGGTAACATTTTAAATAAGTGTTGTTCTGGAAAGTCTGTAATTTCATTTAGGAGTTTTTTATTGTTGATTTTATGAAGTAATATTTCGTATTTTTCTAGAAGGAGAAGTTTATTAAAATTTGATTCTTTATGTAATATTTTACAATTTTCTAAATGGCACGAGTGACTCTCTGTTCTTAGATGGGTCCCCACGGCTGAAGGAGGATTGTTGGATTTATGTTCTTTAAATCTAGTTTGAAGGTTTCTAGATGTTAAACCAATATAAGAATATTCACAATCATTACATTGAATTTGATAAATACCGCTGTTCTCTGTTTCTTTTAAGGGTGGTTTGTTATTAATTATTGTGTTTGCTATTGTTTTATGTGATTTGTTGGTGAGTGTGATGTCGTATTTGTTGCATATTTTTCTGAATTTATTGTCAATGATTTTGTGGTAAGGTATTGAAAGAAAAGTTTTTGGAGTACTATAGTGAGGATAAATATTTGAAATAATATGGTTATTACGTACTTTATGATAGATGTTTTCAATATGTTTTAGTGTATAATTATTGTTTGTGCCTATTGCTATTATTTTGTTATATTCTGTTTTATATTTTTCTGGAGATAGTGGTGTGTTTATCAGTCTGTTAAATAGAAAATAAAATGCTGTTTGTTTAATTTGAGGGCTATGGTATGAATTATATGGAATTATAATATCGGTTGATGTAGGTTTTCGGTATATGTCAAATTCAATGTAAGTATTATTTCGTGTAAGTGTTAGATCCAAAAAGTTTATGTTATTATTTTGTTCTATTTCTAAAGTAAATTTAATTTTTGATAAACTATTAATTGAATTTAGAAAAGTTTGTAAATCGTCGTGGGGGCCAATCCAAAAACAGAGAATGTCGTCCATGTAACGCTTCCAGAAAATAATATTGTTGCTAGATGGTAGTTGCATTATTTTAGTTTCAAGATCATCAATAAAGATATTTGCTAGTAAACCGCTGATTGGAGAACCCATTGGTAATCCATCGTTTAATTTATAATTTTTATTGTTAAATGAGAAAAAATTTTGTTCGGTAACTAAGTTAAAAAGGTTTACTAAATTTTGAATGTCTATTGAATCTAAATTGTATTTATCAATGAAATGTTGGTTGTTATTAAGATTATTATGTAAAATGTTCAGAGTTTCTTTTATTGGTATATTTGTATATAAATTTACTATATCAAAAGAAACCATCAACAAATCTGCATAGTTTGCTGTAGTGTTTTTAATTGTTTTTATTAATTCTGTTGAGTTTTTAATAGAAAATGGGGAGTGATATTTAAATTTTGATATAAGGATGTCATTTAAGTTACGTGCTAGTTTTTGTGAAGGAGAGTTAACAGCTGATGTGATAGGACGAATTGATTTTTCTGGTTTATGGAGTTTAATAAGGCTATAAAGTGAAGGAGTTCTTGGATTACGTTCTGTGATAAATAGAGGATTGATGTTGAATTTTTTAAGTGTTGATTGTGATTCTTTGATAGATTTTTTGTATAATTTAATGTAAGCTGTTAAAGGATTTTTTGACAGTAGAGTAATATTGTTTTCATTAAAAAAGTTAATTGTTTTAGTTATATAAACATCGTCATCTAAAATTACGAGACCTGCATTTTTATCTGCTTTGGTGATAGTTAATTTATTATCTATGAGTTTCTGCTTTATACTTTTTAAATTTAAATTAATGTCAGTATCAGAGTTGTCTGTGAATGGGGTTGACTTACCTGTATTTAAGATCTTAACAAAATCAGGGCAGAGGTTGTTGTATTGTGGATGGCGTTTTAATTGTGTTTCTATGTCTATGGCGGTTTTGTGGATGTTGATTTTCCCTGGATACGGCGCGAATTTGTGTCCTATTTGAAGTGTGTTGGTTTCTCCGGTAGTAAAAGTTGTTGTAGATAGGTTAGTGGTTCTTGGTGGAAATGAAGTATTGTTCCTGATGTTTTGGAGTTTATTATGTTCTTCTAGTATGCGAGCATCTTCTTGTTGTTGTTTAGAGTTGATGAGGTGTGTCAGCTTACGGCGACGTTTAGCATCTATTTCATAGTTTTCATAGAAGATGTCGTCTTCAAGTTGATTAATTAATACTTCATATTCTATTGTATGCAAAAGTTGTAGAAGATGATGATGAAAAAATTTAAGTTTGATGTCTATGGAGCCGCTGATTTTGTTTTGGTTTCTGATCTCTTTTGTTAAAAGAGTCTTATATAATTCTTCCTTCTGAAATTGGCTGAATTTTGATGGTAGTTTAATTTGTAGAAATTTAGGAGTGACGTTGTGATCTTTGGCGGAATGTAGAAATTTGATATGTTGACGGATCTTATGTCTTTTATTAAGTGTGTATTTCAGCTGGAGGATTTTATCGGATAGCTCCATATTATATATTTTAATAAAGAATTCCTCTGTGGCAGCTTGCATATTTAATTGGAAAAGGCAGAAATTGTTACAAACTGTATAATTATTTTATTTATTGGCTATCGATTTCGCTTAAAATAGCATCTTCGGGCCGTGCTGAAAAATACATTATGTTTAGAAGTATATATTTTTTTTTTTTTTTTTTTTATATATAATTATTATTATTCCATATAATTCCATATAATTCATACCATAGCCCTCAAATTAAACAAACAGCATTTTATTTTCTATTTAACAGACTGATAAACACACCACTATCTCCAGAAAAATATAAAACAGAATATAACAAAATAATAGCAATAGGCACAAACAATAATTATCCACTAAAACATATTGAAAACATCTATCATAAAGTACGTAATAACCATATTATTTCAAATATTTATCCTCACTATAGTACTCCAAAAACTTTTCTTTCAATACCTTACCACAAAATCATTGACAATAAATTCAGAAAAATATGCAACAAATACGACATCACACTCACCAACAAATCACATAAAACAATAGCAAACACAATAATTAATAACAAACCACCCTTAAAAGAAACAGAGAACAGCGGTATTTATCAAATTCAATGTAATGATTGTGAATATTCTTATATTGGTTTAACATCTAGAAACCTTCAAACTAGATTTAAAGAACATAAATCCAACAATCCTCCTTCAGCCGTGGGGACCCATCTAAGAACAGAGAGTCACTCGTGCCATTTAGAAAATTGTAAAATATTACATAAAGAATCAAATTTTAATAAACTTCTCCTTCTAGAAAAATACGAAATATTACTTCATAAAATCAACAATAAAAAACTCCTAAATGAAATTACAGACTTTCCAGAACAACACTTATTTAAAATGTTACCGCCATTTTTTCAAAATTCATAATTTAACTACTTCACTGCTTCACCAATCATCAACAAATCTGCATAGTGCTTCTTCTTATTTTCCTTTCTTTCACAAAAGTTCTCTCAACTTCCGCTTCCGATTAATATAAATTTTACCAATCCAACTAAACAATTTAGTTCAATATAATTCTTCCTTCTGACAACCACGAGTAATTCTGTTTCATCAATTTTCATCTTATATCTTACAACATCTGCAATTTTAAATGCATAATATATTATTCAGTTTTACATAACTTTGACGGTAAGTGTTTTATACTTTTTGACTATTGTATTTTTGACTTTTTGACTTTTGGATTCAGTATCAGTAGTTGGATGTGCATGTGGTTGACTTAACCTAACCAAAACAATTTTTAATGTAAATTTTACTATATAACTTTAAATCAATTTACAATGTAAAAAAAATATACTTCTAAACATAATGTATTTTTCAGCACGGCCCGAAGATGCTATTTTAAGCGAAATCGATAGCCAATAAATAAAATAATTATACAGTTTGTAACAATTTCTGCCTTTTCCAATTAAATATGCAAGCTGCCACAGAGGAATTCTTTATTAAAATATATAATATGGAGCTATCCGATAAAATCCTCCAGCTGAAATACACACTTAATAAAAGACATAAGATCCGTCAACATATCAAATTTCTACATTCCGCCAAAGATCACAACGTCATTCCTAAATTTCTACAAATTAAACTACCATCAAAATTCAGCCAATTTCAGAAGGAAGAATTATATAAGACTCTTTTAACAAAAGAGATCAGAAACCAAAACAAAATCAGCGGCTCCATAGACATCAAACTTAAATTTTTTCATCATCATCTTCTACAACTTTTGCATACAATAGAATATGAAGTATTAATTAATCAACTTGAAGACGACATCTTCTATGAAAACTATGAAATAGATGCTAAACGTCGCCGTAAGCTGACACACCTCATCAACTCTAAACAACAACAAGAAGATGCTCGCATACTAGAAGAACATAATAAACTCCAAAACATCAGGAACAATACTTCATTTCCACCAAGAACCACTAACCTATCTACAACAACTTTTACTACCGGAGAAACCAACACACTTCAAATAGGACACAAATTCGCGCCGTATCCAGGGAAAATCAACATCCACAAAACCGCCATAGACATAGAAACACAATTAAAACGCCATCCACAATACAACAACCTCTGCCCTGATTTTGTTAAGATCTTAAATACAGGTAAGTCAACCCCATTCACAGACAACTCTGATACTGACATTAATTTAAATTTAAAAAGTATAAAGCAGAAACTCATAGATAATAAATTAACTATCACCAAAGCAGATAAAAATGCAGGTCTCGTAATTTTAGATGACGATGTTTATATAACTAAAACAATTAACTTTTTTAATGAAAACAATATTACTCTACTGTCAAAAAATCCTTTAACAGCTTACATTAAATTATACAAAAAATCTATCAAAGAATCACAATCAACACTTAAAAAATTCAACATCAATCCTCTATTTATCACAGAACGTAATCCAAGAACTCCTTCACTTTATAGCCTTATTAAACTCCATAAACCAGAAAAATCAATTCGTCCTATCACATCAGCTGTTAACTCTCCTTCACAAAAACTAGCACGTAACTTAAATGACATCCTTATATCAAAATTTAAATATCACTCCCCATTTTCTATTAAAAACTCAACAGAATTAATAAAAACAATTAAAAACACTACAGCAAACTATGCAGATTTGTTGATGGTTTCTTTTGATATAGTAAATTTATATACAAATATACCAATAAAAGAAACTCTGAACATTTTACATAATAATCTTAATAACAACCAACATTTCATTGATAAATACAATTTAGATTCAATAGACATTCAAAATTTAGTAAACCTTTTTAACTTAGTTACCGAACAAAATTTTTTCTCATTTAACAATAAAAATTATAAATTAAACGATGGATTACCAATGGGTTCTCCAATCAGCGGTTTACTAGCAAATATCTTTATTGATGATCTTGAAACTAAAATAATGCAACTACCATCTAGCAACAATATTATTTTCTGGAAGCGTTACATGGACGACATTCTCTGTTTTTGGATTGGCCCCCACGACGATTTACAAACTTTTCTAAAT
Source organism: Agonum fuliginosum (assembly GCA_947534325.1). Classification (NCBI taxonomy): domain Eukaryota; kingdom Metazoa; phylum Arthropoda; class Insecta; order Coleoptera; family Carabidae; genus Agonum; species Agonum fuliginosum. The sequence goes on along the minus strand of OX384030.1, from coordinate 18,674,879 downwards.
TCAATTAATAGTTTATCAAAAATTAAATTTACTTTAGAAATAGAACAAAATAATAACATAAACTTTTTGGATCTAACACTTACACGAAATAATACTTACATTGAATTTGACATATACCGAAAACCTACATCAACCGAATTATAATTCCATATAATTCATACCATAGCCCTCAAATTAAACAAACAGCATTTTATTTTCTATTTAACAGACTGATAAACACACCACTATCTCCAGAAAAATATAAAACAGAATATAACAAAATAATAGCAATAGGCACAAACAATAATTATCCACTAAAACATATTGAAAACATCTATCATAAAGTACGTAATAACCATATTATTTCAAATATTTATCCTCACTATAGTACTCCAAAAACTTTTCTTTCAATACCTTACCACAAAATCATTGACAATAAATTCAGAAAAATATGCAACAAATACGACATCACACTCACCAACAAATCACATAAAACAATAGCAAACACAATAATTAATAACAAACCACCCTTAAAAGAAACAGAGAACAGCGGTATTTATCAAATTCAATGTAATGATTGTGAATATTCTTATATTGGTTTAACATCTAGAAACCTTCAAACTAGATTTAAAGAACATAAATCCAACAATCCTCCTTCAGCCGTGGGGACCCATCTAAGAACAGAGAGTCACTCGTGCCATTTAGAAAATTGTAAAATATTACATAAAGAATCAAATTTTAATAAACTTCTCCTTCTAGAAAAATACGAAATATTACTTCATAAAATCAACAATAAAAAACTCCTAAATGAAATTACAGACTTTCCAGAACAACACTTATTTAAAATGTTACCGCCATTTTTTCAAAATTCATAATTTAACTACTTCACTGCTTCACCAATCATCAACAAATCTGCATAGTGCTTCTTCTTATTTTCCTTTCTTTCACAAAAGTTCTCTCAACTTCCGCTTCCGATTAATATAAATTTTACCAATCCAACTAAACAATTTAGTTCAATATAATTCTTCCTTCTGACAACCACGAGTAATTCTGTTTCATCAATTTTCATCTTATATCTTACAACATCTGCAATTTTAAATGCATAATATATTATTCAGTTTTACATAACTTTGACGGTAAGTGTTTTATACTTTTTGACTATTGTATTTTTGACTTTTTGACTTTTGGATTCAGTATCAGTAGTTGGATGTGCATGTGGTTGACTTAACCTAACCAAAACAATTTTTAATGTAAATTTTACTATATAACTTTAAATCAATTTACAATGTAAAAAAATATACTTCTAAACATAATGTATTTTTCAGCACGGCCCGAAGATGCTATTTTAAGCGAAATCGATAGCCAATAAATAAAATAATTATACAGTTTGTAACAATTTCTGCCTTTTCCAATTAGTATTTTTCTCTTTATTCGGCAATTTTTACAATACTATGGCAAAATTTGATAAAATCGATGAGTCGCACTGTAGAATTAATATTAAATATTGTTGTAAAAAAAGGGCATTTTATTTCTAACACTATGTTATCTCCTACAAGTCCGTCCGTGATGCACACAAATATGGAAAATCCTCCACTATAAAAACACCACAATCATTCACTACATTTTTTGTGAGTTCCATGTATTTAGCGTGTGCTTCATCTTCATAAATTATACCATGCGATATTGCTTTGGATGTGATATTTTTCTTATTTAACAAATTTTTAATAAGTGTATCCAAATTTTTTCGTTTCGTTATTGTGCAAATTTCCTTGAAAGACGTAGAAGTAATACGAAATGATCTTTCATAGAACCAAGATTTATTGTTTCGTTGGTCACGAGGTTGTATCTCTATGGAAGAATTTTTTTCTTTTGTAATATTATGTAATCCCATCGCTTCAAACATAGTATCTACATGCTGAGTAAACGAGTGATAAGAATTTTCATTTTCAATACCCCGTAAATTTGCAGGTTTGAATAGATGCATGATAGGTATATTATTATTTTTACCATAGTTTAAACAAGTGTTTCTAAAATAGTCCGGATAAGATGATTCATTTCTTCCACACAATGGTCGAGGATCATACACATTTTTAGGGTACATTGTTGAAATATTATTTTTCTGATTACGATAAATATTTTGTGATTTCAGGGGTGATCTATTGAATTTGATGGCAGGTTTATGAAATTTTTGTAGAGTGGAAGTGCAAGTTTCTTCGGATATTATTGTTTTATTTCTACAAAAATTTTCTGTGGCTAACAAAATTGTTACTATGTGTTTGCAATGTGCTTTAGGTCCTAGACCATCCACACATTCGCACTGGCATTCTGCAATATTATTTTCGTAGATAACGAAAATGTCTATATGATAGATATTTTTTTTATAGCAGCCTTGCAAGCGCTATTGAAATATATTTCATCCGGAACAGTGCTATACTTCAAATATCGAATAGATTTATTATAATATAGCTGCTTGCTTTTCTCACTTATAAAGATTTCATAATAATTTAAGTACTCCGTGATATGCATTGTTGTTATATTTATGTCTAAGCTTATTCCTCCATGTATATCTTTAAAATGACTGGGTGGTGGTGTACTGGTGTATTAATTTTTTTTCACATTTGGCGGAGTTACTAATAAATTAAAATTGAAATTTCTATCATAGTCTTCCAATCTGAAAGATGAATAAAATAAACCAACCATCACTCTCTAACTTTTCCATTAAAAACAAAGTAGTATACCTCCTTATTAATTCATTTTTCTTCCCTCTCACACTTGCACCACGACGTCTTAAATTATTTTTTAATTTGTCAATTTTCCATATGTTATAATTATTAGACATTTTAATGACAGCAGTCTGACATCTGACAACAAACAACATACTGTTCAAGTAGCCCGGGCGAAGTAGGTACATAGGAACATTGATGCCATCTACGATTAGCTTTGCCCGAATACTCCCATTCAGAGCTGGGACAATTCGTCAAGAAAAGGAATTAATTCACAATTCATACCTAAAAAAGGAATTACAATTCACAATTCATAATTCACTTAAAAAATTAAAAATGAATTGCAAATTTACAAGCCTTCAATTCACAAGCCCTTTTAGAAAATTAAATGAAAATCGATATTTTTGATTTAATTCAATTAATTTTCAATATGAAGGATAAAATAGATGAAAATGAAATAAATTATAAAAATATAAAAAAGTTATTATTTTCACTACAGTAAAAGTTTAAAGTAACAATTTGCTATATAACGAAACTATGCAATTATACACATAATTTTGATTCTAGTTGAAAAACCCAAAATTTACATTGTGGAGAAAATTCGATTGCCCATTGCCGACCCTGCAATAAACATTTGCCAGTTTTCTTAAGAATAACATAGCAATAAAAGTCTCTTGCTACGGACTGCCAAGATCGCAAGTTTTGTCCTGAATTGTACATTTTTCAAATGAATTAAGCCTATTTCAATGAATTCATTCATTATAAAATTGATTTTTTCGAAAGGGCTTAAGCCTTTTCGAAATAATTTACTCTTTTTAAAAGAGCTTAATTCATTTGAATTAAAATCAAAAAATGAATTGAAATAATTTTTCAATTCATTTTGAATTAATTCATGCCCAGCTCTGCTCCCATTATAGTATGCAACATTGAGTAAAATGCCCAAAGGCTGTATGATTTATACGACTTCGCTAAGTGATTAAAATACGCACCATGCAATGAAGCGGTTGTACACTTTTACATATTTTGCCTTGGATTTTTCAGGTATTAAACTTGAAATAACATTTCTTACAGTAATTACAGACTGTAATTACATATAAACCTGTAGAAACTTCAATATAAGAATTAAATAACATTTAGCCTATGCCAGATTAAATAAACCGCACGCGTCGAATGTAGCGAAACACATCATAGAAAACAATCACAGTTGTAGCCCAGATGATCTTAAAATTCTCCGGATCTACCCCACTACCCCAGAAGCAATAAATTAGATGTCTTAGAAGCATTAGAAATACAGAAAGCCATTAAGTGCAATAAACTATTAATGAATGAACAACTAGATCTTAACAATTCACCGCTCCTCAAAATTCTTGAATCATTGTTGTCATTTGGTAGAATCACTTGTCCTTTCGTAGAAATTACCTTATTACACTTTGTACAGTTAGTTTATATATTCATGTATTTTATCTTGTAATGTTATTGTAGTATATTCTGAAGATGACGTAACAACCGAATTATATATTAATAAAAACAATCATTTAATTTTGGACATAACCGAGTATTTTATTCTTATTCTTCCAACGAGTGCCAACAATCTTCTCTGAATTTAATTAATACTAAATTGTCGCAATAATTCTAGAAATCTGCGCAATTTTTAATTTTAATCCTAGCCTTCATTTCTATGCACTTGCGTCCTGAACCGATTTCTGAACATGTGGTTCTTTTCCTTGATAGTAATTTTGCTGTTGCTTGATAGATGACGCATGCTAGCTAGCTCACTGTTGCAGCGCTCTGAAGTTATTGACTTTTTGGAACTGTAAGTCAACGATAGATGTTGCTGCGTACTGTTAATATTTTTGGTGTACCGGTTTATCGCCTTATTACTACTTTTTATTTCTTGTTCAGTGTTGTATTACAAAATACTTGAAAAAATGTTTTTCAAATACAAAATTTCACTATACCAAACGGTAAAATCGACATATTGTAAAAAATACAAATATACATTTTTCAAATTTGAAATACTCGTATAGGTACCCATATTTGAAATACTTTTTAAGTAGGTGGGTGTAAGTAAGGTAGGTGCGGGTAATAGGGCCTAGCTATTTACTTAAATTAACAAATTTGAATGTTAATTAAACCTAAATATCAATTGCTGTCAAATATAAACAAAAAACTTCTGCCGTAAAGAAAAAGAAAATTAAACATTTTTAAAAACCTCTTCAGTAGGACTTATTATACTATAGTAGGATAATAAGGCCTAAGACTTTAACATACATAAATAAACAAAATAGGCTATTTATATTTGATAATTGAGAGCAATAATTATTAATTATGCATTAATCATGCCAAAGTCTTAAAAATAACAACAAATTTCTTTGTTTAACAGCCATCAGGATACTCAAAATTATCTGTATTATCCGATGACAAGCCGATGCACTCCTTATGATACTACTTGTCGCATTTAGAACATTTCCTCATTTCAGAAATCTTATATTTTTCACAACCGTGATAGTACCTGGTTTTCTTTAGTACACCTTCTACTTTTGAGGGTTGAAGGCTTTTTTATTTTCCTTGTTTTTGTCATACAGGTCTTTGGTGACTAACATTTTGAAAAAGATATAAAACAAACTGTAAAACAGACAAACGTTGATACAAAAAAAGGATAATAAGGCCTACGGTCGAATTTAGTAGGCCTTAATAACCGCCAACATGAAAAGAAAAACAAAAACGAACATTATACGGACCAAGATATAATTATTCAAAAATCAAAGATATATACGAGTATATACATACATATAAAGAGTAATAATACTTAAGATATCTTATTATTCGAGGCGCGCGATCGCCTCTCACAATGAATGACTTCGCACTGGTGGCAGTAAGCAAGCTAGCGTGTCGCGACAGGTTTGAAGCACCATATATGAATGTTAGCAATCTACGAGTGTGACTTTGAGCTACAACAATAATTTTAAATTGAATTTTTGTTACTTAGGTAAACCTCAGCTAAAATCTAAAAAGTTAAAACCGTTAACTTAAATTATTAACTGCTTGGTCTATCGATACATAAGTACAGATCTACTGATACCTGGGTACATAAACTGGAACTTTTTGTTTTAGTACGAAGTTTTAAAAGATTTACTAACTCTAGAGCCATTTTCTATTTCTATTCTAAGCCTATACGGAAGTTATATTATTGAAACAAATTGATGATTTAGTTGTATTGCGAAAACGTGGAGATATTGTATTGCTAAAATGTTTGAGTACCAAGACAGTGCAAAAACAAGTAACTAATTATTTTAATGTACTGTAAACATGTTTATGTCCGAAAAATATTAAATTAAATATTTAAAATACATTTTCGATTATTTGGACAATTATATATTATATTTTATGAATTGCCCTAATTTCTATTAGTTCACATAACCGAACGCTCATTGTTCACTATATTTATTAAAATTCAGCAATTCGATAACAATTCCTTACAAAAAATTGGCTTCGTTGTCTTCAGCCTCCATAATTATAATACTACATGTACTAAAGGTAACAACAGCAGGTATTCGTTGTGCGTATTTTGTTTTCCTTAGCGATTTACTGTTATATGAACCTCATTGCAAGAAACTACTCGAACTAAACTACACAATTCCAAAATTACTTTTTCTTGATTGCGACTACAACCTTCCCGAGATTGACTGGTTGCCGTCTTCTAACGGAATGCAACACACTTTACGTAGTAGACTCGACACAAACCTCCAAGTCAATTAATATGTGTAGTTTATTTCAATGTAATAATGTCAATAATCACAAGAACAACATTTTATATTTAGTACTCAGTACTAACATAATTAACATTCACTTGTGTGACATATATATTCTGATTTTAAAAATGACATCAGTCTTAGATCCAAATATTATTAAAAATAAATTTTGGAGATATGTTAATACTTAAGATCAAGTAGTACTTTACGAAATGTAATGTGTCTTAATAATAATGCATCAATTGGCGATAAAACATTACATATGTACTTAATTCGAGATCACTTTGAGTCAGTTTATGTTAACAACAATAACAATTTCCCAGCATCAGCTGACTCTTACGGTCTATTGTATGAATGAATCAGGGGAGGTCCATTTTCAATCTGGTTAGAAGCTCCAAAAATCAATTTTCTTTAAAAACACAAAATATGATCAACTTATTTAAAAAATAATTTATTATGTGTTATAAATATAATAATATTCAATTATTGTAAAAATGATATAGACAGCTTTAATTATTGTTTAATCATTTTGAACAACTGAAGTTTTATAGCACATAATATTTGACATCTGTTGTTCAATTTAGGTTATGTCTTTAGGTAAATTTCCTCGAATTTATATTCAATTAAAATACATCAAAAAAATGTTAATTTATGTCACTAACCCATTAAGGCCTAAAAAAAGTTTTTACTTGGACACATGTATTAGTACGAATATCGATATTACAATATACAGGGTTCGCCAATCAAATGGAAATATTTGATGTAGGGCTTAGAGCTCGTAGGGAGGTAGTGGGGAAGAAAATAACAGGCTCAACATAATCAGCGTGGTCTACCATTTACTTTATAATAGATAGTTGGACGGGTGAACAACGTGGCTACACAGTTAAAGCGTACTACTCAGTGGCGAAAGTACCGCGCAATCAGCCTGTTCCGTCGAATAGGGCGATTCGAACGTGGATAAACAATCTTGAGCAAAGTGGATCGACGTGTAAAAAAAGGTGGAAGTGCAAAAACTGTTCGAATCCCCGAAAACATGGCAGCTTCAAGATCGCCTGTTGAATATCTGCGATGTTTTCAGGGAGTTCGAACCGTTTTTGCACTTCCACCTTTTATACACGTCGATCCACTTTGCTCAAGATTGTTTATCCACGTTCGAATCGCCCTATTCGACGGAACAGGCTGATTGAAATGACGTCAAAAATCTCACCGCGTTTGCACCAAACTTTCGCCACTGAGAAGTACGCTTTAACTGTGTAGCCACGCTGTTTACCCGTCCAACTATCTATTATAAAGTAAATGGTAAACCACGCTGATCATGTTGAGTCGGTTATTTTCTTCCCCACCACCTCCCTACGAGCTCTAAGCCCCACATCAAATATTTCCATTTGACTGGCGAACCCTGTATAAGCACACGGACAAAAATATAAGAAAAAAATTTCGTGCAATGAAAGAAAATTGTAACAGCTTTATGCACCTGAAAGTAGCAGCAGTACTCAAACACTTTAAACCTACTATTTACTTTACATACTATCGTCATAATGATAATTTATTTTCTCCATCACTATCAACTGTCACTGGCACCATTTTGATTAATAATAATAGGATCGATTTTTCGAAATATATAAAGGTACTTCTCAGGTCAAATTATTATATCATTCCTGAAAATAGAAATACAATTTTTAAATTAGAGTTTAGGTTCATAAGATTAACATTGTCTATGTTTACTGGACTGTGAAACTTGTAAAATATATATTATATAATATAATATTTTGTTTCTAAATTGTTGTTTTATTTATTGCTGCAGGTTAAAATTTCTGCTATACTTTTCGTTTTTGTGACTGTCACAAATGTTTAACATATTCGACATATGATTAAAAACACCATGTCAAGTAGACAAAAGTCAACAGATTTACTGTATGTATAAAAAATTATAATTTATACATGTTTAATATCAGAAATATAAAATGATTTTTATTCGTATAAAAATATTGTTCGTTAAACACATAAAAGGCAGTGATTATTGTACGTGTATAGATTATAGACTACATTTTTTAAATATTTATATTGGAGAGAGGGTGACGGCGCTAACCGTCGCAACCCTTTATCAAAACAGTTTATCTAGAGTAGGTGGGGCAATCTCTCTGTTACCGTAAGGAGTTGGTTTACGTTCTGTTATGCAGTAAACGTAATGTAAACACGCACAATTGTATAATGTGCAACACTAATATTTGTGCATCTTACAGAGTGCAAACGTAGGCGAGACAAGCTAGCCTACCAGTATATATGTTCTGAGTGCTGATGTTAATGTTGAATACCATTAAATACACTGTTGCGCTAACCCATCATGCCATCGCTCATCCTAATTGAGTAGGTATGTAAAGCGACACAAAACACACAGTAAATAAATATACAACTTTTCGATACTTACCCTATTACACCTCTGAAATAAGAATATTCATTTTGAATGTAATTTTTATATACAGGATGATTCATATCTTCAGTTCCAAATTTTAAATCTCTTATTTTGAAAATTTATAATTTAAAATATCTGAACTATGATTGACTCAAATGGAATAAAAATCTTCTTTGTCTAATTTTTCATGTTATTTTAATATCTAAAAATTAAGGAATATTTTCATTCAATTAAATAGTGTAAATTATAAATTGCTTTTGAAAAATCTTTGACTGAGGTTGAAGTCACATGGAGTCATATTTTTCATAATAATGAAGACATTCATTTACAGAATTGTTGCATATTTTTACAAGACACTTCTTAATTTTCACTTCAAAGATTACACCTTCATCTAATTTAAAACTAATGACACGCTCTTTGTCGTCTCGTCCAGGCTGTACTTCTTTAACCTTATCCATTCGCCAGTTGGATGGTGGCGTTGCCTCTCTCAAGATGACGATGTCGCCAATTAGAAGTGACGGTTTTTCCTGTTGTCATTTGTTCCGTGCTTCGTGTCAGATACTCATCTGACCAGAATTTCCAGATGTGTTGCGATATCGTCTGAAAACGCCGACATCGTGATAAACGCCCTTCATTTATAATTTTCAGATCAGGTTCTACTATGTTTGTTAAGGAATCGCCAATTTAAAAATGTCCTGGCGTTAGAGGAACTGGGTTACTAGGATCTGCAGAAAGATTAGTGATAGAACGAGAATTAAGACATGCTTCTATTGGCACCTAGTGGTAAAAATTTTAATCTTTAACTTACCAAAGTTGCTTCAGGACCGATGATGTTCATATCTCATCACAATGTTTGAAAATTAATGTTTTTTTCAAAAGTATAGGGAATTTCTACGAATATGATATTTTTACATGTTGCAGCTTTCTGTCAACGCGAATGATGCTTTCAGAATCTATAAACGGATGCAATGATTTTATCACGACCATAAAAGCAGTAACTAACATACCTATTACTCTTCATGTCTACGGACACCTCCGAAGAAGAATTTATTTCCAGAAATAGTTTGCACTAAACTCAACTCAAAGTATCCTAAATACTACTCTTCCTTTAAGGTGACAGTAAATTCTATAACAAAGACACAGCTATGGACTTCACGATTTTCTCCATAACGCAGTCCATTGAAAAACAAAAACACATAACTAATACTTCTGGTCCTGACAGTAAAATTAGTATTAACAAATATGACTTTTTAATCCTATATTGTCAATATTTATCTTATGACAAAGTAAACCTTATAACCACTGAATAACTTTTAAAATATGACAATCTAAAGTATCTCTGCTTAAATGAAATTTGGTGCAATGTACTTAATATAAATAACATTTTCTTTAATGACTAGCTTTTGTAGATCATCTTGTAGAGGAGGCGGTCTATATATCTACCAAAACGAATATTGAGGTATGTGTTGCTCTATGGCACCCGACTTCTAACAACCCAACTCTAATTTACGCTTATTTTAGAAGATAATTAATATGTGGGGACTGGATCCTTTCAGGGATAGTGTACATTATAATGCTGTCTATCCTATTCTTGCCAGGTTTAATATGGTCAATGTAGTAAATGTTCCCACTAGAGGAAGCCGATGACACGACTCTGGTAATATAACATAGAGATACTCGCACCCTTATTAAAAAATGGAACCAGAATATAAACTCTGTCACAGATTGGTTTCACACCAATAACCTCTACTTAAATGAAAGCAAGACAAAAATTCTTCGTTTCCATACTCACCAAAACCCTAACGTAGAGGACATTGAAATCAACTTTGGAAACATATACCAAAGTGCTTGGGATGCATTTTCATGAAAAATTGATCTAGTATCCTCACTGTAAGGAGCTTATATGTAAATTAAACTCAGTCTGCTATGAAGAGCGTCATCTGAGACAATATCTGACTCTTAATCAATTGTTATTGTTTTATCATGCATCAGTAGAGTTCAGATTAAACTATGGTATCAGATTTTGGGGTAGTTCTCCAGGTGCTATTTCTGTTTTCATCTGCCAAAAACGAACAATTCGTTGTTTGTTAGGAGTAAATAAGAATTCGTCTTGCAAACCTCTTTTTAAAAACCTTAGTGACTGCCACTACGACGAAGACATCAAAAAAATTAAAAGAGAAACTGAAAAAAAAAAGAAATTATAATACAAGACGTGTCTGGACACCCCCTAAACTATCCTCTAACAATGGACGAATTAAAAATAATCCTAAACGAAACCAAATCAAATAGTAGCCCTGATCCCGATAATATTCCGTATGAATTCCTAAAAAACTTACCAGAAAAATATCTATCACATATTCTAAACATTTTTAATTTAATTTGGACATCCCATAACTTCCCTTAACAATGAAAGGAAACAATAATAATCCCCATACACAAAACTGGAAAAAACAAAATCAGATACACAGAACTACCGACCTATATCGTTGCCTAACACCCTCTGCAAGTTATTTGAAAAAAATTTAAACAAACGAGTAATGTGGTATCTGAAAAACAAAAATATACTTGAAAATGAACAATGCGGTTTTAGGAGAGGAAGATGTACTTTAGAACATATTGTAAATTTAACATCAGCAATCCAGGAAACATTTTCACGCAAACAACATTTAACAGCAGTGTTCCTTGACCTGGAGAAAGTTTATGACCTGGAGATATCCAATTATAACAACATTAAGAAAATATGGAGTAGAAGGAAACTTGCTGTCTTTTATAAAAAAAATTCTTAACGTGTCAGAATTTTAAAGTCAGATATAATGGCTTTATGCCAAATACTAAAACACTGGAAAATGGCTTACCACAGGGAGCAACAATAAATAAAATAGTTAAGAAATCCCGAGACCTTGTCAAAATAGCGCTTTTTGCGGATGATTTAACGATATGCAACAGAGGTAAAAATGCCAAATCAGTAGAAAATAACATACAAGAAACTATAGGTAAATAAATTACTAACCTGGGCTACAAATTCTCTCCAACAAAAACAAAAATGATAAACTTGTCAAAAAATTCAAACAAAATGGAAAAAAGAATGGTAAAGCACAACAAACAACAAATTACGAAAAATCAAGAAAGACACAAAACCATGGACAATTTCTGATACTCGAAAACAACAAACCACACTAACAAGAATTCGCATAGGCTATACAAAGCTTACACATGCACATATATTTACACGAGATCAACCTACACAATGCGACGATTGCAACACTATGCTCACAATGGAACACATATTTACCACATGCAAAACGTATGAAGATAAAAGAAGAGAGCACAACATCCCACAAAACATAGAAACGACCTCAGGAGAACAAGAAAACACAAGCAAAATAATTAAACGCCTACAACAAACACAACTTCTCAAAAATTATAATAATATCCATCAAATAAAAATAGCAACGTAATTAAATATCTCAATAGTATTTAAAATAAAATGTTTGTACCAGCGCTAAAACCTTGAAATTAAAGCGCTTAATTATTAATAATAATAATAAAAAAAACTTAGATTGCTCATGGTGAATAATCTTTACATATTTGATATTTGTCTTTATAAATTTCAGAATAAGAATAACTTTTCTTTCAAATCTTTCGCTTTCACGAGTATAACACGAGAAATAAAAATAACTTTTGTATACCCGACTCAAGGATTTAAATAGTTAAAGATTATGCCAACAGGATTGGTTTATCATTACGCAATAATTTGTATAATTTCTCCCTGTTTATAAAGTCGTATGCTTGGCGGAAATCTATGAAGATTTGGTGAATATCAATGTTGTATTTCTATCCCTTGCTTAGTGTTTGTTTAACCACAAACTGGTCTATAGTGAATCTACCTGGTCTAGAACCAGCCTGATATTCTTGCACTATGCTCTCCGCTATCGGCCTTATTCTTCTATTTAGGATATATGTAAATATTTTATATGCTCTATCCCTCTGTGGTTTCTGCACTCTAGTTTATCCCCTTTCTTATATATTGGGTATATTATACTTTTATTCCACTCTCTAGCCATGCTTTCTTGTTGCCATATATCTGTTATATGGGAATGAAATGTTAATAATAGTTCTCGTCCTCCATACTTGAATAACTCTGCGGGAATGGAATCTAAACCTGAGGCTTTTTTATTTTTTAGCGCTAGATGACTTGTAAAGAACTGAAATCAGTTTGTCTATCTCATAGCTGAGTCAAGACACGATCAGATATTCCACACAAAGAATACACTCAATTAATCATACAGGATGTCCAATGAAACAGTAGTTTTATCATGGGGATCTCGAGAACCATAAGAGATAAGTACAAAGTGAACGAAAATATAAATTTTGTCAATTTTGTTTTTCAATTATAACTTTTTTGTTTGAATTTGTACAAGTTTCTAATTTGTACTTTTTAACCAGGAATTCACAGCAGTTCTCAATTTTTTTAATCTTGTACAGATTTCGATAAATTGAAACAAAATTCAAATTTTCATATGGAGCTCATAGTAGGCTATTACTTGTAGATTTTGTTCTCTTTTCAATGATATAAAACACAAGTACATTGAAATTTTAAAAAGCTTTTGTCTAAGTTGACTAACTTACAGTTTCATTGAACAGCCTGTATACAGCAGTTCAAGACGTTAAAGATTTTTTAAAGGTTGTAAATGTATTTAAAATTAAGAATTGTAATGTATTAACTGCATTTAAGATATTCTTTGATTCTAGGGTAATTAGTTTCTTTTCTACAATTCAATTCATTGATCAATAAATTGACCAAGTTTTGTTTTCAATTTATTGTTGTGTGTAATACGAAAAATTTTCTTCACCAGTAAATTGATCAATAGAATGTGTTCTATTTTTCTACAATTTTCTGCGGAATTCTAGAGATTTTATTCTTAGTTTTGTCGTTGCCAACTATCGTGTATACCATTTTCATTTTATTTAGGGTTACATTTCCATGACATTTCCCACGTTTCATCCAGTTTCATTTTGTTTAGATAGTACAAACATATTGTTGGAACTGTTGGAAATAAGAGTAAACTGACAACTGATATCGGTATGTTGGTTGGTTCGAGCAGATTATCCTACAGAGATTAAGCGTAGAGCTAGAAATGAAAGGTGATTTGGCAGACAACCAGTTTAGCCTGACCTGACCGGAGCACGGAAGATACACTGGATAAAGTCCTGCAGGCGACAAAAGAGGCAAGACGGGGCACCTGGAGGATACAGAGAATCTTAGCCTTGATTACCCTTGACGTGAGGAACGCCTTCAGGCTAGGGGGATAGTAGGATACCTCACGCGCATAGTACAAGCCTACTTCACAGATAGAAAGTTACTAGTAGAAAACGACGAGGGGCAGGAAGAGGTGAAAATAACATCCGGTGTCTCGCAAGGATCGGTGCTGGGGTCGATCCTTTGGAATATCCTCTATGACGGGGTCCTCAGAATCTAGACGTTAGAAGGGTTCGTCGCCTTCGCGGATGATCTTGCGGTGATCGTCGCCGCCAAAGACTTTTTTGTGTTGGGTAGGAGAGAATGCTCATGCACACCTAGCATCATGCCAAAGCAGCGGATGCTTCCTCATAGGGAACAGGTAGTGTGGGACTCTAGCTATCCGCTTTCGCCTCATCTGACTAGCCTACTGTTTGCACATTACATCAGACTGCTGGTTTTCTCTTGCACCTGTCTTTGTTCGGCGTCTCTGTCAGCAGCCTCTTTCTCTTTGATTGCCGTTTTAACGAAATCGTCCACCGCTCTCCAGTTCTCCTCGCTTTCCAGCATTATGTCAATCATGTTTTCTGGCGTGATGTGGCCTACCTGCCTCATCATTTCTTCTCGCGCTTGCTCCCAAGCGCTGCACTTGAATAGCGTGTGCTCCACGCTGTCGTCGTCACCAGGGCAGTGGTGGCAGCAGGGGCTGTCTGCCTTACCTATCCACCGGAGATAAGTCCTGAAGCATCTATGCCCGGTAAGTGCTTGCGTTAGATGATAGTTTGTCTCGCCGTGCTGGCGGTTGAGCCATTTATCAGTGTTGGGGATGAGTCTCCTAGTCCATGCCCCTTTTTCTCCTGTGGTCCACCTCTCTCTCCACTGCTGCCTCACCTCTTCGTCTCTTTCTCTTTTTGTGAATTTGCGCCCATTTTCCGCCCTACTGCCTCTGGTTTTGGCCAGTAGGTCTATAGGGGGTAAGTTCGCCAGGACGAGCACCGCATCCTCAGACACGGTGCGGTACGCGCTGGTGACTCTTATGGCCGCCTTTCTCTGGACAGCTGCTAATTTAGTCCGGTGGCGCTTCTTCTCCAGTGCCTCTGCCCATACCGGTGCAGCATAAAGCATGACGGACTGGGTCACGTGGCCATACATGCGGCGCTTGCTAGGCTTTGGACCGCCAATATTGGGCATTAGTTTCCCTAACGCAGAGCTCACCACCGCCGCCCTTTTGGCCACAGATTCGACGTGAGGCCCAAAGGTCCCATTGTCACTTAGTGTCACGCCTAAGTATTTTATGGTGCGTGACAGTTTGATCTCTTGTCCCCCCAGTCTTAGTTCGACCTGTCCGCACCTTCTTCTTCCTGCGAGGATGATTGCCTCAGTCTTGTCTGGGGCCAAAGCAAGGTCTGTTTGTATCATCCATTCCCGTATGGATTCTATCATCTGGTTTGCATTGTTCTCCAAGAATTCCTTGCTCTTGGCAAGCACAATCACTGCCAGGTCGTCAGCAAAGGCGACCAGTTCCACTCCCTCAGGTGTCTTAATGTTTAGGACACAGTCATACAGTATGTTCCACAGGAATGGTCCTATGACCGATCCCTGTGGGACACCGCAGGTTACACTCAGGGTTTCTAAGCCTTCGTCGCTTTCGGCGAGAAGGGTTCTCTCAGAGAAGTAAGACTGTACCAGGCAGACGAGGTATGCCGGCACGTTTCTTGCCTTTAGTTCCTTTACAATTAGTCACCATGAGGCCGTGTTGAAGGCGTTTTTTACATCAAAAGTTATTAGGGCGCACAGTCTCTGCGCCCTCCAATTCCCCAGTTTCGCCTCCTTAGCTGCCTGGACTACCTTGTTTAAGGCGTCTTCAGTGCTCCGGCCCGGTCTGAAGCCATACTGGGTGCTTGAGAGGCCACCTGCTCTTTCTACGGCTTCGTTTAGCCTGCAGAGGATGAGGTACTCGAAAACTTTCCCCATTACATTAAGCAGGCACAGGGGCCTGTATGCCGATGGGTCCTCTGGTGGTTTATTCGGCTTCTTGATAAGAACCAGCTTGGCTTCTTTCCAAATTTCCGGGAATACTCCACTTCTTGCCAGTTCATTGAGTACTGCTAGTGCCTCTTGTGGGTGCTCTTTAAGCAGTATCTTCACCGCTTCATGTGGGATCCCGTTGGGGCCTGGAGCTTTCCTGCTTTTCACCTTCTTGGTAGCCGCGCTAAGTTCATCTTCTGTAAAAAGTGCTGGATCTTCCATGGTAGTTGCCAGCACCCAGTTAATCCCTTGCTTGGTGGGGAAGAGGGTAGAAAGTTGGTCTTTTGGCAAGGTTTGCGGCGGTTCTCGGGCCCTGAACCTGGTCTACCTCCCGGCATAGCTCGTCCCAGCATTTCCGCTGGGTCGCTGCAATTTCAGTCTTTAGGGCCTTTCTTTTTACTTTGGCCGCTTGCCTTAGCTCAAGGAATTCCATTTCAGGCTGTCGTCGTCTGCTTCTCTGGTATAGCCTTCTCGCTGCCAGGGCTTATCTTCTCAGTTTAGCAATGCCTTCCGTCCACCAGTAAACGGGTGGCCTAGTGTTGTCCGTTTTCCTAGGCATTGCAGCGTCGCATGCTTTTTGCAGTTTTTCAGTAAGCTCTTCTGCTGTTTTGGGCGGGATTGCAAAAGTCTTTAGTGTTTCCTAGTTTATTCCCTTTGTCATCCATCCCTTGATCTCAGGTTTGTGGGCGGGACTAGTGTCTGTTAATCTCGTGATAATGTATTTGTGGAGGCTCAATGATTCCTCCTCCACCACGCACCATCCTGTCACCCTTCTTACTGCAGTGTGGTTCCCCCACGTGAGGTCTATTATCGATTCGGATATCCCCCTTCTAAAAGTTGGGGTGTTACCTTGGTTTAGAATGCTGAGGTCAAGTTCAGCTGCCCACACCGCGGATGATCTTACGGTGATCGTCGCCGCCAAAGACCTAGACAAACGCTAGAAGCCATCTGTGGGTGGATGGAGGAAACAGAACTCACCCTGGTCCCGGAGAAAACGAAGACGATAATACTAGTGGGCAAAAAAGAAGATGTGGGCAGGTCTCCATCTAAATCAAAGGGGAAGAAATAAAACCGGCCAGAACTTTAAAATACCTAGGCGTTAACATGAGTGACAACGGCACCTTCGGCGCACACGTGGAAGCGACGGCAAGGAGAGCAGCGGGGGTGGGCTCTGCCCTGGGCAGCCTCATGCCTAACATCGGAGGCCCGAGAGCAAGTAAGCGCCACATGAATGCCTACGCAACACAGTCAGTCATGCTGTACGCGGCGCCAATATGGGCGGAAGCCATGGAGAGAGAATGTCACAGAAAAAAATTTACGGCGGTACAAAGTAAGGCGGCTATCCGAATTACTAGTGCGTATTGAACGGTAGCCGAGCACACAGTTCTCGTCTGTACAAATATGCCCCCCATTGACTTATTAGCGACATCGAGAACAAGCAAGGACGATAGCGGGCGAAAACTTACTAAGAAAGAGAGTTACGAAGAAATCAGGAGAAAATGGAAGAACAGATTGGAGACCGGAAAAAAAGGGGAATGATCGAGAAGACCGATCCTACAAATCGACGTATTCCTGGACCGCCCGTATGGGGAGGTCAACTACTTCTTGATTCAAGCACTTATTTTAAATTAAAAGATTTTTGGGCCATTTTGTCTCGAAAAGTGTATGATGGAGGTTGGGAAGCCGAAAACGAGCAACAATTAAGATGCAGGCTTTTTAGAAAAATTCGAGAGATTGATGTTGCAATGGCCCAAGGCTTGATGCGAGATGTTTCCAGAAGACTGCGTATTGTTGAAGACTATGGACCTTTACATTTAATTTAAAATAAAAATTTTGTTGTTTATAAAGCTGTTAATTATATCTGTTCTGAAAAATTGTCGTAAAACCGTTATTACTTTTTAAAATGTTCTAAACAAATTTGTGACAAAACTTTTGGGACATACGTTATGTACGATGATATCGATTTGGATATGCCCGAACCTGAACCAGATGCACCTTTACCTGATGAAGTGTACCGACAACAGGGTCAAGCTAGTCGTAGGCAATATATATGTCGGGGTTAGCAATCATGTTGATTGTAATAATAATTAATGATAGGAATGCAAGTGTGCTAATGAAGTTATGATCGTGTTTGTTTGTTCGATTACGTTATTATTATTAGTACACTTGGGCGAAGTCTGGGATTACGTGCTAGGTGTGGAATGAGCCGGAGATCGGCAGTCTTGAATATGCTCTGATGCGAGTAGCACGTGCCCAGGAATTGCCACCATTCCTTATCGTCATAGTTTGTAGATCACGTTTAACTGGTTCATGACATGAGTGGTGAATGTGTGATTTATTTGGTGTTTAGATTAGTTAACTATTCCATTAATTGCGCTTTTAGTAGTTTTGTTGTTCACGTAACTGATCATCTATGGTCCGCTCCGCTCTTACTCCGACATCAGAAGTGGGATCTGAACATATTGAACACGGAAACAGAACTTAGTCTACTTGCATCTAGAGTTGTATTTGCATAGCGGAGGTAGTTGATAGTATAGTAACAGCGGTAAGGTAGGTGGTAGTTATAGCATTGCGCCCGCAGAGAGACGAGTCGAATTGATAACTCTGTGAGTCTGGTTAGTCTTTTAATTTCATAATAATTGCAAGGCTAAATGTTCGTTAATTGAAGGAAGTATTTCTATTTGAATATTGAGAAAGAATTTAGATAATGTGATTTCGTAATACACTTTGTAGCAGATTAGAATTTATTAGTGACATGAAAGATCAAAGGCATTAAATAATCTTGTAATTATGTTGTTTCGTATTTAGATGGCTTTTGTTTATTACCGATCCAGTTAGAGATTGTCCCAAATACTACGTTTGTTGTTTTCAGAGGTGTTAACCTATGTTAGTTATTCGTTATGACCTCTGTTACTAAAGATCAGGTACAGTTCCTTTTATAAGCAAGGCAGACAGTAAGTTAAAACTAAATTTTTGTAAGATAGAGGTATTGACTGCCCAATCGTTTTATAAACTGACCCTCCTGAAAGAGTTTAACCCTTTAGTTAAGAGTTTAACCCTTTAGTTTCAGAAATCTCTCTTAGATCATGAATTTACTTCATAGATGAACTGCTCTTTAAAGTTTTGTACGAAAATTACATTTATTCTGACATGTGAATTTGATGTTATTGAATTAGGTTTAACTTGGACTATGTGCGTCAAACGGACATTCATACCTGAAACTTTATAAATCTTATATGAGCACGAATTACTTAGTTTCGCCAATGTTATAAAATTATTTCAGCATTTCACTGATAGCTGTAAGTTAATTATCATTAGTGATTTGTCACATATTGTCACGTTAAATAAAGTCAAACATTTAAAGTTCTTAGATGATGAGCTTTGTTACAAGCTGTTGATTTTAATGTTGAATGCAAGAGCTACTTTTTCGAGTGATTGACCGGTGTGGAAAATAGAGATGTTTCAAGAGATCTCTAATTATCTCCTTAATAAAATTTGTAGAGAATTGAATTGCCTGTAAATATTAATTCCAACAAAGTTCAAGTAGAATTACCTCTGTTCCTTAGATGGCAATTTAGTGTCATACTACGAATAATCAAATTGATAAGAATGGTATGTGGAAGTTGAGAGTTTGTTCGTTTAGGTATTTACCTCTATGGACGAGGGTTTTGACGCGCTTAGTATACAATTGTGTTCGTGATTATGCTGTAGGTACTAGTGAATAATATCGTGTATTTTGACAAGTCCATAATGTCATTATATCACTGCATTTTATGAATTAGGTTCGAACTGTAATACTCATCAGATTAACGCGCTATGATTTTGGAGTTAGATCGAGACTTTTAATAATATGTAAAATCATGTTTCAAAGTTCAACTTTCTTAGCAGTAACATGTGCAATGCGCACTACATTCATAGCGGCTCTGGAGGTCTATCAAGGCCGATGTATTAGCTACGCAGGATTATACACTTCGCCTTGTAGTCCAAAGCCAATGCTTTCGCCAGTGAAATAGACCCTGCATGGTATTGCCAAAAATTACTTTCTAGAAATTTCACAGTCCATTAAGCACCGTCCATTAAACATCGTTTCATGAGTTTTTCCTGAGTATAATAGCGACTGTTAAATTATTCTCTTTTTCTAGTTCTTATGTTTCTTTACTACAAGCCAAATTTGTGATTGTTTCATGCTGAACTAACGAGTAATGGTGAACAGGATCAGGCTCGGGTATTTTCTCCGAAGAACTGAATCTTAACATAAGCATACTCCTTCCGACAAATTTGCAAGCTGACCGCGAATTAGCTTACTAACGAATGTGTTTGCAAGTAATAACAAGCAAAACTAGGTTTGACATTAAAAGAGTTAAGGGTCCGAGCCTAACAGTTGGGTCGTACGTAGTAAAATCTGCCAGAGAACGAAATTGTAAATTATCACCGAAAGTTAAAGAGCCTTTGCAAATAACGAGAATTCTTGAAAATTACAGATTCGAGCTTTTATGTCTTCATTCAGGTAAACGGCATACGACAGCTCTTGAGCATCTACGAGTTTGGCTTGGGATGTGGTCAGGAGATATGACTGTTAAGAGATATTTTACTATTAACTTGCTAAAAGAAATGTTTCCTTTTGGTAGTCGCTGTCACTGAACTTTTGAAGTTATACAGTAGTGCCTTAAGTGGTAAATGGGTAACACCGTCCCTGAACTTTTGAAGTTATACGGAAGTCCCGGAAGAAATGTTTCCTTTTGGTAGTTGACATTGCTAAAGTGAAAGATAAACCGTTAGTACAACAAATGTGTGGTTGTAAGAAAGATGTCTAAATGCCAAGCGAGTAAAATAGATCAGAGTAGTAAACGTAAACAAAAAGTAAGTAGAGAGTCTAGTTGATTGGCTATGTACCACAGTTGTGGTAGCATATGCTGTGAAGTGGTGATTGGCCTTCCCCCTTTGGGGTTAAGCGTCGTTGTGATGGAATTTTGATTTTGCGTCTGGCACTGTGGTTGATGCCCTGAGTCTGTGAGAAGATGAAGTGCACTGAGGTGGCTTCCAACGTGAGTGCACTGAGGTGGCTTCCAACGTGAGTGCACTGAGGTGGCTCCCAACAATGAACTGCACGGAGGTGGATTCCAACGTGAGTGCACTGAGGTGGCTCCCAACGTGAGTGCACTGAGGTGGCTCCCAACGATGAAGTGCACTGAGGTGGCTTCCAACGTGAGTGCACTGAGGTGGCTCCCAACAATGAACTGCACTGAGGTGGGTTCCAACGTGAGTGCACTGAGGTGGCTCCTAACGATGAAGTGCACTGAGGTGGCTTCCAACGTGAGTGCACTGAGGTGGCTCCCAACAATGAACTGCACTGAGGTGGGTTCCAACGTGAGTGCACTGAGGTGGCTCCCAACGATGAAGTGCACTGAGGTGGCTTCCAACGTGAGTGCACTGAGGTGGCTTCCAACGTGAGTGCACTGAGGTGGCTCCCAACGATGAAGTGCACTGAGGTGGCTTCCAACGTGAGTGCACTGAGGTGGCTCCCAACGATGAAGTGCACTGAGGTGGCTTCCAACGTGAGTGCACTGAGGTGACTCCGTACGGTTTAAAGGTCTCGGTGAGACTAAGTGATTTGTTAGAAATTGAAATAATGAATTGGATAGTAATTGGAAATAGACATATGGCATACAGACAGTTTATTTATTTTTGTTAGCAATTGTCACTACCTACTACGTCTTACTTTAGCTTGTTAACCGTAACAGTTGCTGGATAGATGAGTTTCATGGTTTTCTTAGATTTGAGATATAGGTCAGGGAGGCCGAGCTGATATTGATACTGTTTGAATCAGATTCTCTTTTCAGAAGCATCACACGAGGACGTGTGATATGTCAGGTTGGCCGTGTCGGGGTTAGCAATCATGTTGATTGTAATAATAATTAATGATAGGAATGCAAGTGTGCTAATGAAGTTATGATCGTGTTTGTTTGTTCGATTACGTTATTATTATTAGTACACTTGGGCGAAGTCTGGGATTACGTGCTAGGTGTGGAATGAGCCGGAGATCGGCAGTCTTGAATATGCTCTGATGCGAGTAGCACGTGCCCAGGAATTGCCACCATTCCTTATCGTCATGAGTGGTGAATGTGTAATTTATTTGGTGTTTAGATTAGTTAACTATTCCATTAATTGCGCTTTTAGTAGTTTTGTTGTTCACGTAACTGATCATCTATGGTCCGCTCCGCTCTTACTCCGACATATAAAACAATTTTTGTAGTAGTTTATTTCATAAATATGTGTGATAATTTTAATGTCAACAATTCTGTTTTTAGTATTGTACTTTTATTTTATTTTTTGTAAATATTTTTGTGACTGAAAGCTAAAAGTCTATTTTTGTAATTTGTATAAACATAAAATACCAATAAATTATGGGTTCATTATATGTATATAATATTTTTGATTAGTTAACTTTATTAAATAATTCAAATTACAAATTGTAGAAATAAGAAATTGATATTTTTCTTGAAAAAATAATTTACTTTCAAAAGCAAAAAATTGCTTATTGCAATTGATAACATATTTACAAATTTTATGAATGACTATAGTGTTGCAAATTTATTTATTGAATTTTCTGACCATGATTCATTGTTATTAAATGTTATTATTAATTCGAAAGAATCTACACATTATACAGTACGACGGAGAAATTTCTCAGAAACAAATCAGCATTTGTTTTTTCATATGCTACAACATGAAAATTGGACTGAGGTCTTATCAGCCGCTGATGTAAATACTAAATATGATGTATTTTTTAATACATTTAAGCACTATTATTTATTTATTTCCAATATTAAGTAAACGTATTCAAAATATCAAAATAAACAAAACTCTTGGATTACTCCTAAAATAAAAACAATGTCTAAAGAGATTGAATGCTATTACTGGCTTACTAAAAATACTGACAACGTTCAGTTAAAACATAAATATAAAGATCTTAAAAATAAATATAACTTAGAAATTCGTAAAACTAAACTTGCGTTCAATGATAGTCTGATAGCAAATTCGAACAATATCGTAAAAAGTAGTTGGGACTTGATCAGAAACAATACATCAAATAAAACAAAACATAAGAAAATTTCTCTTAACATTAACAATCAAGTAGAAGAAGATCTAGACTATTAGCTGATATCTTTAATAAATATTTCATTTCTAGTGTTGAAAATGTTATCAATGATAAAAATCCAACAGACCACCTAACCTATGATGTCTCATTAAATAACTCTGAAGTAGATTATAACATGTACTTAGCAAAAGATAATGATTTGGAGATCGTAGAATTACTGAAATCACTATCAAAAAAGAAGTCCGTGGGCCAGATGACATTGCAAGCTTTGTTGTTGGTAATGTTGCTGAGCTTATCGCACCTCCTCTTTCAAACATTATAAATTGCTTCTTTAGAACTGGACTTTATCCAGATGCACTAAAAGTTGCTAGAGTTACTGCCTTGCATAAAAAAGAAGATACTTCAAAAATAGAAAATTATCGTGCTATTTCAAATTTATCTATCTTTGCAAAACTTATTGATAAAGCAATGTTCAAAAGATTAAATTATTATGTTGAAAGTAACAATTTAGTGTCCGATACGCAACACGGATTTAGAAAAGGAGTCAGTACTCAAACAGCTTTATTTAACACATCTAACTTTATTCTGAACTCAGTTGATAGCAAAAATATTACAGTAGGTGTATTCTTCGATCTCACTAAAGCTTTTGACGTACTAAATCATGGTTTACTTTTGGAGAAATTGAAACTTTATGGTGTTTGTGGTCCTGTTAATACTTGGTTCAAATCATATTTAGAAAATAGAAGACAATTTGTTCAATTGACAGATGACTTTACTGGTAACATCCACAAATCTAACATCCTAACTCTACAGATGGGTTTACCCCAAGGCGGAATTTTATCTCCACTCCTTTTTCTTATTTTTTGTAATGATTTGTCAAAATATTGTTCAATTCAAGACATTCCTAATTTAAATGTGTGTCAGTACGCTGATGACACTACTATACTTATAAGAACAGAAATTTTAAATCTAGCAAGTATAACTTGTAACACTATAGTGGCTACTATGAATTTGTGGTGTCAGTCAAACAGATTAATATTGAATCCTACAAAATCAGCTGTTCTGCAATTTTCAAACAAAAACTTTAATATTGAGTCATGTAGCTTACTAGTTAAGTCAATAAATAAATCCATACCCGTTCTTCAAACAACAAAGGTGTTAGGAGTTCTTTTTGACAATCATGTGACTTGGGAACCTCATGTGGACCACATTGCTAATAAACTCAATAGTGCACATTATGCTCTCTTTGCTCTCAAGTCGTGTGTTGGACAACATATACTACTTACGTTTTATCATAGCTATGTAAAATCAGTCATGGAATACGGAATTGTTATTTGGGGAAACTCTAAATTTTCCAGTAGATTATTTATTATACAGAAGAAAATTATTAGATTGCTAAGCGGTGCATCGTGGAGAGAGCATTGTAAACCGTTGTTTCTTAATCTAAAAATTATGACTTTTTACTCTTTGTATTTACACAACTTAGCAATTTTTATGTACGACAATAAAGAAAAATTTCTTACAAATAACAACTTAAGCTCTGGAATGCAAACTAGACACGCCTCTGACCTTTCAATTCCAAAACATAGTACTGCACTTTTTAAAACAGGCACTGTTTACAATGGAATAAAACTTTTTAATAAGATACCAAATGTAATAAAAAATTTACCACGAAATAATTTCAAATGTACAATGAAAAATTATTTTTGTCAAAATGCTTTTTATTCAATAGATGACGTTGTAATACTCTATTTGAGTCTAACTACAGAATTTTAAATAAATAAATAAATTTTAAAACAAATAATAATTATATGATAGGTGATAGGTAAAAAAAAGTATAATTAAATAAAAGTTCATTTATTGCTCTTGCACATGTCACACATCGTTGTTGTTATTTAATCTGCCACACAACGTTCTCAAACTTGACGCCATATCCATTAAAATAACGTTCGTCGTTCTTCTTTCATGAATGAGATCGTCTAATTTGTTTTTTATATCACCGAACTTTGTTCAACCGTTCATTTTGGCCCGCAAAAGTTGAAAATGCTGTTTCTGCCGCAGGTCTTTTCATACGCTTTTAGCTAAAATAAAAATTAAATTAGAATCATACTGTATTTTAAAGAGAAGAGAATTAAACATAAAAGAATAAGACTTACGGCGTGCGATTTCTTCATCCCCATCTGAATCAGCTGGCGTTGTCGGGATTTCATCGTGATGTATAGTATGAAATCCAGAAGGACCAGCAACAGGACTGTCGATAGCTACAGGAGCAGCAACGTACGGGCCAAATTCCTCGCTCTCCAGGGGAAGACCTTCTGGCCCTTCTAGGCATAATATTGCCTCCTGTGTGAGCAGTGAAAGACACTTCTCGTCAAATTCGGTCCAATTTCCTTCTACTGGGGTGCCTCCCCTAGTCATGCTGCGGTTTCGCCTTATTGCTGCAGCCTTTTTCTTGACCTTGTTCTTCATATCAGTCCACACCTACGCAAATAATCATGATGAATATACTTATTTTTGTATATAAAGTTACTCTTTGCCACTTGGTGCTTATTTTCTTTGGCCCGTCCATGCTATTCAATGTATATGTAAGCTGCTCCCATAGCAAATGGCACGTCTTTCGACCCTCAACCCCCAGCAGTTTCCCGCGGGCAAAGTCTGGGTGGTCCTCCATAAACTCCAAAATAACATCCTTCTGGGCCCCGAAACTCTTTCGTCCCTCTCTCTTTTCCCACTCATACTTCAAATTCACACTTCTTCCACTCATTTTACACTCATACAAAAAATTTAAAAACAGAAAAAATTCAGAAAAACTACACAAAATTTAACAAAAAAAAACAACAAAATAAAAAAAATTTAACAATCAACGAAACACAAAACTACAAACAAAAACACAAAAGAAAAACAATTGTCTTGAAAAAGACAGACTTTAAACTATTATAAAAATATAAAAGTTACGAAATTACACAAAAGAAAACTACCAAGATTCACCCAACATCAACTCATACAAAAGAACGAAATGAAATAAAATGGTGGTTTAGCAGTTTTTCTTGCCAAATTTCCAAATTACCAACACAATAAATGTAAAATATCTCAGACGTTATCAACTTGAGGGCAAATATCCCTAACCCTTGATATAGTTACAAACAGAATGACGTCACGAAGTTATCAACTAAACTTCGCTAGCGACTGTCGCTATGAATTAGAATAGGTACCCAGGTTGCTTAATAAACTTGAAAATCTGAGAATCCGGAAAGTTGCTCTCAGTTGGATTACGAATTTCTTGCAAACTAGACATCAGTTCGTTTCACTTCAACGGTAATCAAAACGGTAACTCAGATCCTGTAGTAGATAATAACAATGTCGGTCTTCGTCAAGGTACTATTCTCGCGCCATTTTTTTCATTATTTACATCAATGACTTAATGTTTTCACTGAAAATTGTATTCCTATTCTTTATGCTGATAGTGACAAAAATGTTTTACGTGATAAATGTAATCTTAATATTAGTTTTCTATCTTCATGGTTTAATGAAAACTGTCTTCATATAAACGACAGAAAACAACAAATTTTCATTTTCACACCCGCTAAAATAACAATGACCAACAAATTGACTTACAATTAGGAAGAAAACTTAAATTATTTCTTGAATATTAAACAAACTTAAATTATTTCTTGAATATTTTCACTAAGTTAAATTCTGTATGGTACCAAATTAGACATTTAAAACTATCTAAATATTAATCAACTGCTCATGTCTTACCATATTTTTGTTGAATCAAGATTACGCTATGGATTCTGCAATCTGTTTCTGGGGTTCATCTCCTGCTGCCAATAATGTTTTTGTCTGCCAAGAGTATAGTTCGTTGTATAGCTATTATACAGCATAACGAATCTTGTAGAACTTTATTTCAAAAGTTTCAGATTCTTACTTTAGCAAACATCCACATTTATGAAATATGTCTATTTTTGTAAACAAAGATACCTTTTCTCTAAATCTCGAGAAACACGGATATGATACTAGAAATAAAAATCACTACCTCGGTGAAGTTAGCAGACGATTCGCAGCAGACGATTCGCGATCGTAGCGCATGTAAACAAACTATGCGATGCGCGCGCATACGAGATACCCAGACCAACTAGATCATGATAACAGTTTACAAGAGTACAAACGTAAGCAGTTCATGGCTATAATAATGAATTTGTGTGCAAGTAGCAATGTAAATTATAATAATAAATAGATTATTAAACATCAGAATACCCAATATAAAACATTAATGATTATAAATACGGTTTGAAGAACTTCACCTAAAATTTACTGCCAAACACGCCCAAAATTTTATAGACCCGGTATATTTGTTCTTTAACACTTATTTCCATTACAGGTAGGTACATCTCATTAATCCCAAGGATACTAAAACGAAAAAAATATAAATACAAAATATGATTGTTTATTTAATTATTGAAAGTCTTTCATTCAATAATTTATATTCCTCTAAAGATACTATATATATTTTTTAATTTTACCATTTATCCTTGTATCTTGCGTAACATTAAAGATATCTAGATGTCATTATCCTTCAGGACACTTTAAATAAAAACTTAAAATTTTTAATCGTTTCATTACATTTTCTTATAAATATTGTTAACTCCTTTAAAGACAATTGTTTGAGTGTCGTAATTTTACCTAATAATCTTTATGTCTAACCTAACATGATGGAATATAACAAATCTTTGACTATCCTTCAGGGCACTAAAAATAAGTTATCAAAATTGAGTTTTTAATGCAACATACTATTTTTCAAAAATGATTTCTTGTCCTGTAAGGATAATTGTGTGAGTAACATAATTTAATTTTATTATCCTTGAACTACACTTAACATGATGGCGAGTAAGAATTTTAACATTATCCTTTAGGATATTAATATAAAATTGTTAAGTTGTAATTTTAAACAAATCATAAAATTTTTTGTTTATTACTTTTTTCCTTGAAGGATACTTGTTTGAGTTTCATTATTTTACCTTATTATCCTCGGATCCTGTGTAACATAATACAGTATGAGAATTTCCCCGTTATCCTTCAGGACAATGGAAATAAAAAAGTTAAATTTACATTTTACACGTATGATTGCATTTTCTTTTAAATATTGTTCACTCCTTTAAGGACACTTGTTTGAGTGTTCCAATTTTAGCTAATAATCCTTATGTCTAACCTAACATGATAGAATATAACAAATCTTTGACTATCCTTCAGGGCACTAAAAATAAATTATCAAAATTAAATTTTTAATGCAACGTGCTATTTTTAAAAGTGATTTCTTGTACTGTAAGGATAATTGTTTGAGTAACATAATTTAATTTTATTATCCTTGAACTTCACTTAACATGATGGCCAGTAAGAATTTTATCATTATCCTTCAGGATATTGATATAAAATATTGTTCAGTTGTAATTTTAAACAAATCATAAAATTTTTGGTTTATTCCTTTTTTTTCTTGAAGGATACTTGTTTGAGTTTCATTATTTTACCTTATTATCCTTGGATCCTCTGTAACATAATACAGTATGAGAATTTCCCCGTTTCCTTCAGGACATTGGAAATAAAAAACTTAAATTTACATTTTACACGTATGATTGCATTTTCTTTTAAATATTGTTCACTCCTTTAAGGACACTTGTTTGAGTGTCCTAATTTTAGCTAATAATCCTTATGTCTAACCTAACATGATAGAATATAACAAATCTTTGACTATCCTTCAGGGCACTGAAAATAAATTATCAAAATTGAATTTTTAATGCAACGTGCTATTTTTTAAAAATGATTTCTTGTACTGTAAGGATAATTGTTTGAGTAACATAATTTAATTTTAATATCCTTGAACCTCACTTAACATGATGGCGAGTAAGAATTTTATCATTATCCTTCAGGATATTAATATAAAATTGTTAAGTTGTAATTTTAAACAAATCATAAAATTTTTGGTTTATTACTTTTTTTCCTTGAAGGATACTTGTTTGAGTTTCATTATTTTACCTTATTATCCTTGGTTTCTGTGTAACATAATTCAGTATGAAAATTTTCCCGTTAACCTTCAGGACAATGGAAATAAAAAAGTTAAAATTACATTTTACACGTATGTTTGCATTTTCTTTTAAATATTGTTTACTCCTTTAAGGACACTTGTTCGAATGTCCTAATTTTACCTAATAATCCTTATATCTAACCAAACATTAAAGGAATATAACAAATGTTTGACTATCCTTTATGGCACTAAAAAAAATTATTAAAATTGAGTTGTTAATGCAACAGACTATTTAAAAAAAAGATTTCTACTTAAGAAGATGATATGTACCTAATAAAAGTATCACTATGCTTCGGGATATTTAATTATGTATTATTTTAATTTTTTTACACATCACGAAGTTTCTAAAAAAATATTATACTTTTTGTATTTCTTGTACACTTGAAATAAATAATTGAAAAGTAATTTTATTTATAACATTATATTTTTTATTAATAATAAGGTTTATTGTCTTTTAACCGCATATATTTAACATGATAACTAATGGAAATTATTATTGCAATTCTTGAACATAAATACGTATAAATTATTTAGAAAAAACAGTTAATCTATAGGTTATTGAATTTTTATACTGATTAATAATAACTATTAATATTATTTGTGCTACTAAATTTTATAGATTTTCCTGTTAGACATTGGGCCGAAGTCAGCACTTTTATCTAAGTTTAAGAAATTTATCTTAAAATTACAAACAGAATCACATGCTTCCATCTGTACACAAAAAATGAAATAAAAGATGCAAACATACGTGTAAAATGTAATTTTAACTTTTTTATTTCCATTGTCCTGAAGGATAACGGGGAAATTCTCATACTGTATTATATTACACAGGATCCAAAGTCAATAAGTTAAAATAATGAAACTCAAACAAGTATCCTTCAAGGAAAAAAAGTAATGCACCAAAAATTTTATGATTTGTTTAAAATTACAACTTAACAATTTTATATCAATATCCTTAAGGATAATGATAAAATTCTTACTCGCCATCATGTTAAGTGAAGTTTAAGGATAGTGTAATTAAATTATGTTACTCAAACAATTATCCTTACAGGACAAGAAATCATTTTTAAAAAATAGCACGTTGCATTAAAAATTCAATTTTGATAATTTATTTTTAGTGCCCTGAAGGACAGTCAAAGATTTGTTATATTCTATCATGTTAGGTTAGACATAAGGATTATTAGGTAAAATTAGAACACTCGAACAAGTGTCCTTAAAGGAGTAACAATATTCAAAAGAAAATGCAAACATACGTTAAATGTAATTTTAACTTTTTTATTTCCATTGTCCTGAAGGATAACGGGGAAATTCTCATACTGTATTATGTTACACAGAATCCAAGGATAATAAAGTAAAATAATGAAACTCAAACAAGTATCCTTCAAGGAAAAAAATAAACCAAAAATTTAATGATTTGTTTAAAATTACAACTTACAATTTTATATAAATATCCTAAAGGATAATGATTAAATTCTTACTCGCCATCATGTTAAGTGAGGTTCAATGATAATAAAATAAAATTATGTTACTCAAACAATTATCCTTACAGGACAAGAAATCTTTTTTAAAAAATAGCACGTTGCATTAAAAACTCAATTTTGATAATTTATTTTTAGTGCCCTGAAGGATAGTCAAAGATTTGTTATACTCCATCATGTTAGGTTTGACATAGGGATTATTAGGTAAAATTAGGACACTCAAACAAGTGTCCTTAGAGGAGTAAACAATATTTAAAAGAAAATGCAAACAAACGTGTAAAATGTAATTTTAAGTTTTTTATTTCCAATGTCCTGAAGGATAACGGGGAAATTCTCATACTGTATTATGTTACACAGGATCCAAGAATAATAAGGTAAAATAATGAAACTCAAACAAGTATCCTTCAAGGAAAAAAGTATTAGACAAAAAATTGATGATTTGTTTAAAATTACAACTTAACAATTTTTAATTAGTATCCTGAAGGATAATGATAAAATTCTTACTTGCCATCATGTTAAATGAGGTTCAAGGATAATAAAATTAAATTGTGTTACTCAAACAATTATCCTTACAGGACTAGAAATCTTTTGTTTTAAATAGTGTGTTGCATTAAAAACTCAAATTTGATAATTTATTTTTAGTGCCCTGAAGGATAGTCAAAGATTTGTTATATTCCATCATGTTAGGTTAGACATAAGGATTATTAGGTAAAATTAGGACACTCAAACAAGTGTCCTTAAAGGAGTAAACAATATTTAAAAGAAAATGCAAACACACGTGTAAAATGTAGTTTTAAGTTTTTTATTTCCAATGTCCTGAAGGATAACGGGGAAATTCTCATACTGTATTATGTTACACAGGATCCAAGGACAATAAGGTAAAATAATGAAACTCAAACAAGTATCCTTCAAGGAAAAAAGTAATAAACAAAAATTTTTATGATTTGTTTAAAATTACAACTTAACAATTTTATATTAATATCCTAAAGAATAATGATAAATTTCTTACTCGCCATCATGTTAAGTGTAGTTCAAGGATAATAAAATTAAATTATGTTACTCAAACAATTATCCTTACAGGACAAGAAATCATTTTTAAAAAATAGTATGTTGCATTAAAAACTCAATTTTGATAATTTATTTTAAGTGAACTGAAGGATAGTCAAAGATTTGTTATATTCTATCATGTTAGGTTAGACATAAGGATTATTAGGTAAATTTAGGACACTCGAACAAGTGTCCTTCAAGGAGTAAACAATATTTAAAAGAAAATGCAAACATACGTGTAAAATGTAATTTTAACTTTTTTATTTCCATTGTCCTGAAGGATAACGGGGAAGTTTTCATACTGTATTATGTTACACAGGATCCAAGGATAATAAGGTAAAATAATGAAACTCAAAGAAGTATCCTTCAAGGAAAAAAGTAATAAACAAAAAAATTTACGATTTGTTTAAAATTACAACTTAACAATTTTATATTAATATCCTAAAGCAGAATGATAAAATTCTTACTCGCCATCATGTTAAGTGTAGTTCAAGGATAATAAAATTAAATTATGTTACTCAAACAATTCTCCTTACAGGCAAAGAAATCATTTTTAAAAAATAGTATGTTGCATTAAAAACTCAATTTTGATAATTTATTTTTAGTACCCTGAAGGATAGTCAAAGATTTGTTATATTCCATGATGTTAGGTTAGACATAAGGATTATTAGGTAAAATTAGGACACTCAAACAATTGTCCTTAAAGGAGTTAACCGAGGAGTTAACAATACGATTAAAAATTTTAAGTTTTTATTTAAAGTGTCCTGAAGGATAATGACACCTAGATATCTTTAATGTTACGCAAGATACAAGGATATATATATATATATATATATATATATATATATATATATATATATATATATATATATATATATATATATATATATATATAGTGGCTAAACGCCCCACGTGGGGCTGCGCCGCTTCTGTATGAAGCTCTCTTGATCCTCCTTTTGTCAGGGGGATCGGCCCCGTTTTCTTGGGTATCATATCTGAGCAAATCTTCCTCCAAGTTTCCCTGTTGCATGCCTTTTCTTTCCAGTTGGTGATTCCTGCATTTTCCAGGTCCTCATTTACTTCTTTAATCCACGTGGATCTCGGCCTTCCTCTTCTTCTTCTCCCAGGGTCCCATTTGAGTATGTTGTGGATTATTGCTTCCTCGCTTGCTCTCCATATGTGGCCTAACCATCTTACTCTCTGTTGTTTGATCTTCTTTACAATATCTTCTCCATCTAGTTCTTTAAGTATTTCACTGTTCATTCTGATTCTGCATTCATTTTCATTTATTTCATATACAAGGATAATGGGTAAAATTAAAAAATTCATAGAAATATCTTTAGAGGAATATAAATTATTGAATGAAAGACTTTCAATAATTAAATAAACAATCATATTTTGTATTTATATTTTTTTCGTTTTAGTATCCTTGGGATTAATGAGATGTACCTACCTGTAATGGAAATAAGTGTTAAAGAACAAATATACCTGGTCTATAAAATTTTGGGCGTGTTTGGCAGTAAATTTTAGGTGAAGTTCTTCAAACCGTATTTATAATCATTAATGTTTGATATTGGGTATTCTGATGTTTAATAATGTATTTATTATTATAATTTACATTGCTACTTGCACACAAATTCATTATTATAGCCATAAACTGCTTATATTTGTACTCTTGTAAACTGTTATCATGACCTAGTTGGTCTTGGTGTGTCATTTGCGCGCGCACCGCATAGTTTGTTTACATGTGGTACGATCGCGAATCGTCTGCTGCGAATCGTCTGCCAACTTCACCGAGGTAAAATCACTTCACGATACCTAAATCAAGAATCAACGTCAAAAATAGAGTTGGCGTACAGATTTATAATGAAATTACTGCTTCAAAACAGCTGAAATGTAATTTTTGTCTTTTACTATACACATGTATGTTGCGTCGACAGTAATAAAACATTATTATTATTATTATTATTGCCATTTATGCACGAAGTTGTGAATTAGCCTGTATTTTCAAACAAATTTATTAAATTGAAGAAAGGAAACTACTGAATGTCACAATATCGATGTGTTCATTTTATGTGTATGCATGTGGTTTTTAGTCCACATGGTTATTTGAATTTTTATGCACACGATATGTAAATGTTGTTATAAAAGTCATATTAATATGATCTTTCGTGCTTTTGCTAACCCTCCTAATTGCTTATTGCTTCAAGACGATCTGCAAAGCTTACATGTCTGGTGTGAAATTAATAATCTCCATCTAAATATCACTAAATGCAACGTTTTGTCGTTCACACGTAAGAAATCCTATGTTAATTTTAATTATACTATTAATAATCAAAATTTAACCAAATGTGAAACTATTCGTGATCTTGGTGTTTTTTTGACAGTAAATTGACATTCATACATCATATTCAATCGATCATGTCCTCTGCTAATAGAATACTTGGATTTGTTATCCGTAATACACGTTCATTTCACAATATTCATGCTATTTTCTCACTTTATTTCTCACTAGTTAAGTCAAAACTTGAGTACTGCTCATTAATTTGGAACCCACTTTATGAAGTTTATAGCAAGCTTGTAGAAAGTGTTCAAAAGAAGTTTCTAAAGTACATTTATTTGAAAACTATGAGAACTTATCCTAATCAACGACTTTCGTATGAAACACTATTACGAGGGATATCCAGAAAAAAGGTTACAAGTGCTCTGAAATTTTTTTTCAAAGGTTGGCACACCTGCGTGGAAGGGGTCCGTAACGGTAAAACCGAGCCATGCCCAATTCAGTCCGTTGGAAATATGGTCACAGGAGGAGCTTCCGTCAACCTCCGCAGGGGCCGTTCGCTCCACCTACCGCCGATTTTCATCAATTTCCTCCAGAAACTCTTCTGAAACGAGAGACGGCCTCCCACTCGTTTCTTCGTCATGAGTGTTAGGCGATCTTTATTTCTGTAAAAACTTATAAAATTGGATGTGGATATCAGTGCTACGCACTGTTTATAGAATTCGCGATTGATATTATAAATAAGGCATTTTTGAGTACTCTATGTGCAAACTTATTTGATTATTTTTCAATACGATAATAACAAACAAGGTAGGTAATTAGCCTTAGCAAATATTATTTTGGGGTGCAATAATAACATAATAGAATTTCATAATAAAATAGGTTTCTGCGTTTCTGGCACAACGGGTATAAAGCTAGAGTGCAATTTGATGGCAGCACACAGTAAATCTGGAATTTATTGATTGAAAATACACAACGTACCGGTAGCGACAGCAGCACTAGTTGACTGCTCGACTGAAACCTCACAACAAGTGATCAATCACCCTTTCCAATTCCCGTGTCGTAACAGTCACGAACTCTGATAATTTTTTAATATCATCGTACATCCATTGAGGATCATTACCAAATTCTTTATGTTGGGTTGCCACGTGTAAACGTAATAGCGCTAGAGTCACAAACTGTACGAGGGAAAACTGTAGGTCTATGCATTTTATATAAATTGGGACTTCAATAATGTTTAATTTTCTTTTAATATAAAAAATTGGGTAAAAAAGGTTGGGCTATACAAAAAGAATTTAAATAAATAAACCATATTGTCTTAGATAAGTATATTAACATGGAATTCCCGATGTATCTTTTAAGAGATACGAGATCAACTTTTGTCTAATTTGACCGACCTAGTATATTTCTCTCGTTCTTAAGATACTCATGTTACCAATTTATCTGGAACACCTGTATAGTGAATATAAAGTAAATTATAATGTAGTTTATTACATAAGATATACAATTACTCGAAATGCAGTTTAATATGTTAATATGTATTTATATATCTAATGTTTCGGCAAACACAATTATTCTTTATGTTACATGCAAAATATATCGAGTTATTAAAACGAAGTTACTGATTTACCTGTATTTAATATTATAATTCTTGAATTTCACTATCCCATGTAGAAATTACCGAAACATTGGACGCTTGAATTAAATAGTATATTACATAACACGAATTGTAAAAAGCACATTACATGCGAGTGAAAAAGTTGTGCACGAGCCTTGGCGAGTGCAATAACTTCACGAGCAATGTAATTGCGTTACAATTCAAGTTATGTACTATACTTTATCTACGACCATAAGATAGTAACAAATGAAAAATTTCTTGGGAACAGTAACGTAATAATATATATTACATAACGTGTACAGTAAATACTTTGTAACAGTACTTAATGTAATTATATATATATATATATATATATATATATATATATATATATATATATATATATATATATATATATATATATATATATACAGTATATACAGTAACGTAATAATATATATTACATAACGTGTACAGTAAATACTTTGTAACAGTACTTAATGTAATTATATATATATATATATATATATATATATATATATATATATATATATATATATATATATATATATATATATATATACAGTATATACAGTAACGTAATAATATATATTACATAACGTGTACAGTAAATACTTTGTAACAGTACTTAATGTAATTATATATATATATATATATATATATATATATATATATATATATATATATATACATCTCACTATCAACAGAGCGTCCGTTCAAAAAACCTGAATAGAGCGTCCGGTTGGTGTATATTCCCAATTCATAATCATTGTAGCGTCCGTTCAAACTATCATCTTTGAAGCGTCCGAAATATACGGATTATTACAATTCATCGATTATCAAGCGTCCGACAGTGTTGCCGCGACTGAACCATGTTACTTCGCGCGTTATATTGGGGATTTGAAATGAAAAGACGGAATTATTATCGGCAAGTTGAATAAATATGACACAGTTATATGTGGGATAAATCGTTTAGATTTTGTTTTCAGATGGTACATTGATTGATTATTTAGCCTATATTTTATGTTGGATTTCTATGCTTATAACCAAGTATAACAAAAATATAGTGAAAATCGGTCAGATTGTCTGTGATCTGATAGTTAATTATTTAAATGAAAATTAGCAACAAATGCATTATATTTAAATAATTACTAAATTCACTTGTTGACAACACTATTGATTAGGTTTAAAATTACCCAGTTATTTTGGTATGGAAAGCTCAAATCGAAAGTAGTAAATATTTTTATGTCAATGTTTGTAACGTTAACTACATAAGAGCTATTTATTTTTCCGAATAAATTTGTTTGCTATACTTATCGAAATCTTGTTAATTAGCAATTTGAAAAAAATAAATGTTTAATAATAATAAAAAATTGCTGTAAGCTTTATAGGTAAAAATGTGAAACAGAAATTTTATTTGGAAGGAAAATAATGCTCGACACGACTATAATTATTTACCTATTTAAAATCTACTACTCATTATACAGAAAAATAGTAGAAAATTAATCAAATGACATTAGGACATTACAGTACCTATATCAAGCAGTGTTGATTGGGTTTTTTAAAATAGGTAAATATTATTTTCTTACTTTCGTTTGGTTTATAGACAATTTATTTCTCAAATTTGCGCTAGGAAATGAATTTAATTACTTCATGCAATGGTTTTTTTATTTTACTCTTTTAAAAAAAATAAAATGTACACATATAAAACTACATTTATTTAAAAAATTATAGATAACTTTGTAAAGAAACTTCAATATAAAATGTTTTTAACTTGCAATCGCATATTTTATTTTTTAAATTAAAAAAAAATTCGAATAAAAATGTGGTTTGTAGATAACCTAATTTGGGTGTTTTTGTTTTGTCATAATTTGTAAGACATTAAATGACAAAATTTCATAATTTCAAACAAAAATTTCTATTTATTCTAAATGAAAGTAAAAAAAAATTGTATGCAACAGTAAGGAATCTCGGTAGTTACCTTACTTATGTATTTACAGAACTCGGCCACGCCTCGTGGTACAAATTTCACATACGTAAGGTAACAAGTTTCGTTTCCTTACTTGTTACATAAATATCTATTATCTATTTACTAAATAAGGTTTTATTAATTAACTACTTCTTTATTTGCTGTCAAAGCAATAAAATTTTATTTCAATTTCATAAAGATCGGACAAACCTTCTAGATTTAGATATTTAAC
The DNA here is from genome assembly GCA_947534325.1 of Agonum fuliginosum. Taxonomy (NCBI): domain Eukaryota; kingdom Metazoa; phylum Arthropoda; class Insecta; order Coleoptera; family Carabidae; genus Agonum; species Agonum fuliginosum. Next base: position 18,636,942 of record OX384030.1, on the reverse strand, counting down.
CCCTACCCTCATGATAGTCCGATCGAATAAAAAATTATATGTATGACCTAATTTAAAAAAGACTCTCACTTATAATACCATAAGTAGTAGTAGTCTCGTAGTTATGTCGGTAATTTTTCTGGTAGTATTTCGAATGTTCCTTGTGCTTGGATATGAATATTACGAATGCGCATAAAAATACCAGAAAAATAATATTTCTTATTTTATTTCAATGGTACGAGGGGTCGTTTTTATATTCCCGGACTGGGCTGTTTAGAATTTTGATGCAAGTTTTCATTATGCTGTTTTTTAATCACATATGCCTTGGTAACTTGTGTGGCAATTTACAAAACAATTGCAACATTATTAATTTTATTATCTGTCAGTTTGTGTCGTCGCGCGTTGTATATCTATCGAAATGAATAAAATCGAATACCGGGCTGTTATAAAATTCCTTACAAAACAAGGAAAAGCTCCAAAAATTATTCTTGAAGAAATGTTGGCTGTATACGGGGATGATTGCCCTTCTAAGTCAACTATTTGCGAGTGGTCAAAATTGTTTAAACATGGTCGAGAATCACTGGATGATGATCCTCGTCCAGGGCGCCCTGTTGACGGGATCACTTCAGCTGTTGTTGAAAAAAACAAGTGTTTGGTACTGGAGGATGCAAGACTAAAGAAGCGACAATTAGCAGTTAGCAATTAGAGTATTATGCAAACCTGATGCATCGCCTTAGAGATGCTATTAAAGTGAAGAGACGCGGAAAACTGACGCAAGGTGTCTTGTTGCTCCACGACAATGCACCAGTGCACAAGTCCAGACTTTCAAAAGCTGCTGTAGCTGATTGTGGCTTCGAAGAAATTGAACATCCGCCTTCTAGTCCACATCTAGCACCTAGTGACTATTTGTTGTTCCCAAATCTCAAAAAAACACTAAGGGGACAAAATTTAGGGACAATGACGAACTTATAGCAGCTGTTGAGGGCCATTTTGCGGAAAAACCAAATGAATATTTTTATACTGGATTAAAGATGTTATTGAAACGGTGTTATACCTGTATTCAAAAGCAGGGGAACTATATTGAAAAATTTTTTTTTTGTTGCTCTAGTCTTTTGTTTTCATGCCTAGTCCGGGAATATAAAAACGACCCCTCGTATATACCAAGTATTGTTGCAAAAAAACAATTACGGTCATTTGAGTGATTGTTGAATTTAACCCCCAACTCTTTGGACCCGAACAAATTCACACCACACATACCTTAAAATCAGGCTCTTGTGAAAAGAGATCTGCTTGTAAAAATATGTGAAGTTCAGACGAACGGTCTAGGTCTAGATGTTAACCCTCATACCTCAATTTAAATATAATTTATAACCCGATAAATAAAAACTATCTTACTTTAGTTGATTGCTACATATTACCGAGTTCCGTTGAAAAAAAAATTACGACTGTTAAAGCGATTGTTTTAGTTTAATCCCTCCCCTTTCCATCATGATTCGATCGAATTTGAGCATACTTTGAAATCTGACTCTAGTCAAAAAAGACGCGCATGCAAAATTTCATGAGAATCGGACAAACAGTCTAGATCTATAGAGATTACTCCACCTCTAATAGCCCAATAAATTTCAAATATACCTAAAAATGTGACTATAGAAAAAAAAAAGTCTAGCCTGCAAAATTTCTAGAGATTCGGACAAATGGTCTAGATTATATAGATTTATAATATGCACCCCTTATGATGTTATGATCGAATTTAAACATACTTTAAAATCTGACTCCAGTCAAAAGAGACTTGCGTGCAAAAATTTCATAAGAATCGGACAAATGGTCGAGATTCTATATGATTAACCCCACCCCCTAATGGTCCAATCAAATTAATACATAACTTAAAATCTAAGTCTGGTAAAAAAAAATCTGCATGCAAAATTTCATGAGGATCGGGCAAACGGTTTAGATCTTGATGTTTATAGTTTATGACTCGATTAAAAAAATCTTTTTTTATTTAATGCATGCGAAGCACGCCGACACTTCCAGTTTAGAAGAAGAAAAACACGTTTTTGCCTCCTAGGGAGCAAAAGCGTGGTTTGCTCCCTTTAGTTTAAACAGGGAGTAACGGCGTGCTTTGCGTTCACGTGCGACGAAAAAAAAAGTTTGTTATAAGTATATAAGTTCTTGATAAGCAGAACCACGTAGTCGAAACGAAAACTACGTACTTTGATATTTTGCTTCATCCTCCAATATCAAGAGAACACGAACACTTCGAACATAACATTTGAAAACATACGTTTCGGTGTTGCCAGTTTGAGGACGCTCGGTAGGCGATAGATTGGATGAAAGTATACTTATACGCCTAGCGCAGCAACGCCACGAGTGAGCGTTCGGCTGAACTAAAAGTATACGGCATGTATACGGCAAATGATAATTCACTATCAATTCGGCGTCCACTAAAATTTTTAGATATGACTACTAGATGGTACTAGGAGCCAATTTAACATGGTGACCAATCGAGCGTCCATATATGGACGCTTCATTGGAGCCGGACGCTCGGTTGATGGAAAATTGTCAATATAAGGACGCTTCAATGATAGTAAGTTGTATATATATATATATATATATATATATATATATATATATATATATATATATATTACATAACTGGTGTACAGTAAATCCTTGGCAACCGTAACTAAGCATTTCTATTCTTGTAAATTGTTTTTAATGGCCTACTTACTTATATGGTCGTAGATAAAATTTATTATACTTCATTTTGAGTAATTTTATACTTACCATATTCTTTCTACCAGTGGAGTAACTATTCGTATTCGTTATTACCCAGATAGCACAACTTATTCTAAGAATATTCTCTCATTATCCTCAAAGGATATGGATAATCGGAATATTCTATGGACTATATACGAATATTTATATTCTTCCTGAATATATAATGAATATTCTTTTACGAATATTCTAAGAATACATAAAATGAATATTCTTAAAATGATCTTCATTAGAATATTCAATTTTTTTATGCCAGCAATGTGACTAGAATATTCTTCCGTAGTATTCTTAAAACTTTGTTATGCTATAATATTATAGCATAACAAATTCATGTTTATTATTTTTTAAACTATGCCATTGCACTTTGATGAAAAAGTGTTAACTTTTTAAATATTACGTCTTTATATCTATCAATATTTGCGCATGCATCAAACCAAACGTTAGACAAGAAAGTGAGCGTGTCTGTTAGAAACTCTGTTATTGTGCTTTGTGCTTCGTGGCGTCGACTTGGCGCAATTGTTTCTCTTATATTATTAGTAAGTACATTATAATATTCTGTTCTGATATTGTTTGATATTTGTAAGATTGAAACATGCATAATTTTAAAATATTTTATCTACTTTCAATTAAGATAAATTTATTTCTTAAATTAATTTTAATATTACGCATTTATACAATAATAATAGTACGTACATTTCATTATTTTATTTTTAATTATTATAATTGAACGTAATCACTTACGTTTATATTTTTATTATTTATGCACGCTGACGCATGCGCAGCGTACTACAGTGCTCGGCTGAGACTGCGCATGTGTGGCGTCAGCGCAGGATGGTGAGCGTAAACAAGTAATTTCGTGTTTTCATGCTTCTGTAGAGTTGTTGTATCACATAAACCTCATGCTGAATTCGCCCAAAATTATTATATTTCTGTAAGTACATTGTCAATTTCTTATTTAATTTCAATCTTGTTTCGTAATATGCATGTATATTAGTAAATTAAACATGTTATTCTTTGTACTACGTGAATCTATCGTAAACCTAACCAAACATTGTTTGCAATTATTACAGTGGTTCCTGTCACTTTTTGCCTAGTCTGCAGTGTACATTGTGTTCTTATTACTAGAGTTGGTCGATTTAACTACAATTTCTGCTAATAACTTGTAAGTACATAACACTTAATTATGATTTATATTATTTGATAACAAACAATTAATGTGGTTATTCATTATTAAAATGTTGTAACTTTTGATGATTAATAGTGGGGAGATAAGGCATGGAATTTGTGCACTATACTAAAGATGTATGGTTGAAAATCGCTGGTGATCAGCTGTTGCAAGAGGCGCTCCAATCAGTCAAACAAAAGTTGATATTTCTTATTGTTACCACTGGTTTTGTTATGCAAAACTTAGTTTGTCGGCTGTCTTCCAACACCATCACAGTGCTGTTCTCAAACAGATCTAAACTTGATAACAAATAGCCAACCCAAGCCATCTTCATTGAGACCCAGTCAAAATGTTTCATCAATGTCCACTACACCGAGACGAGATTTACAACCAAATATATTTTCTGCAAATTATAATCAGCCAATGAATCAGGATCAAAACGAAATTTTATCTAATTGTAAGTAAATAAACTAGATCACCAACTTTTTTACTAAAATAATTATATTTTATAGTTGAAGATGCTTCCACCCCAACGACAAGCCGAAAAACTGATGGTAATTTATTAGAACGGAGCGGAACGGAGTAATTAAGTATTTAAAAATTTATATGGTTTCAGGTTCAGATAAAATGTTGGACAATATAGCAAAACATTTGGCTATAATAACAACACGAGTAAAGGAGAATTCAAATTTACTACATTTAATTCTAAACAAGTTTGACGAGATCCCAACTGAATCCAAAAATAATAATATAATAGATAGTACGGATAACGATAATTTCCTACAAAAATTTCCTATAAATAACATTGAAAAAATGCCCGAAATTGAAGTGATTTTATTAACTGATGAAAGGAGAGATTTCTTGGTACAATTATTTTTATGTTAATACTGTAGGTACCTATTCTGCAGCAAATTTTTTATTTTTTCTGATTACAGATAAATGCAATGTCACGGGTTGGTGGCGATAGTACTGGAGAACATGTCCGTCGTGTATTTGTAAAATTAATAAAAGATGATGTTGCCCAATTATATAGTTGGTGCGGCCATAAGAGCAAGAAAAATTTTTGCAAGTTGAAATTGGCTGAAGTTTTATTAAGTAGGAAAGATAATGCAATAATTAATGTTCTTTATTTTTAATTATTTTCTTCAAATGTTTGTAGAAGCTGTCCGTTCCAAAAATAAAGATTCAACCGATAAATATATTGAACTAGTTGCAGCTAAATGGCTGACGAAAGGTTAAAGCGACGCGAACAAAAAAACGAAAATGCCAATTAGGACTGCGAAAAAGATCGACTGATTGATCATAATCGATCTTTTTTTAAAAATCTTATTAATCTTCTTTTAAAAAAAGATCGATGAATCGAAAAAATCAATTTTTTGAAAAGGTCGATCAATAATAATTGAAAAATGGCTTTTGCAAAAAGATCTATGAATTAAAAAACCGACCGTTCTATAAAATCGATCTCCAAAATTAATTTTCTATTTTTAACAATTGGTTTTACTAGACCACCGATATATTCAAAAATCAATGTAAAAAATCGCTGATTGACAAAATCGATACATATTCTCCAAAAATTTTGAAGGGCCGCTTCACAATCGCCCGAGAACGGTAACGGGAACCAGAATGATAATTTCAACCAATAGAATCATTTCAGTTTGACATTTAGTACGATTGTCAAACTTGTGTAATTGAATGTTTTTCATTTACAATCTGCATCTATTTAATGACAACTACTTAAATAACTTTCCTATTCAACTATTTGTTACTTTTGTAATCGATACACGTCGCTATTGTTTCCATTCACGTTCCCGTTTGTTTTTTGTTCTGGTTATCTTTCTCGGGCGATTGTGAAGTAACCCTCTTACTATTAATATTATTTCTTATTTGGTTGTTTTAGCAGGTTTTTGCGTTTGTTAAAAAGCCGTTATTATGAATCAATTTTTGTTTCATCAATTTTTGATTTTTTATTTCAATCGATTTTATGCTGACTTTTTATTATAATAAATCTTTTGATCAATTATTTCGATTTTATGTTAAAAAATCGATTCTTGTAAATGATCGATCTTGAAAAATAGATTTCAAATTTTTAAGATCGCAGTCTTAACGCCAATCCATAAATGCGGTGATTTTTGTTATGTAATTTTGCGAGTTTGTATGTATGAATATTAAAATATTAATTTACGTAAAAACTAGTAATTTTATTTATCTAACCCTAAAAAATCAATGAAGGCATATTGCAAGAATTATCTAAGAATATTCCTTAAAACTACCGTAAATATTCAAAGAATATATTAAATTTATTCCTGGTATATTCTTGGTACATTATTTTTCGGGACATCAGTACATTCCAAGAACATTCTATGAATATATTTTTGGGAAAATAGATCATTCCTAGAATCATCAAATATTTTTAATAAATATTCTAAGAATATACTAGGAATACACTTGTGCTATATGGGTACTTACTTACTTAATCCAATGCAACATTCATTCTATTAGGTAGAACATAGGGACCAAGCAACGTTTCATTTATGATTCCAGCCCAGATATTCAAAGAAAATCGCTGTTGGTAATTGCTTCCTAAAATAACATGTGAATTTTCAATCGCCCAGTGATTTGAGTTATGAAAATTATAAACTCCGTCTCTCGTAAAATTTGCTTCATCAGAGAAGATTATGTGCGAGGTAAAATTTTGATTTAGGGCATTTTGTTGTAGAAAGTAGAAGCCACTCAAAAAAATTTACCCGAGCTGGATGGTCAGTTTGTAGTAGTCCATGCACTCTTTGAAATTGGTACGGATGATAACCATGATTCCGAATAGTTCTCCAAAGACTGGAATGTGGAACATGTAAAAGTCGTGATATTCTTCTTGTGCTAACTGTAGGGTCAACATGGACGGCGTTTAAAATTGCATCTTCAACAATGTGACTATTTCCTACTTGGCGAGGGCCTCCCTCTTTACCACGATTAGGTCGCAAAGATCCTGTGTCACATAGGCGTTGTGTAATTCCAACAAACATACGGTGTCTAGGATGCCGTCTTTGACGAAAACGTTCCGCATAAATACGCTCTGCTAGTCTCGCATTTTGTCACGCCTCTCCATATGCTAGCACTATGTCCACCAATTAACTATCACTAAATCCGTTCGCGTTATCTATTTTTAAAACAAGTCACCAATTCTTTTACACTTTGAAGTATATATCATTCACAAAAGAAAAAATTTATCTACTGACCTACTGGGAAAGAATAATTACACAATTCAATTATTAGCAGTTATTTATAATAGAATTTTATTTAATTAATAACTTTAACATAATCATCCACCCAGTGGCAGTGGCAACGAAAAATTTTGGACTGGGAAACATGGAAAATAATTTTGCGATTTAAAAAAAATTCGTTTTGATTCGTAATCAGCATATCAAACAACATATACCATTAACGTATGTACCTGAAGTTATGAAACACCCTGTATATTAAGACAGGTAGACTGCGTGCCTAACCGAAGGTTAAGAAAACGTCACGAATACCGGCACGGATACAAGGGCAGGGGGGTATTGACAGTAATTACCCATCCCCTGAAAATTTTAAATTAAATAAATTAATTTGATCTTGAACTAATCAAAAATTTTCACCTGCGACGTCCATCCCGAATACGTTATTTGCAAGCTTTCGTAACAAGAACCATACGAATTTTAGACTAGGGACGTAAAGTAGGTACGTCTGTTGACAATGTTAAACCTCGCATTGAAGTATTGATAGTTGCGAAATAGTATACTGAATCCAGAATTCATTCGAACAAATTACTTTAAAATCCTATAATAGATACTAATCGATGCTACTTTCGCTTTCACGCAAAAATAGATTCATTGTAGTTTACAGTACATATCTACAAAAGTTAAAAATTGCTAGAAATTATATAAATTTTAATAGGGAAAAGTTTTACAAGCTCTAAGCAAACATATCTGCCCACAATGTCGTACCCAGTGATGGGCAGGGGAGCGACTACCCCTCCCCACTCAAGAAGATAAAATTCTATGATCTTTGCATCCGAGTTCACATCCCGCCCCGCTACGCCGCCACACAGGCAGACGTGTCAATTCAGTATCAGTTTCAACAAAGCCAAAACGTGCTATGAATATTGACTAATATCAAGTGTATCTGTCGTGAAATCTCAGAACTATTTCACCATTCGCAGCTTTTCTCCTTGTGCTCGAAGACTTCACGTGGCTCTGAATTCTGAAAGCTTAGCGTTAGGCACAAGATATAGTTCCAGATCTTTCTAGAATAACCCACTTACGTCATGACCGGGGCGTCAGTTTATCAATTCAGTTGCATTGAGTAATGAGATCTTAATAAGTAAACAGTTGTACAATTTGGTGTAAAGTGTAGTAGTTGTTTCAATAGTTTTAAGTTTTAAGCTTTATTTTATAAGAAATCGCCGTGCTTCGCCCCTTTAGTTTAAATCCTGGATACACCCTTGCCTGGCCTACCAAATAGTTAACAAATATGAGTTATACATACGAGTACAAACAACAGTCTTTATTCTTGAAAGTTTCTCAAAATGATAATATTATATTTTTAAGGGTAAGGTTATTTATTAACTTTCAAATTTATTTTACACAATAATCAATACTTTTTATTATTATTAGCATACTAACATGTATTGTTTACTCCTATCCTGTAATTGGGTTCGCCTGTAGGATAGTGTATAAATAAATAAATAAATAAATATAATATTTCTGAATTATATTTTAATACAACTCTGGCAACTCGTGAAATGTAGGTTTATTTATTGGGAGTTACTTAATGAAGTAATGTGCATGCACTGCTAAGTTTAATATATATTTGCTTAGGGCCCTTACACGACTTTTGTCTATTTACATTGTTTCAAGTAATTTTCATTTTTAGTAGATGAGGTACTAAAAGTACAAATAACCTATTTTTGCGTAAAAGCGAAAAATTTTGGAATCTGAAAGTCATTGTACAAATGAATTCTGGATACAGTATACCAGTATATACGTGGTACAATACACTGAATGTATATAGGAGCCAACAGCGAATAGTAAGTGCTATTGTGCCGAAACCATTGTTTGGCCCTGCACTTTGGATTGAGTCTCATTAGGACCTCCTCGACATGACAGTAATGTTAATGCAAAGCCAAAGTGGCCGCGTACTTCATTGCTGCACCAACAATTAACGTATACGAATAGGATTACTGTTTGTGTTGATTATCGCTTGAATATATTTGCTCCTGAAATTGTTATTAACCTAAATTTCTAATAAAAATATACAAATCAACTTTTTATCACACTCACTATTGTGTTTAGAAGTACACAGCCATCGGTGTTTATTTATTAGTTTGAAATTTGTATCTCACTCGCTTAGTAAACGCATTGTTCAAAAATATGAGCTTGTATATATTAAGTGAAGCTTATAAAACACACATTATAGTTTTTGAAATGGTTTCTAGCTATAAAATTTTGCGCTATACAATCTAATTATTTTACTAAGAAACTTTAGCGAATATTACAATAAAGTTTTCACTGGGAACAAGTAAAATCTATTACCCGTGTAAAGTATCCAAAGGCACGGTAAACTTTATGTCTCTACATCGGATATACGAGTTGAGTAAGCTGTGATAATGGCTTTATTAAATAGGATGTAGCGAAGGAACCAAGGCTGAGATACATTCAGGTCGATTACTTAGTTATGTACGATGCACTCCATCAAACTCCATTAAAAAGCTGAGCTGTTATTGTGTCGTTATCATGACGCTACAGATAATATGATGATGCCTGGTGCCGGTATCATTCGCTTCATCAATCAATTTGTACGCCGGGAATATCATAACGGTTTTGTATAATGATGGACCATTAACTATTACACTCTTAATCAAGCTGAAATTTTCCAGTCATCGCGAAAAGGGAAAGCAAAGCGGAAGGCGGGAAGCGCATGATGTGTACAGAATCTCAACGCCTTTACACAACTACACGGAGAAAAATGTATTGTAGCAACTGTATTGCTGAAAATTGTCTATTTCCCACTACAGTATTATAAAACCTGTTATTATATTGACTTGACTATGTAACTGCGAGAATACAATTAGATAATACTAGGTATATGTATATTTAAGTAAAGGTATATAAATGTTATTTATTTACATTTATTATAAAGACTGTAGCAGGGTAAGATGATCTAATCTGCCTCAAAGGAAATCGATCGGGAATATGATTTCTATCATTTGTACCCAAAATTTGAATTTTTGGTACAAATGTTAGCCCCCGGCAGGAACGCACTTATCAGCAGAAAATGCATGCAACAGAAAGCGCAAACTACAGAAATTGCAAGTATTCTGTTGTGTGCGATTTTCTGTAAATTGCACTTTCTGATGTTTGCGCGTTCTGGCGTACAAATTTTCTGTAATTTACGCTTTCTGATGCTTGTAATTTCTGTAGTTTGCGCTTTCTGTTGCATGCATTTTCTGCTGTTGCATATGCATATGTTTTGTTTCAATTTTCTTTATTCCGTTCTTCAGATAGCAAGCATAAGATAAATAATATGTATATTACAGCTGCTATATGCGCACGACAACCAATTATCCGCCTCCCGTTTGCACACTGCATACCGCTTTATTCCAGTTTTTTTTGTTTTTTGAAAGTTTGCACTATTCGGAAAAATCTGAAAAAATACCAATTATTCCTCTCTTGGAGATGAATTTTTGAGATTTTTTTCGATAGATTTCTATTATCATGTGGGGAAAACCATAGATTTGGAACGCAAAATACGATTTTGGTATTTTTTTTTCGAAAGATTGTACCAATCGGAAAAATCTGAAAAAAATACCACTTATTCCTCTCTTGCAGAGGAATTATTGAGATTTTTAAAATTGATTTATATTGTCACATGGGGGAAAACCTTAGATTTGGAACGCAAAATACGGTTTTGTTATTTTTGCCCGAAAGATTGCACCAATCGGAAAAATCTGAAAAAAATATCAATTATTCCTCTGTCGAAGAGGAATTTTTGAGATTTTTTCATGTCGTCACCTCTATATTAATGTATTGAAATAAGTGATTTTCTACTTAAAGAATTTTTATAAATTAAAATATGTTTTATATGAGAAGTAATCGAGAAGAACCATTAATACTCTTAAATCAATATCCATACATTTATTACAAACACCAAAATACAACTGAGTCTGTGTGTTCCTCTGTTAAGGAAACAGCGTCACAAACACGCTCAAGGATACTTTAATTACAGCAACCAGTGGTTCCCAAACTTATGTTTACCAATACATAACAATCCCTCTCTTAATTTCTTTTTAACAATGCATAACAAAATATGCCGTCAAAAATGTCAAAACAATTTTTATCAAAAAGAATGGTTCATAGATTTTAGGCCAGAATTTTTTTCAAACGCGTAGTCCAAATAGAAAAAAAGATATATAATTAATTGTGAAAAACACGTTTTTGGCTATTTTAACGACGGGAGGGGGCGGTGGATAACATTTGTACCAATAATTCAAATTTTGGCAACAAATAATACAAATCATATTCCCGATCGATTTCCTTTGGAGGCAGATTTGACCATCTTACTCGGCTACAGCCTTTATGTTATCATTAGAAACATATTTGGGTAAACTCGACTGTACGGTCAAACTTGAAGTTGGCCGCAAGCTGTTAGCTTTATCTGATGTAGTGCCAACCTTTTCATGGTCTCGAACTATTCTTCTGTGTATTTCGGGTTTTCCGCAGAATTGAATGCGAATAAATTAATTATTTTGCGAGATTTATTTGCGATAGAGCAATTACCTCCCATCGAGGTAATTAAATCATTGCAAAGAGACGGGGTGATCGCGAATAACATGTCGTGCGCGAAATGCAATAAGGATATGGCTTTGGGATCCGGCGATGACGTGACTGCCAAATTTAATTGGCGGTGATCGAAATGTGGGACGCGAAAAAAGCATCCGCAAAAGATCGTGGTTCTTGACATCAGAATTGACGCTGGCAAAATTTTTGCAATTAACGTATATGTGGGTGGTGGATTTCCGTAATGAATATGTGCTTCGCGAATTAGAGTTTTCGGAAGACACGGTTGTTGTCTGGTTCAACTTTTGCCGGGAAGCGTGATTAGAAATTTTATTAGCACACGAGAAAAAAAAATAGTGACCCCAGGATTATTGTTGAGATCGACAAATCGAAATTTGACAAACGTAAACACAACCGCAGAAAACACGTCCACGGCCAATGGGTTTTCAATTGGATTGAGTGAGACAGCGGTAAGTGTTTTTTGGAGCTTGGCGCGAATCGCATTATAAACACTCTAATTTCGTTGATCCAAGCCAACGACCATAATACGTGATTTTTGGAAGGCTAACGAGGTTTTGGGATAAATTACGAGCATTTCACTGTGAACCATTCGATTACAAATCCTGAAACTGGTGCGCAAACGAATACCATTGAAGATGCATGGTCGTGTATGAAGTGTTCATTGCCGCAAACGAATAGGTCGAAGGCAATGTTTTCATCCTATTTAAGGTGGTTTCACAATTGCCCTGGAACGAGAACGAGAAAGATAACGGGAAGTAAACGACAACGGGAACGGAAACAAAAAATGCTTTCAGATGTACAATTGTCCGGTAAAATTTAGTTCTGTTATTTCCATTTCCATAACCCAATCCATGAAAATAAAAACTCAACTTGAATAAACCACCTAACCACTCAAAAATATGACAAGTGACAGAAAATAAACTGAAGAATGGCGTTATGCTTTCTTACTATTGGTTAGCAAATCGCACTGGCGAACTTTACCGTTCTGGTTCTCGGGCGACGGATAGCTCTCCTTTCTCGGAGACTTGTTGTGCATGCCTACATTTAAAAGTATTGCATTCATGTTTTTTATCGTTTACGTTCCCGTTCTAGGGCTATGGTGCAGCCGCATTCATGTACCGCCGACTGCGGAAAACTTCGAGTGACTCGTACATCCAATTTCTTGTGAATATTTCTCACGGTTATAATCCCGCCCAACCTGAGGGATAAGTAATTCGCTCGCCTAAGGAATAAGTAGTATGCTCTCTTTCAGGACCATTTCGCAGCAGCTGAACAAACAGTTCAGCTACTGAATGATCTTTTTCTTTCGTTCCACATTCTTATTCTTTCTATTTCTATATAGATTGACCTGCAATTTATTTCGCAAAAAGTTAATTTTATATGTTGTGGGATTAAGAAGGATATTTTGAGAGTTTGTACCAAAATAGAGTATGTGGGAATCAAGAAGGGTAAGAGGTTCTTTATTTAGTTCAGTTCAATCAGAGTTTCTATACCAAAATTGAGTTTGTGGGACTCAAGAAGTTCTTTATTTAGTTTAGTTCATTTTTTAAGTAATAATGAAGACTTCAGGAATCCGTGTAATATTAGTTAATTCTTAATTTATTGGACGTTTCGGGAAGAGTACTCTTCCCATATTCAGCTACAAGATTTTTTATGTTAAGACACCTAATGAAGAAATAATTTTAAAATGTACAGCGTACATTGTCATAAAATTACAATATTTGGAACATTAAAAGTCACAATTTAAACAGGGCGATCCAGAGTTGAAAACGAAGTTATTCGTATTACACGAAACGTTGGTAAAGAAGTATTATACATGTTTGTGTTTGTGTTTAGCTAAAAAAGTAATAGCTAACCACAAACATGTGATTTCTACATTGGATTAATTTATAAAATTCGTCATGAATGTTTTTATCGAAGTTCTCCCAATTTTCTAGCTTTATAATTTTATATTACTGATATTATTTGACAAGCTTACCTCGTATGTTATGATTCTGTGATCTAAACAGCTTTTTTCATCCTCTATTTTCCAGTACAGGAGCGGTGATGTGAGCATATGCTAACTTAAGATCTATGTTGCTTTTTTCTCTGCCGTTATCAAATGCTTTGGTTTATTAGTACATTATGCCATAATGTTGATCTCGAGTTACTGTCTACTCCTATTATAAGAGCTTGGTTCTCTACAAATTCAATTATAATAAGCAGAAACGGCATATATATTGTTTCACCTGTAAAAAAATTTTTCGGTTATATATGGTTCCTGAATGAAGACTAAGCCGATGTCTGTTCTTCCATTATTTTTACTTGATTCCGAGTAGCTGCTCCTGAGTGTTGTAGAATGAGTTGCAATATCTTAATTGTGTCCCTATCTGTATAAAAGTTTGTACATAGGTACTATTTGTATTACAGTTTAATGTTTTTTGTATTAGTCTGAAAATTTCTTATCGTAATTAATAGTTTATAATTTGTTTCGTTAAAATTTTTATCTATGATTTTCATTAACATTCTCTTTTCTGTTTAAATTATTCCACATAACACAATTTGTGCATTTATTTTTGTCTTCGGTATAACTTTACAGTCCTTCAATGTGTGTATTTCTGCACAAATTGAGCAAGTTAATTTCCCTTTACAATCTCTAGCTTTATGGTTGTACATTTAATTACCTTTAATTTTCTGCCGTATTTGAGATTTTACTTCAATTATTATGTTAAGATACATTGTTTTTGTTATTTAAATTTCGAACTTTGGTATCATATGACATTTTGTAAGATTTAAACCAGGATATTGCATACACATCATATCCTCGATATTGATAAGTTTACTTCTTCTGGTACGTTGTATCTTATTAGTTTGGGATCGAATTTATTAATTACTTTCGCTTCCAATTCTTCGCTGCAAATTTCATTTATTTTACTACCGATCGCTTCTATATCTCGCTCAGTTGTAAGATTCTATTAGTATCTTACCGTTAGATAATGATTTTACCGAATTTATTATTTATTCCTACTTTTAGCTGAACTGGATTTATTTTTTCTTTTAATTGACGTTTGGTCTTAGCTTGTTTTATTTAGCTTTGTTTTAATTAACACATTTTAATTTTTTTTAATGTGTGTGTGTGTGTGTATGGATGGATGTTGTACATACGATAACTCAAATATTATTGAATATAAACAAATCTTTTACAATGGCGAGATGTTATGTCCTGGCCATATCAGATTTTTAGAAAGGAATAAATATATACCTACTATCTTTTGTCTTATACTGCCGTGCTAAGCAAGAAGGTCGTATCTACATAAACATAGTTTTGAGTTATAGAGATTTTTGCATTTTGTTTCTTTTTTTCTTTTTATTCCTACAAATAAATATGAGACTCCTGTTGAGCAACACTGTTATTTATTGAATACTAAAATTTAAAATGTAGTTTAGATTAATTGCAAAATGGTTCCAGTACCTACTACGACTAATAGATATATTATCGTAAATATGAACATACGACTTCCAAACCAAGTGCAAAAGATAGTAAAAGATATAGGTGACAGAGATTTGAAATTGCAATTATTAATGAATACTTATGAATAAAATTATAGCACAACTAGAATAACACAGTTTAATTTTAAATGAATTAGTATATGCGCATCGCATCAATAGCACTGCTATAGATATTATAAAACCAAAAGATATGCCAGAATATCCGCTAAAAACCCAGGAAGAGTATGACAGACTGGAAATCTTGTTAGAAGATTTATCTTACTGATCATATTTAGTAAACAAGTAGTATTATCTAACGTGTGTCATACTTTATAACATTTTATGTTTTAAATTAACAGACTAGCAGTTGTTGGAGGATTTGCAGTAGAAAGTCTGACTAGAAGGTAAGACTATATGTTTTAAATTTTTTGTAAAATTTATTTTTACAATTAATTAATCCTAAAAAAAAGTTGTATTTCTTTTGCCTAAATCGAAAATACATATAGCTCAAAATAAACAATTTGCATCTAAATTATTATAAAAATATTACACTTTTCATTCATAATCACAGACACCGTTTGCGAAACATCAGTACAGTTCACACAGCGAACCGGTACAGTACTAGCATGATGTCACAAACATAGATCTTACGTCATATTGTTCGGTACCAGCCTAGTAAAGTTCGGATTACTAAGTAATTATGCTACATACTTTTTTGACTAAAGATATAGATACTGTTATGGTAGTATTTTAGTGAAAAATATATTCAAGTTATTCCGCTTTAAAAAGAAATATTTTATATACTAGGTTTTAAATGAAAACACACGTTATTAAAAATTTATTGCAAAAGCAAATTATTATAGATACGCATTCCAGAGCAATATAAACCCTTTTTTTACGATAGTTGGTCTGGTTGAAAATTTATTTTTTCGCTGATGAAACTTTTAAAAGTTCAGTTCTACACAATTCACACCGATGTAAGCAGAAGTTATAATCTGGATCTGGAAATGAGAGGGAGGGTGAAGTAAACTTCTCACGTACATAGGCCTCTCAAATGGGCCCATTGTACTACCTCCGGGTGCACAGCTCTGGGCTACTGATCTTGGAGCCATTCCACACTGAGGAAGAAGGCTAGCAAGTCAGCAGCGGGGATTGTGCTAAGTGTGGCCATGGAAGGCCACAGTTCTCCTAGCATGGATCCTCTTTTACAAGATAAGGTGGGGCACTCACAAAGAATGTGCTCCACGGTCTCTTCATCGATTTCACAGCCTCTACAAAGGGGACTATCAGAGATTTTTATACGGTTCATGTGTTTGTTAAAACGGCCGTGTCCCGTTAGAATTTCAACAAGAAATTTAAGGTTGTTCCTTGAAAGTCTTATTAGATAGCTAGCCAATTTGACAGTTGACTCAGGGGTAAGATTTCTCGTCTGTTTGCAGTTAGAAGTGGTGTTCCAGCTGAGTGAAAATTTTTCGGATGTGATATTTCGAATTATATTATGAAGAACCGATTTTGCTAGGGGTAACATGGGCTCGGGACCACAGGGTGGAACTGACGAGCCCCGTTTGGCTAGTTCATCGGCGCAAATATTGCCTCCATTTCCATTATGTCCTTTTACCCATATGAGTTCAACGACATTGTCTCTAGATATGTCTGACAGAGCAAGGTGACAGAGTTCGACAAGTCCTGATGTAAATTTGCATCCACTCAGGCTTAGAAGAGCTGCTCTACTGTCTGTAGCAATTCTGATAGTTTTGTTTAGAACGTTACGCTCTTTGACTAGTAATGCACTATGCATTGTCCCCATAAGTTCCGCCTGTAACACGGTGGTGTATGCACCTAGGGGTATACTGATGTATAGATCCATTTGGTCTGAAAAAATTCCTGACCCGGAACCATCAGTGAAAATAAGAATGTCTGGTGTTGAAGAGACCTGACAATATAAAATAATTTGATATGGCTTATCAAAGTAGTTTTTGAAGAGAATGCAGTCAGTGCTCATCTGTAAAAGGGGGTGCATGAGAAGTTGCTTCTTTTAAGATGGAGCCTCTCAAATGGGCCCATTGTACTACCTCACAGCTCCGGGCTACTGATCTTGGAGCCATTCCACACTGAGGAAGAAGGCTAGCAAGTCAGCAGCGGGGATTGTGCTAAGTGTGGCCATGGAAGGCCACAGTTCTCAAGTAGTGTTTGGAGAGAATGCAGTCGGTGCTCATCTGTAAAAGGGGGGCATGAGAAGTTGCTTCTTTTAAGATGGAGCAATGTCTACTGTTCGTTCCTATTTTAGGCCTTAGTGCGATAGGCGCAAGGCGGCCTTCAGTGCTACCTCCTCTATATGAAGATTCAGAGGTGGGAGACATAAAAGGACTTCCATTGCTGCTGTCGGGGTGGTGCGTATGGCGCCTGTTGTTGCTAGACATGCCAGTCTTTGAACATGTTCCAGTTTTGAGATGGCTACTGATTGTCTGGCTCTGGGCCACCAGACAAGTGCACCGTAGGTAATCATTGGCCTGATAATGGCTGTGTAGAGCCAGAGTGTAAGCTTCGTGCTTAAGCCCCAAGTTTGACCCATGACACTACGACATTGCCAGAAAGCTATGCAGGCTTTCTCGACCTTGAAGATCAGATGTAAACCCCAGTTTAGTTTGCTGTCGAGTATAATACCCAGATACTTGACACTGGAAGATAAACAAAGAGTCTGATTAAAAAGTTTAGGTATGCCAACTTTACGTTTTCTTGTGAAGAGAACCATCTCGGTTTTAGTAGGGTTTACCGAAAGAGAGTGTTCCCCACACCAAGTTTCAATTATTTGAGAGCATTGTTTGCTATGTTAGCGAGTATATTCTCAAATTTTCCGTCTAACAGGATTGTGATATCGTCATGGTAGCCTTTATTGTTGAGGAGTCTTAGAAGACTATCTACCACAGTTATCCACAGAAGAGGTGAAAGTACGCCTCCTTGAGGACAGCCTCTGGTAACATACCCTTTGATTAGAATCCCCCGAGGAGAATTGTACTGTTCGATGCTCAAGCATGAATTGAACCCATTTGAACAGCCGAGGTTCGACTCCGTGTTCTTTTAGAGCATTGAAGTTATAATGAAACAAATATTGGTCCAGTACTAAAAATACAACTACCGGACAGAAAATAATGTACATTATGTTAAATTCTTCAAAACCATAAAAGATTTAGTGCTGAAATTCAAAATCAATTTTGAAATATTTTGATGTACAACTAACAGCCAGTGCTTAAAGCAGGAACAGGGAAGCCGGAACAGGGAAGCCGGAACAGGGAAGCCGGAACAGGGAAGCCGGAACAGGGAAGCCGGAACAGGGAAGCCGGAACAGGGAAGCCGGAACAGGCCGGAACACGCCGGAACACAGTTGTGGTGGTTGCGCAACACACGCACACACCAATCCCCTCGCCATCGCTATTTGTTTCACGCCACCACCACCGCAGCGCCACTGAAGCAACTAAATGCACAGCAGACGATCACTACACTCACATAGTCTGCTGAGTGCGACTTGTTCTTGTGCTTATAAGTTTTTTATCCTTAACGTCTTTCTTTGTGGTGTTTACAGCTATTATTGTAACAGGTGAACAATTAGATATGTCTAAAATCAGTGACTTTTTCAAACCTCGCGTTAAAAGACAGAAAGTCAATGAGGACCGCCGTTTAGAACCGTCGACTTCAGCGGCCGTTCCAAATTGAAGAAGAAATGGCAGTCGACAAAAACAGTAATTTTAATGATGAAAAGCCAATTTGTTGGTCCAATGAACAATGCATTGATTATAAAGCAAAAAACCCTGGTTAATTATTAAAAAAGAGCTAGGCTGTCTTGTTTGTAACAGCGTATCCACTTTAGGTGCCGAAAAAACTTAAGGCTTAAAACTAAGCGTACCATGGGTTATTGGATCTGTAACTGCATATGGTAGTAATAAAAAAGCCCAACAAACCTCTCTAAGAAAAAAAAATTGATCACCGTACTTCTCAAGCTCACATTTTAGCTGAAAAAATCGATTAAAGTTTCAAAGAAAAATCAAATTCAAAACTCGGTTGCTTCTATGTTACTGGAACAACAGGCTGTTACTGAGCGTATTTTTCGCACTGCTTATAAACAAGCAAAACTAAACAGACCATTTTATGAGTTCAAATCAGCAATGGTTTAGACATGGGCCGAATACTTCACTCAAATGTTGCTTGTGCTAACATAGTGCATCATATTTATGAACAAATAAAAACTGATTTATTAAATGGCTTAGTAAACAGTGACTCACAGTTTTTCCTGCTTTTAGATGAAGCCACTTCGCTCTCAAACAAAAATGCATTAATTGTTTACATTAGAACCAGGTTAACGGATATGCAAAACCCCATGACTATGTTCTTGACACTTTTTGAGCTAAATGATTCCACATCATCTGGGATTATGGAAGGCCTTTTGAAACAACTACGATCCTTAGGTCTTAACGATGATTTTGTAAAAGACCACCAGATTTCATTAACCTGTGATGGAGCGTCAGTGTTGTTAGGCAAAAAATCTAGACTCGCTATGAAACTAGCGGTTAAATTCCCTAACCTCTTCATATGGCATTGTCTAAACCACCGTTTCGAGCTAGGTGTAAATGACTCAGTAGAAGAAGTTTCGGGAATTAATCATTTTAAAATATTCATGGACAGAATAAGAAACATGTTTAGCTGCTCTCCAAAAAATAGCAGGGAGCTAGCTGAAATTGCTAAAAGTTTGGGGGAACAAATCTTAAAAATTGGCCGAGTTCTGGACACTCACTGGGTAGCATCTAGTTTGTTGGCATTGAAAGCCGTTTGGAAAGATTTTAAACCTTTATACAACCACTTTTTGGAAACATCAGAAGATAAACAACGAGACTCCAAATAACGTGCTACGTACAAAGGTCTCTGTTGTACATTGGCGTCGACATCTTTTGTTCAAAATTTAGCTCTGATGTACGATGCATTAGAAGAACTTGCTGACTTATCCTTGCAGCTTCAAACCTAATCCAAGCGCACAGTGATATCACTCTTTTGATACAAGTATTTTAAAACCGTATTGAAAACATGGGTTAACATGCAATTGAAGCTAAATACGCCATAGACTGCATGAAATTTAAGGAAGTTGCTCTTTGCGAAAGAGTAAAGATTCCTTTCATCCCAAACAAACAATTTTACAGAAGTTTGGAAAAATACCTTGACTTCCAGGATGCTGTCATCTGTAAATGCATCCGAAAACTACAATGTGGTTATGAGCGACATCAAAGTTGTACATCCCAAGTATTGGCCGAAAGACATGTGAATCACCTATGGAGAAGAGGAGATTCCGAGAATTTGTGACAAATTCAAGATCAGTAACGCTCGTGATATAATAAGAGACTTTAGACAATATAAGCAAGGACTAAAACCAGTGTTAAGCGGAGAGGAGCCAACCATTCTTGAGCAGCCTCCTATGTTCAAAAATCTATTGTCAGTAATTAACAGCATAGCTGTGTCAAGTGCCGAATGTGAACGTGGCTTTTCGGCCATGAATTTAATTATGACGCCACTTCGAACGTCACTATATGTGAACACGGTTTGTGATCTCCTGCGCATCCGACTCCTGGGACCTCCTGTGGCAAGATATAAACCAGAACGTCACGTCAAGTCTTGGCTGGCGAGGGGGCATCATTCTGCTCTTGACACAAATTCCAAGATTCGTAGTGAGAAAGTTTATAATGAAGACAATATTGTATTGTGGAATAGCATTAATTAATACCTACACGTATTTTGTATTTGTCACAAAATGGCCTACATCTACATTGTACATTAATTTAGGTGCTTTGATGTAATATAAAATTATAATAATGTCACTAGTTTTTTATTATCCTGTTTTTTTGTTAATTTTAATAGATCCGGGGGCTCCCGGACTCCCCGTTTTTCTAGGGGGTATTATATATACCACCCAGACCCCCCCCCCTCCCGCGGTAATAGGCGTTCCGGCACCTATAATTTAAATAAGTTAAGTACTGCTACCAGCATTAGAAAGATATTTCCTGAAACAAAATTGACTGGATTAAACTTTCACGTACAGTAAAGTATGTGAAGGAAAGTCCATGGACTGGGTTTAATTAAGTTGTATTAAGACAATGAAGAAATAAAGCAGCACATACGTATGTATGCTGCAATAACGTTCTTACCAGTTCACTCGACAATGGACGCATGGATAACTGTAATGGAAACTTCGCCCAACATTGATATTATTAACAAATTCAATGCTTAATTTGTTAATTAATGGTTGGAAAATAAAATAATTCAAAATATATTTAGAAATCGTTCGGGGAAAACAAATGCGTTAGAGAATTGGCACAGTACACTAAACTACTCAATTACTACTACATATTTTACTATTGATAAGGCCATTTACAAAAGTTTGGAACAATTGGTTGGTGGTAACATCACCATAAAAATGTGTTTAGATATATTAAAATACATTGCTAAATTGGAATAATTTCGATTGACCCAACAAGTTCGTTATTACGTACATTTTGTTATTTTTATTTTACTCAATAAGATTGTTAAATCTTTGTTATTTTTGTAAATAAATACTTATATTCATTTGCTGTTTTTGTTTTAAAAGAATAATAATTGTTTATCATTTCCAAAAACTTGTGATTCGCCAAATTAGTTGAGTGAAATGCTATGGTTACAGTTTCATAAGAGCAATCCAATATCTATTCTTTTTAAAGGAATTAATAAATTCTGACATGAAATTTTACGAAGTTAACTTTTTTTTTCACCTTCACATAGACAATTAAAAATACCATTTGATCTGCCAGTTCTACGAACTAGCGATAATACGATAATAAGACAATTAAAAGACTTAGGTACAGTCATTGTTACGGTTTATACCTCGAAAATATCATCAGTTTTATATGATTTAATTACAGTTCAAAAACCGATATAATACTATTCACTTCGACCAATCGTCAACTTGGAAGACCTCGACGACAGTCAACGAAAATTCACAGCTTCACATATTGGATTAGGTTCTGATAGTGACATCAATTAATCTTATTTGATTAGTTTTTTATTAATTCAAATTATTTTTCAATTTGAAACAAGTTAAGAGTCAACAATGGTGAATGAAAAATCATGATAACCGCCGAGAATTGAAGACAGGACCAACGTTGCTCGGTCATGATTTTCAAAAATAATTTGAAACAAGTGAGCTGCATCACCTTCTTTATTTCGGATGTTTATCTTTTTCCTAGTTTAACCCAGACGTATTTTAATAATCTTCATGTTTCAATACTACAGCGCGGATATTAAGCATTTTTGCTTATTAGCGGTAATGTAAGCAGAACTAATTTTCTTTAAGATCTCAACGATTCACAAAAAATGTTAACTTTGACTCCACTTTTATTTTACTTTCATTGCTTTTTCTGGCAGATTTAAGGAAAAGAAGAATTCGCAATGTAAATAGTCTAAAACTATGAAATCAGCTAGAAAATCCATTATTAAGTAAACATATATCTAGGATACGATATAGGTGTAATGAAGCAATGCTGTAAGTTTGATTATATTTTTATAAAACCATGCCCTTCTCACCAGAACAGGCCAGGCATATTACTTTCCTACATGTACCCAACTTTTTACTAAAATGAATAATAAGTACAATATTTTTAGATGCTTCCGAAGATGCTGTGTTGTTTGAAAAAAAGTTGACTGAATTATCTTCTCAAACTGATTCTCAATTTGAAGAGATTAATAAACAGAGACGAAGAAACAAAATTGAAAAAATTGAATACCTACCTCGGGTAAGTAAATAAATAATAATACCCACATAAATTGTGATGCAAATTTTTATTGTAGTAAGTGATGAAGACTTGCGATAATAACACAACAGTTGTAACTGCTTTGAGTTCTGAATCATCTGCCCGATCACTAGTGAAAATTTCTAATATTAGTGGAACATCTACATCTTCCAGGGTTTTGATTAGATATATTTTATCACCAAAACAGTTAACAGCTAACATTGATTATCGGATATATTATTCCACTTCAGATATTTCATATGCTCCCGTTTTGTTGGCAGCGGAAAGTCTTGGAGGTATAACATTCGTGAAATAAAAATCTTATCAAGTATTTAAATGTATTTATGTAAAATACTTGTTTAAGTTTAAATCTATGAATGTACAAGAGTGAACACCAATGTACGTATAAAAATTACCCAGGAAACACACTTGTAGAAATTATATAATTACTATGTAATATATAAACTTTAATGCTACGTAATATTGTGATATAGATTTACCCTCTCTTTGCCTTCTTTATTATATATTGTTTACATATTTTAAGCTTACATACAGGTCTTATAATTTTACATACTAACTACATATACCACATAGGTTAAATTAATGTTAAGAATAATATAAAGTGTACATAATTTGTATATATTATCTATGTATTAACATACGATATAGCGCAATTATGTCTCACGTATATTATGAAATTATATTTATCGTACATGTTGTTAAAACGTACATTTGATTTGTGTTTTTTATATACATATGATCTAAATAAATGTATATAACTATTTTCGATAATCACATGTAGATATTATATCTAATAAAACTGGCATATTTATTAGAACGTGACAATAGCGTACTTCAGGTAGAAAGTAACACATAGAAATAATAAAAAAGTGCCAATATGTGATGCAGTATAATCTATTTTGAATGTGATAATATACCGTTGTCTTTAAAAAATTTAAGTACATGGTTTTGTATTATGAATACACAATACAAATACCGATTACCTTGGAGGAAAGAATAGATAAGGAGAGATCATTAGCAAACGCTAGTGAAGCCGTTACCCCCACTCTAAGTAGGACCGCTGTCATTTATGTCACATGTTTTGTGGTAGCCATTGCGATTAACTTGGTGTGGTAAGTTTAGTTCTTGTTTGTGGGTTTTATTTCTTACGACTGTTCATTTTTAATCAAACCCTAATTTGCATACCTATTAATTTTACAAGTAAGTAAATATAACTTATATTTTATTAATTATAAAAATTTACGATCAATTTTATATCTTCATGTTATTTTATATACGTTGTAGTTATTATTATTAACCTCAAACAAGTATGTAAACATATTATTTTTAAAAATAAATAATAATTATTAAAAATAAAAGTTTTTATTATTTTATATATTTAATTATTACTTTTTAAATTTCTTGATAAAATGACTTGGTCGCCGTCACATTTCAAATTTGCCGCGCGCATCCCCACCCAAAGTAGGATCATGTCATGCTTGCGTCCGTCCCCACCTGGTTACACCTACCGCGTGTACAATCGGGCTTAATGCTCTCTCCTTACCAATTGTTTCCTCCAAGCCCATTACTTAAACAAAATCAAAATAATTAGCACGCAAACATAATACAAATTCTGAATTCATATATAATATGTATATTATTTTTTATATACACTTGATGTAAAAAGATGTATACAAGATATAATATTATCAACATGCGCAGTACAAAATCAGCGCAGACGACTGTTTCCTGTCTGAACACGTGTGTGGCTGTTTCTGTTTGTAGTTTTTCATTCTTCGCTGTATCACTCTATCACTTTCGTTTGACATTGTGTATGTTCTACAGTATTATTGTTATAAATATAATAAGACTAATAGACTGGTTGAGTTTATTATATCTTAAAGCTGGTAAGTTCACTTCGTTTTCAATATTGCATGTTGTAGTACTAGATTCAAAGCATAAAGTATCTTTTAGGTTGTGTTCATATTTGAAGTCCATGTGGATTTTTTTTATAATATTGGGTAAACTTGAGGTAACTGGTGCGTAACTTTTCAAATACTTAGTTTCGTAGACAATGCCAAAAATATCAGACTATTGTTTACTATCAAATCGTCAAAAAAGACGTATTTTGAGGCAAAATGTAATAAAACTACGTAATTCTTCTGATTCAAATTTAACTAGATCAAGTACAGCTAATTTAAATACAAATAAATTGTCATTGACTGATCAAAATGTAAATACTGAAACAGACTTGCCAAGCTTTCATTCTACTACTAGTATAGATTTGGAACATGAAGAAATAACAAGCAATACATTTTCCAATTTTAGTTCTAGTTCTAATTCGGATACTAATGTGAAATTAAATTCTACGAATTCTGACGAAAAATTACACACGTTAAATTTCCAACTACGAGAGTGGGTGATTAAGAATAATATTTCACATAATGCAGTAAATGAATTACTTCGTATATTAATATCTAATGGTCATACTTCTTTACCCAATGATATTCGAACGTTAGTCAAAACTCCAAGAAATTCTAATAACGGAATAAGAAATTTGGCTGGAGGTAAATATGTACATTTTGATTTAACTGATGGTGTTGTTCGTAGTGTAAAAAGATATTGGATAAAGGAATATCCCAATACTGTAAAGCTTAACATCAGTATAGATGGTTTACCAATATCTGACAGTTCTAAAAGTAGTTTTTGGCCAATTTTAGCGGCTGTTGTTGAAAATTTTTATACTGAACCATTTCCAATAGGGATTTATCATGGAAATAGCAAGCCAACAGATCTGAATGAATTTTTGGCACCATTTGTGCAAGATTTTTTGAGTATAGTACAAAAAGGGGGCATTACAATTGATGGATTCTTGATTCAGATCGAAATTAATGCTTTTATTTGTGATGCTCCGGCTAAAGCCTTTATTTTAGGAATTAAGAATCATAATGGCTATTTTGGCTGTACAAAATGTATAGTAGAAGGCGATTTCATTGAAAACAGGGTTGTATTTTTAGATAATAAATGCTCTTTGCGAACAGATGAATCTTTTATTAAACGACAACAACCAGAACATCATCGGTCAACATCAGTACTAGAAACATTAAATATTGGTATGGTTTCTAAATTTCCTCTTGACTACATGCATCTTGTATGTCTAGGAGTAGTAAAACGTTTGTTACATATGTGGGTTCATGGACGAATTGACGTCAGAATTAAAACTCCTTATTTAAAACTAGCTGATGAACTCTTGCTTTCTTTAAATAAAAATATTCCAAATGAATTTGCTCGTAAACCGCGTAGTATTTTTGATGTAGATAGGTGGAAAGCTACTGAATTTCGACAATTTTTGTTATATACGGGTATTTTTGTATTAAAGAATATATTACCAAAACATAAATATGAACATTTTCTATGTTTAAGCGTAGCTATTAGAATAATGTCTAATAATTCGGATAACATTAGGCTAATAAATTACGCAAATGAATTATTAATTTTTTTTGTCCAAAAGTTTCGCACATTATACGGTGTAGAGTTCCTGACTTATAATGTTCACAATTTAATACACTTAAGTAATGATGCAAAACTTTATGGCACATTAGATCAATTCAGCGCATTTAAATTTGAAAGTTTTATGTTCAAATTAAAGAATATGTTACACAAAGGAAACAGACCACTGGAACAAATATTTAATAGGTTAACAGAAAGAAATAATTTAGAAATAAATGAAAATATTTCAGAATATCAAAACGTGCTTAAAAAGGGGGGAAATATTTATTCTGTCAATTTTAATTCATTTTCGCTTTCACCTAAAAATTTAGATAATTGCTGTGTGCTGCAAAATAATAAAATAATGATTATAACCAAAATTTTCGATAAAGAAAACATTATTTATTTTTCCGGATATATATTTAACGAAATGCGGCAATATTTCGACGTACCTTGTTCATCTTTGGAAATTGGAATATCAGTTGTTACAAATAAAACACAAATTTGTAACGTTCAAGCAAAAGATATAGTCGCAAAATGCCTTTTAATAAATCTAGATTCTAATGAGTGTTTAGTGATTCGTTTACTGCATAAAGACAATAATTAATCAGTCGTAGGTACATATTCTTAAGACAATAATTATTTTTAACTTTTTGTCGACCAATAAGAAGTATAATACATTAAAGGAGAACATGTTTAAACGTTGATCTTTAACAAATATTTTACAGATACAGAACTTAAATCCAAATATTGTCGTTATTCGTGAATTTTGAAAACATTTTTAAATCGGAAACATATTTAAAAATGATTACTGACTTTTTAATGAAGGATATATTACTACTTTCATGGGGCTTAAATTTGTATTGATATAAAAATATAAAAATACTTTAACAATTAATAATTGTCATACATAATTTATACCCGCGATTATTTGATCTTTTTCACTAATATTATTTTTCTATCATCATATTATATTTATTTTGACTTGAACTACGAAACTATTATAATTGAAAATGAAGCCAGTAGCAGAGTTGATCCCAAGTTGTTCTCCAATTTAATTTATGGAGTTTTTTGTCAGATAAATTAATTATATAAAGCAATGGCCTATGCTGTCGTACATTTCATCGAGGACGACCAATATTCGGAGGTACCAACTAGTTGGCTAACTGAAGACAAAAAAAAGTGCTTTTGGCCTTCTACTAACAAGAATGTTTCAACACTTATAAACAAGAAAGTACCACCAGATACTGCAAATTGGAACATGTATTCAATTGACGTTGTTCATTTTTCAGGTAATTTTCTTAACTTTTCTAATTTAAAAATTTAATAAAACTTATTATATTGATAATAATATTCATTATGCTCTTTTGTTGTTATTTAGATTCTCTAGAGAATGCCAGAAAGCGAGCACAAGATTCCGACTATTCATCACAGAATGACGATATGTCAAATAAAGTGAAGAAAAGAAAATTACGTAGAAAATTAAATACGATTCAAGAAGACATGTCCGAATCTGATGAAAAAGAAGGTAAATATGTTAGTAATTCAAAGTTGCCAAAATTATGTAATTATGTATAATGATTAATTTAAGATGATAATTCTACTCTTCCACCTGTCCTACAATCTACTGCTGTTCAGATTTCAAATTTATCATCTGCTCCAGAGACAGAACCGCCAGAACAAAATTTTGAAAAAAATGAACAACCTTTAACGGACCTGGATAACATTTCAATTATTTTACTGCCAAATTCCACAAACGAATTAACATCAACACCCACTACTAGCTATGGTAGGTACTGATTTTTACAAGTAGTCTTCTTTTTCAAATTTTAAACTTATTTTTAGCTAGTAATTCTTCATTTACTTTTCCATTGGAGGCACCAATAAATGACTGCAAACCTGATATAGGTAAAACATAAATTTATAATTTTTTTCTTTCAATAATAAATATTTGATGGTATTTGTTAATTGTTTTTTATTATTTTCAGATAAATTGTTACGATTGTGCAGTGGCATTCATGAATATGTGAAAAGTATTGATAGTCGCTTGAAAAAAATAGAAAATAAGACTAATGACGAACAAATAATTAATATTGAGGTAATTATCCAAAAGATCCCTATAAAGAATTCGAATGATTTGAATCACTTTGAAGAAATTTTAAAAGTTGATGATAACAAATCTATTTTTGTAAGTGTTTTTTGAATTTTTTTTAGATATAATTTATTTATTGTGTTTTATATATTTTTAGATACAATATATTAAAACTATAGGGGGGAGACACAGTAAAGATATAACACACCGAATTTTAAGACGAATTTACTCAGATGAATTTGCTACCCAATGCTCCTGGTTGGGGCAACGTAACAATATTCGCATATGCGATTTAACAAATATTTCTATTATAAAAGGTGCATATTGTGTAATATAATGACAATGTATTTTTGTTATACGAGCAATATAATTTCAGACATCATTACAACTGGATACAACATAACTCAGCATGAGTTTGAGAGCTTTGCTAGTGAATGGTTTCGTCTGGCTCGTACTAGACTAGTACGAAAAAAATCAGACTAATTTAACTTACCGTTTCGAATAATTATTATATGCCCGGATATGACTTTGTATCTATTTACTCATTATATAAGGTAAATTTTTATCTTAATCATATTTGTTATTTTGTTCTAATTACAACAATATATTTTCAGATGCTAGTTATCCGAGGTACAGAAAACCGATGAAGAAGTAAGAATATGATTTATTATGTTAAGAATAAGGTTCGCGCTGATGTGTTTTTTTTTTAAATCTAAATAATATTACGAGCCCGCAATCAAAACTGTCTGTATATTGGTCCTATTGTAACAGATTTGCCAATATAATTTGTTTTTATTTTAAGCCGTAATGGAACTTAGGGGTTGGAAAATAGAATAAATTACTTGTTATTTGATTTACTATCTTTATCTCGGTCTTTATTGTAAATAACAAGGAATTTATTCTATTTGTTAACCCCTATAATTTATTATCTGAAATTAAAATTAATATAATATTTAACTACAAAATCTAGTATTGTTAGTATATTCACATAATGTGATTAAATTCCTGTACTACGATTAGATTTTGTAGGGAATTAAATTAAATTTTCATTCGGAAAAATAAATTCAATTTCCAAATTGCTGTAACATAATGTGACCGGGCTCGTAATAATAATTTGAAAAAATTATTTTTGCATAAATATGGATCACAATTATTATATATTATATATGTATACATTTATATAAATAAAATACATATTATATACATAAAATATATAGAGAATTTTATTTCCCAAATATTTCTATAGTACTTGCAGTTAACGTATAACAATGTATAATATATGTAAATTCTATATCTACATTACATACCTGGTCCATCCATATTAGTTGCAGTTAACGTATAGAAATGTATATAATATGTAAATTCTATATCTACATTACATACCTGGTACATCCATATTGGTTTTGGTTGAGTAAAATGTTATGAATAAGTACATTGTGTCTACATAAAAATGATACGTAGATAATATAAAAATCTTATGTCAGGATAGGGCGGACATTTTGCAGAGAAACTAACTAATTTTCTCCAAGTGTGCTACATCGCATTAAAGGTTAATATAACTGTTGATACGTAGAATTTATATAATAATTATATGTTTGTGTTTCCTGGGTAGCTTTTGTGCAATTCAGTGCATTATAAGTTAAAATTTTCTTTATATAAAGGGAATATTGAAACTTATTTCAGTGGACACAATCAAAGACACGTAAGTAATTAAATTAAATAATTATTTAAACATATAGCTACTTATTTTAGATAGAAATTTTATTCTCACCTTAAATACCAAGAAAAATTATAAATCAACATGGCCTTAATAGCTTTTTTCAAATAGTTGATTCCTATAACTGGGAAGATGTCATCAAACAATCAAACATAGAAGAAAGTTTCGACTTATTTATCCAGAAATTAGTTAATGCTGCAACAACAGCGTTTCTCGTAAAATATCTTAAAAATCAACAAATCAAATTAATCTGGTTCAATGATGATCTCCGAGCCATGCGCAGTGATATTAATTTCTTACATGATCTCCAAAAACAAAATAGCGCTCTGGACTTATCTAATGTTATCAAAAACCTTAAATTAAAATATAAATTAAAAATCAAAGAAAGTAAATGCAAAATAAATGATAATATAATCAATACATCTACCAATAAATCAAAAGCGATGTGGAGCATCATAAACTCTACAAGCAAAAATTCGTCTCCAAAAACAACCACTTTAACTGCCAATAATTTCAATAACCATTTTGTAAATGTAGCAAATAACCTAATACCTCTAATTCCAGACACCAATTTGAATCCTCTGAATCTCGTAACCCTTACATTACCAACAACCTGCCCTGAATTCCATCTTTCAGAGATTTCCATCATAGAACTCAGAGACACCATTATGAACATAAAAAAACACCAACAGTCCAGATGCTTATGGCCTTACCATAAAAATGATAAAACAAATTATAAACATAATAATATTACCACTACATACACTTATTAACCGTGCCATAAAGGCCAATATTTTCCCACGGGTCTTAAAATTATCAAGAGTTATACCAATATTTAAAAAGAGTGATTTAAATAACACTGCTAACTATCGTCCAATATCCATTATACCAGTAATATCAAAAATTTATGAATTAATCATCAAAAAACAACTAACTGAATACTTGGAAAATAACACCTTAATAAGTCCAGAACAATATGGTTTCCGCGCTAATAAATCCACTGTAACAAGTCCTAGTCATCACAATTAAGTAGGTGCAACGTCAGTCATTAGTGTAACAGGTCAGAGTTACCAAATAAATATAAATAAATATGTTTGTATTGCTAATACTAGTTTTGCTGACTAAGGACTTGTACATGAGTATAAATAAATATTTAAAATTTTACTATTATTTCTTTTTTTTCAATTTTGAGCGTGTTTTTTTTTTATTTAATTGATTACTTTTGGATTTAAATTAAATTAATTTTGTGATATTTCTAAAGTTTAGTTGTTAAATGGAATCGGGCGTAAGGAAGTAATAGATAGCTTAGTTAAAAGTTAATTTATTTTTGTTAGTGTTTTAAGAACGAGTCCAGACACTAGCATCCAATATTGAGGCGAGACCCGAGACAAGAGCCAATGCGGGACCACCCTCAGACATGGAGTTCTGCAGAGCAACCAGATGGGTATATACCAAATCAAGGAAGGAGGAGTCCGGCTCTTAACGATTCATTGAAGAAGACGTCTCCCTCAATACAGAAAAAGTGTGAAGTGTTATGGTCCTAGGAGACACTAAGTGTAGTTTAAGGAAATTGTGCCCCTTTCAGGAAGCAAATTTCTGAAGCTGGGAGGTATGTAACAAGTCCTAGTCATCACAATTAAGTAGGTGCAACGTCAGCCATTAGTGTAACAGGTCAGAGTTACCAAATAAATATAAATAAATATGTTTTTATTGCTAATACTAGTTTTGCTGACTAAGGACTTGTACATGAGTATAAATAAGATACAGATAGGGTAATAGGGAGTTCCAATTCAGTTGCGTTCCGATTCCAGTATGTGACAGCATAGAGATAGAGATAAGGTTTAACGTAAGATGTTATTATTATTGTTATTATATTATTATTATTATTCATTAAATATACTTTTATACTTTTGTAACCTTTGAGTATTAATTGATACTAGTTTCCCAGTCTCGACAAGGACCCACAACTTATTATTTGTACACCCAATTTGGGAGGTACATAATTGGTGGCAACGGTGCAATCTGTTGTCAACCCAATTAGGGTGGTACATCCACCACAGAAGCGCTACTGAACTTTGTATCGATGGTATTTGACGAACTAGAAAAGGGAAGGTATGTCAGCGCACTTCTATGCAACCCTCACCAAGGCATTTGATACTATATCCCATACCATATTAATAAATAAGTTAAAACTTTACAACATCCATGATACAGTAATCCAGCTCTTTTGCTCATATTTTGAAAACAGACATCAGTTTGTTGAATATAATGGTAATACGTCCGTTATGTTACCAATAACGGAGGAAGTTTTTCAATGTTCCGTATTAGCACCTATTTTATTCATCATCTTCATTAATGATCTACCTCAATACATTTCTAATTCGAAAGCCATTCTCTTTGCAGATGACACATTCATGATAAACCACAATGATAACTTAAACGTACTGCTAGACCAAACTGAAGAAACCAAATTTCTACTGCAACAATGGTTCTCAGCTAACAAATTATTTATGAACGGTGATAAAACTCAAAATCTTATATTCAGTACAAGAGATTTAACATCAATTGATAACCCTGAAAAAGTGAAATTACTGGGTGCTCTTTTTGAGCCCAACTTATCTTGGTTTCAGCACTGTGATTTCATAGCAAAAAGATTAACATCGTATATATTTTTATTCCGTAATTTATCTAAAACAGTTTCAGAATTAATACTTCGTGTCGCTTACTATGGTCTTTGCGAGTCGATAATGAGCTACGCCATCTTATTATGGGGTTACTCGTCGCACTCCAATAGGATATTCCATTTGCAAAGAAATTTAATAAAAATTATCTGCGCAAAACAACTCAGAGATGAAACCTGCCCGCTTTACAGAAAACTAGGAATTACAACATTTCCTGGCTTACGTTCATAAAAACATAAATAATTATAAAACTGTTAATTCCTTTCATGACTACAACACCAGAACAAAGGACAATCTTCATCAACCCTTCCTGAGACTCATGAAAAGCAGAAATAGTATCAACTACTACTGTATTCAACTGTACAATACACTACCATACCTAACAAGCTGGATGTCCTACACTAATACTTCTTACAAAGTTAGTGTAGTCAACGCTCTAGTTGATAGAGCCATTTTACTAGCTGACGCAAGGTTCCACAACGAGAACATTCAGCTTGTTAGAAATTTACTCCGTAAAAACAGTTATCCTGAAACATTCATTAACAAATATATCAAGAAACGTATTTTTAAACTTAATAATAAAACCAGTAACCTCGCATATTTCGGTCCAAAACCTCTTACGGTTTATTGTAAAATTCCTTTCAACCACCACATCAATAAAGGTTTACACCGGATTCTACAAAATAACAACACAATTGCGAACAACAACATCAACAACACGAAGATGTTATACAGTAAAGTTAAAGATAAGACGGAGCATTTCGATAGAAAAAATGTGGTCTATGAAATCGAATGCGGTTCTTGTCATAAAACTTATATTGGTGAAACTTCTCAACCATTAAACAAACGGATATACCAACATAAATATCATTGCAAATTGTTGGACCCATACCACAGTGGGTTGACTAAACACCACCAAGAAACGGGTCATATATTCGATTTTGAAAATACCAATATTATACATTCTGAACAACATAAATTTAACAGGTTATTTCATGAATCTATACAAATAAACATGAAATTAGATAAAATAGTTAACAACAATACCAACTTTGATAACATGCTCGAGTTGGTAAAACCTATCCTAGGGAATTTCTCCTAGAGTTAGGGAAATTGGAGTGTCAACGTTGACTGTAGTTTCACCGTTTGACGGTTGTCAGTCAGTACTCAGCCGACCACCGAGCGTTTGACTCGTCTGTTTTACGTCGTTCTACCACTGAGTTTTTGGTGTTCATATTCTTATAATGGATTTATATTTACTTCTGTACGAACAACGCCGGTTATGACCGATTAACATAATTATATGTATATTATTTTTATAAAACAACTTTGTATTAAAAAAAATGTATTCGATTACGTCTTGTTGGTGATTCACTTAATTTTGTATTTGTTTTTCTGACATGTAATTTACTTGCAGACTGATTGTTTTAAATTTATGTATTGCTGAAAAAGGGCAACATTCTGTGCCCGAAACGTCCACAAAAATAAATACGACATGACTCTTTGAAGTCGTCAATTTAAATAAATTTATTTTGGGACCCACAAGCCAACCTTTCCTACTTATAAACCTAATTTTGGATCAACATTTCAAGATTTTCAAAATTTTTATCTAATTTGTTTGTAATACTCTAATTAAAATAGCATCTCGTAACAATATTGAAAACGAAGCTGGTAACTATAGAAAAACTTTTGAAATGTGTATTTGGGAAATCGAGATATTCTTGTGCAAGAAAATGCAGAACGTTTGGAGAAGTACCTCTCACCTATTCCGCTATCATTTACTAGTGAAAGACGAAAATTAACCAAAATCAAAATATTGAAATAAGAATGAATTTTGCTGAAATTTTGAAACAGCATTTTCCCGATCACATATTTTCCCTATATTTTGATAATTTTTTTACACCAGCAAAATTGATTCGAACAATTACAGAATTTTGTTAAGGTGGAATTGGTACAGTGAGGGAACATAGAACAGACAAATGTATTCTGAAAGATGCGAAAAAAATGAAGAAAGATGCTAGAGGCGTCATATATTCAGCTGTGGATAGAAAAAATAATATAGTTGCAGTCAGATGGAACGATAACAATGTTGTTACATTATTATCCAATGAATATGAAGTAAATCCCGTTGGAAAAGACCAGAGATATTCTTCTATAGAATAATCAAGAATTCTAATTTCTATATCTCTGCTCGAAACTTGAATAGGTTATATAATTTGATACATTGATAAAAAATTCGCAAAAATAAATTTTCAATGCCCTCATTTTTGCGAATTTTGAAAAAGAATCTTTTTCTTTATTATCAATGTATCAAATTATAGAACCTATTAAAGTTTCGTGCAAAGGTATAGAAATACCCTGTATAGGTGGGGTGGATCAGTTGAATAATAGTATATCTAATTACAGAATATTGCTAAGAGGTAACAAATGGTATATACCTGTACTAATTTTGATGTTGAATTTCGTCGCGAAGTTGTTCAGTCACTTTTACTGAAATATGGAACGTCGTTGTGCATTATGTAAAAAACAAACTACTACATCATGTAAAACTTTTAATGTACCCAATATCATAAAATTTATTAAATATTACTTATTTTCTGTTTTATAAATATATTGTATGATAAAATACAATAATTGCTAACTATTTGTAGTTACAATGGTATTTAATTTTTCAACACATATAAGAAAACAACGTATGCAATATTGTTATGTGATGTGTTCTGTGTGTCAAAGGAGTTGTTCATGACCCATGTCATAAATCAAAATCTACAAGAGAATTTTTTCGTTTTTCACAGTCATAAGTGTTTATTTGGAGTAAATAGTTGCAATTTAACAAAGATCGAAAAGAAAAATAATTCTGGGCGGTAATGGATTAATTAAATATAATAATGGTTTCAGATTCCCCAGTTTTACAACAAATATTAAAATAAGTCGCATCACTTTATGGGCTTAAAAAATAATAATAAGAAACAACAATTTATTACCGAATTAAGTGCGGGGTATCATATATTGCATACTTTCCTAAATGACCTTGTCCTGAAATCCTTCAACAAAATCTCGCTTTAAATCAAACTACAACATTTTTTAAACTGACATTCAAGTTCTAAATTTTCCATTACATCTATTTGTTTCAATCTTTTAAAAAGCTAAGTTTCTACACCAGTATCCAAATGAAATACCATCAACCATTTTCTTATAATTCTATGAGCTGGCAACGTAACGCCGCGCACACCACCCAAGGAGCACAGCTTCGAGCGTTTTGCTCCGAGTCCGGGCGAAAGCGCGGCCCAGCCCGTCAGCTATCCCCAGACACCGCCATGAACCCCATTACCAAGGAGAGCGAACCGCGGTCACTCCTGTCCGTGGAGTACCGGCGGTAGCTCAACCAGCGGCTGCCGTGGAAGCTGCCAATCCACCCGCCGGCGACGCTGCCGACACGGATGATCGACATTCGTCGCAAGTGGAAGAAGCTGCGGATCGGCTACAAGGACCGCTCAGGAAAGATCTCCTGGAGGAACTTCTCCTCCCGGACCCTGACGTGTCCCTCTCCCCACCACCAAAGACAATTATTTTTATTTAAATTAATATAAGTGATGAAATGTAAAGTTTTTATTACATTATTTACATGGGTTATTTAGTTGTAAGTAGCTATTTATGTTTTTCTGTAAATCTTTTTGTAGGAAATAAGAATGGTTTTGAACTTGGTGTAAGAGAAGGATGTGACGGTCATTTCGGTACGACGTCGCACAAGCCCGGATCGTGGCGCGGTGAGCTCAGCGCTGAAATATCATTTTTCTATTTTTACCTTATTTGTAAACCGCCAAATTTAAAAGTTCGGACAAATCTTTTATTAAATATTAATTTAATCAATTAACTTCCAGGTATAAGTCCCGGCCTGAAACAGTCGTAAAGTCAGAAGATGTGTGCCTTCTGCTACGAGTGCTACTACTCCCACTAGGTGTGTGCCTTTGGAGTAGACTCGTGATTTGTTGGTGTGTGTCACTACGAAAGACTACATTACCGGTAAGTTCACTGCATCAGTGAGTGCTGATGCTCGCCGTGAAACTCGAACCTTTTCTAAAAACCCGTATCATCCATTCAGTGTGTGCTGAGTGCGACTCCCTGTCCGTCCGATCCGTGTAGACGTTGTCTACGTCCGTACCGTTCACTATGTGTGCTGAATGCGACGCCCTGTCCGTCGGACCGTGTAGACGCTGTTTACATCCGTATCGACCGCTCAGTTAACACTGAGCACCGCCGTCGCGAGAAAACAGCTGGGCTGCTTTCTCTTTTGCATACGCGCCGGGCCGTTAAAAGCCATACCGTCCGTGTCAGAGTGTACCGAACCGCATCGTTTCTGTCAAACACCGTATATCTCTCCTAACTTTTATTTGATTTATTTTTTAAATTTTATAACGTTAGCTGACCTCAATAAAGTACTAGTATTAGTTATTCTTATTTTGACCCTTTTTCTTATTTAACTGTTGAGTTTATAGCGTTTTTTTGACATTAATAAATTATTTTTCGTTCTTTGTTTTCACCTACAATGATGTTGTTTTTATTTAAAAATGAACACCAAACCCTGTCCCGTCTCCACTGTAGCAACTCCGAGCAATCGTATGGCACCTATTCATCACCAGGTAGATGCATCGCAATAAATAATTCGATGAATCGATAATCTAGTATGACAATTTATAATTCGATATATCGAGAATTTTATAAATCGATGCAAGCGATATATCGATTCTTTGATGTATCGATAATTTTTTCAATATCGATTTTTTCCCATATCGCCCGCCCATACTCCTGAGAGGTAATAAAATAATAATTCCCGTAGGACTTAGATTACGGGTTCTAGATGCTGCTCATGAAGGTTATTCTGGTATAGTTTCTATGAAAGCGCGTTTGCGATTAAAAGCCTGGTGTCTTAAAATAGATAGAGACGCAGGGAAAATAGTAAAAGTCTGTACTGTACAGGTTGCACGCTCGTATATCCACTCCTAACCCACCGAATCCAATGAAAAGACTAGAGTTTCCAGTAGAACCATGCATTGATGTCGCGATCGACTTTCTGGGACCATTACCAAGTGGTAATTCATTATCTGTTTGTTCTTGTCGATTACAAGGAAATTAAAAGTTTAAAAGTTTCCCATTTACCTGAACAGCAGACAACGGGAAACAATTCAAGAGCGAAGACTTTAAAGTTTTTTATTTTGAATCTGGAATCACACTATACAACACGATTCCATACTGGCCCCAACAAAACGGAGAAGTAGAGCGCCAGAACAAAGATATTACAATAAACCAAAGTGAGCGTAAGAATTGGAAACATAAAATACATAATGATGTACAATAGCACACCGCACTATGTTACGGGAAAATCATCATCTGAACTTTTCTATCGTATACAGTTTAGAGATAGACGTAGAAAATAATGTAATAGACTCAGAAGTAAGAGACAGAGGTAAGGACCAAAAATTAAAAGGAAAACAAAAAGAAATGAAATGGAAAGTTTACAAAGCCAACAAACAAATGAGTCAAATGAGGACGAAATTCGGAAAGTTGAATGGCTTGTAGAGTTAGATGCCGATGAAGAAGATGATAGTATCATATCTGACCTGGAAAAATATCAGAATATAGGCTTTATCTGTTAACATTCCGCATTTGGCATTAAACACTTTTAAAAACTTATCACACAGTTATGCTTACCAAAGTTGGCAATGGTACTTACTGGCATCACGGTTTTGAATTTAGTTTGAGACAAATGTTGAGTCAAATGCGTAAGTACCAAGAATATTTTCCATTAATGTTTGTATGGATGGTCTACCCATACTCGTATATAAAAAAAGTAAAAATGAGTTTTGGGCCCACACTTTTAACATACATTCATGAGTTACCAGAAGTAAAGCCTATGGTCATAGGCATATATTGTGGCCAAGGAAAACCATCTGACCTGACAGCTTACTTACAACTATTTGTTGAAGAAGCAAAAATGCTACTTTCAGAGGGATTCATCTTCAATGAAGTAAACATTACTCTAAGGTTGCTATATTTTATATGCGACTCACCAGCTAGAGCATTAATAAACGTATATTTAAAATAATTATATAAGATATTATCATAGAAATATTGATTTTGTATTTAAGAAGAGCTCATTATAATTAACTTTATGAAAAATTATGAATATAAAACATACAATTTTATTCAACGTTTAGTATAATATTTTAATTTCTTATCTGCTTATTTCATATTGTGATTTGCTGCACTATAGATATAATAATGTATTTCCAATTGTCATTATAGCCAAATAGATTTATAATTTCATTTTAGGTGTAACGAATTTCAATGGTAAACATGGGTGCCTCAAGTGTACCACGATCGGAGAATACTCACATATTTCACACTGCGTTTTCTTTCCAAGAGCGGGATGCGTACGGATGTATTTTTTCGAGCTAAAAAAATGGACAAGATACTCCATTAACATTACTTCCAATTGATATGCGTAGTGTATGAAGTTATGTATGTACAACCTAGAGGGCAGCATGTATGATGTATCGTGGAACCCACGTGGTGGTAGTTTTGACAGTAGTAAACGCCGAGTAAGGAAGTAATAAAGAAGTGTTCAATCACGTAGATCTTTCATTTCAATAACCTTAATCCCTATTAAGTAAATAGTACAATATGGTTGAAGATTTTCCTGTGGGAGATTCTTTAGATCTTGTTGATTTAGGTATTATGAAAAATGTCTGCTTGGCTGGAGAGATTGTAGCTTTGGTAACTATAATTATATAATAATAATAATAATATAATAATTCCTTTCCTTTATTTCCTCAAAAAACCCTCAAAAGGGTGTACGGAAAGTTTACAAAAACAAAAACAAAACATTTACATACATACATAAGACGAAGTGGTCTGCAAAAATTATTGCTATCATTTCAACTTTTTTGGAAATCTGTAAATTTCCTTCCGAAATTCATAGATTTGTACGAGGTTTGGCTGTTTTATGCTTCCGGAAAAGGTTCAGAATACCGCACGTTTTTTTATTATCTGGGAGTTGTCATACTTAATGAAATATTACCTTGGGATGTTTACCAACATTTTCTTAAATTTTTTTGTGCAATAACAATAATTATGTTCGTCAACGTTTTACACTAATTTTCTATATTTGGATGAGACATTAATTAATAGTTATGTAGAGTACCTACTATCGATACTTTTTGGGTTAAGATTATATTACTAGTAACGTACACAATGTAACTCGTTCAGAGGCGGACTTAGGCCTAGGCAAAAAAGGCAATAGCCTAGGGCCCGAAAATTTTGGGGCCCGGATTCTTAATAAAAATTTTCGCTTATTTTAAATTTTATTTTTTATTATTGACGTAATAAATTTTAATTTATTTAAAAATCAATTCTGTTACTGTTCTTATTTGAAATATATTTTTAAATTTCAATACTACTCTTATAATAAATCTCTAATAATTAGGATAAAATTTTATTTATGTGTTATTTGTGATTTGTGGATCCATTACAAATGCCAGTGGAGAAAGATCATTTTCAGTTTTAAAACGTGTAAAGAACTATTTACGTAGAACGGTAGAACGTAGTACGCTAGCTCAAGAAAAATTAACTACATTGTCATTGTATGTATAGAGCATGAGGAACTTAAAACAATGGATTGCAATGGAATCATTGATAGATTTGCAGAAATTGTAACGCGGAAGCGAAATATTTAAATAAAATTTTTGTGATACTAAATATAATTATATACAATGTATGTTTTTTTGAAATATGTTCTACTTTATTTTGTAATTTTGTTGTTGTTTATTAGATAAAAAAATAAATTAAAGTATTGTTGTACTATGCTATACAGTTTTTTAATAAGGGGCCCGAAATAAGAATTTTGCCTAGGGCCCAAAATATATTCAATCCGCCTCTGAACTCGTTTAGTTGATGAGGTTAAACAATTTGGGCCATTACCGACTTTCAGTTTATACCCATTTGAATGTAGATTAGGTATATCAAATCAAGAATTTATTACGAAATGGAAATTTGCCACTGGCTCAAATTGCGAAAAGATTTGGTGAAATCATGCAAAGTGAGAATGATACATTAAAACAACATACAAACTATATTCTATCTTTTCCTGTTCTAAAATGTAAAAACAGTGCTGGCTTCTTTTCTAAGATAGAATTCAATGGCGTTATGTTAGTTGCAGATAATCGTAACAAATGGTTTTAAACAAAAGATGATAATATAGTAGCTATGCAGTATGCATAATGGTATTTCTATCCAAAAGCTAAGCTATGTTTTTGAAACACCAATAAAATTATCTTATCTAAATATTTATAAGTCTGAGTTTTTAAGTTTTAATCCTTCAAAGTTGTATTCAACAACTAATATTAAATGAAAATTTGTGGCGGAAAATTATAAAAGTGGAACTTTTTTTCCTCTATTGTATAGTTTGGACATAACATACATAAATATGTCCTCCAAAGATAATAATTATGTATTATAATTATAAACACATAAATTTACTTCTAAACAAATTAAATTAAATTCCAAACAAAATGTCCAAATGACAAAAACAATTTTTTAGCACCAAATTTTAAATTATTCTTAAAATAAATCTGAACATAACATAACTGGTTTTTCCTTTTTTGACTTTAGGTTTGTGTAAAATAATAAAAAAATATAATATTTAAGGATATAATAAATAAACTAATAACAATGATATGGTTTGTTTTAGTTTACGAATGTTAAATGTATCTATATATTTACATAACAGTATTTTAAAAATTTCGGTCAATTAAGTATTTAAGTTTATAAAAATAAATACCTAACAAAATTAGGTAACATTCTATATTATTTATAAACTAAAGAAAATGTACAAAAATAAAATACTTAAATATCTCAAGGAAAACGTGTGAAAGTGGGCTAACAAAATAAATAAATCAATTATCAAATGAAATCTTCGATATCTGCGTTGTCACGGGAAAGGCTGCAAAACCCGAAAATGCATAGACCGAAAGTGCAAAAACAGAATGTAACAAATTCCGAAAATATTTAAACCGAAAATGCAAAACTCGAAAATGCATTTCCCGAAAATGCATTGACCGAAAGTGCAAAAACCGAAAATGCATCAACCAAAAGTACAAAATCTGAATGATGTAATTTCCGAAAATGCTTCCTCCGAAAATGCCTGAACCGAACTATGCATCAGCCGAAAATGCACCAACCGAAAGTGCAAAATCCGAATGATGCATATGCACCCCGTTGTCACCATCATCTTCTAAAGCTGCCATTATTTCCTCACGTTTTTTGTTTTTATCAGTACCTTCTTGAATAATATTGTCATCATTTTGCTCCTATTTCTGCGTCTTCTTCATTATCGTTCTTCGCGCTTCTCATTTCTGTATGTTCTTGGATTTTGTATGATAGATTTTTGGTCTTCGCTTAGATGCCGAACTTCTAACCATACCGCTTTAATTTCGCCTCGTTGAGTTTCGGATAACGTTTTTGAAAAACTCTTCGTAGTCTCTTAAACTAAAATCTGCATCAGATAAATGCACCACTCTAAAAAAAAATAATTTTTAACTTTTTTGTATATTTTGAATGGAATTTTGTTTGTTTGTTTCGAGCTCCCTCAGCCCAGGAGCAAAGTGTCATAAACTTTCTCGAAAAAATTCTATCCACTAGTAAATAGCACGTATTCACGCCTTTGCTAGATCCTTTTCTACCACATAATATATAACTAAATTTTAGAAAATAATCGTCCATTACATTTTTATCCTCCAGTTTTAAATCAAATATCTTTAATTCATCTAAAATTTCAATCGGTTTCATAATTTCAGTATCTCTTTCTGCTATTTTTCCTAAATTTAGATCACTAGGCGTACTACTCTAAAATTATTGCCAATAGAAACAATCATTGCTAAGTTGTTTCCTAATTAATATATGATTTTCTACGTTTTTACATTTTTCGAAAATTGCATTTTGGTTATCCATTATAATTGCTTGATTGGTTAAAATATTATCTAGTTTTTGAGTTACTAACTGATCATTCGTTGGAACTTAAATCTCAGTTGAAAATATGTAATTAAGTTATCGTCAGAAAAGATTCATTATTGTTTTAAATAGCAGATCCTGTATATGGTACAATAATATATGAATTTCCAGCACAAGATTCTTTCTGTACATTTTCAAACTGCAAAGAGTCTTTGGCGTTAAAAATTGTATGTGCAATAACTTTTGGTCCACTTTTTGTTTTAGAGATTCGGGTACAATTTTATCTGTTACCTAAGAAAAATAATTTATAAATAAGTACGTTAAAAAATGTACGAAAATTTTTACCAAACATGAGATTTCTATACTATTGAAACAATTGTCATCATCATATGTATTTCGTTTCGGGAGTATAACTCTTGGACGCTTTATTTTTACAGTTGCATCTTCTAATTCGTATTCTTGTCTTGCGTCATCCCTGTCTAACATTCTTTCTAGCTCTTCTTCTGCGATATCAAATGATTTCCCTTCAGCTTACATTTCATTTTAAACCATGAATCCTCGGGCACTGATTCGGCGATTATAATCAACTTGTCTGCTTTATACTTCGGCCATGCCAAATCACCATTCATTTCCCACTTCCCGGTGATTATTTTCTTTGATCCTCTTTCTATAGTATTTTAAACACCCTAAAACACGGTTAGATACAGATGACTACACTTACCGGCACGGAAAACGGGTCACTTATTTGTTTTAAGAAAAAAGCTAATAGCATTTAATTTGAGGAGGAATGACGAAATATTACAAGCCTTACACCGAAAGGTAGAAAGGCATAGGATTAAGTAAGTAAGTAAGTATATGTTAACTAGACATTCTTGAAGTCGCTTCCATTTATTAAATTTATTTAAATATGCCTTTTATATGAGCAACATACCGAAATCACGATATTTATAAAATGCATAGTTATTGATTATACTGGTATTATTTCTTTTCATCATTTGTTTTATTGTTTATTTTTGTCATTTTGATGTGGTCTATGTTTTCAAAATGGTACTGAGTGCAGAAACTGTAGTTTCCATCATCACTTTAATCGAAGACGGAATAAAGTGTACATTTCGTAGCTAAACGATACAATGTAGCATTAAGTACTATTCAACGCGTTTATATACGTTTCCTGAAGACAGATTTGTATACCAGAAGATCTGGAATAGGCCT
Source organism: Agonum fuliginosum (assembly GCA_947534325.1). Lineage (NCBI taxonomy): Eukaryota > Metazoa > Arthropoda > Insecta > Coleoptera > Carabidae > Agonum > Agonum fuliginosum. Next base: position 18,592,725 of record OX384030.1, on the reverse strand, counting down.
GAGAAATCGCACTATAATTGTCGCGGAGACCCATAAATTATTAGAACAATTGAATATTAGTGAACGTATTGTTCGAAGAAGGGTAAAAGAAGTACATTTTCTGTCATGAAGGCCCGCCATGCGACCAGACCTCCTCCAACATCACCGAGTAGCTCGCTTTTTGGGAGGCATGTAAATTAGGATTAAGGTGATTAGACTCGTGTTCTAGTCACTATCAAATCCCGGTATTTTTTAATGTCACTATTTGGATGTGTAAAAATGTGACGACCAATTGGGAAACTTGTACATTTAGCAATACTGTACGATTTCTTGGAGGATCAGTAATGGTGTGAACTGGGGTATCAGTGAAGTTGCGGATAGATCTATACCTTGTTTGTATGGGAATATTCAATGCCGATAGGTACAGAAAAAACTTGTTCTTCTACGGAAACCAAATAAGCCACTTGAAGAACCCTCGACCTACAGACCGCTATGTCTGATAGACGTGCTGGGAAAGTTATTGGAACACCTATTACATAGGCGACTCTGCGATGAGATCGAAAAAACAGGGGGGGCTAGCGGAGAACCAACACGGCTTCAGACCTGGCAGGAGCACGGTGCGCGCCATTGCAGACGTGGTTGGCATAGAGGAAGAGGCGAGGAAAGGGACATGGGGAACTAGGAAGCTGTGCGCGGTTATCACATTGATATACGCAACGCCTTCAATAGCGCGTCATGGAGAAAGATCGTAGCAACGTTGAGAGAACGAGGCGTGGAACCATACTTGGTAGAAATGATGAAGAACTACCTGAATGAGCGCTGCATACTGGTCAACAGCGAAGAGGAATGTGACAAAGTCCAGGTGTCCAGCGACGTCCTACAGGGTCGGTGCTTTGACCGACCCCTTGGAACCTACTATATGACCAGGTATTAAGATTAAAACTTCCAGACGGAGTTAGAACGGTGAGCTACGCAGATGACATTGCCATTGTTGTCACAGCCAAAACAGAAAATCTGCTTATGGAGGAGGCGAACGAGACCATTGCACTAATCAGCAATTGCCTGAAGGGCCTAGAACTCGAGATCGTTCCCGAGAAAACGGAGGCTGTCATGTTAACCGGCAGAAGAAAACTCGGGCCCATTAGATTCCTCATAGAGGGTACATACGTACACCCAGCGCAACAAATTAAGTACCTGGGCGTAATTCTGGATAGGGGTCTGACCTTCGTGCCTCACATAAAGGCGGTTACGACCAAGGCAGCGAAACCGGTTGTGGCACTAGGAAGACTAATGTCTAATGTAGGAGGACCTAGGCCCAGCAAAAGAAGAATCATAGGAAGTGTCTCGACGTCGGTACTCCTTTACGCAGCGCCTATTTGGGCAAAAGCCCTTAAAAAGGGGAGAACCAGGCAGCACATGGTCACCGTTCAACGGAGGATAGCAATAAGGATATGCAGCGCATACAGGACAGTATCGGCAGAGGCTCTGCAGGTCGTGGCCGGGATGCCACCCATAGAACTGCTTGCCGAGGAGCGCAAATACAGGTATGAGTCGAGAGATACGAGCAAGGAGACAGCAAGGAGAAGCACCATGGATAAGTGGTAAAGAAAGTAGGAAGCGACATCCAAGGCGTGGTGGACAAGGACACTGATCTAGAAAACATGGTGAGTTGTCATACCACATGACGCAGGTCCTCACAGAACATGGATGCTTCGGCTCATACCTCCATAAAATTGGTAAGAAGCAGGATGGAAATTGTGTATATTTCGGATCCACCGACACACCGGAGCACACATTATTCGAATGCCCCCAGTTGACGGCATGGCGAGAGACCATGGAGCGGGTCTACGGCACCATCATAACCAGCGACAATATGATCGAGATCATGCTGGAGAACGAGGAGCGATGAAAGGAACGCCGAGGATGCTAGAAGGGCTCCCAGACGATGACTAAGTGAAGACAGAAGGAGAACAACATGAAAAGAAGAGGCCAATAGGCCAGAGGTAGCCACTATACTGAAGATATGCGCAAGCGGTTCCGGAGTGTTTGGTAGATCCAAAGGGACGGGAGAGTTTAGTGGGTTGGAGTCCCACACTACCTTTCCCTTTCGGGGGGGATCCACTGCTTAGGCATGATGCTAGGTGTGCATGAGCATTCTCTCCTACCCTCAAAAAAAAGGTACAGAAAAGATATTCTGACCGACAATGTTATACCTTATGCACCATTTAAAGGTGATTAATTTATCCTGATGCACGAAGATGCGCGCCCTCATGCTGCTGCAATCGTGAACGGTTTCATAAATGATGTTAACATCAATCGTATGTTGTGTCCAGCGCGGAGTACAGATCTTAATCCAATATTATAATATGTGTAGTATATGCTCGATATAAAGATTCGAAGTCGTGTAGGCTTGGTACGTTGGAATAACTCAGAGAAGCACTGTTAGAAGCATAGAATAATATCCCTCAAGATGGCATCAGGAACCTCATTTTGAGTATGCCTCTATGATTGACTGAAGTCATAAGAGTAGGTGGATAGAACACAAGTTATAAGTATAAACGAATTGTGTTTATTTATGTCTTTGTAATTTTTTACTTATTTTTTACTGTATTTATGTCCATAATTTTAATTTTTGATAATTAACAGTTAGTAAATATTCAAAACATTAATTTCATAGTGCGAAATGCTTGACTATAATACCCTTTAATAAAATATATCATAGCTATATAAAACAATCAAGGGATAACAACAGTTTTTTTCAAAAGAGAAAGTGACCCGTTTTTCTTGCCGGTTAGTATAGTTTCACAAAAAAATAATGATAACATAATATTTTAAAAAGAATTTTTACTAACTATCTACATAAATTCTATTTTACGCACATGAATTTTGAAAATAGAGTCGGTAAAAGTATAAACTTATTTCATTTTTAATACGAATCAGCAATAAAAAATAGGGGTTCCCATGTATGATTTTAAAGTTTTCCCTCGCCCTACCCATTTCAGGGAGGAAAGCGGCTAATTTCAGCACTGCTGGATGTCCCCCTTGATAATATTACTTTTTATCTTAAACTGTTTTACGTAGGATATATATTTTTCCACATATTCCGTTGTCTCAAGTTAAAACGACTACCCGGTATATACAAGATGGGAATAAAACTTTTGCCTGACCTTTTGCAAACTACAGACTTTCCGATTTTTTTTTTCATTCAAAAATTCGATTAACTTGGTTCTAAAATTTGTGTATTGAAAAGTTGAAGAGTTTTCTAAAAGTATAGGTAGTAATAAATAAAATGAATAATTCGTTAAATATTCCAGAAATTTTTCAATTTTTATTTTTAGGACAACAAATTTTATTTTTGTTAATTTTATATTAATTTATTTTCTGTTCTCAAAAATACATTTTAACTTGCACTTAATCGTATTCATTATTATTTAGTTACCAAACATCCTACTGATATTTAATTTCAATTTTGTTCAATTTTCAATAATTTTGCCGATACCGATATTATAGGTTTTAAAACGAAAATACCGAAAAACTGGTATTAATTTTTTGTTCGGTATTGCATTCCCTACTATCGATATATTTAAAATTAACATTTTGTGGGGAAAACATTCATCTTGTTCGGTACACAAATAAAACTCTTGTAAGGTAAATGTTTGCTGCTTGATTGAAATCTTTATAACGTATTAAGTATTTGTGATATTTGGCTTAAAGAAAAATGTCTTCTCGAGGAGAAAAGATCCTGAAATTATTAAACTTAAATATAAGTCAAGATAAAGAACGCGAATTTGAAATACCAATAACGGGGCAGGTTAGTTTTTTAGGATTACCAACAAAATTTCACTTTAAAATGTTAATTCATTTCATTAATTTTAAGGAATATGTAGAATTTACACATAATAATGTTGCACAGAATGAAATTTTGAGTGGTAAAACAGATTAGTTTATCACTGGGATTACCAAAAAATTTCCAATATAAAAATCTAACTCATTTCATTCATTTTAGGAACGTACCGTATTTACATCTGAGATTGATGGACAGGACAAAATTTTGTACGAAATTCCTAATGATTATCAGGAATTCATTTTAAGTTATCCTACGGGACTGAGTGAATTGACCCAGGTAGAAGGATCAAGAAGTGAATTGATTGTAATTACGCCTTAGAATCAAGATGTGGAAAAAAATCCTAATTCATATCAGGAATTCATTGTAATTCCTTCTTCACCTGTACCTGTCGAAGATGTTGAACCTATGGAGATTGAAGAATTAAATGTTTCTCAGGAACTACTTGAAAACCCATCTGGATGCATTAGTATTAATAGAATTAATTAAGGAAATGATACATTGATAGCAACACCGCGTGGTTCAAGAGAGATGGGCACTGCTGAAGACGTAATCGCAGAAGAAAATGAGGATGTCACTCCTGAAACCGAGCCAGAGAACAAAATTAGAGGTAGATGGAAGAAAGCTAATCCCATATGTTGGAAACGAAATGTTACCAGGCAGAATAGAAATAGTAGTTCGCCGTATAATGACTATAAGGGAAGATTAAAGACTGCAAAAGCTCCTAAGCATATTGATTGTTCTATGTGCAAATTCAAATGCACTGAAGTTTTTCGCAAGAGCAAAGAGTAGCGATTTGTAAAACATATTGGGCAATAGACACATTTGAAAGAGAAAAATGACTTTATTTTACAAAATGTTTCAGCTGCAATTCCTAAGAATCGCAGACCAAGACAAGAAGATTCAGAAAGATGCAAAAATTTACTTTTAAAATAAAGGTGAGACACATCAAGTACCTATGCAAAAAAAAATTATGGAAACTTTGTGCATATCCAATTATTCAATTCTAACTGCTTTTGCTGGACGCGATGGACATGGAATATTTTCCAGAAGAGATACGCGAGGAAGATCTGTTCCTCCGTTAAAGAAGACTTCGCAAATATAAATACAGAAAGTAAAAAGCCACATTAAAAGTTTTCCATGTATGGAATGTCACTATTCAAGAAAATCGAGTAAGAGGAAATACCTTGGCTGCAAACTGGCCATTGCCAAAATGTATAATTTATATAAAGAACAATGCCGCAATCAAGGGGATTCACCAGTGAGTCAACCAATTTATCGACGAATTTTCTGTACTGAATACAACTACTCCCTTTTCAAACCTAAGAAATATCAATGTCTTACTTGTTCTGCTTATAAAAATTCATCCACTGAAACAAAACCGAAGGAAGAATATTTGGAGCACATCAGAAGGAAGAATGAAGCTCATGAATCGACTGCTGCCGATTGACATCAGTTATCAAACTGTTTCATTTGATCTCCAAAGTTCCTTACAAATATCATGCAGTGATGTATCGTTGACTTATTATATGCAAAAACTGAACATGTACAACTTAACAGTGTATGAATCAAGGACTTCAAATAGAGGATTTTGCATCTCATGAACAGAAATCAACGGAAAACGCGGAAGCTGTGAAATTGGAACTTGCTTGAAATTATACGTTGAAAAGTTATCAGAATAAATCAAACACTTGGCGTTGTACTCTGATACTTGTGGGTGGCAAAACCGCAATGTACAAATTGCAAGTCTTTTTAAAATTTAGTTCAAACCTCTCATCTAGAAGTAATCGAACATAAATATTTAGAAAGTGGACACCCTTACATGGAAGCTGATAGTATGCACTCAGCTATTGAGTGGCAGTATCTTAACTAAATAATCCAAAACATGTTACTGAGTTAGCAGAATATGAAGAAAGTCATCTGCATGTCATATTTTGATCGGAAAATCACTTTTTGTCAATGTGGTCTGAGACGCTTTTTCGTTGTTTTTCAGAAAAAGCTTTATTTTGACCTTTTAACATATAAAAGAATGCGGTTTTTTGGGCTTATAAATCGTGTCATGCATCAAAGAGAACGGTTTGATATTGACCAAAGTCATGTGCACGTTGTAAATGCCTAAATTACGTTTTTTGTCAGGTGCTCGGAAACGCGATTTTTGTATCTTTGACTTTAAATATAAATTTTAATATTCTGTGGTACCTTGACACATTTCTTCTATCTATCGTTTCTTACATTTCAAAGAAAAGATCGGTCAGGTCGGCAGTCCACAGCATACAGAAATTTAAAATTTCGAGAATAAGGATAGTTTCAGCACAGATTACCTGTAGTTCGTAATCAGATGCGCCACTCGTCAATTGTGTGGGGGTAAAGTCTGGACCGCACTTTACAGATCTCAGAATTTTCATAATGAATAAAAACTGTAAAAGTTATTGTGCTGTGAAATTGTGTAATAGGTAGTTCACGATATTGAAATAAGAATGTGCACTTGCTTTCTTTTCCGACACGTAAGTTAATGAAATTTTTCACAATAAGTAAATAATTAATAATGAAATCTTTACAGATGCAATTTATGGATTTGCAAATAGTAGGTACTACCTAAACCTGAAATTATTTTATTTTGGACATTTCTTATACTGCATAGGTAAGTATAATAGTCGATATTTCTATTGAAATAGAATCAGATTCTTAAAAACATAGATTAATTATTATTATTTTTTATTTTATTATAAAGTACGTAAATTTTTATCTTAATTATTATGATTAAGATTTTATGACGAAAATATATGATAATATTTGACGATTTATTGTAATTATTATTTACTTAACTCTTCTGCCATATAACATCCAACATCAAACATTGTATAAGTACTTCATTATATCAATTTGCCCAAGTAAATTATTTCACTTAACCCTTATCCGGGCAAGGTGAATCCAACGGACTCATTTTAACATATTATTTAGCTATTATATTCTTAATTCGATGTCACATTTATAATTCTCTTATTTTAGTCCATGGGCCAGCTAAGATGTTGGTATAATTTGGGGGTACTAAGTTTCCTTTTAACCATAGTTATATATATATATATATATATATATATATATATATATATATATATGAGTATAAGGATTACTAAAAACCATGATTGCCATCCTCAAGTGGTAGCTAATAGAAATGGCGGCCAATACAAGATGGCCGGCGTTGCTTTTAAAAAACGGCTATATCTATGGAAGTAATGGTCCGTTTTCAACAAACTTTCGATCGTATCATTTTTAAAGTACATTAAATTTGCAACAATTTAAGCCCAACCGCAGCTCTGTACGTCCCATAGTTTCCGAGATATGGCACTTCCAAAATTAGCACTTTTTTCAAAAAAATGAAAGTTGAGAAATTTTAGCTTTTTTTCGTAATTTTTGTGTTTAATTACTGTAATTTCTGAATGAAAAAAATATTGTCTTCCGGTTTCTTTCTTTACGAACATTTCCCTATAAAATATGTTATTTTAGAAACTTTTTGAGACGTTTATTAAGCCAAAATATCATTTTTTTCGTGAGAAGTATTCAAATATTTAGTATTTATTGTGTTTAATGAGCTGTAACTTCTGAAGGGATAAAGTTATCGACTTCCGGTTTCTTGCATTAAATTCTACGAACATTTCTAACAGTATTTTAAAATCTTTTTTGGGTATTCATTAAGCCAAAATATTAAATTTTTTCGGAGAGAAAATTGAGAAATTTTTAAATTTTTAATATTTATTGTGTTCAATGAGCTATACCCTTTTAACGGATAAACTTATCGTCTTCCGGTTTCTTTTATTAAATTTTACGAACATTTCTCTATAAAATACATTATTTTAGAAACTTTTTAGGATGTTCATTAAACCAAAATATCAATTTTTTTCGAGAGAAAATTGAGAAGTATTAAAAATTTTCGTATTAATTATAAAAACATTTTTAAAATTTAAGAAAAGAAACCGGAAGTCAATAAGTTTATCCGTTAAAAGGGTATAGCTCATTGAACACAATAAATATTAAAAATTTAAAAATTTCTCAATTTTCTCTCCGAAAAAATTTAATATTTTGGCTTAATGAATACCTAAAAAAGATTTTAAAATACAGTAACTTATGGAGAAATGTTCGTAGAAAGTCGATAACTTTATCCCTTCAGAAGTTACAGCTCATTAAACACAATAAATATAAAATACTTATTTGAATACTTCTCACGAAAAAAAATTGATATTTTGGCTTAATAAACGCCTTAAAAAGTTACTAAAATAACATATTTTATAGGGAAATGTTCGTAAAATTTAATGAAAGAAACCGAAAGACAATATTTTTTTCATTCGGAAATTACAGTTAATTAAACACAAAAATTACGAAAAAAGCTAAAATTTCTCAACTTTCATTTTTTTGAAAAAAGTGCTAAGTTTAGAAGTGCTATATCTCGGAAACTATTGGACGTACAGAGCTGCGGTTGGGCTTAAATTGTTGCAAATTTAATGTACTTTAAAAATGATATATCGAAAGTTTGTTGAAATCGGACCATTACTTCCATAGATATAGCCGTTTTTTAAAAGCAACGCCGGCCATCTTGTATTGGCCGCCATTTCTATTAGCTACCACTTGAGGATGGCAATCATGGTTTTTACTGATCCTTATACTCATATATCACTATGGTTAAAAGGAAACTTAGTACCCCCAAATTATACCGAAATCTTGAATTTGGTTAGCTGGCCCATGTTATGTTGTATTTGATCATAAATAAACATTTTGTTCTTGTTCATTATTTATAAATAAACAATTTCAAAATTTGTAACTCAAACAGACCCGTGTTTAAGGCCTACAAACGTGTATTTCACTGACGTAAATTTTATCATTGATATTTTTCATTAGGAACCATGATCAAAATTCATCGTGTAAGAGACGAACCAGCAGAGATGCCCATTTGCATGCATTTGAAGAATGCACATTCCAGGGGTGGATCCAAGAGGAAGGCCATTGACCTCCCATGAAACTATAGGTATTGCAAAATAAAAACTTAATTTTTTATTTATATTTAAGAATAAATCTTTTTTGCCATTCTACAAGTTGACAACAGTCATGATTATTAGTCCAGTCAATGAGTGCTCAAAAGAGGGGTGTAGAGTGCATTGAATATGCGATAATTTTTGACTTCAGGAATTTGTTAGGAGTAGTTAGTAGGTAAACATACTAAAAGTCCCCACCCATGGGAGGTGAGCTAAAGGAGGGAGGGGGGTTGAAAGGTCCCATTTTTTTGTTTTTCGCTTATATCTCGGAAACGGTGCATGTAGGAAAAAAATGTTTCAAATAAAAATGAAAGCTAATAAAATTTCCTATAAAATTGTCTATATACATATTTGTCGAATTCCTAACGGTTTCCGAGATATACGTTATTGAAAATCGATAATTTTCGTAAAAATAATTTTTACCCACTCTTTCTGTCGAACATTTGCTTCTAGTGCCTCTCACGATCGTTTCTCAGAAAAATTGTCTAAAACTAAGTTGTAGAACATTAAATTTCCTTCAATTTGATATACACTTTTGACACTTTATCTTCAACCAATCAAAAGTTCAACCAATCAAAAGCACTCCCCCCCCCCAAACAAGACAATATGGTTTCGAAGACTTTTTACCACATTTAGAGCAAAGGCTTTATGAACAATTTGGAGCACTCAAACCTTCTTTATTTAAATCTAGGAATCCGAATCTGCAATAAAAAATGGGGGTCCCCATTTAAATTTACAAAGCTACCGCCCCCTCCACCTCCCAGGGGGTGGGGGAAAAATTTGCATTTGGTGTCAATTAATAGAATTTTTGAAATCTTTTTGGACGTATTTTTTCTTTTTTTGATTCGTTCCGTTTTACGCGAGATATTTGGGTGGTACGGGTGGTCTAAAACACCCTGTATATAAATAAATCAAATCTCAAATTCGACATAGAGCAGTTTATTATATTAGCCTTTAAATTTCCAATTTCCATATGGTTTGAAAAGTGATTCTGCCAATGGGTCCTGCTAGCTTACAATATAAATAAAACTGCTAACCTTTGGTGTAATCTGACCTCTGACAATGGTGCATCCTATGCAGGATGTTCCACAAATTAGGACAAAACATTAAAAAGTATATACTGTACGACGTGCTAATCTTGAAACAAATTTTTTAAGTTAAGGATAGTTTACTTAACGTATGTACATTTTAAGTATCACTGTTTTAATGGTATATTTGAAGATTTGACATTTATTAGTATTTGGTATAATGTAAACAATTATTTTCATTGTAGAAGATTTTAAAAATTATTAAATAACTACCAACCAGTGGCCAAAAAATGTTTGCTTGAAATACGATAGACTTTTTTGCAAATTTTTAAAAAATTATTTTTGTTTCATGATCAGCACGTTGTACAGTATATACCCTTTAATTTTTTGTCCTATGTTATGGAACTATTTGTATAAAAAGGTGTCCCAGAAAATCTTTAAATTGTTTGTGGCACTAAACTTTAAATTTAAAATAGTCGTTATTAATTTTATATCATTTTACGCATTTCAATTACATGCAATTTATAGACATTTCTACATTTAAATATATCAAAATATATACACAAAAATTTTAATGTCACCTATAAACAATGATACATTCACTACGACAATCCACGGTATACTGATCTTGCAAACATCGGTTCCTAGTTCAGAGCAATTAAGGTTTCGACAGGTTTAGTTTATTCCTGTATAAGAATATTGTGCTCAAAATATTATTTGATTTTAGTTGAATAAATCAGTGATACCCAAACTGTGTTTTTAATGAATATTGTGTTGTTGAAAAAATGACTTTTTTTTCATTCTAGATCCGCCTCTGGCTTTGGAAGTAATTTTTTTAAACTTACTAAGTTAAATATGTAGGTATTATATACAAGAATGTATGTTTAACATAAGAATATTTTTGTATCTATAACCTAAATTTTATTAAAAATGTTAAATAATTGCATTATTGCTAGTGGCGGTGCGGCCGGTGAGGCTACGATTCTCCTCGCAAATTGACTAATTTAAAATATTTTTATTTTAATTATAATTTTATGTTTTATTTTTTTTATTATAAACCAACTACATATTTATTCAAAAATAATTATTTTTATAAGATACTCAGGTACACTGATCGCAAATATCACCAAATACACGAACGTACTTTATAATGCTTTATTACTCGTGCGACAACACCCAGATATTCGCTAGGTGCACGACGACAATGCCACCTAGCGTTTACAATTTTGTTGGCTTTGTCAATGTTGTGTCACAGGATAGTCTTGGGGGAATTATATTAAAAATCCAATAATTGTACCTTACTTTGCTATTATTAAATTTGGTTTTGAAGATAGTGAACAGAAGAAACTTTTTTCTCGTTGGAATACAGGAAAATTAATATATTTTACAACATATGTATTTGTGACAAGTAAGGAAACGAAAGTAGAGTTTATAATAATATAAAATTTGCAGGACGAAGTATAGCAGAGTTCTGTAAACACATAATGAAGGTAACTACCGAGATTCCTTAGATGTTACATACAATATTTTTCTTCTTTCGTTTTGAATAAGTGAAATTTTTTGAAAATATGAAATTTTGATATTTCCATGAGAAATTAGGTTATCTACAAACGACGGTTTTATTCGAGTTTAAAAAAATTTAAACTGCATAAAATGTGCGATTGTAAACCAAATCCATTTGATATTTAAGTATCCGTTCAATGTAGTCTATAATTTTTGAATAAATAATGTAATAAATATTATGTGATCTTTTTCATCATTATCGGCGTAACAGCACTTAACGAGCCTAAGCCTCAACGCCTCGAGTATTGTAGTAGTAGGTACTCGTTTCGTAACTGATTCATCTTGGTGCAGCCAGAATTTCAATTCGTGCTACGGTCTTTGAATTTTGAAAGCCAAAGCGGCATTGGAGATATTCTTTCGCAACCAACTTTCGCTGTTGGAAATCTGTAAAACTTAAATTTTACTGTTTCTACCAGTTAGTAGGCAGCAATTAACATCAGAAAAACTGTCATGACCCATTTAATTTTATTTGTAAATCGAATAAACACACAGGGACAGATTTGACATTTGAGAGATAGCCAAAATTATTGCTAAGTTAGTCCGCATCAAGCGCTGTGATCAGTTTTGTTACCCCCACCCTACACTTCGCACCCAGCGAATACTGACTACTCAACACTACAACCCCAGTTAATACACTGCTCAAAACAATGAAAGGGTCAAAAATTTTTTTTTTGAATAACTTTTTTCTCAAACGAAGAATTAATATGAAAATTTATTTATAGATACCTTAAACCTTTATTTAAACAATTTCAATTAATACATAACACTGAACATGATCATTCAGAACGTAAACCTGCGAAAAATAAAGTGTAAAAATTGAACATTTAGTAAATTTTTATTAGATTTATTTCTTATTTACAACTTTAATAAAGTGTATTACCTCCGTTAGCATTAAATACAGCTTGGTAGCGATGTGGCATGCTGCGGATAAGCCTGCGTTTGTTTTCTTGTGGAATCTCTTGCCATAACTCCACTAGAAAATCTTTCAGTTCCCGTATTGTCTAAAGCGGGTTAACTCGACTTTTGATGCGTTGTCCAAGTTGATCTCATAGGTGTTCAATATGATTGAGGTCAGGGCTACATGCTGGCCATTCCATTTTTTCAAAATTGTTGTCCACAAGGTACCGTGTGACTAGTCTAGCTAAATGCGTGCGGGCTCCATCTTTAATTAAGACAAACCTGTCACGTCTGTTCGACGCTAAAAGAGCAAGCGGTTGTACATGAACATTTAGAACATCATCTACATAGCGCCGTGCAGTCAAAGTGCCGTTTCGAGTGATGACAAGTTCGGTTTTAACACTGATGGATATTCCACTCCAGACCATAACTGAACCTCCACCAAAAGGTACATGTGGCAGCATATTGTGTTGGATGTAGTGCTCATTTGTTCTTCTTCAGACTCGAAGAGGTCCATCAAGCTTGTGTAAATTGAATTTTAATTCATCAGTTAAAAGTGCAGCACTCGAGTGTCTCGGTTGCTATATTCGTTGTTGCCAAGCATACAGAATTCGGGCTCTTTTATGCTTCCTGGTTAATGAAGATACTTTAGCAGGAATTCTAGAAGATAAATGTCCCTCAAAAAGCCTATTTCGTACGGTCTGATCAAAAATTCTTTTACCATTTGCTCGACAGAGCTCATTTTGTAGCTCTCGAGCTGTAGCGAACCGCTTAAGTAGGTCTTGGAATCTTAAAAATCAGTCTTCATTGGTAGTTATTGTTCTTCATTGGTAGTTATTGTTCTTCCTCGGACTTGCAAAGTACGTCTAGTTATAACCCGGTCTCCTAGTGTCTCTTCCATGTCAACCAGATAACTGATTGTGTAACTCCTAGATGTCGAGCTGCATATCGCTGTTTTCGTCCTTCTGTAGCAAAGTTATTGCTTCAGACATCTGAACTTCTGTTAAATATCTTCTGTGGCCTTTGTTTTGAACCATTTCATAAAATTTCACTGATACTTAACTGCTATACTTTAGTAAATGCTTAATAAAATATCGAAATAGGGCAAATTTCATTCCAGTTTCGCTCATTTTTTATTCATTGCAGTAAGAATAAATAAGGACATAAGACAAACAGATCAAACTAGTTCAGATACTTAAACAATACATAAGGCAACTTAAATTCTTTATATAGGTGTGCCTGATATCTTGCAACCATTATTTTTATATAAAAAAATCTTGACCCTTTAATTGTTTTGAGCAGTGTATAATAGTTATAACAACAACACCTTACATAAAATAGCTTATTTATAATATATTCTTTAAATATCTTACATATTGTTGCACAATAATGCAAAAAAGTAATTAAATAGTGTTATTTTCGGGCGAATCATAAATAATGTGAACGATGAGGCAGCCGCGGTTTCTGCATGTAACAGGTTTCATTACAGAGTTGTATTGTATTACTACGAAATGTTGTTCACAAAATTCTTACTGTTGGATTGCGATTATAGCCGCCCTTATGCCTAAATAAAATATATAAAATATCTTGATTCAGTCGTTAAAATAAACTTAATTTTTAAATCTTTTTTTTTCTAACTCGAAAAGTTGTAGTCACTGAATTCCGTTTTTCACGTAGAATGCGAATCTGCAAAAACAATTTGGGGTTCCCATTTAAGATTTCAAACGTATCCTCGCCCCACCCCCCAGGGTTGGGGTGGGGGCAGGGGTGAAAATTTTGATGGTACTGCATGTAGTTGTTAACGTAGAATGCGAATCTTTGAGAAAAAGTGGGTGTTCTCGTTTCCAATTTCAAAGTTTCCCATCGCCCAACTGGCCCGGGAGGGGGGCAGGGGCGAAAATTTTGATGTCACTGAATTCCGTTTTTCACGTAGAATGCGAATCTGCAAAAACAATTTGGGGTTCCCATTTAAGATTTCAAACTTACCCCCGCCCCACCCTCTTAGGGTTGCGGTGGGGGGTTGAATTTGGTGTCATTGGATGGCCCCCTCGAAAATATTTTAGTCGTGTTTTTTTGGATTTTTCATCCGATGCTTCGTTTCCGAGATATTCCTAAACGCAACTTAAAATGGCCCAGCCTGTATGAAAGAGTGGGAAAAATTGAAAATCGAGTTGAGTAATTGATATAAAATAATTATATTTTTGCGATACTCATATAAGAAGGGTTCTTTATTATTTGGCAGGTGTTAGATTTAAAACTGAATCATGTTTCAATATTTCCGGTATAAGATAATCATCGCACACCATACATCATATTTCCAGGATGAGTGAGTAGGAACAACATGAAACACGCAGCATATACATACGAATACGAACCCTTACTTTTTTCATACCTCTGTTAATTGTGGGGGATTAAGTTAAATATAGAGTTCTCTTTTTGGATTAAAATTGAATGAAATATTGAAAACGAGAATTTCATTAGTGGTCGGTGATATGGTATACATGTGTGCAATGATTTCTAATTTGTAATCAATTACGAGCATCCCCACACACGTCAAATGAATACTGTTATTTTGATTTAGTTCAGCTGGTGTTTTCCCGGGGAATATGTGACATTGAGTTGTACAAAAAAATAATATTATGTCCACATTTCGATCTGTATTTAAAATCTTTAACAAAAAATGATTAAGTATTAAGCTATTCACGATAAAGGACCAACGCGTGTCTGTTGCTATTTTATGGTGATTGAATTTCAAACTATGTCAAAGACACTTAACATGCACACTCAGTTTAGAGTCCCAGTTTACTATCAACCCATAAAATATTTCGAAATGTGTTCAATGAAACTTTTTAATTCCGTCGTAAAAATCAGATAGTTTTATGTCACTTTTGATTTAACGACTCATGCTGGAGATACCGCTTTAAGCGTACGCGCATACCCTTACTTCATGACTCACGCCTCATGTTTCATGTAACTGCTGTGTAATACTCTAATCCTACTACATTTCTCGCAGTAATTCTGCTCGGTGCGTGCTGCACCACATAACGCATGACATTGCGATACGAGACACCAGATGTAAGAATAGTAAAATACACCCCGGATCCGTATATAAAGCCATAGGTGTGAAATCGTGCCATCCACGAGCCGCAAAGGCGAATCATTTCCGGTGCTCTGCCATGCTATGATGTGTATGTCATAAAGCTCAGTTATATCAATATTCAGAGACGTAAACCCAAGGGCTGGACATCGTAAATACTTTGATTGTGCGGATACCAGGCCACGGAAGAGGTGTGATGACCATATCAGCTCAATACTGTTATCCTTTGTGTCAGATGCGTATGAAATTTGTCTGTGCATTAGCGTGGCGTGATAATTGCACGACCGCGAACAATAATCGCTGTGATCACGTTGTGACACAAAGGGAGGGTGTTTAACGTGGACGCTGCCAGGACAATTCAATTTTCGGTTGCATTTTAACGACACAAAATTCCATTAGCATTGTTTGATTAGGAAAAATTGAGTTTTGTGCTGACGACAAATAGTTTAGCACAAAAAGAGATTGTTTAATTAAATACATTACATTCGCGCATAACACTTCGCTCACCTTTATTTCAATGTATTTGTTTTATTTGAGTGCATGGAACAAAGGAAATATCTATAAAAAGAAATGTATAAATATGTCGGTGGTAATTAATGTGTTGTTATAGTTACTTTATCAATATATGTATGTACACATATAACAAATGTAATTATACTATAAATAATTATTAGTACATAATCAGTGTTAGTCAAGTAGTCATCAGATACATAAAAAATGAACCCGTAAAAACAAAGTTTTTGACTATAAATCCTTTATATATGAGACTCGATCGATATTTATTTATATTTTTGTTTTCATTGTAACTCTTTCTTAGATAGTGTGTTTCAAGAAAAAGTTAAAAAGAGTAGGGTATGGCGGGAGGTCTTGTGCTGGCCAAATCAAATTTTTTCTTGTGCCAAAGTAAATGTTTGGTCACAACGAGCCTATGTACCAAATTTCAGAGTTAAAAAGCGTAGGGTATGGCGTGAGGTCTTGTGGTGGCCACATCAGATTTTTTCTTTTGCTAAAGTAAATGTTTGGTCACAACGAATCTGTGTACCAAATTTCAGATTGATTGGATATGGGGAAATGAGTATGGCTGGAAATCTTGTGCTGACCACATCAGATTTTTTCTTGTGCCAAAGTAAATGTTTGGTCACAACGAATCTATGTACCTACCTAATTTCAGATTGATTGGATATAGGGAAATGGGTTTGGGGTATGGCGGGAGGTCTTGTGCTGGAAACATCAGATTTTTTCTTGTGCCAAAGTGCATTGTTAGGTGACAAAAGTCTATTTCCAAAATTTCAGCTCGATAGGATCTCGGGAAGTGGGTCATTTTTGACTTTTGTTTTTTTTGCCGTACGTACGCATGACGGTGAAGTTAATATAAAGGATTTAAAAATGAACCCGTAAAAACAAAGCTTTTCACTATAAATCCTTTTATATGAGACTCGATCGATGTTTATTTAAATTTTTATATTAAATCTTTAGCTGTTACTGTATTAAATTTGAATCAGATCGGTGCAGTACATTTTGAGATAGCTAGCTGC
The DNA here is from genome assembly GCA_947534325.1 of Agonum fuliginosum. Classification (NCBI taxonomy): domain Eukaryota; kingdom Metazoa; phylum Arthropoda; class Insecta; order Coleoptera; family Carabidae; genus Agonum; species Agonum fuliginosum. Next base: position 18,575,758 of record OX384030.1, on the reverse strand, counting down.
CATTTTGTTTCAAGATGGCGGACTAACATTTTAATATACCTATGTTTCAAGACAGATTCTTAGCTATTACTGTACCAAATTTGATCGCAATAGTTAATAGTTACAGTACATTTTGAGATATCTCTCCGCCATTTTGTTTCAAGATGACGTTGATGAGTTTTTAAACTTGGGAATGTAGACTCAGTAGTCCTCAGTTTTACTTTGATTATCAGTTTATGACATCGAGTCACCACTTCTTGGAAAAATGACGCCCAAAATTCGTGTCTGCACATTTTAGAAAAATAGTTTTTGTTTTAAAAATAGAATAAGATTAAATTTGTTACAAAATTGCTCCGGTACATTTTATTGTTAGACTAATACTTTCCGAGTTACAGGGCCGAATAATAGAGCGAATTTTTAAAATCGTAAATAAGCGACATTGGTACCCTATTTCTTTCAAATTTTCTGTCATTAAATTTATTTATATGATTTGTACGTACTGTAAAAAACGTAATTTAACTTTTTATACTTCAAACTATGAAATGAACTCAACAAAATGTTATTATTTTTACAATAATTGGGAACAAGACATTTTTAATTAAAACTATGAAATAAGCACAACAAAATGTAATTATTTTTATAATAATTAGAAACAACAAGGAATTAATATTTAGTACCTACTCTTATTTATTCTTGAAGATGTTATATTCCTGCATAAAAATTTTACGATAGTTAGAAAATGTAGTACCTAATTAAATTTGTACCTATTTTACACATCACAGGGTTGGCATGAACACTTCTATCAACCCTTTTTCGCATTTAAACTTACTTGGTTGGTACACTTGTTTTGTTTTACCTACATTTATTTTTCTTTTTATACAAATTATTTTAATTTTAAGATATTCTTCTGAAATAACTAAATAAATAAATTGCGTTTTCCTAGTCCTAATTTTTAGTACTCTTTTATAATTAGTTTCCAGCAAATAAGCTTAATTGGAATAAAAATAATTGTGGAAATGAAACATAGGGTTGATACTGGTGCGGAGACATGGATGCACTGCACTGATTTATTGTCGTTGTGTGACAAGTAACAAGAAGTGGGCGTCTGGTAGCGCCGCTCAATGCTTTGGTCGCCGATCTTGAGTGACGTTTCATTTAATCGCACGCAGCCTGTCAGTCAGCAGTGCCGTGACGCGCAAACACCAGTGTACCCAAGTGTGATACTGCTAAATTACCTTCAGAGCTTCGGAGATCGCATTCATTACTAGACTAGTAAACCGGCCTCTCCCACACATGTACTTATAATTAATTGAATGTTTATATGTGTTGACGTACCCTTGCCCTTTATCAACCTTACATTTCTAATTTAAGCCTATTGTTCTTCAATATTCCTCTAATGTGTTTCAATTTTATTTTCGTATTGAATTCAGCCAATTTTGGACTTGTATAATGTTACGCATCAGTGAAAAATCCAAAAGGGGATCACCCCATATTCCCAATAATATCATAGTTATAACATTTTGTAAATATGATTATTATTATAACCTCGAAGTTTGCGTTGCAAATATATCTTTAGACTACTGTGTAATTCAATACTCACATGAAAACCAATTTCGAATTTCAAAATGTGAGATCAAAGTATATAAGTATTCAATCCAGATGCAGGTGCAAATTTTACATTCTTTCTTTTAAACACTCCTAAAACTCCTCCGCAAGTGTACTAAGTACACGTATAAAAATTAAAGTAAATAATTTTTTTAAATTAATGAAATAAACAGCTGGGCTACGCCATTAACAGAATTGTTATGTATTTTATAATGGCTTTTCATATATTGAATTCGTAGTAACTTCCGGTGTTCCGCAAGGATCATCATATTTATAAATGAGCTTGTATAATCATTTTCTTGTCCTATTCCAGCTTATGCGGACGATATTATACTGTACCGAAACATTACTTCTCTTGATGATAGAATAGTCTACAAAGAAACATTGATAATCATCATCCCTGGGTAACAGAAACATACTTAATGTAAATATTGATAAATGCTGCATAGTTTCTTATACTCGCTGTTTAAATTCTATTGACTTTCCATGTAATATGCAAGGAACGTCTTTTTGTAAAAGTTCTTTAGTTCGGGATTTAGGTGTCACTTTCTGTTCGAATTTCAGCCCTTCTGAACACATTAATAATGTTATAATTATATATTTTTTTGTTAAATAATTAAAATTAAATAATTAATTAAATAATTTTGTGGATAAACCAAGTGTGTGTTTGATTTCTTAATTTATTGGTTTTTTAATGAGAATATGTAGGATGTTTAATGACATGTTTTGAAATCATTGTATTTTTCTTTTGATGTCAGCCTACAATATGCTAATTTAGCATGTGGCCGTAGCGATCTGATCGAGTGTCAATTATGCGCTAATAGATGCATTGTCGCTTTCGTTTTGGACTATACTTGTGAAATTAGTTATTGGTTAACTGTCATGGAGAAAACAACATCGTAATTGTCGCCGCTTCAGCCGCGTGATTGACACTCGACCTTTAGAAAGAATACACCATATATTTTGAAAATATCTGTCTTTAAAATCCGATGGAGTATAACCTGAAACAGGAACTGACCAGAACTTACTTCTTTTGCGCCATTCTATGTACTTATTACAATCAAGAAGACAAGCGTACAGCGCAAGGTTTCTTTGGATGTTAATGCATAATTTCATTGGTGCACCTTATTTACTCTCATGTAGAACCTTCCATCTACCATCAGATCATTTTGAAACCATACAGCGCTCTCCAATCCATAACATGTGTCGTAATGCCTGTCACAGTATACAATTCAAATATTCCCGCCACCTACAGCGGACACGCTAGAGGGTGCTAGCGTACCAAGAACTGTCAGTATTCCAATGTAACTGAACGTATGTAAATGTACTTGTCAAATCTAATATATAATTAAATACAGAAATCATATAATAAAATAAACAATATTTTAATAACATACCACAACATGGTGGCGGCGGTGTAATAGTGCAAAAGAAAACCTTTAATTGCGAAACGCAAGAATACAACAGTGTGCAAACGTGTTATTGAACTGAACAAATAATGGCGGACTCATACACTCCAAGCATGGACTGGGGCAGTCAAGAACGATGCGAACTATACTTTTCTGTAAAAGAGATATGCGCAGACAAACAAGTAGATCACATATTATTATTCATGGGAGACCAAGGGTTAAAAGTTTACAATTCTTGGGACCTAAAAACTACTGTAAAGAAAAATGCAAATATCGTGTGGGGAAAATTTGCCAGGCACATGGAACCAAAGTCAAATTTTCGTATCGCCAGACTGTACCTACAAAAAATCAAACAACTACCTGACGAATCATTTGATGATTAAGTGTCCAGAATAAGATTACAAGCATACAAATGCGACTTCGAAAAGGTGAAGGAGTATCCGGAACGAGTTATTGAACAAATAATCGTTGGCACAAAGCATACAGACCTTCAAAAAGCTATGCTGAGCAAACCAAAAGAATTCACTCTAGAACAGGCTTTAGATTTAGGAAGAACGTTCGAGGCATCTATTGATCATATGAAATCCCTAAATGAAACTACAAACGGAACAAACAAAGATGCAATTCGCAAGAAAAGGTGTTTTTGTTGTGGAGGATCATCCAAAGTATCCAAAAGAAAAATGTCTCGCATACGGTGCCGCTTGTAACAAATGCGGGACGCTAAACCATTGGAAAAGATGCTGCATGTCAGAGCAGAAGACGCAGAACACACAACAGTCAAGATTTCAAAACCAGCAACAGCGACAAAACCATACAAAAAGCAGGAACCAACCTCGTGCAGTTAGTTATGACAGGGCGGTGCACTCTGTCAACGTTGAAAATTTGGACGATTTTAGCAGTATACAGATCGATTCAATAAACACAGATAACAGAACAGAAGTGATAGTACCAATCACGCTTAGAATTGAAGAATCAAAAACATTAGTCAACATTAAGGCTAAACTAGACACAGGAGCTGAAGGAAATCCAGTTTCTTTACGTATATTCAAGCAAATCTTTCCTGTAGCAATTGATGAACAAGGCAATGTGAGACGTGGATTCACCACGAGTTCACAAACGATGCTCACAGCATATAACGGGACCCAAATCAGGCAATATGGAACTATATCCATACCAACAAAACACAAAACAGCATGGATCCCTATAGAGTTTTTTGTTGTAGATTCAAAAGGCCCAGCCATTATTAGACTCCAAAGCTCCAGGCAGCTTAATCTTCTTACGTTACACTGTAGTATAAATATGAACCAGTCCATCAACTCCGTTCAGCAGCTTAAAACACTATATCCTGAACAATTCGACAGAGTTGGTATACTACCAGGGGTATGCAGTATAAAAATAGATCCCAAATATAAGCCTGTCATTTACGCAACCAGAAAGTTTCCAATTCAGCTACGTGAACGTCTGGAGGCGGATCTCAAGCGCCTGCAGGATCAGGGCATCATTAAAGGCGTCCATCATCCAACGGAATGGGTGAACAGTATGGTAATAACTACTAAGCAAAATGGAGATCTGCGGATTTGTCTTGATCCCAGGGCCATATTATAAAAGCTTGACTTTAGAAGAAATCACACACAAGCTGCAAGGGGCAACGGTATTCAGCAAATTCGATGCCAAGGTCGGCTATTGGTCAATTGTATTAGACGTCACAACTTTCAACACACCCGTGGGCCGTTTTAAATACTTAAGGGTACCTTTCGGCCTACGCATCTCACAAGATGAGTTTCAACGCAGAATGAATCAAGTGGTTGGTCACTGCAAAGGAGTAATCAACATTGCAGACGATATCCTAGTGTATGGACGGACAGAAAATGAACACGATGAAAACATGATAAATCTGATGAATACAGCGAAAGCAAATGGCCTTGTTTTTAACAGCAACAAGTGTATCATCAAACCCGAGTCAGTTACATTTTTTGGAGCAGTATTCAGTAAAGACGATATCAGTCCGGATCCAAACAAAATAAAGGCTTAAAAATCTCTACAAAATCCCAAAGATGAGATTAAACTAATGCACATTTTAGGAGTGGTAAATTACATGCCTCCCTTTATACCCAACTTATCCAATAAAACAACACCATTGAGAGAACTTCTCAAACAAGATGTTCAATTCCAGCTGACTCCATCACATGAGGCAGCATTGAATCAAATTAATAATAATAATAATAATCTTTATTACTTAACAGGTTTACACCCTAAACAAGTAAATGAATACAAAAAACCACAGATTTATACGCTAAAATAGAATAATGCAACATACTTATTCAAAAATACTAAATAAATCACAATTTTCATTATAAAGTGTACACATAACAAAAATAGGAGATTTACTTAACGCTACAGTTTTGAAAGGTGGCAAATAAAACGTTTTACGTGAGCGGGATGTAACTCTTGGGATATAAAAAGGAATTTTATTTTTAACAAATTTATTTAAAGTGTTTAGTGCGATGTGATCATGTCTGCTACTTATGGACTCAATATTAAAATGAGTTAGTAGAATATGTTGATCAATACCTCTTTCGGGATAAGTACGACATTCCTTAAACCATAAGAATTTGAGAAATCGTCGCTGCACATTTTCTATCATGTTTATGTAAGTAAATATTGGCGAGTACCAAATTAAAATGCCGTATTATAACTTGGATCTAATGTAGGCCAAGTACAAAATTTTAACACAGTGCAAACTATTAAACTGTCTACTATTGCGAATTATGAAACCAAGCAATTTATTTGCTGACGCTACTAGTTCGGTAATATGTAAACAAAATGTCAGGTGAGGATCAAATGTTATGCCTAAATCTTGCATGCGAGTACATCTTGACAACAATTCAGATTGAACGTAGTAGTTATAATGTATTGGATTTTTTTACGATAATAGGTCATAATTTTACACTTTTTTATGTTCAATGGTAAGAAATTAGTATTACACCATTGTTGAAGAGAATTGATGTTTTCTTGAAGTGTATGGCAATCTGAGATGGAATTTATTTCATGAAATATTTTGATAAAAGACTCGGAATCTGATCTAGACCAGCCGTCATTGAGTTCTTCAGTTTACGTGCCGCTTTTTGTAAATTATTCTCGCAAATATGAACATTTACGTTCTTAGAATGGCTTAAGCTACAATTAGATGTTGTATTAATATTAACAGATATAAGTGAATTGTCAGTAAACACACTAGCAAAATGCTCACTAAACATTTTAAGAATAGCTTGCGGATCCTCACCGGTAACGTCATCTAGTTTCATATTACCGGGAATTCTGGAAGCACCTTTTTATTCTGGATAAAAGTCCAAAAATTTTTGGGGTCATCGAAGACATTATTTTCAACATTAGAGACGTACTCTTTATATGATAATTTGATAAGCTTTTTGGTATCTGCACGAATTTTCTTATATTCAGTGAGATGCTCAGTAGAGTTATGTTTTTTATATTTACAATAAAGTTTGGATTTTAATTTGATGTTATTAATTATTTCGAAAGTAAATCAAGGCGGATAAGATTTTTGTCGTACTTTGCGAACAGGCACATATTGATCAAATATTGTATGTAATGATTGATAGAACATGTCACATGCTTCATTAACATCATCAAACTTTAGAACTACAGACCAGTCATTGTTTAATAATAAATCGTACAGCAAGTGAAAATTTGCTTTTTTAAAATTATACGTTTTGCAGTAATTATTACGATGAAAATTAGATACTAAATCACTAGTTAGATTTAGATTAATAAACAAAGCTGGATGATACAAATCTTCACGGATAAGTGGAGAATCATCACGAATAATTTCACAATCTACATTAGTCAAAATTAAATCTAAAAGTCGGTGATTATTATTGTAAACCAATTGCGCTGATTAATTTGACAGAATGCAGCAAAATTTGCAAGATAAGCAACTAAATTGTCATTTAAATTTCCAGAACAGTAGTTAGGAATATTAAAATCGCCCATAATTAGCACATGCTTATCGTTAATGCAATTACGTTCAATAAATGAAGTTACAATATTTAAATTTGAAATATTCGGTGTTGTGGGAATGTAAATGACAAAAATAACAATGCTATATTGTTGTAAGAAGATTCTACATGCAACGATATCCACTGAAGGAAGAGTTTCACGCGCACTTCCTGCACGTCGATAGTTTCAAATTTGAAGACACTCTTGAAGGCCAGTAGAACACCCCCACCACGAGTGACATTAATCTCTGTCTTGGCGAAGCACAGAGAAGTATTCAGATGGAAAAAGTTCAGAATTCGAGATTCCAGGATGCAGCCAAGTCTCCGTTAGACCGATTATATCAAAGTCACAGTTCATCACAGACAGATAGAATTCACTAATCTTGTTGTTCAAGCTGCGCACATTTTGATAGTAGCAGGTTACAGGTTTTATTGACCGTTCTGTCCGTTTAAGGTTCTCTTTCCTAAAAAATCTTCATTCCGTTTTTTCGGGAACCAGTATCTCCTTACTATGATCCCTTGGGGCCATACTTCTGGTTTCTGAAAGTCAGCGAGCCTATCGTATGGTACTCCAAGTTTGAAAGAGCTGTAGTCCCCATCGTGAGTTATTTTTTGACAGATACAATCCTTTTGAATATTGTGCAATACGAAATTTGTCCTTATATCTTCCGTAGTAGCATTTTTGTTCGCTACACGACTAATATGAAGCCATGGCCGAAAGAATATGTAAGGTCGAACACTGCGCATCTGGGGCGTGACTAACCCCCACTACGTGACGTCACCTTGTGCCTAGTCGCTCAAGCTTGCCGCCGAGCGCGCACTTGAATGTTATTGTTACGAATGACTATCAACATTTAAAATGGTACCTACCTACCTACTTTGTTCCGTATTTGGTTGCAAAAGCAACAATAGAATGAAAAATTGTAATATAAAGTTTTATTCTTTTCCAAAAGAAAAAGAACTTCGAAAACTATGGGAAAATGCTTGCCAACGGCAAGATAAACTTAATTTGAAAACAGCTAGAATTTGTTCATTGCATTTTAACGAAAATGATTTGCATTGGGATTTAAGACATACATTATTAAATTATTAACCGCAGAAAAGTAGAAAAGTAAAGCCCGGCGCGATTCCAACTATTTACCCAGAAATAAAACAAATGAGACAACTGAAAATTTGCAAAGGCATAATAGAATTGCAAAAAGAGCAAACAAATCATTAGTCAAAGTATTAATGGAGGTGCATCAACAATCACAAAACACTAAGTTGCATAAAGAAAAACAAATAAATAATGTACTAAATTAACGTTTTTCATATTTATATGTGTTATTCGTATAGGTATATAAATCTAAAATTGTAAATTGTTTATGTTGGCCTACGAATTAAATTTTAGTAGCAGTTTTCTGAAAAAACAGCTTTACTAAATAATGCAATGTAAAAAGTCAATTAATATTTATAGTACCACATTAATATATCAAGTCGCAAAATATTAATATTACAGAATAATTAGTGTAAATAAATCCGCATATTTCTTTCTTATAATACGGAGGTGTTTTACTGAATAAATATGTTAGTAATTAAAAATTATGTCATGCCTTAGTTTATAACATATATTTTTAAAATAGAAAAGAAAATGTTCTAATTTATATTAATTTTTTATAAGACTGTTATTCGTTTGTGACCGAGTTTGTGACATAAGTTCTTAAATTCAAAGAATTTTAATTGCAAAATATTAATATTCTAAAAACTGACTAAATATTGATAACACCTTCTGATGAAAAATGCGTACTTCGATTGTTACGAAAATTTAATATTTCAAATCATTCGTACGGCCCTTTAAAAAAGCATGACTATAAGAAATTTTATATAAAATTAAATTGATTTAACACTATTTATTTTGCGAATCTAGAGACAATTTATTTTTTGTGATATTTAATTATTTATATTTTTTTTCGTTATTAAAATTTTAATAATAAGTTTATATTATATTTGTTATTTAGTTGCGTCTGGTATACCTGTTTCAAATGTGCGTTGCCATACCACATATCCAGTTGTTTGACTAGCAGTTCGTAATCTTCTTGCTCTTCTGGTTTGACCGTTTGAATAATATTGAGGGCTTCTCCTTGTAAGGCAAGGGTCAGATTACTAGCCTTCTCCTCTGACGACCAACCATTTATTTTAGCAACTATTTCAAATTGCCTCAAATAATTAGGCCACGCTGATTTTCCGTCATATTTTGGAGCTTTCACGTGAGATGTCGAATTGTGTTCTGCTTTGATGGTATTTTCTATTTTGACCCCGTCTCCTTTGACCGCTTTGGTTGTCGACATCGACGATGAAGTAATTTTGGATAAATTTTCTTCTAATTTTTCAACCTTCTTGTCATATTCTTGCTTCAAGTTCTTCAAATTCTCTTCTAATTTTTCTTCTAAAATTCTAGAATTTTTTATAATTTTTTCTTTGAATTTTTCTTCTAAGCTTCTAGAATTTTCCATCAATTCTTCTTTTAAATTTCTGGATGTTTCGGTTATTCTCTCTTCTAATATTCTAGAACTTTCCTCTGATATTCTAGAACTCTCCGTTATTTCTTCTTTCAAAGTTCTAGAATTTTCCGTCAATTCTTCCTTTAAACTTCTAGAATTTTCTTCTAAAGTTGCTGCTAATTCTTCCTTCAAAACTCTGGAATTCTCTTCACACTTTCTAGAACTTTCTGTTATTTCTTTCAAAGATCTAAACGTTTCTGTAAATTTGTCTTCTAAAGTACTCGAGTTTTCTGTTAATTTCTCTTCTAAAATTCTAGAAGTTGCGGCTAATTCTTCTTTCAAAGATCTAGAATTTTCTTGTAGTTGTTCGGATACGCTACACGCAATTTCAAGTTCCTCCGGATTTTCACCAGCATCTTCTAGGGCTTTTCGTAGACGCTGTTGAAGTACGGTCTTGATTCCTGATGTCTCCAGATCCCGTTCTTCTAGTTCTTTCTAGAGTTCAGTCACTTTCAAGTCACTTAATTTAACTTTCTTTGTAGCCATTTTATTAATTTTTAATTACACTTCACAGTTTATTAAACCCCACACCTGACACCAATTGTAACGGTTTTATTTATTTAGGTGAAGTGTAAAATCAGTAAAACACTAATATTTATATAACAAGTTTAATAACGAATAGTAAAAGATAAAAGTTAATAATATTTAAATAAACACGCACTATTAATTAAACTTAAAGCACTAATTATATACTAAGAATATTTATTTACACACTTAACACTACTTGGATTATTTATTTATACGCTATAATTATTTATTTAACCAGTAAATAACATTAAACACTATTTATTTCACAATACATGAATATTTAGTTCTATTAATTTATGTCACCATTCAACCGTAGACTTCTATTTATTTCACAATTCTAACGTAGACTGACTCACCGTCCGCTCGGGTAGCGTTTATATACCCACAGCCGGTAATTCTGGAATATTCCATAGATTCCTTCCAGAAAGTCATTAAATTTTATTACCGTATCGCGTGACCCGATGAGTCATCCCCCTCTGGCGCCATCAACACAATAGTGCGCCGGGTAGACTTTGCAAACTGGTCCGTGCCGGTCGCTTGGCCGCGGCCACCCAGGCGCCGCTCGTTACAATACAATAGCGCGCCGGCTAGACTTTACGCACTGGTCCGTGCCGGTCGCTTGGCCGCCGCCACCCAGGCGCCGCTCGTTACAATATGTTTCATATTAAGGTACACTGTAGACAATAGAGGTTTATCTCCTTCCAGTTGCTTAATAGACCATATTAATTATTCAATACGCATGCTCAGAAATCACTAATCACTAATAGGCCAGTCAATCTGCAATTTTTGGGAAATCCAAAAACATTTTGGATTTGATTCTTCGCGAAAACGGTAGGTTTTAAAGAGAAATTTTGTTAACAAATATTGTTAAGGACATTATTATCTACAATTTATGTCATCGGGTCACTGCTCTACGACTAAAAGTGCAAAAAGTAGAGGGCGCCAAAGTTGCCAAAAATGACCTTTTTCACTTTTTCGCTGCGAAAAATTGCTTTTTGATCTGTAGTGTAAATGGAAGAGTTGTAGAGCACAAAAAAACCTTCTAAAATGAGTATTCCATGTTTTCCCTACGATGAACGGTGACTGAGATATAACGCGGTAACTGTTTAAAATGGAAGTAATTGAGAAAATGTTATGAAAATGAGTAGGTACGCTTATGTTTTTGAGATCGAATAATTGTAATTTTCATTCAAAATTTTTAAAAACAAAATGGCTAACATTGGAAAAAAATCTGATGTGGCCAGTACAAGACCACCCGCCGTACTTACTCTATTCTTTTTACATATTATACAGATATATTAATATATAGGTACTACTACTACTACTACTACTCACAAATTAATTTTAGTCATTTTATTTAAACTGCACAAGATATAATATATAATAGTATATTATTTAACGAGTAAATAATGTAGGCTATAATTAATGAGGATGAAAGTTTGTTCACGAGCCGAAGGCGAGTGTATAAATCATCCGAGTTAATTATAGCCATTATTTTCGAGTCAAATACGACGTTTTATCTACAACTTTTTAAATAATGCAACATTTTATTACTACAAAGTTGTATTGATATTAACCTAACCTCAAACTTTGGTGTGATGACAATTTATCCGAGTAATTTCGAACTATTATGGGCTAGTCATATACAGCGTTTTACAAATTATTATTATTTTTACTGTTTCTGCTTACAACGTCATAAAATGATAACTTGATGTAACACTAATATTAAAACAGATGTGATGGCAGTTTGACAGTTCGAGAGAATAAAGTACTCATTATTTAACAGTGTGAAATAATGAATTCATTATTTCATAATGTGTCCTTATGGAGGGGTTTATTATACTACTTTCACGTATATAATGAATACATTATTCTATTGTTGTAGATAAACGATATTATAATATTGGCACTGTCACTGTCATGTCGTAAACATTTAAATTTTACGTAGTAACAAATGGTAAACGATTATGGACTACAAGATTCTGAAATACTAACATTATAAGTATATACTTTAATTTATTTTTAAATGATACCAGACACAGAAAAATTTATAAAATACCAATTGTAGGTAATAATCACATTATCTTTCATTTAAAATATAAAAAATTGTTTTAAATATCTAATTATTTATCGAAATATTTTTTTAAAGTAATAATTCCGGCTTGTGATTGAAACCAAAATTATATTGGCTTATTAAGAATCATATTAAAACCTTAAATACAAAATTTGAAATTTTAATGTTTGATATTATTTGAGTTATCTTGAACGAAAAACACACGGCGTAACGAACGAACGCGCACACACACACACAGACATCATCTCGAAAATGTTAAATCCTTACTTTAGGGACCCTAAAACGTGCTAATCCACCAAAAACTAACACTCGAAAATTTTAACCCATCCAATACCTCCCTTATAGAATATGAGGCGGCCTTCGGTGCGTCCTTTCCCGCGTTATATCTGTGGCACCGTTCATCGTAGTGAAAATGTGGAATACTTATTTGAGAAGGTTTTTTTGTGCTCTACAACCTTCCATTTACACTACAGATCAAAAAGCAATTTTTCGCAGCGAAAAAGTAAAAAAAGTCATTTTTGGCAACTTTGACGCCCTCTACTTTTTGCACTTTTAGTCGTAGAGCAGTGACCCAATGACATAAATTGTAGATAATACTGTCCTTAACAATATTTGTTAACAAAATTTCTCTCTACATCCTACCGTTTTCGCGAAAAATCAAATCCAAAATGTTTTTGGATTTCCCAAAAATTGCATTTTTGAAAAAAAATTGACTTTGCGATTTTTTTCCACAACGTCGAATTTTTGTTACAGATTGACAGAACTATGAGCAGAGTACTACCGAAATGGAACTAATGTTTCCTTATGGAAAAAAATGAATTTTTAAAGTAAAATAGTAATTCATGCAGACAGAATCACATGGCCGTTTTTTAATATAAGTTATATTTAATAACGAAGTATCGAATTCTGCTCGTGTTTAATATAAATGACCATTACTTTATTATGTGAAAATAATAATGAAAATTTGAATTTTTTAGCGGAATCTCGACAGCTCGAGTGATAGATAACTTAAAAGTGTTTTTCTGTTGATGTAGTGTCATATAATTTTAATTAATATACTTTACTTAGTTATAAATATTGTGTTTCAAATCATGTTTTAGAATTTAAAAATTAAAATTTTCAACACTGAATGGGCTGATCATTGCCAACTTATTTACAAAAATAAGAAACAGTTGGCATCCTGGCACGCTTTTTGTTATTTCACAAATCAGTCGGTAGAGGCGCTATAATAATTAATATGGTCTATTGCTACTACAATTGACAAGTATATTTTAAAATTTTTCCAAAGTTGGCCAGAAGTAGTCTTCTCTTCATCGAGAGTATATGGGGGCCGGACAGTTCCATCTAGCTTAGATGATAACTGTTTGTCCACAGCTGCTGGTTGCAAATAGTTTTTGTTTTATATGAGGGATTCTACGGATGTTGTAAATGAAGCCCATCTAGTTTCAACATAGGTATATGTTTTTAAAACTATTTCCTTCCCAGCTTTCTCTAACTCGATACTTTTTAAAATTTGCTTGAGCAAATGTTTATTTTTAAAGAACTGAATAATTTTTTAGACGAACTTAAATTTTTTTCAAAAGTATTCAGTTTTATTATATCTTTTGCTAAAAGATTTAAGCAGTGAGCTACACAGCCGTATTTTATTAAATTGGGGTATTTTTTCCTTAAAATGTCTCACGACCATCATGTTCCGTGCATTATCGGAGAACAGAGCAAAAAATTTAGCAGAACCAATATCCTATTTTGCCTCACTTAATATTTTCCCCAAATAGGAACTTGTATGAACTTCTGTTTTCGAATCTATACTTTTGTAAAATACTTGTTCAGGAGTATGTACTATGATATTAATTAATGAAATGGCATTTACATCCGTCCACCCATCTGTTAGAATTGTTACAGATTCAGCTTTTTTTAAAATGTTCTTATAAACTAACTTCTCAATTGTTTTATATTCGTTATCTAACAAATTATTTGCTAAAATTTTCTGGATGGTACTTTATATGCTGGTCTTATGTGATGTAAATAATTTATAAAATATTTATTTTCCAAAATAATGAACGGTGTGTAAGATGAGATATTGCACTCGCTAAATGTGAATCTTTTTTTTTATATTGGAGGGGAAATCTTCAATAGAGACCACGTCAATCGCGACGTGGTACTGTCAGATTTCTACTGACTAAACCCCCCCCCCCCCCCACCCCTTGAACTACCGATATCCTGGAACTGCTTTCGCATTACTTCGGGATATCGGCTTCAATGGGCGCGTCTCCGCCTACCTCCTACAATTGCTCATCTCTCTCTATCTACTCCTTCGTTGAGATAATAGTCGATGTAGCAATTGTGATTTTCTCCCAATTGTCAGAGGACAAGAGCATGGTTTCGACAAGGTTTTCTGGGGTCAACTCGCGTCCAACTTCTCTGAAAAGCTGGTTTCTCACGTCTATTTATTTATTTATTTATTTATTTATTTATTTATTTATTTATTACAGTTTCGGCTTCCCAACAGGAATTAAATTCCCAATAACAGAGAAGCACTAGACAATAATATAACTTGTGTATATAGGCAATACAAAAAACTAATAAAACAAATTAACAAGAAAAAAATTAACAAACTTAGAAAATTACTATAAAATTTAAACATTATTAATTAAGTGTATCTACTTAAACATTATTAACTTTTTAAATTGGATTAATGTTGTTGAAAATAAATCAGGCAGCTCCATATTAAAATTCATTTCATTGTACAAATGTGCCAATCTGATAACAGGTGAGTTCAGAATAGAATTAGTTCTATAACGTGTAACAGAAAACATACTCAATGATCTAGTTCCATAGTTAGGAACACGAAAATTAAATGACGATAACAAAATAGGCGATTCGATAGCATTGTTAAATAGTTTGTGAAGAAAAGATAAGTCAAGCAACCTTCTTCTATTCTCAAGGCTCAGTAGCTTTGGGTGATATGTTGGAAATCTTCTAATTAAAAATCTTAGAAATTTCTTTTGAATACTCTCAATGCGGTCAACGTAAATTCTATAGCGAGGACTCCAGCATACACAAGCAAACTCTAATTTACTTCGTACTAGTGTAATATAAAGTGTAACTAATGTACACGGGTGCTTGAAATTAGAACTGGCACGAATCAAGAAGCTCAACATCCTATAAGCTTTTTTAACAATGCCATCGATATGAATATCATACAAAAGTTTATTATCTAGAATCACTCCTAAATCCTTAACAAAATTTAATTTTTTTATAGAAGAACCATCGATACAATAATCATAGTTGATAACATTTCTATTTCTCTTAAACTTTATCTGGGAGCATTTGGCTACATTCAGTGAAAGCTTAAGTTTTTTTACATAAGCAACGAATCTGTCAATATCGTTTTGTAGTTCTATGCAGTCATCAAGAGACTCAATAGTGTGATAAATTTTTAGATCATCTGCGTATAGAGAACGAGAACAGAGTGTGTTCTGGGGTGTCTTCAACATCGCACACTGGGCACAGACTTGATGGGGCTTTTCCAATTTTGTTGAGGTAGCTGCCAAAACATCCGTGACCTGACAGGAGCTGGGTGAGGTGAAAGCTGGTTTCACCGTGTTCCCTTGTGAGCCAGGGACTCAAGTTTGGAATTAACTTCCTAGTCCATACTCCTTTCTGGCTCTCCTGCCATCTCTTCTGCCACTCTTCCAGCGTTGCAGCCCTCTCAGCCTGTCTAGCTGTTGAAGTTCTATCGGCCTTGCCCAGTTGATACACCCTGGCCCTCTCGTGGGCTTGGAGATCGATCGGGACGATGCCGGCGATAACTAGGGCTGCCTCTGCCGAGACCGTTCTGTATGCGCAAGAGACCCTTAGCGCAGTGCGTCGTTGTACAGGTACTAGACCTGTCTCGTACGTTGTACGCGCATAGCTTTGTGCCACACTGGGGCTGCGTATAGCATTATCGAGTGCGCCACACTCCCCAGTAGCCTTCTCTTGCTTGGTCTCGGTCCTCCAATATTAGGCATCACCCTGTTGATGGTCGACGTTGCTTTAGCCTCTCTAGTGGCTACTTCCTGGACGTGTGGCAGGAGCGTAAGACCCTTGTCCAATGTTACCCCAAGGTATTTTACCTTCCTCACTGGGGTGACACTCTGGCCGAGGATCTCGAACACCACTGGCTCCACTTTCCTTCTACCCGAAAACAGGATCGCCTCCGTCTTCTGCGGAGCTATCTCTAAACCCATTTTAACCATCCAATCGCTGATTAACTGGGTAGAGGCCTCCGCTATCGACTTGAGCTCACCTACCTCCTTAGCATGACCCTTGAGGGACCCCACAAGTCATTCGGACTTTCTCTATTCCTTCCTCATCCTCCGTCGTGATCCAGCGGTCGTGCAGCAGTTTGCTAGCGGCTCCTAGCAGGCACAGGGGTCTGTAGGACGAGGGTTCTTCTGGAGGCTTTTCTCCCTTCCTAAGGAGCACCAGTCTCGCGGTCTTCCATTGGGTAGGAAAGTAGCCGTTTTTGAGCAGCTCGTTCAGGGCGTCCAGCAACTCGGTTGGAATTAACTTGACTACCTCCTTTACCACTTCTACTGGAACTCCATCCAGACCAGGGGCTTTACCGCTGTTGAGTCTGCCGGCCGCCTTTATTAGCTCATCAGCAGTAAAGAGTGGGATTTCCTCTGGTGATATGACCGAACTGATCCAGTTCGCCTCTCTGTGGGAGGAAAACAGCGTCTCCACCGTTCTGCGTAGCTGTTCCCTCGACATCACCAGAGTTAGGGTTCTCCCGCCGCACCTCTTTACTGCTACCTTGTACCCGTTCCCCCACGGGTCTTCATCTATTTCCCGGCACAGATTTAGCCAACACCTCTTCTGTGATCGGGTTATAGCTATACGGAGTTCTTTCTCTTTCTTCTTGGTCGTCTGCCTCTGGTCTTCTCCGTGCCCTCTGGTATCTCCTTCTGGCTATAAGTGATGCCTTTCTTTTCTCTGCGATCTCTTCGCTCCACCAGTATACCTGAACATATTGCATCCTCTCTTTTTCATGGAGGCGTTACATGCAGCCTCTAAGACTTCGTCGATGTCTTCCGACGACATAGGGTGGGTCTTTTGGGCTATTTGGGAGGAGAGTGACTTCTCCAATACATCCATTTTCAGTGTACTCGTGGACCACCCTTTGCTGCAAGTTTTCTTGCGTCCCGACATTATGCCCGTCACCATCATTTCGATGTACTTATGAGGGCTCAGTGTCTCCTCGTCCGTCACCCGCCACCCTTTCACTAAAGGCACCATGGACGGGGTGGCCTACGTTATGTCTATGATTGAGTTCGACTCTCCTCGGCTGAAGGTTGGTGTGGTGCCGGTGTTGAGAACAACCATATCCTGGCTTGCTGCCCAATCTAGGAGACACTTTCCTCTGCTGTCGGTGCGAGTTTCTCCCCAGTCTGGCGCTTTCGCATTGAAGTCACCACCGACGATGACGTGCTGTCCCAGTGATGCAACGCATTTACCAAGGTTGCCCAAGAAGGTTTCATAATCAGCTATTGGCCTGTTCGGGGAGAAGTAGCAGCTGACGAAAGTCCATTTGCCTAACTTCACCCAAACAAACCCTTCGCCTTTGCCCGTTCTTGAGGCTTTCCACCTACCTGAGCAGACTCTGATCGCTGCGTCCTCCCTGCTATCAACGAACCACCCTTTGCATGCTGGTGGGTTCGGTTCACTAACTAGCAGGAGTTCTGCACCTTTCTGTGCAGCGGATGCAAACAGCAAGTCATGGGACCGTCTGCTTCTGTCCACGTTGGCCTGCAAGATCGTGAGGCCTCCGCCTGTTTCAGCGTTCCTCACGTTGAACACGCTGGCTTCCGTGACTCCTCTATCACCACCTCAGTGTTGCAGGCCTTGTCCAGTGCGCTGTGCCCTGTTTTGCCACATATTAAGCAGGACGCCGGGTTCTGACATGCTGCCGCCTTGTGGCCGTCCTTGACACACTTGTAGCAGGATTGGCTTCTATCGACCCCCTGGCATGACGCGGCTGTGTGCCCCTCCTCCAGGCACCTGAAACAGCGAGGGTGAGGAGCTGTCCACACCCGGACTCGGCTCCACACCCAGCCTACCCGGATCTTACCCATCGTAATTAGCTCCTTCTAGCGTAGGCTGTCCTGATGGTTTTCACCTGGACGTCGGACTGGGGGAAATTATTCAGCACTTTCTGAACAGCCTCTGTTACCTCCTCTGCTGTGACTATATCTTCCAGGTCCCTCAATTGGACCGTGGCGGATCTGTTCAGCGATGCTGCCTTGAGGGTCTCGGGGAGGCCACTTTGCAGTGCCAGGCTTAGCCGGTCTGCCTCCGTCCTGCTTCGAACGGTCAGGAGGAGATTTTCTCCCTCCCTCGTCTTCCTGATCGAGAGTACTTCCGCCGCGGCATCCTGGCTAAGACTGGCTCTGACCGCCTTAGCAATCTCAGGATAGGATTGGTCACCTCTGACAACAACCGCTGCCGTTACTGTCTGTTTTCCCCGTTTTGCGGTGGGCAGCGGGTTTGGCAAATTAGCCGCTGCCGTTTGGGGCTGCTTTGGGGATTTAGCTGCCAGTTCAGCCCACTCCTTCCCCTCCTTATTAGCAGGTAGTGGTACCTGTACGGTACCTGTCCTCTTCTTCTTACTTTTACGGGTACTTGGGGCTACTAGTGTAATGGTCGTGTCCGAGAAGGTGTTCTCTAACACCTTCCGCCATGTGGCCCACTTCAGGTGTCCATCCTCTGCACTGGGTCGCGTGATGGACGCTGACGTTATGTTATGCTGCCTTAGCTTTTCTTTTAGACATTTGGCACTTGCCGCCATGGTCTCTATTGATGTGCTTTGTCCATTCTCGTAGAGTACCAGGTACATGGTGTGAGATGTGGTCGATCTTAACCCATCCTTCATCGGGACATCCACGACCTGCCTTTGGTGGATAATCTCCCCAGGTTCTGCTTCCACGTAATCCTTGTGGAACTCCGTATCCCAGGGCCCGTAAACAGCTGTGGGGGGAGTAGGAGAGACCGGCCCCTCCACTACTCGGCTGAAAGTCTCCTCAGGCCTGTTCAGGTGGCATTTGAGGGGCTCCCCGGCGAGGTCTGGGTTCATATCCCGCCGTATTTCCTCAGCGCTAGGCTTTGGACTTCGTCTTGAGACTGAGGCAGCAACCCCTGTCTGGGTCATGGCCTATGTCGCGGGAGACTTCTCTCGGGGTTCGAGATCGGTCTGTGTTCCGACCTCCGCCCTCTCTATGCTACTTTTTTGGCCGTACCTAGACTTATCGAGCTCACACGCCAGGGATAGTATGGTGTGGAGTACCTTGGACATTTGGTTGGCTGTCTGTTTTACGTCGTTCCTGACGTTTGTCGCCGTTGCCAGTATCCTCTCCGCAATCTGGATGCTTAATTTGCTCCACACATCCTCGGCTTTCAGATCTAGAACGTCAGGACTAGACGAGCCATCCTTTCCCTCTTCTGAGGGAGTTATGTCCGTATCGTCCTTTTCCAACTCTGGTTTCTTGGCGAGTTCTGGGCCACCACCTTCATCGTTTCCATTTCGTCGCCTCTTCCCTGTTCCCTGGGCTACCTGAAATGTTAACGATAGAATTGGTCGTGTTCTCACCCCCTATAGGCGAGGACTTCGCGAAGCAGCCATCTCCGAACTCGTGGATGCCCGTAATGTTGCCCTTCTTTTCAGTCGGCGTGTCTGGGTCGTGTTCCGTCTCGACGTCATTTCCCCTTTTCGGCGTTTGTAGGTCCTGTTTCTTCACCTGGATTTTCGCAAAGTACTCCGCTAACGGTGTCAGTGCCTCCTTCTCGGCAGCTAACGCCGCTTCCTTTTCCTTCTCCTGTCTCTCACGCTCCCTCCTTCTGGCCTTCTTGCTGGCCTTTCTACTGCTTTTGTTTCCTGGAACTGTAAGGAAGTTTCCATTATCATTACCAACCTCACTTACTTTCCCGTGCTGTCCCTGTCGACTGTCCACCGCCGCTCGACCCGAGCCCTTGTCCTTCTCTTTCCCGTCTCCTCTATTGTTCGTTGCCGTTGTTGCCGACCTTGTTACCGTCTTACGGTCCGGTTGACCACCCTCCAGCGTCGTCTTAGCAGAAGAAGCCATCCTAAAACATTTGACCACACACCGTAGAGTGCTCCGACACACGCTATAGGCAAGCTCCGCCCACGATCGCTCGTAGTTACAGTCTTTCCATGGTAGCCTGCAAAATGCATGCCTTTGAAAAGGGGCATAGAAAACTGACGTTCTCCTAGGCGGGACTGTATAGGCAGAACTTCCGTACCGAGCTCACTACGGTCGCCATGGCTGGGTCGTCCATGGTAACTTCCTCTTGAAGCTTAGTCACGCTCCGGCCCCGGTCGCTACTCACCCCACTGCACCTTGCTAAGCCATAGCCCCAGTATAATCATTTGCAAATTCCAGCTCCCAATGAAGCTCTTCCAGACCTCAGGTAAGGTATACGAGGAGTTATCCAACCATCCTAAAAACCAAAACCAACGTATCCCTGGCTTTCACCTAGCTGGGTAATTTGCATCATATACTGTTCGTAGAGGGCCGCTCCGTTTCATGTGGTTTTTGCTCCCGGAGCCCACGAACATTACAAACACTAAAAAACTTCACGCGTCACTAACACAAAAGCGCTTTGGTATCAGAGTGCCTTCTCCGGACGGGGTGCCTCCGTTGGCTAACTCCCGAGTTCCGTCTACCCGTTGGTTTTATGTCAGAGTGTCCCTCTCCTAGATAAGGGTCCCAATAGACCCGCGCGAGTCCTATCTACCCGGTGTTGTCTTTGGTCTGGGCCCCGCTTCCGTCACCACCGTGGAGACAGAGATCCACACATTAGGTTTTTAGGCCCATGGTGTGACCCCACTTAAGGCCTTGGCAGAGGGTCGGCGCCGCCCTGCGGCCGCTCACAGCGTATCATCGATACGAGGAGTGACCTCTGAGCGCACCAGCCAGTAAGTAATGTCTTTCGCAGGACCACGCTAGCCCCCCAACCACGACAAGGTAACAACACTAAATGTGAATCTAATTTAATATTTTCTTACGGAGGATCTAAAAAGTTTTTAATAATTGTTGTTTGTTTATTTATACTGCTTGTTTTTGGAAGAATATTGGCACTCTGTTCAGTTTTAGAAAAAACTGGCGACTGATATGAGGTTGAAGGAGCCTGCATATTTATCTACGAGTACAAATTATTTTTTAAATATTTAACTAGTAAGATTGTTTTAATATTTATTTTTTATTTATTTACCTCTGAGTTAGCTGAGGAATTTGGTTGAGTGTTGCTAATAACATTAAGTACACTACTTGTTGGATAAGTTTTACACTTTGATAGATGATTTTTCATTCTCGTCGCATAACTCTTGTAAAGTTTTTTTTGCAAAAAATGCATTCCCCATATCTCTTATTTTTTATAGAAATATTTTTATAATATTTCCACACAAGGGAATCTTTTTTCCCCATGTTTATTGTTTTTTGCAACCATAAAATGTCACGTTTGTTTACCGGTAAAATCAAACATGTTATTATTTATGGTTAAGAATGGCGCGAATTTAAAAAATGGTAACTTTTATAAATTTTATTTATTTTACCTTATTGGTAAATTACCAAATTTCGGTAAATTACCAATGATAACTTTACCAGTGTCCATCACTAGATATAGGTAAATTTGTAAATTCCTAGTACTCGTATAATGCTAGTTTACAAGTTCAAGAACCAGGAAGTACACAATTGATCAATTGAAATAAATCTATTTTAAAGAACATCACATCAAAATTCAAACTAAATAAAATCAACAGAAATTAAATCCAGATTATCCGAATATAATCAAAAACCAATCGTCGAGAGACATTCAAACAATTATGTTCATATTGAAAACAGTTTGCATAATTTATAATAATAACTTTACGTATAATTGGGATTCTCTTCGAAGTAAAGTCTAAATTTAATTAATTAAATAATTGGCCTCTGTTTACATCACCTATTCCGACTCATTTAGTAATCAGTCGTGGTGCGACTGTACTACTGTGTGGTTGAGTCCTGATCGTTGTATGTTTTTACATGCATTTTCAGGGAAGCCTAATTTGTAGGTGATTGGTACAGACTTTTAAGCACTGTTGACGTGCCTTGCAGAATGTATGCGTGTTGAGCAGTCCAATGCTGGAGTTAGCATGTTGAGTAGTCCAATGCTGGAGTTAGCATGTTGAGCAGTCCCACGCTGGAGCTAAGGTGCGAGACCTTATGTATGCATGTTGAGCATTCCCGCGCTGGAGTTATGTGAGCACTGACGATGCCTCTGGCGGCAACACCATGCTCGTTGGGTGCGATGCCTTGTTTTTGAGAGCACTGATGTTGATGTCGTGCTCATGCAGTGTTACTAATTTGTAGGTTGGCAATCGTCATTGTTGAGCGATGCAGATGAGATTCACAAAGACGCAACTCTGATGATGAAAGCTAAATAACCAGAGAATTTGTGATGAGATTGACCGGACAACTTCGGGGCCGCAGCCCCCGGTAAGTGTATATTTGAGACTTGAATTTAGCGAGCATCAACTTAAACTCTGTATTCTTTTTCATGCGATGTGAATTGACCAACTCCGCGGAGTTGAATCACTAGGAGGCGGTGCGGAGGTTGCGCACCACCCGAGGGTGGTGTTACGATTGTATCTGGCACCAGAAGTCAACGGCGATGGCCACGTAATTGAATTTAATTTGTTGCACATGTAATTTGTTTACCTACTACGATTAGAATCAAGGTGTGATGCAAACGATGCGTAAGACAGAGACCAATTAAATGAGTAGAATTGAGTAAAATGGATTGTTTCCTGTTTTTCTTGTCAGTATTTGCTGTGGTCGTGATCACATCGAGAGTCAATATAGTTATTCTAAAGTTTATCTAGATAGCCTGACTGATTAATTATTCTACAAGAGTTGTGTATTAACTCTTACAATATCGATAAAGTATTCGATATAACGAAAAAATTAGCATCCCTTGGTATATAATTTAAGAAAATAATGATCTCTACACATATCCATAATTTTTAATCATTTGATAAAGAATAGTTTCTTGTAGCTTTGTCCTTTTTTTGGCCACAATCAGAACACATAACACCGAGCATAACACCTACCTGTGGCCTGTAGTGCTTTGTATTGTCCAGAAAATGGTAAAATGAAACTATATTTACCAAATTATTAATAATTAACATAAGTAAACCAATGAAAAAAGTCAGTTTTCTGACCTAAAACTTGTTGATATCAAATAAGGACTAAGTTATTCATAACCAGAAGACCTTGCTCGAAAGGTTTTGAAGATGGCGTAAGTGTGTAATGAACCAATAGAATTTATAGAGGTAAACATGAGTATGGGTGACGTACGTCTACTGAAGGGTTAATTAAATATCAAACTCGATGTATTTGTATTTTGTAATACTTTCCGGTAAGACTATGAAACCGAAAATTGCTAATAAAATAAAACTGAATTATTCTCATATCAAATTTGCTCATATATTGTCATCTATTTTCAATGTTAAGTCGTGTATAAAATTTAGTAATATCTAAGTAAGTAATTTTTTAAGCTATAACTTTACAAGAACAATAACACACGCACACGCACATATTCAATCATCTACAATCTGTGGAATGTAGGTACTTATATTAACTTTTTATTATAATTTGTTAATGTTATTACGGCATTATAACTTTAAATCATAACAAAGATACATCTGTAAAATGCTCTTTATATTTACAATTGCAAATTATAAATGGTTGATTAGTTTCGAAGTAATGACAGCGCTTACCGCAAAGAGCGCTCACTGCAAAGTTTTCGAGGCGCTGTATGTATCTTTTTGGGTTGATGCTATTCTGTCACACAAGCCACAAGGTCGAATCATTAGACCATTTTAAAAGATCGACGCAGCGACCATTGCCCGAGGTAGGGGTACCTGCCTCAATCTAAGGTAGAAAGGTTTAGATCTTATGTTAAGTGGGACATATTATGATCCTGTAGTGGTCTAAACAAATATCTCTGTTACATACGTATACTTTTAAGTAAGGTTGATGTAAATACTTCTACGGTATTAAAATATATCTACATACATAAATTTGAACCTCAAAATAAATAAATTTTTACATTTAAATTACTTTGTTTCAAATAAAAAAACGTAAATATTTACAAAAAAGATCCTACATACATTATATACAAATAAAACGAAACATCTACAAAAAATCTGATCTGTAGATTGAAACCAAAATTAAATTGGGTTATTAGGATTCACACACACACACACACACACACACACACACACACACACACACACACACACACACACACGCACACGCACGCACGCACACGCACGCACGCACACACACACACAGACACCATCTCGAAAATGTTAAATTCTTACTCTAGGAACCCTAAAACGTGCTTTCCCACCAAAAACTCACACTCGATAATATTGACCCATCACAATACCTTCCTTATATAATATGAGTAAAAGTATTGAAGTGGGTACCTTAATACATATAAATGTAGATACCTACATTAATTATTACTTAATTAAATTATTCTTTATTCTTTGCATATAAACATTCTTTTGCAATCATGATTATTACTTTAATTTAAATTAGAGCTTTTTGAAATTCGCGCTTTTATTAGTAGAACATCGCTTATTGACTAACGGAAAATAATGTTTCGCAAAATTTGCCAAAAACCGTGAATGTAGATTTAAGTTAAATAGGTTATCCAAGACACAAGTTTCTGTTTTTTGCTGTAGCTACGTACCTGTAGTGGGGAGTCTTCTGAAAACTAATGCCTGGTTACTGTGCATGGACAGCGGATATGAATCCGTAATCTAAGCACATTGATACTATGAATACGTAACGCATAACGCATGAACGTTACACAGAAGCAAATTGTACGTATCATTAGGTCCAGTCTCAATCAAATACATGCCAATCATGGATAGCAATTTAGTGTGGCTGTCGGCTTGTGTGCTCATGAATTACGTACATAACCCTATAGCCACATATGTAGGTTTATGTGTATATAATTAACAACGCCAGTGTATCACTGATGCACCGGCAAATAATTATAGAACTAAGAAGTATAGTACCTATACTGAAGAATAAGTTACAAAATGCAATATATTGTCCTATGAAAACTTTGGACACGAACACGTATCATGCCTTGTGTAACAATAACCGGAAGATATCCCTTAAGCATGTCTATAAAGCAATGATTTGCTGGTGGATAACAATCATCAACATGTCAGTCGACAGGTTACCAAGGTTATGTTATGATCGTTTGCATCAGGGAAAAGATAAACAAAAATTAAGTTGAATGTCATCTTAGGGACCTTAACTTTAAAGAAATTTGGGAATCTCAAAATCAAATTTAACAAAACTCTAACAACATTCTAAAAGCTGCTGAAAATTTACTCAACTAGACTTAGAAAAAATATTAAACTCAAGCCATCATCCAATTTATAAAAATACACTGGCGGAAAAAAAATGAAATACTTGAAATTCGTAAAAATTCACACGAAATATCCAATTTCATTTTCAAAGAAGTAAGCAAATCTCACGAGTTTAAAGTTTACAGACCTGTAAGCAAACCTTCAATATCGAGAAAATTTAAACTTTAAACTCGTGAGATTTGCTTAGTTCTTTAAAAATGAAATTGGATATTTCGTGTGAATAACTCAAATTGCCTAAAATATTAGAAATTTTGAAAGAAAATTTCATTCGTGAAGAAAAACAATTTCGTCGAAAATCTTCCGACTTACGAGTCAAAAAACCACAAACTGCACTTTTTTCAAACGTCCATAACTTTGTGCCAAATCGTCGTAGGAACTTCGTTCTTTGGGTCCTGCACAGGTAATTGCACAAATTTCAATGCCTTTTCTGTGGATCGAGTCGACAAATTTTTTCCAACTCGATACACATGGCCAAAGTTGGACATGTTTTTGCCCAAAAACGTTTTTTTTGTCCGGGTTTTGAAGGGTACGAAAAGAGATCATACTAACCTGAGTTTACCCCCTTAAAGAAGAGCCACTATGGGTTTTTTCCCCGAAAAAATCCTCTAATTTGGTTGAAAAGTGGCTGAGTTATGTGCGAAAACCCAAAAAATTCCCTTTTTTAAAAAAAATCCATAACTTTGTGCCAAATCATCGTAGGAACTTCGTTATTTGAGTGCTGCACAGGGAATTGAACAAATGTTAGTGTCCTTTTGGTGGATCAAGTCAAAAAAAAAAATGTTTAAACTCCGTATACATCCTCAAAGTTGGACATTTTTAAAATTAAAATTCTTTTTTTTGCACATGATTGTTAGAGGGGGCGGATGGGGTTGCGCTTAAGTTTGCATGCATGACTTTAAAGTAGACACTTCAAAGTTTCTCGCCTTCGAAGATTCATCGATATCGATTGAAAATACACCGAGTTATAGCAGTTTGAAATTGGTCGATATTTTTTCGAATTTCAAGTGTTTCATTTTTTTCCGCCAGTGTAACAAAATAAATAATTGGGGTACAGCACTTTACTTCAAATACAGAGTTAACATAAACTCGATAAGATTAGTCACCTATTTTAGAATCTCAAGCTGTCCCAACTTTAAAATATACTTCAACAGATCAGTATTTATATTTGATAGAGAAAACATATATTCTTTTTGTAACTTAAATAATCCAAATGATATGTTTAATTTCTTTTTTGAATGCTCCTTACATAAGGTTCTAAGAGAAATAGTTTTATCTTAACATGTAAACTACTTCACTGATAAACCTTCTGCACGCTCGGCACCTACGCCAGAATCGGTTCTGGTTGGCACCGATGAAGTTAGTTGCATTGTCCGAATATGTGTCAGACGGGTTTGCCTCGACGATCAATGACACGTTTGAGAGCACTGCAAAGCTCGAGTCGTGGGAGTGAAACATTCTTTATTGGAGCGACTCTAGATTTTGCGCAAATTAATGACTTTTCATTTATGACACGCATATAAATACACGCACCGTAAGCTAATTCACTAGCATCACAAAACCCATGAATCCAAGTGTAGCATTTTCGATGCAGTTTATTATCCATCTAGGCACAATTAATTAATTAAATTCTGTTTTATAAAGTTAAAACATATTGTCTGAAGGTACTGATTCTACCTAATTTAGATTGGATTGCCATTATTTTGCATAAGCATTTTGTCTACTGTAAATATGGAGACAAAAAATGGATCAAATAATTTTGCTATATTAGATAAGATTTATCTTTGTTATTTTATTAACTTTTGGAAATGTAGCCACAGAAAATTTAAAAAAACAATCATTAAATTACATTCCACTGCAATCCTAATGTGTTGACGTTTTCATATTTGTCCAAGTTAATACAAGAATGAAAATCTTAAATAAGATATGATTATTTCGTAAAATAAAACCAGCCGATTTTAACAATTGATAAACTTGACCGATAATTGTTATAGCTTCTGTTGTTGTGTTCGCACCGGTACGGTGAGAAGATCATCTACATAAAAGTTGGGACAAGCAATTATTGTCGAATCGATTAGATATGTTTGACTTTCTTCTTTTCCTAATTGTTGAAGTGAACGTATTGCGAGAAGTGAAGTTTGTGATTCTTCAATAAGCACTTGCCGGTACATCTTATAACTTCAGCATTTACATCGATACGGTGAGTTCTAAATCTTAATATAACTGATATTAGGTCTTCTTGAAGATTGGGTCCTACTACAAGTGCATTATTTAAAGATACACCCGTCGTCGATTTCGCAGAACAATCAAAGACAACTCGCAACTTTGTTGTGGAACTGGACTTGATGATCCCGTGATGTGGTGAGTATATTGTTGTCCGATTGTTTGCTGTTTCTGACGATAATTTCATATGATGTAATTCGAGGTATTCATTAATGAAATTTGTATCTTGCAATTTTATTTCTGGCTGTTTATTTAAACCGCATTCGAATGAATAAATTTTTTTACGTGCGATCTCAAATGTGTCTCCAACAATATTTAATATCACGGGCTTTACTGGCAATTGGACAATGAATCGACATTAATAATTATGGAAATCCCCTGAAGTAGAGGGAGGACACAAATATACATAAATTCGTAGAATGCTACAAAATTGAAGAATTCGTAGAAGTACAGTAATGGCGGTGACTTTTACACATAAATACATTAGATAATATAAAATTTGTACAAACTGTACTATATTAAAATATTTCTTTTAATTTAAGGGAAAAAATACCTATATATTTTTGTAATATAATTGTGTTGATCATACCAACCATATTTTGTACTAATGTGTTAACATTTAAACAAAATAAACTTATTATTATTATTAACAATAGTTTGATACTATTCTCTCAATTTTAATTTTAATTTACATTATATTTAGAAATAATAATTTACTGTGAAATTATTCATAAATAGTTAACCATTGAGTTGTGTTTATATATAAATGGCAAGTTTTGAAATTAATTTTGTACGTTTATGTTGTCTAAGTTTGTCGCTTTTAGGAAATATTTCTACTTTTTTGTAGTTAATTTAATTTATATTAAAACATTACAAACATGTGAATAAAAGATGTTCAAAATCAGTATTTTCTTATTGGATATTAAAAACAGAAAAAAATTATCATATCTTTGCAATAGGACTCGTTTTGCATGTCAATTTATCCATATTCACATATCTTGAATGCTTGAATACTTGGTTAAAAGTCTGTTTAATTTAAGCAAACAAAAATATATTTATATCGTTCCCTGATATCTGATTTGTTACCAAAATCGTTTTAGAATTAAATTCATTCTATCATAGCACCAAAAAGCATAAGTACTAAAATGGTCTTTCTAAATCACAGCAGAAAAATTTGTAGTAATTTTTCTGGAGTAATACTTTTAAAATTAAATACAAATGTAAAAAATTAAAACATCTTGAGGCTGATGATAAAATATCAGATAAAATTACCACAATTTGCTATGTGTGGAAATTGTTGACAGGGTAATTTATCATGTGATGTCCATGCCCTACGCTTTGGGTTCTGAACGTCGTACAGTGAACAACCCTTGCTTGCCGAGCATCCAACACTGACTGATATCTGACTGACAAAAGTGGATTGCAGCTCCCGCATCCGCATTAATATGCCAATCTATACGCATTAACAGGCGAAACACCCGTTATCGTATATTACATCCTATGATACCGTGATACGAGTGCGTTCACCAGTCACTATTCCCAAGGCTAATCCGTACAGCTTACTTCATACCCATACCATGTAACTATGTGGAACAGTTATATACTCGTACATGTTTACTGTTTCACGAAGATATCAAATTTTACAGTCGACTGCACGGACCATAACTCATCTGTTTTCTTTTCCCTATTTTTTAGATTTTGAGAGATCAATACCTTTGATATAGAATATTTCTAGGCGAATAAAACAAAGCATAAATCATTCGTTTTAAATTTGATTTTGTGGTAATCATTGATGAATAATAGATATATGATTTCAAATATGTGATTCATATTCATAAACGATATGTGAGTATAACTGTTTCACTTAGAGGGTGGGCAGAATAGAAATAAAAAAGTCGATCGTTGGGGCTGGGGTAAATGATTTGCATGTCAGGTTGTGAGAAAGAACAGCAGGAGTCCAAGAGCTAGTAGTTCTTATCGCTGGTGTCATTATACAGAGTAAACGCGAACGCACAATCACTATGTGATCAGATTGGTCATTTTCACAACTTCAATGGCCTATTGATTTCAATAGTTATTTCCCACTGGCATCACATTCCATTTATACGGCGGTGTGTGAAATATATCAAATCCGCTAGCAATCGTCCGCCCTCACCAAACACTAACACATCACACTCATCGCTCCAGTTTAGAGCCGATTTATCTCTTGTTCGTTTGAAAATTTGTGAATGTCATCGAAAGTTTTAATCTGTATTGCAACGCATTTCAATTGCGGGATAAATTTAGGGAATTTGTCACTGTATCTACACGCGTAGTGGAAATGAATTATGTACATATATCTGTGTTTGATAATCAGTGAAAAGGCTACTACTCTGCTTTTCACTTCATGCTCATTTGTGTGTACACGAAATTACATTCATAACATCATTCCATACTCAATCACACATGACTTTGTATTAAATGAAAAGTTGTTAAATGAAAATTTGGCAATCAAAAGTTCAGGGTCGGATTTCAATTGGGGGAGGGGAAAAGTGAAAAACCAAATTTTAGTAGATTTTTACAATGTTTTCTTACATTTTATTAATGACACTGAACGCCAATAATTATAATTTAATTATATTTCAAGTATATTTTACAACTTTATGAATTTGAGTTAATTTATAATATTTATACAAAAATTTAAAACGATCGTCATTATTTCTTAATAATAATATGACATATAAAAGATCTTTCAAGCTTGCACACCACTTTGCGTGGCGCTATAGATGCGTTCGGTTAATCAAATAGAGTTGGAGCAATGATGGAGTGGAGTTAGAGGGGTGTTGGATCTGGAGTGAATTGAGGAAGCAAAAGTGAACCCCGAATTTTTTATTCACAAATAATTCAAATGTCAATGTCATTAAATTTACAAAATATTGACATTATTTGTAAAGAAAATGAACAAAACTTAATTTGTCCATGTATTTATATTAAATTTTTACTAAACATATGAACTTTGAATATGACATAAACAAAATTGACATTAAAACCTTGTCATGGGATAATGGAGTTAACTCTATTAACTCTATTTGACTCGCCTCTCTATTTTCCAAACACAAAACTCCGAAACACTTTTTACTCTATAAACAAAAAAAAAAAAACAGTCAAGCACGAACATACTTCATGCGCGGAGGGTTCCGTCCTTCGACCATATATAGGAATAGACAAACAACGCAAGCCTTCGTTGTGAAGCAAAGAACTACCGTAGCGGTGTGAAGAGGATTATGACCTGCATACACCTTGAAGTGTTGCGTTTGCCTATCTTCATTCTCTGTTCCATGACAACAAACCAGAAGTCAGCAATGTGCAACACTATATCGTGTCCTCGCCTCCTTTCCCCTCCTATAGCTGCTGCTCCTAGCTACGGTACTTCTTGCCTTCACAACATTGTATACTACAGCATTAAGTGTTATCTGTCTATACCTATACGTATATGGTCGAAGGTTCCGTCAAATTTGAAAAATGAATATTACTAGCGGACCCGGCGCGCATTGCTACGCCTCTAACTTACTTATTACCATACCATACATGTTGGCAATTCTAACTACGACCATGATACTATACCAAATTTGAACCCAATCGGTTACAGCCATTTTGTTTAAAGATGGCGGACTGATATTTTAGTGTGTTTATGGCATAAGTTAGATCATAAGTCATAATCATTACAAATTTGAACCCAATCGATGCTGTACATTTTGAGTTAGCTAGCCACCATTTTGTTTCAAGATGGCGGACTAATATTTTAGTCTGCTCATGTTATAAGTTAGATCGTAAGCTATTACCATACCAAATGTGAACTCAATCGGTGCAGTAAACTTTGAATTAGATAGCCGCCGGCAACAATGTTAAATTGGCATTGTTATAAACAACAATGCAATTTGACATAGTTATAAACATCAAATATATAAAAAAAAACTATTTCTAAAACATATTGTTTATTGTAATGCTTACAATTCACAACTGTCTGTTTCAAAACACCTAGACCAACTGAATTCGAAATTCCTATTCAACAACAAATACATACTAGATTAATTTAATGTCTGGTTATCTAATCTGTTTGTTATTTTGTTCAATTAAGTGACACATCAGTGTACATTTTCGTCATAAGAAGAAACAATTTTGAATTTTTCGATTTTCAGCTATTCTTTTGGGTTTTCTTAAAATTTTTCTTTTTAAATCCACCCCTGTATTAGAGCGAACAAAAAAAAGAAATGATAAATTTATTAACGGATTAATCGGCAAGAAAGGGCATGAGATATTAAACAATACTCATATGTAGTTGTTAATTGTATTTTATTCCGCTACCAATTTTGGTGCTTCATCAGGGAAACTAAAACTAAAACTGTTACAAATGTAAATTTTGTAAGGTTAACAATATTAATTTGATACTTACAATAATTATAACATATAAACAATTTACAAAGTTTCTGTAGTTTTCAATTTTTGCAAAAATACAAGGTTAAACTAGATTAATTACATTTAATACAAACACCATGCTGTTGCACGAGGTTAGTTTGGTAACCCACAAGTGAGTTGTTGGTTTGCAGCAAAGATACTAACCTCAACAAGAAGAAGAAGAGCCAATTCGAAACTGCCATTGTTGATAGGCGCCAAAATTTAAAAAGTTTTTAAAAGGTAAGAATAAATGGCACTTAAATTGTTTGTGTCAGTTTTATAGTTTAAAGTATTTTCTTGGTTACTTTGAATGTGAAACATTTCAAGAAAATACGTTTTTTGTAGTTGCTCTCTCTATCAACGATGGAAGTTTCATCGTAGTTAATGAGATGTTTAGATTCTTTAGCATGAAGTGCTAGAGCACATTGATTATTATTGTTTAACTTTTTTTCTCCTTGCTGATGCTGATATACTCTTTTACACAATTTTTGTGATGTATGACCAATGTAGAATTTATTACAACCACTACAAGGTATTTTGTAAACAATGTTCGATTGTTGAAAGATTGGTGTAGGATCTTTAAGTTTAGAGTAGAGTAAGCTTACAATTTTCGTATTTTTTTGAGCAAAAACTAAATGTTTCTCGTTTTTGAACAAACCCATCAAACCAGGTGTGAGATCAGGTATATTCGGTAAAGACACATAAATTCTACGTTCAGGTTCATTGGTATTACTGTCAATTTTTAAATTTGGTGTACTAGTTGAGTACAACAATTTGTTTAAGATTTTTTTAGGATAAGAGTTTTCCATCAGTACATCTCTAAGTCTATTTAATGCCGACAATCGAAGCGTTGGATGGCAGATTTTCTCGATTCTATGTTTTAAACAGAGAACGAGGTTGATTTTGGTGCGGTACGTATGGCACGAATGAAAGTGCAAATCTCTACCAGACGAAGTAGGCTTTTGGTACCAGTCGAGGATTAATAAAATACAATTAACAACTACATATGAGTATTGTTTAATATCTCATGCCCTTTCTTGCCGATTAATCCGTTAATAAATTTATCATTACGAAGTCGGCGCTACTTTTTGTCAACAAAAAAAAGAAATATTCAAATCGGTCAAGTCGCTCTCAAGTTATGGCGTGACCAGAAAAACAGGAATTCATTTTTATATATACAGATTTTAATTAATTAGGTACTACCATTCTTATCCATAGTTGTTTATATTTACTGAAAAATGTTTCTTATGAATCAGCTTGTATATTGCCTATATAAAATAAAAAAATACATTATCAAATAATACAAGTTAGTATGTTCCGCATTGTCTATTTTTGAATGTTCGCTTTTGCAGGCATTTAATAGACCTATACGTCAAATCAAAGTAAGGTTAAATTTGTTAAATTGACATATTGACAGTTAAATCAATTGTAAAGAAATTAACCTAGGTAAAGAACGAAAACTGTTGACAGCAGAGATATTCTGCACATTTTTCTTTAACTGTTTTGTGTAAAATCTCGAAAGCTAAGCAAAGTAGACCATCGTTATAGTTTTCCAGTAATCTTTTCTTTAACATTGTCCTATTGTACCCGATTTTTTCATAATTGTAGACTCTGTACTTTCGGAGATACATTTTTATAAATCTAAGACTTTTATATTTTTTTCGGAGAAAAAGTATTTTATTTTTATTTCACATATTTAAAAAATTAAGGATAATGTGTGTCCTACATAAAAACATCTGAGGAATCTGATACCGAAAATCGGAAGTCGATATCTTATTCCGTTCAGAAGTTAGAGTTGATTTAACATAATAAATAAAAAAATAGCAAAAATTCACATTTATCTCTCTCGAAAAAAATTAAATTTCGGCTATACTAAGGCCATTTAAAGCTTTTGAAATAATGCATCTTATAGAAAAATGTCCAAAGCTGTAAACCGAAAGTCAATTCTTAATTCTCTTATAAATAAGAGTTGGTTCAACATAGTAATCAGGAAAAATACTTAAATTTCACTATTTTCTCTTCGCGCGTAAAACATTAAATTTGGGCTTAACTAAAGCTCTGTAAATGCCCAAGAAATCTAATCTAATCTAATTGTAAGTCAATATCTTAATTTGTTTATAAATAACAAATTGTTGATTCAACACTGTAAACAAAAGTTTACTTATTGTTCATTATTTTCTCTTTGCGTAAAACAATTAATTTCGGGTTATTTAAGGCCTTTCAAAATTTTACAATTATATATTTGACATTTTTGTGTTATGAAACAAAATTATAGCTTAATTTAATTATAGCTTTGTATTATCGATAAGGATTTTTTTATAAAGTATTTTCTGTTTTCATAAGTGACAGTTTTTTTTATTATATATAGAAAAATGTACGTTCATCCAGTAAATTTAAAAATAAATACATATTATGGAGAATTACATCATTTGTTCCCTGACCTACAAAAGGATGAAAACATTTTTTTCCAATATTTCCGAATAAGTTTTGAAAAATTTACTGAGCTAGTGAATTTACTCAAAGAAGAGTTGACTGTTGAAATCACTACAGCGGTGGATAGATAGTGCGCTTACTGCTCCAGCGCAACACAGCACCTTCAGTTTTTGCCGGAAAGGATCGGAGACTGAGAATGTTGTCAGCGCCGAAACGTGCTGTGCTGTGCCGTGACGGAAGAGTCAGCGCAGCTTCGTATATTTTAATGTATTTAATCCTGAACGAATTTTGATGGGTCGTGCCGTGCTGTGTTGAGCCGGATAAGTATGCAACAACCTTAAGTTATTTAAAGAATGTATTATAAGTAGGTAAGTTATGTTTATGTAAGATGTTGTTGTTAGAATTAACTGGGGTTGTAGTGTTGAGTAGTCAGTATATCTGGTGTTGTCGCACAAGTCAGTAATAAAGTAGATTCGTGTATTTGGTGTTATCTGCGATCAGTGTGGCTGAGTTTCTTATAGAAAAACAGTTTTTAAAGCAAAAAGACTTATTAATAAGAGAAAAAGACTTGCTAATTAAGTCTCAACAGCTGACAATTAATTTGCTAAACGATAACTTTCAAACTACAAATAACTCTAAAAAGTTAACAAATACTCCATCTCTTAACATTGCTTCAAACTATAAATCAACAACAAACACTAAAACAAATAAACATACTAGTTGCTACGTCCACCCGAGGTGACGTAGTTCCTTTTACTCCGAGATGGAGGCGACTAGCTAATTATCAGTGGAGATAGGGGTGGGTTTATTTCTTTAATCGTCGAGACAATTAATAAAACACAATATTAATAAGAGAGGGCGCCACGCGGTTGTTTGAAGCCAGCGATACCCAACCGCGAAGGTACCTGGAATAAGAAGAAGACGTAGGGTGTTACGGGTAGGCGGGACGCAGGGAAGTGACGCTCATGGAATGCACTCACTGCGCGACCGTCAACAACGACTAAGGTGTAGGAGATTCGTGACTCAAACAAAAGGTAATAATTAAACAAAACATAAATACGATAAACTACTATGAATAATACCAGCGTGATCAGTACTTCATCATACTTACCGTAGCCCAGGTACTTACGTGAAATATCAAAACAACAATCCACTAACAAACACTTTGTCACCACTGATTGGTTGGATAGGTTATGTAATATTTTATTTGAACAAAAACGCATCAAATATTGAATAAGAAAATTTACTGCGAGAAGTAAGTATTTAATAATAACACTAATTTTTATAGAAAACGCGCACCGTGCCGGGCCAACGAGAACGCAAACGAGATCAGCCCGTGCTGTCTCCAGTGAATTGTGAGTAGCTAAACGTTTATACACTGCCCGCAATTGACGTACAATAAAATCTTTCGATATAATTTTACCTAGCTCGATCGACGCTGGTTTACATAGGCTGGGTTGAGCGTATAGAACGTGTGAATTAAATAGAGCAGTAATTCTCATTTGACTCCGAACCAGGCGTTGTGCAAGCAGTAATTAGAATGACATAAAGTAATATTGCAATTACTATAAATAAAATAACTCCAAATAATGTAGGTTTACAATTACATCTATTTAACAACTTAACTAACTTCAGCATAAAGAAAGTACTAAGGACACTAATTATAGCTGATCAAAACAATTAATGAATAAATACTAGGCTCAATTGATTATCTTAGGGTAGAATAAGTCTGTCAACTCTAAAGCAGCAACAACAAATTAAATACTGTTTTTAATATTAATCTCAAAATCGTAATGATAAGAGTTCGTTAGGGAATAATAGCACACAATTAACATTAAACTGTTCACTTAGCTGTGCAGCAGGATGAATACTGGACGCTGGTGTACCCGTCTCTCTCTCTCCGCGTTCCACGCCGTCTCATACACCTGGATCGCTGGATCCAGATCGCGCAGCGTTGGAAAAGGTGCGAATAGGGCTACTGGCGGGATGCCGAACCAAGAGCTGGTGTTTTGGGGTACCCAAGCAAGCTGGATATGCGGTGGCTTAACTTTAGCGCTTTCACGTGGCGTGAAGGATGGAAATATGGCGGTCGCAAAATAGTTTAGACAAATCCTCACTAGTGGAGTTATTCCCGAGAAGTAACTAAGCCAAAACTTCTCTGGAAAATCTCGTTCAGTGATCCCAATAGATCCCCTTAACTCTGGGTATTATTCACAATAATTATACCGGAATCACTAAAACTGAAAACTTTTCACAACCTTTCGCTAAGTATTTTTCAGCTTACTCCTGAAGTGCTATTTTTTCACTACTTAACCGATTTTTCATTTACCTGAATTTGAATTTTTAAAACAATAAGACAGAGACAGATTTATACACCCTAAGAAGGAAGAGAGAGAAAGCGCCAGGCCTCTGGCGGCGAAACAATAACCACAGCAACTAAAGGTACATACTCACTTTGCATTGATAACACAAATGACTTTAAACAATGAACATTATATTGTAAATATAGTTGTAAGCGTGTATTATATTATTATAAAATTAATAAATGTAACTTAAATAAGTATAAGTATTTTTCAACTACTTTATTTGACACTTTACGCAACTCTTCAATGTTTCCGTGCCTTTACCGGGAAAGAGTACACGCACGCCTCTACTTTGTTCAACAACGTACTACAACTACTTAAATTTGTAAACAATTAAAGTTGTCAAAATGCTGAAGGATAACTACTGTAAATCTTTAAAGGAAACTATACAAATTAAATAATAAGAATGATCTACGTTATTAGTTAAACAAAAAAGGTAACTGAATCTACATTTAATTTTAAAATAATTAATAAAGTTAATGAATTTTAGGTCGCGGTCAACAATTTTTTAGGTTACTACTGCAAAAATGATCAAATGCGAAAGTTGCACGTAACAAATCCCTCCCTAACTTCCTTGAGATTTAATTCCACTGAATTAAAACTCACAACCGTTGAAAATAAACTAGAAGAAACGAATAGAAATAAATACTGTAACATAATCTAGACTTTATAGCGTATCATCATGAAACTAATTCTAACCATCAACATTTCCATCAGCTGAATATCGTTCAGGACCGGCTTTTAAATCTTTTACATGCCAGGTTCCACATAAATTCCCGTCATTATCTTCCAGCTCGTATACAAAGTTCGAAGCTTTTTTACGTACTTTATAAGGACCTATGTACTTAGCAGCAAGTTTACTGGCATAATTCTCGGCAGCATTAGATAATTTAAAGTTTCTTCTCCACACGGTTTGTCCCACAACATATTCAACGGGTCTGCGTCGAAGATCGTAACGAACTTTACTTCGCGCATGCGCTTGATCTAAGCGTTTTCGTACTTCATCGTAGATCTTAACTAATTGAGCAGGCTTTTTCTCATTTACATCACCGCGATCGACATCTACATTGCCATCCTGATTTACGGCATCCACAACATAATCAGTGCCTGTCAAAATTTGTTCTCTACCGAAGTTTGCGAAATATGGAGTACAACCTATTGCTTCGTGTGTCTGAGTACGAATTGCACAGCTAATGGATGGCAAATAAGTATCCCATTTTTTCTGGTTGTCGTCCACGTATGACGAGAGCATCGTTTTTATAACTCTATTTACCCTTTCAGTGGGATTATTTTGCGCATGGTACAGAGCATTGAATAATACAGTCACGCCATACTTAGCACACATCTGTCGAAATTCATTGCTACGGAATTGAACTCCATTATCGCAGATGATATACTGCGGAACACCGAATAAAAGCAGAACTTCATTTTCAATGCGCTGTACAATAGCCTGACCGGTGGCAGTTCGCAAGGGAAAGGTGAGCACAAACTTGCTGAAATAATCGCAAACAACTAAAATATAGCGATAACCTTTAGAGCTAACCGGAAGTGGACCAATAAGATCTGTACTTATTAATTGAAAGGGCCGAAAAACTCGAGGGCGCGACCCCATTAAACCCGGAGGACGCTTTTGTTCAACCTTATGCTCGACACATACTACGCAACGATTGACGTACGCTTTCACGTCATCCTTCATTTTAGGCCAATAGTACCTCGTACGCAACCGATTGTAAGTTTTATTTATACCTGGATGACCGGAAATAGGTGAATCATGTACTAATTTCAGGATATTTCGTCGCTGTTCTCGGGGAATAATTCGTTTCCACGAATCCTGTTCGTCAGCCAAGTCTGAAACCGAAGCACGAACATACTTAAACAGTTGATTGCCATCAACTCTCCAGGAAGAATATTTTTGTGGATGAGCTTCCACTCGACGAAGCATGTTATTATACCACTTGTCAGTGATAGGTTGGGCTAAAAGAGATTCGACAAAAATTAAATCGACTACAGGAACGGATCTAGAAAGGCAATCAGGTACGACATTTTCTTTACCTTTCCTGTGCACTATGTCAAAATCATACTGTTGCAGTTTTACGCTCCATCTACACAATCTACCCGACGGATCTTTCAGATTGTTGAGCCAAACTAAAGACTGGTGGTCTGTCACGACCGTAAAGTGTGTGCCTTCTATGTAAGGACGAAGTTTATCGAGGGCCCAAACCACAGCCAAACACTCTCTTTCCGTCGTCGTGTAGTTGCGTTCGGTTTTCGTCAAGGATTTGCTCAAGAAACATACTACACGCTCACCATCATCAAAAACTTGCGACAGAACCGCCCCTAGTCCGAAACCACTTGCATCGGTCTGAACAGTAAATGGCCACGAGAAGTCAGGGCAGGATAAAATTGGAGCTGTCACAAGGCACTCCTTCAACAAATTAAATGCATCCTGACACTCCTCCGTCCAGAGCCATTTGTTTGTCCGCTTTGTCAAGCTGGTTAGGGGAGAACTTATGAAAGAAAAGTTCTTAACGAATCGGCGGTACCATGAGGCCATCCCGAGGAAGCTCCTCACATCCGCAACACAGGTGGGTACCGGAATTTTTAGTATTGCGTTTACCTTATCAGGGTCTACCCTTAGTCCCTGTTTATCCACGACATATCCTAGATAACGTAATTCAGGGCGGCAAAATTTACATTTTTCCTGACTTAAGGTAAGTCCAGCAGCTGAAACACGTTAAAATATTTTCCG
Source organism: Agonum fuliginosum (assembly GCA_947534325.1). Taxonomy (NCBI): domain Eukaryota; kingdom Metazoa; phylum Arthropoda; class Insecta; order Coleoptera; family Carabidae; genus Agonum; species Agonum fuliginosum. The sequence goes on along the minus strand of OX384030.1, from coordinate 18,535,913 downwards.
CAATAGAGTCAAATGTTGTTCAAAAGTCTCCGATATAACGATAACATCATCTAAGTAGACGAAAACAAACGGTTCGAGATCGGGCCCTAACACCCTGTCAATAAGCCGCTGCCATGTCGCTGGAGCATTGGTGAGACCAAACGGCATACGTTTAAATTGAAAAAGGCCTCGGTTAGGCACAGTAAAAGACGTATACTCACGGCTGTCTTGGCTCACCGGTATTTGCCAATACGCTGACTTAATGTCAAGTGAACTTAAAAATTTGGCACCTCGAAGACGATCTAAAATACTCGACACGTATGGGATCGGATAAGCATCCTTCTTGGTCACTTTATTGAGCTTCCTAAAGTCTACGCAAAATCTGTATCCGCCATCTTTTTTCGGAACCATAAGTATAGGCGATGCCCATGGACTTGAGGAAGGCTCAATAATATCATCGGCCAACATCTGATCCAGTTCCTGATCAATATGACGCTGCATTGCAGGCGAAACAGAATAGTACCTTTGTTTGATCGGTTCTGAATCAGTGATGATCTTATGCTCAATTAAATTAGTGCAGCCTATCTGTCCACTTTTCCCGTTCCAATAACTATTTAAAAGAGCAGTCAACTGACCCTGTTGCTCTGGCAACAAATCTGAAATCATATTATTACCAACATTGACTGAAGATAATGCTGAAAAATGCCAAACATCATTGCGGAGATCTGGTACAATACCCATGAGGCACCAGAAATCCATGCCTAAAATAACAGATGAGGTGACATCAGGAACAATTAAGAATGTAACTAACTTGATCTTTCCCGTCAGAAGAACTGGTACTGTAATTGATCCTAAACTACTACATTCTTTACCATCCGCAACCATACACACAGGAGCGTCTTTCTCGTCGAGTGTCAACCCCATTCGCTTCAAAGTTTCCCAACCATCCTTGCCTACAATTGACCTACTAGCCCCAGAATCGAGTAATCCTAAAAATTCATGTCCAAATATTTTAATTTTTAGGTAAGGACGTTGATCATCACCCAAATGCGAAACAATGAAGTTGACGACTGCTAAATTACGCTCATGTTCCAATTGTTTGGCCGAGAGAGACGAAACAGAAGACGCAACACGGCCACCTAGCGTCTCTGCGACCCGTTTCCCGAACACCGTTGACAATTATTTTTAGTTACGCCTGCCTGACCACATTTAAAACAGTATAGACTTCGAGGTTGTCGACAGAAGCGCGCAGTGTGTCCTGATTTTTGACAATTCCAACAAATAAGGGTTTTATCCGAAACTGAAGCTGAAGGTACCTCTGCTGAATTAATAGGAAGTACTTTATGCCGTCCTCTATATGCAAGATCAGGTTCCAAAAGATTTTTCTTGTTACTTGGCGGTGGTTGAAATTGCTCTGCCATGAGTTTATTCGTCTCGAGCGTTCGGCACACATCAGAGAGTCTTTCTACACAACTGATTCTCTCCAAGCCTATATCTCGAATCAAGTATGGTTGAATATTACGGCGCAGAATCTTAAGTTTTTCCTCTTCAGTGGCAGGTGTTGGTAGTCTACTAAAAAGATTAATCATGCATGAGAAATACTCACCAACTGACTCATCGGCGCCTTGTGAACGCTCGCGAATTTCTTTCTTTAAATCTTCTTCATAGTCAAAGGGCTCATACTGTTTCCGAATTAGTTGAACAAAATCATTCCATACACGAATCTTACTCCTTACCGATCTGTACCATGTTAGTGCCCGTCCTTTCAACAACTCAATAATGGAATCACATAATTCACTATCAGACACATTACGAGATTTGCGAAAATCATCAAGCCGCTCGAGGAATGCATTCACACTCAGACCACTTTCACCAGAAAACGAAACGTCCCATTTCGCAACCGGAATCTGCTTCCTCGTTATCGCTGGTTCCTTTACTGCCTCCGTTTTAGAGGTTACTAATAAAACATCATTAGCATCAACGACTTTCATGACTTTTTGCTCCGCTTGACGAACACTTATTTCTAGTTGCACGACGGATTCTCTAAGGTCAGTATTATCACTAGTAATTCTAGCTATTCTGGAAACAAGATGCTGTAACATTGTATTAATTTTCAGGAATTCGACACTTGAAGATGTACCAGAAAATTCCTCAATCAGTCCCTGCAAAATAACTACTTTTTCTGTGCAAATATCGACTTCTGAAGCAGCTTCGAGTGGAGCTACAGGAATATTAGGAAGATCGTTAAACTCCTCTGTCTGTAATCGTTTTGATAATTGTTTTCTCATAGCCGGTATAGTACATCTGTGTATATTTCTAAAACCTCGAACACGAAGTTCATATTCTAGTTCGTCTTTTGTCAAACGTGTTGGTTCCATGATACGCAATAAGAATAATTATAAATAAGCAAACAAAATACTAGATTTGTAATAACCCTATCAATATAACTAAACAAAAATAAACAAAAAAAATACAAGTCCCGAGCGAATCTCCTAAATCTGCGCTACCTAAATTAATCGGGCCCCACACGTTGGGCTGCCAATTTGCTACGTCCACCCGAGGTGACGTAGTTCCTTTTACTCCGAGATGGAGGCGACTAGCTAATTATCAGTGGAGATAGGGGTGGGTTTATTTCTTTAATCGTCGAGACAATTAATAAAACACAATATTAATAAGAGAGGGCGCCACGCGGTTGTTTGAAGCCAGCGATACCCAACCGCGAAGGTACCTGGAATAAGAAGAAGACGTAGGGTGTTACGGGTAGGCGGGACGCAGGGAAGTGACGCTCATGGAATGCACTCACTGCGCGACCGTCAACAACGACTAAGGTGTAGGAGATTCGTGACTCAAACAAAAGGTAATAATTAAACAAAACATAAATACGATAAACTACTATGAATAATACCAGCGTGATCAGTACTTCATCATACTTACCGTAGCCCAGGTACTTACGTGAAATATCAAAACAACAATCCACTAACAAACACTTTGTCACCACTGATTGGTTGGATAGGTTATGTAATATTTTATTTGAACAAAAACGCATCAAATATTGAATAAGAAAATTTACTGCGAGAAGTAAGTATTTAATAATAACACTAATTTTTATAGAAAACGCGCACCGTGCCGGGCCAACGAGAACGCAAACGAGATCAGCCAGTGCTGTCTCCAGTGAATTGTGAGTAGCTAAACGTTTATACACTGCCCGCAATTGACGTACAATAAAATCTTTCGATATAATTTTACCTAGCTCGATCGACGCTGGTTTACATAGGCTGGGTTGAGCGTATAGAACGTGTGAATTAAATAGAGCAGTAATTCTCATTTGACTCCGAACCAGGCGTTGTGCAAGCAGTAATTAGAATGACATAAAGTAATATTGCAATTACTATAAATAAAATAACTCCAAATAATGTAGGTTTACAATTACAGCTATTTAACAACTTAACTAACTTCAGCATAAAGAAAGTACTAAGGACACTAATTATAGCTGATCAAAACAATTAATGAATAAATACTAGGCTCAATTGATTATCTTAGGGTAGAATAAGTCTGTCAACTCTAAAGCAGCAACAACAAATTAAATACTGTTTTTAATATTAATCTCAAAATCGTAATGATAAGAGTTCGTTAGGGAATAATAGCACACAATTAACATTAAACTGTTCACTTAGCTGTGCAGCAGGATGAATACTGGACGCTGGTGTACCCGTCTCTCTCTCTCCGCGTTCCACGCCGTCTCATACACCTGGATCGCTGGATCCAGATCGCGCAGCGTTGGAAAAGGTGCGAATAGGGCTACTGGCGGGATGCCGAACCAAGAGCTGGTGTTTTGGGGTACCCAAGCAAGCTGGATATGCGGTGGCTTAACTTTAGCGCTTTCACGTGGCGTGAAGGATGGAAATATGGCGGTCGCAAAATAGTTTAGACAAATCCTCACTAGTGGAGTTATTCCCGAGAAGTAACTAAGCCAAAACTTCTCTGGAAAATCTCGTTCAGTGATCCCAATAGATCCCCTTAACTCTGGGTATTATTCACAATAATTATACCGGAATCACTAAAACTGAAAACTTTTCACAACCTTTCGCTAAGTATTTTTCAGCTTACTCCTGAAGTGCTATTTTTTCACTACTTAACCGATTTTTCATTTACCTGAATTTGAATTTTTAAAACAATAAGACAGAGACAGATTTATACACCCTAAGAAGGAAGAGAGAGAAAGCGCCAGGCCTCTGGCGGCGAAACAATAACCACAGCAACTAAAGGTACATACTCACTTTGCATTGATAACACAAATGACTTTAAACAATGAACATTATATTGTAAATATAGTTGTAAGCGTGTATTATATTATTATAAAATTAATAAATGTAACTTAAATAAGTATAAGTATTTTTCAACTACTTTATTTGACACTTTACGCAACTCTTCAATGTTTCCGTGCCTTTACCGGGAAAGAGTACACGCACGCCTCTACTTTGTTCAACAACGTACTACAACTACTTAAATTTGTAAACAATTAAAGTTGTCAAAATGCTGAAGGATAACTACTGTAAATCTTTAAAGGAAACTATACAAATTAAATAATAAGAATGATCTACGTTATTAGTTAAACAAAAAAGGTAACTGAATCTACATTTAATTTTAAAATAATTAATAAAGTTAATGAATTTTAGGTCGCGGTCAACAATTTTTTAGGTTACTACTGCAAAAATGATCAAATGCGAAAGTTGCACGTAACATAGTTTACCGGCGCAGTCAAAAACTCCAGCGTTAAATAAACAAAATGGCTCCATTATTGACAGTAACAACATTGACACGGCAAAGACAATTCAAAATGATGTCAAATATGACCATGCATCACCAGCTAACATTGACAATAATTCAAATTCCAAAAATACTGTTACTAGAAACAGGAAGAAAAATATTTTTGTTTTTGGAAACATGGAGATTAAATCTGACACGGGAATTAGACTTTAGACTTCATCCAAATACAGAAAAAGAGGATGTAAAAAAAACATTTAATTACTACTTTTCCTGAAGTAAAGGTCAACAAACTCAACTAAAAATATCCAGAGATGTATGCGTCCTTTAAGGTTACAATCCATCAACAAAACAAGGAAAAATCTTTGAATCCTTCCATTTGGCCATTAGGAACATGTGTAAAACCTTTTTTTCAAAGGATACAGAACCATACAAAAACGAATTAACGTCAAATTTTAATGTAAACAAATTTAACAATAATGTTTTCAGTGTTTTTCATGTTAATATTCAATGTCTTAACAACAAAATTGATCAATTATCTCTTTTTTGAAGGAATATCCTTTTGATGTCCTCTGCATTTCAGAATACTGGATAGATTCTTTATCGCTTCAAAATGTCAATTTATACAATATAAACTAGCTACTTGTTTTTGTAGAGAGGCGAACAAGCATGGAGGTGTGGCAATCTTTTCAAAAATTGACGTGATTTTCAAACCTTTAGATCTTTCTGATTTCAATATAACTTATCATGCCGAATTTGCTGGCATTGAATTAAGTAAACAGAAAATATTACTAATTGCAGTCTACAGGTCTTCTTCCTCAGGTATATTTGAAGAATTTCACAATAAATTGAGGAAATTCTAAATAAGTTCAGATGTTCATTTAAAAATATCATTATTGTTGGAGATTTCAATATTGAATTTCGAAATGAATATCATAAAATGGAAGGAATAGATTTTTAAAACCTTATTCAGAGTTTTGGTATCAAGGTATCAAGTACTGCCCACCAAAATATAACATCAAGAAAACGACTTCGAAGAATACTTTGATACACTGGGGAACAGGTTCATCTCAGGAGGGGACTACAACGCCAAACATCCTCACTGGGGCTCAAGAACAATAAACCCAAAAGGAACTGAACTACGAAAAGAAGTATTAGCCAAAGGATACAATCATTTAAGTACTGGAAAACCCACGTACTGGCCCACAGACCCCAATAAACGACCTGACCTTCTGGATCTTTTTATCATCAAAGATATTTCGCATAATTACACCAACACTGAACCCAGCTATGATCTATCATCAGACCATTCGCCAGTCATCCTAACAATGAGCTCAACACTAATAAAAAAAGAGAAAAAACCTAGATTATATAACAAAAACACCAACTAGAATGAATACAAAAAACACCTAAATGAAAACATGAACCTCCACATACCACTCAAAACAGCTGATGACATAGACGAAGCAGTCGAGTACTTAACGACTAGCATTCAAAGAGCTTCATGGCAAACGACTCCAGAAAATGAAAACAAGAACGAAAACATCACTAATTTACCTAAACACCTTCGAGAAAAAATCGCTGAGAAAAGAAAAATAAGACGAAGATGGCAACAAACACGACACTCTGAAGATAAAAATAAATTAAATCACTACTCAAAAGAAATAAAAAAATTAATACAAAGAATAAAAAACGACTCATTCCACGATTTCGTTACTAATCTATCTGTTCATCCAGAAAAAGAATACTCACTATGGAAAGCAACAAAAAAACTGAAAAGACCAACAGCATACATATCACCAATCATGAAGGAAGACGGAACATGGGCCAGAGAGGATGAAGAAAAAACAGAAGTGCTTGCAAAACACCTATTCAACGTATTTAAACCTCGCCCATCCACATTGACAACTGACGAAGAAAACCAGATAGAAGATTACCTAACATCTCCAGCTCAACTCTCCCTACCAATCAAATGCTTCACCCCAAATGAAATAAAAACTGAGATAAAATATCTAAATAATAAAAAATGCCCAGGATACGACCTGATCACTGCTAAAAATTTAAAAGAATTGCCAAGAAAAGCTTTAGTGCTATTAACTCAAATATTCAATACAATGATAAGAATATTCTATTTTCCAGTGCAGTGGAAGTACGCCCAAATAATTTTAATACAAAAGCCTGGAAAACCAGCACATGAAACCTCGTCGTACAGACCGATATCTTTACTACCACTACCATCCAAACTATTCGAAAAAATGCTGCTAAAAAGACTGAAATATATAATAGATAACGAAAATCTAATTCCACTACACCAATTCAGTTTCAGAGAGAGGCACTCTACAATTCAACAAGTGCACAGAATAACAGACGATATAGAAAAATGCCTGCAGTGTGGCAAAATATGCGCTGGAGTATTTATAGATATAAGTCAGACATTTGATAGAGTTTGGCACACAGGCTTACTCTACAAAATTAAAAAATCCCTACCATATCAATACTTCTTCTTAGTTAAATCGTACCTTGAAGACCGGTACTTTCAGGTTAACTGCGAAGGATGTACTTCCCAACTATATAAAATTCATGCTGGAGTGCCGCAAGGTAGCGTACTCGGACCACTACTCTACCAGCTCTACACAGCCGACTTGCCGTGTACTCAGGATGTTACAATAGCAACTTATGCCGACGACACGGCTATAATCGCTCAACATGAAAATCCCATTGAAGCATCAGCACTGCTACAAAAATCCCTAAACGAAATCCAAAACTGGGCCAGAACATGGAAAATAAAAATAAATGAAGACAAATCCACGCACGTAGTTTTTACAAACAAAAAAGTAACTTGCCCGCAAATACAAATAAATAACAAACAACTAGAAACAAAGGACGAAGTAAAATACCTAGGAATGCTTTTAGACGAAGGACTAGTATGGGGTAAGCACCTGAAAAACAAAAGAAAACAACTAGATATAACCGTAAAGAAAATGTATTGGCTATTAGGATGCAAATCACAATTAACATTAGAAAACAAAATCTTAATCTACAAAGTCATAATCATTCCAATTTGGACTTACGGAATACAATTATGGGGATGTGCCAAGAAGTCCAACATCAACATAATCCAGCGATTTCAAAACAAGACCTTACGCATGATCCTAAACGCTCCTTGGTACGTCAGCAACCACACAATACACAAAGATCTGAAAATCAAATATGTTCACGAGCAAATAAAAGCATTCGCTTTCAAATACGAAGATAAGCTATAAATAAAGAAATAAAGAATAACAGCTTTTAGTGCTTTTGTGGACTCTTCTAATAATAAATGTAAAGATAGTTGGCGGCTAATAAACTACGCAACAAAACAATTAAGAGTGCTGTCCATCCTGATTTATCTGCGGATGATTTAAATGATTATTTTACTTCTGTAGCTTCAAACATCATTAAATATATCCCAAATAATTCATTAATAGCCGACGATATTTTAAAGTCCAACGTTTCGCCTCATACCTGCATATTTAATCTAAATCCTGTTGATGTTGTAGAGACTTTTAATGCCATTACTTCATTGAAAGATTCAAGCTGCCTTGATATTTATAATATAAGTAATAATTTGTTGAAAAACATAATAGAGTACGTTATTGAGCCATTAACTTGTTTATTTAATCAATGTATTACGGAAAGCATATATATCCTGACTGCTTCAAATTAACTAAAGTTTTCTCACTTTATAAAAAGGCGATTCTACTAAAGCGCAGAATTACAGACCCATCTCTATAATTCCTACGATTTCTAAAGTCTTTGAAATTATATTAAAAAATAGATTAGTGTCTTATTTTGAAAACAACAATTTGCTTTGTGATAATCAGTTTGGTTTCCGTCGAAAACGCTCTACAATTCAAACAATTTTAAGAATTATTGATAACATAATTTTGGGCCTTGAAGAGGGTCACATTACATCTATCACTCTTTGCGATCTTGCTAAAGCCTTGGATTGTGTATCACATGATATTTTTCTTAAAAAACTAGAATATTATGGTATACCGGAATCTACTCTTTTACTAATAAAATCTTACCTGGAAAATCGTTTTCAAAGTGTTTTCATTGATGGGAAAAAATCTGACTTCAACATAGTACTACATGATGTACCTCAAGGATCTATTTTAGGTCCATTTTTCTTTATTGTCTATGTAAATGACTTTTTGCGGCCATCAAATAGTGTACTTTTTGCTGACGACACTACATTTATAAGAAAACATAAAGACTTACATGTTCTTAACCAAATTAGTGACTTAAATCTCTTAAATGCAGAAGATTGGTTTGCTCTCAATAACTTACTTTTAAAGAAAGATAAAACTCAGCAATTAATTATCTCTAGTAATAAAGCTTAAGTAAAAAATAAGTCAGTTTCTCTCTTGGGTATGCAAATTGATGATTCTCTAAACGGAACTTCACACTTGAATCATTATGCAAAAGATTAGCTAGCTTTATTTTTCTTCTTCGGGTATTGAAACCTCCCATTGATAAGCCTACGCTGAGATCAGTTTATTTTGCTCTATTTCATTCTGTTATTTCTTATGGCATAGTTTGGTGGGGAAACTTCGCAGCTGCTCTTAAAGTTTTTGGACTCCAAAAAACTGCAATTAGAATAATTTCTGGTGTAGGTTATAGAGATTACTGTAAATCAATTTTTCTTGATTTAGGAATTATGTACCTTCCTTGTCTATTTATTTATTTTAACTCTTGTTGAAATTCAGAAAAATAAACTTTCGTTACCGAAAAATGGTGATTATCACACCTACGAGACTAATTCTGCCTCACTTTTACGAAAACCTTGTTTAAAACTACAAAAGTCTATTAAAAACTCAGTCAATTTTGATTATTATAATGTTCTGCCCGAAAATATAAAGAATCTGGACAGCAAAAAATTTAAAACTAAAATTAAATTGTTTTTATTCAACTAAAGATTATTTAATTTTTGATTTTTCTGAGTTTAACATGGAAAACACTGAAAATTTTAATTAATTTTTTTATCCTACAGTATTTATTTTGTACTGTACAATTTGTTGTAATTTATTTTTGACGTACTATAAACACTTTGTGTATGATATAGTAAATAAATACAAATACAAATACAAATAGAAGTAAATTTTGCGCAAGTTTTACTTGAAAAAAAAATCAAAATAATGATAAGTATAGCCGTAAAAAATAAAATATCTCAAATCAAGTTATCAAAATATGAAAAAACTCACATTTTAGATATATTTAAAGTAAAAACCTGGGACACTAAAAATATACGGTAATAAATTGTACTTTTGTATATATTTATTTCACTGCGAAGCCGTATACATTTCCGAAGTATCAGGAAAGCAGTTCCATATAGACGGTAGACGAATTTCTTCATATTTAACTGCAGATCCATATACGTTTCTGAATCATCAAAATAATTAAGAATTTGAGAAATAATATTCCACTGTGGACCCATGTTGGTCAGTTTTATTGAAAATGAATGATATATTTTATACATGAATTTGGTGACAGTAAATAATGTTGGCGGGTAAAAAATCGGTCTGCAGAAAGTGTTCGAAAACTATTGGAAAAAGTGTATATAAAATAAAATGCAGTGGCCAGTGTGGTCTTCTTTTTCATGCAGAGTGTGCGGGTATAAAAGAATGTGATGCATAAAACTAAACAACTTTGGATTTGCTCAAACTGTCAATAGTGTAGTCAACATGACACGGGTATCTATTAGCAGCACTTTGAGTGCAGGCAATCAGAAATTCGTAGATGGCAAACAAGCTGAGGTAAGCATGGCGCAACTATATTAAGAGCTGCAATCACTAAGGGAAGAAGTACGTAATTTGCAACTATCTATGAATTTTATAAATGAAAAATTTGAAGAAGAAAGGATGAAAAATTTAGTATTTCAGCTTTCAGGACATGATACAGGAAATAAAATAAGAAAATATCAAATTACGAGAAGATGTACATAAATTAAAAGCTCACATCGCTGTGGAAGAAAACACTAAACGTGAAAAAAATTTAGTAATTGAAAAGTAATTTGCAAAGTTCCTGAAGAGAAAAATGAGGATATACAAGGCAAATTAAACAAGATTTTTGAGCATATTAAAAAAAAATGTAGAGAAGCGAAATAAAATCCTGAAAAGGAAAATAGAAAATCAAAATTTAAATACAGAAATCTGTAAGATTGACGGTCTTAGATCTCTCATTTTTATCAATGAAGATCTCCATCACTTCTCAGCAAAACAACTGACCTAAAAGATGGTTATGGATTTACGCCAGAAGGAATGAAGGTGATCGGGCTCATCGCATACGAACCGAAGAAGATATAGAATCCTTAAAAGAAGGTTCTGAAGATTAGTGTTTTTTCTCTTTTCTTATCATATATCATAGTTATGTATTAGTAAAACAAAACAAACGATTATTAAATTCAATATAAATATATTTTACTTATCACAAGTTTTCGTAATAAACAAAATGAGCTAACTACACAACTATAAGACAAAATAATTTTCCAGATGTCATTGCTATAACAGAAACCTGATTAAACGGCAATTAAATTCAGTTTTATAATTTCAATCACTACAATAGATCACATTGTTGCAGATCTGGAAGAGGTGGAGGTGTGTCCTTTTATATAATGAATCACATACAATTTGCAGTTATTGAAAATGTCACCTACAAGAATATTGACACTATTGTCATCAAAGTTAAGAACATTATTTATATTGTAATTTACCGACCGCCTGATATAAATATAATAATAATTATTATTATTATTTAACCGAGTAGCAATACAGCACGGTACGTCTGGGATATAAATAATTACATAATATAAAATACATAGATATAATTGTACATAAAAGTCATTAAATTAATGGATTGAGACTCTCAGTATTACAAAAAACAAAAGAATTTCAATGTTTAAAAATTTTTGTCCTCTAGATACTCCTCTACACTGTAGTAACTTTTATTAACCAATTTTTCAGATATAACAGATTTAAACTTTTTAGTGTTCAAATATTTTATACCTTGTGGCAATTTATTATATAGTTTTAAATTAATATCGTTAATATTAGCATTTCTGGTTGATAGTCTAGAAACAACTAAATCATTGTTTTTTCTTGTTTCATACTTTTGAATCTCGGCATGAGTTTTGAAGCTAGCAATGTTTTTCTTTATATAAATTAAACAATACACTATGTATTGCGAATAGAGTGTAATAATACTATTATTCTTGAAGAGCTCTTTACAAGAATGAGTTAGACTTACTCCAGATATGATTCTAAGTGCCTTTTTTGCATTATAAATATTTTGCTCGCATGTGGTGATTGACCCCAAATCAGTAACCCATACGACATGACAAAATGAAATAATGCAAAATAAGCAATTTTAGCCGCAGGAAAACTTACTATATTGTATATTTTACGCAGTGCATACAAACAAGCTGCTAATTTGTTACAGGTTACATCGATATTGCTCTTCCAGTTCAGATTTTCCTGCAGATGCATTCCTAGATATTTTACTTTAAAATCATTACTACTTGCATTAGAATTGACAAAATCAACAATATGTGTCTTATCTCTATTCAGAAGTAATAAGTTAGCTGCAGACCATTCTGTAGCTTTGTGTAAAACTTCATTACAAGTTTCTTCGAGAGAATTAGTGCAAGAACTATGATTTACGAAACTTGTATCATCCGCAAATTGAATTGTTCTTGTATCCATATTCACTTGTAAATCATTAACGTATATTGTGAATAATAAGGGCCCTAGAATGCTTTCCTGTGGAATACCTTTATAAATATTTTTCGTACTACTTTTGGTATCATTTATTGATACAATTTGCTGTCGATCAAATAAATAAGAATGTAGTAGTTCGAGAGTAACTCCTCGTACTCCATAATGCTCTAATTTTGCAAGTAGTATTTCGTACGATATGCTATCACATGCTTTAATCAAATCAACAAATACCGCTCTACATGATTCTTTAAAAGACACTCTTGATTACATAGATAATTTGCTAGAGAAATACCAAAGAAATTGTATTGTACTAGGAGACTTTAACATTGATCTTCTAAAGCAAAATAAAATTATTACACAGTACATAGATATTATCCGGTATCGGGACAATATCCCCTCGGACATTATCCCCCCGGACAATACCCCTCCGGACAAAATCCCCCCTGGACATTATCCCCCTGGACAATATCCCCCCTCGGACAACATCCCCATAGAAAATATCCCCCTGCCAACATCCCCCTACGCAAAATGTGTTTTATTAATTTTGCAAATTAAAAAAAAACACTGTTGTTGTTTAAGTGTATTACCTACACATTTTAATAACTATTAGTTTATGTTAAAAGAACGATGTTCTGTTGGACTCAAGAAGGGTTTTGTTAGCATAGATTACTGTTATGTCAAAAAAACGGAGTTCTGTTGGACTCAAGAAGGGTTTTGCTAGCATAGATTAGGTTATGTCAAAAAACTGAGTTCTGTTGGACTCAAGAAGGGGTTTGTTAGCATAATAATAATAATAATAATAATAATAATTTATTTGACCACATTACATTAAATGTTTGTAGCAAGTCATGGAGTTTACAGATACAAATATAAAAAATACATAATTTATATTCCAGTGCTGATCAAAGCAAAGTATTCATCGCTAGAATAGAAACAGTGTTGCAAGAGTAATACCTTTATTTTAGCTTTAAAGTTATTTTTATTTAAATTTTTGATAGTTTCAGGTAGTACATTGTATAATTTTACGTGCAATGAATTTTTTTGTGTTTGATTTAGTCTAAATCTTTGTGTTTGTAATAAATTAGCAGACCTAGTGTTATAATTATGACGGTCCGATACAAGTTCATAATTATTGATATTAGAATGTATCTCAAGTAAGGTATGATAAATAAATAATGTTGGTAGAGGCATTATTTTTAACTTAATAAAAAGAGGTTGGCAATGCTCTCTAGAATGAACCCCTTCAATTATTCTGATAGCTCGTTTCTGCATTATAAAAACTCTGTTGGCGTGTGATGAGTTTCCCCATAACACAACCCCATAACTTATTACTGAGTGGAATAAAGAAAAGTATGATACCTTTAGAGTTTCAAAGTTTACACATTGCTTCAATCTTCTTAACAAGAAAATGTCTTTTGCAAGCTTAGGCAATAAATTCTCAACTTGTGGAAGCCACGTCAAACCATCATCAATGAGCAAACCTAATACATTCACAAAAACACCCTTTTTCATAGCTTGATTTGATGATATAATTAAATTCTGTGTTTTTTCATCATTAAGTTTTAATTTATTTGCTAAAAACCATGTTTCCGCACGTTTGTAATTTTGATCGGAAATTTCAGATAAAGTTTTGATATTCTTGTGTGATGTTATGAGGGTCGTGTCATCTGCGAACAGGACGCTTTTAACTGGATTCATGAATGCTGGAAAGTCATTAACATATATTAAAAAGAATAACGGTCCTAAAATCGTGCCCTGAAAAATTCCATGTTCGATTAATTTCGGATTTGAAACGTTATTATCGACGAACACTTGTTGTTTTCGGTTTCGCAGATACGAATCAAAAAATAAGAGAGAAGTACCAGTAATTCCGTAGTGTTGAAGTTTTTGTGTCAGTAAATTATGAGATACACAGTCAAAGGCCTTAGAGAGGTCACACAAAGTGTTGGATGTGTGGCATCCCTCCTCCAGACCTTCGACTATGTTGCTTAAAATCCTCAATACAGCACGTATGGTTGAACAATTTTTTCGGAAGCCATATTGGCTTTCATTGAATATGGAGTTCGATTCAAAATATTCCAGCAATCTGTTTTTAATAATTTTTTCAAACAATTTAGAAAATATTGGAATAATTGATATAGGCCTGTAATTGTCCACCTTAGTGGGATCACCTTTCTTATATAACGGAATTACTTTAGTCTGTTTAAAGACGTCAGGAAAATTGCAATCTGTTAAGCATTTATTAAAAATGAATGTCAAGTAAGGTAAGATTAACTCAATACTTTCCTTTAGAATAAACATATTTATATCGAAAATATCCGGACAAGTCGAATAATTTAGTGATAAGAAAGCATTCAAGACCAAGATTAGGTTATGTCAAAAAACTGAGTTCTGTTGGACTCAAGAAGGAGTTTGTTAGCATAGATTAGGTTATGTCAAAAAACTGAGTTCTGTTGGACTCAAGAAGGGTTTTGTTAGCATAGATTAGTTTATTATAATTAAAACACATTTTGCGTAGGGGGATGTTGGCAGGGGGATATTTTTAAGGGGGTGTTGTCCAGGGGGAAATTGTCCGAGGGGGGATATTGTCTAGGGGAATAATGTCCGGGGGGGATGTTGTCCGGGGGATATTGTCCTGGGGGAAATTGTTCGGGGGGAAATTGTCCTAGAACCATATTATCTGTAGTAATGAATTTGAAATTAATAATACAGTTACACCAGAAGCATCTACCAGAAATACAGCTATTATAGACCATGAATACAGGTAGTATCAAAAATTGTAAAATTAATGTTATTGTCCAAATAACAGGATTATCGGACCATAATATTATTCAAATATATTGTAACAAATTAGCGATTCAAAAACTAAGCAACGAAATATATAAAACTATAATTGATTATAAGAGTTACAGAAACGAATTTATTAATAAAACAAGAACAATAAATGTGAACCATTTTGAAACTTTACAAAAAATTATACAGGAGACTAAAGAAAAATGCAGCAAAAAAATAAACATATATATTAGACTTAATAAAAGAATAATATATAATATAATATAGAATAATATACCAATCTGGAATACTAAATCTATCTATTTAAGATCATGCGATGGAAATGAAATCTTAAACATAGTACGAGAACTGAATAGCAATACTAGTCCAGGAATAGATAATATAAGTTCTAAAGACATAACTTCTGTTTAAGATATAGTAGTTCCTATAATAACTAAGCTAGTAAATAATGTCATTGATGAGGGGAAATTTTCAGACACGTTAAAGATAAGTAAAGACATCCCAATATACAAATCTGGGAAAAAAAACTGTGCCTAATAACTACAGACCTATATCTTTGTTGAGTATTTTCTCAAAGATTATAGAGAAAATATTAAAGAAGAGAATAATCGACTTTATTAATAATACTATAAAGTTTGATACACATCAGTATAGTCAAAACAATTCCAGTACCCAATCCACTGTGGCAGATTTCACTACACAAATCTTAAAAGAAATTGACTCTGGAAACCAAGTTGCATCAATTTTCATTGACTTCTCGAAAGCGTTTGACACTATTGACACCTCGCGAATTGTAGAGAAGCTCGATTAAATTAGGATACGAGGGACAGCACTTCAACTAATCGAAAGTTACATCAACAATCAAGGGCGGATCTAGACGATGTTCTTACGAGGGTATTGATATGAAAAGTGATTTAAAAAATGCGCCGAAGGTGAAATTTTTACCTCTCGCACGTTTTAGGGTCTCTACAATACGAATTTACTAGTTTCATGATGATGTCTGTGTGCGTATGAATTATGTGACGATTTTTCATTCACGATAACTTAAAAAGTATCAAACCTTTAGTAACCAAATTCCATATTTAAGGTTTTAATTAGGATATTAATACCGGATAAGATTTTTGTAGAAATCCGCAAACCGGAAGTAGTACTTTTTGAAGCTTGATATAGTTTTCCTTAAATAAATTGGTACCTACATTATTTATTTGACAATTTTTGCAATTAAAAATAAAAGAATATATTATCTATGGGTATACAGTTAATTTTAAATACAATTTACTGAATGTTGTAGTATTTAACAACAAAATAAAGTACAATTCCTTATTGTCTCGTTCCTTGTTCTTTCCAACCTTGATTATCGACTACTTCGTCTCCAGAAATCCTTTTCGGTGGCCAATAGTTTTCCTTTTTTCCCTTTATTTATATCCCATACTTCTAAGCCATATGTTACAACGCTTTGAACCAGAGATGCATATATTTTCTTTTTTGTGTTCATTCGAATGTCCTTATCCCATAGGATAGAGTTTAACGTTCTAATCATTTGCCTTCCTTTATTCACTCTGGTATTAATTTCTGTATCACTTGTTCCATGCTTATTCATTCCAGTACCGAGATATTTGTATGTACTTACACCCAAAATCTTTTCATTTTCAAGTTCAAGATCTCTCTCTTCTCTGGTTTTTTTCATATTGATTCGAAGTCCTGTTTGCGTATATTGTTCCTGAAGTTTTCTAAACATGAAATTTAGGTCGTCTTCGTCCACTGCGATTATAACTTGGTCGTCCGCGAAGAATAGACTGTAGAGTAAATTGCCATCTATGAAGATAATTACTCGACTGGTTAATGAATGAGGTAGAAAATTACTCGAAATGCAGTCATATATATACTTTATTCACGAATCCGACTTATGCCTTCATCAGGGGATGGTGAAAATTTGTAAGCAATATTAATGTACATGGTAAAATCAGTTTCAATGTAGTGTGAAAAAAAAAATTCTTATAAAAAGTTTTATAAATTGCATCTAACATGCACCGCATCACAAAGAACAATGGCGAACATTCGCCATTGTTCTTCGTGTCCGAAAACTGTCATAATAGTAATACTAGACAAGCTAGTCATATTAGAACAATTAAATGTAGTAGTGTTAAGGCTTACTACTCAACATACAATAATTGTATCGGAATGTATAATTCAATTAATGAAAACTTAAAAATAATCAAAAATATAAAAACATTTGGGCACTACGTAGAAGAATTTATTAAACCAAGTAATTTATATATATATATATATATATATATATATATATATATATATATATATATATATATATATATATATATATATATGTCGGAGTAAGAGCGGAGCGGACCATAGATGATCAGTTACGTGAACAACAAAACTACTAAAAGCGCAATTAATTTAATAGTTAACTAATCTAAACACCAAATAAATCACACATTCACCACTCATGTCATGAACCAGTTAAACGTGATCTACAAACTATGACGATAAGGAATGGTGGCAATTCCTGGGCACGTGCTACTCGCATCAGAGCATATTCAAGACTGCCGATCTCCGGCTCATTCCACACCTAGCACGTAATCCCAGACTTCGCCCAAGTGTACTAATAATAATAACGTAATCGAACAAACAAACACGATCATAACTTCATTAGCACACTTGCATTCCTATCATTAATTATTATTACAATCAACATGATTGCTAACCCCGACACGGCCAACCTGACATATCACACGTCCTCGTGTGATGCTTCTGAAAAGAGAATCTGATTCAAACAGTATCAATATCAGCTCGGCCTCCCTGACCTATATCTCAAATCTAAGAAAACTATGAAACTCATCTATCCAGCAACTGTTACGGTTAACAAGCTAAAGTAAGACGTAGTAGGTAGTGACAATTGCTAACAAAAATAACTAAACTATCTGTATGCCATATCTCTATTTCCAATTACTATCCAATTCATTATTTCAATTTCTAACAAATCACTTAGTCTCACCGAGACCTTTAAACCATTCGGAGTCACCTCAGTGCACTCACGTTGGAAACCACCTCAGTGCACTTCATCGTTGGGAGCCACCTCAGTGCACTCACGTTGGAACCCACCTCTGTGCAGTTCATTGTTGGGAGCCACCTCAGTGCACTCACGTTGGAAGCCACCTCAGTGCACTTCATCGTTGGGAGCCACCTCAGTGCACTCACGTTGGAAGCCACCTCAGTGCACTTCATCGTTGGGAGCCACCTCAGTGCACTTCATCGTTGGGAGCCACCTCAGTGCACTCACGTTGGAACCCACCTCAGTGCACTCACGTTGGAACCCACCTCAGTGCAGTTCATTGTTGGGAGCCACCTCAGTGCACTCACGTTGGAAGCCACCTCAGTGCACTCACGTTGGAAGCCACCTCAGTGCACTTCATCGTTGGGAGCCACCTCAGTGCACTCACGTTGGAACCCACCTCAGTGCAGTTCATTGTTGGGAGCCACCTCAGTGCACTCACGTTGGAAGCCACCTCAGTGCACTTCATCGTTGGGAGCCACCTCAGTGCACTCACGTTGGGAGCCACCTCAGTGTACTCACGTTGGAACCCACCTCCGTGCAGTTCATTGTTGGGAGCCACCTCAGTGCACTCACGTTGGAAGCCACCTCAGTGCACTTCATCTTCTCACAGACTCAGGGCATCAACCACAGTGCCAGACGCAAAACCATAATTCCATCACAACGACGCTTAACCCCAAAGGGGGAAGGCCAATCACCACTTCACAGCATATGCTACCACAACTGTGGTACATAGCCAATCAACTAGACTCTCTACTTACTTTTTGTTTACGTTTACTACTCTGATCTATTTTACTCGCTTGGCATTTAGACATCTTTCTTACAACCACACATTTGTTGTACTAACGGTTTATCTTTCACTTTAGCAATGTCAACTACCAAAAGGAAACATTTCTTCCGGGACTTCCGTATAACTTCAAAAGTTCAGGGACGGTGTTACCCATTTACCACTTAAGGCACTACTGTATAACTTCAAAAGTTCAGTGACAGCGTCTACCAAAAGGAAACATTTCTTTTAGCAAGTTAATAGTAAAATATCTCTTAACAGTCATATCTTCTGACCACATCCCAAGCCAAACTCGTAGATGCTCAAGAGCTGTCGTATGCCGTTTACCTGAATGAAGACATAAAAGCTCGAATCTGTAATTTTCAAGAATTCTCGTTATTTGCAAAGGCTCTTTAACTTTCGGTGATAATTTACAATTTCGTTCTCTGGCAGATTTTACTACGTACGACCCAACTGTTAGGCTCGGACCCTTAACTCTTTTAATGTCAAACCTAGTTTTGCTTGTTATAACTTGCAAACACATTCGTTAGTAAGCTAATTCGCGGTCAGCTTGCAAATTTGTCGGATGGAGTATGCTTATGTTAAGATTCAGTTCTTCGGAGAAAATACCCGAGCCTGATCCTGTTCACCATTACACGTTAGTTCAGCATGAAACAATCACAAATTTGGCTTGTAGTAAACAAACATAAGAACTAGAAAAAGAGAATAATTTAACAGTCGCTATTATACTCAGGAAAAACTCATGAAACGATGTTTAATGGGCGGTGCTTAATGGACTGTGAAATTTCTAGAAAGTAATTTTTGGCAATACCATGCAGGGTCTATTTCACTGGCGAAAGCATTGGCTTTGGACTACAAGGCGAAGTGTATAATCCTGCGTAGCTAATACATCGGCCTTGATAGACATCCAGAGCCGCTATGAATGTAGTGCGCATTGCACATGTTACTGCTAAGAAAGTTGAACAGTGATATAATGACATTATGGACTTTTCAAAATACACGATATTATTCACTAGTACCTACAGCATAATCACGAACACAATTTGATACTAAGCGCGTCAAAACCCTCGTCCATAGAGGTAAATACCTAAACGAACAAACTCTCAACTTCCACATACCATTCTTATCAATTTGATTATTCGTAGTATGACACGAAATTGACATCTAAGTAACAGAGGTAATTCTACTTGAACTTTGTTGGAATTAATATTTACAGGCAATTCAATTCTCTACAAATTTTATTAAGGAGATAATTAGAGATCTCTTGAAACATCTCTATTTTCCACACCGGTCAATCACTCGAAAAAGTAGCTCTTGCATTCAACATTAAAATCAACAGCTTGTAACAAAGCTCATCATCTAAGAACTTTAAATGTTTGACTTTATTTAACGTGACAATATGTGACAAATCACTAATGATAATTAACTTACAGCTATCAGTGAAATGCTGAAATAATTTTATAACATTGGCGAAACTAAGTAATTCGTGCTCATATAAGATTTATAAAGTTTCAGGTATGAATGTCCGTTTGACGCACATAGTCCAAGTTAAACCTAATTCAATAACATCAAATTCACATGTCAGAATAAATGTGATTTTCGTACAAAATTTTAAAGAGCAGTTCATCTATGAAGTAAATTCATGATCTAAGAGAGATTTCTGAAACTAAAGGGTTAAACTCTTAACTAAAGGGTTAAACTCTTTCAGGAGGGTCAGTTTATAAAACGATTGGGCAGTCAATACCTCTAACTTACAAGAATTTAGTTTTAACTTACTGTCTGCCTTGCTTATAAAAGGAACTGTACCTGATCTTTAGTAACAGAGGTCATAACGAATAACTAACATAGGTTAACACCTCTGAAAACAACAAACGTAGTATTTGGGACAATCTCTAACTGGATCGGTAATAAACAAAAGCCATCTAAATACGAAAAAACATAATTACAAGATTATTTAATGCCTTTGATCTTTCATGTCACTAATAAATTCTAATCTGCTACAAAGTGTATTACGAAATCACATTATCTAAATTCTTTCTCAATATTCAAATAGAAATACTTCCTTCAATTAACGAACATTTAGCCTTGCAATTATTATGAAATTAAAAGACTCACCAGACTCACAGAGTTATCAATTCGACTCGTCTCTCTGCGGGCGCAATGCTATAACTACCACCTACCTTACCGCTGTTACTATACTATCAACTACCTCCGCTATGCAAATACAAGTCTAGATGCAAGTAGACTAAGTTCTGTTTCCGTGTTCAATATGTTCAGATCCCACTTCTGATGTCGGAGTAAGAGCGGAGCGGACCATAGATGATCAGTTACGTGAACAACAAAACTACTAAAAGCGCAATTAATGGAATAGTTAACTAATCTAAACACCAAATAAATCACACATTCACCACTCATGTCATGAACCAGTTAAACGTGATCTACAAACTATGACGATAAGGAATGGTGGCAATTCCTGGGCACGTGCTACTCGCATCAGAGCATATTCAAGACTGCCGATCTCCGGCTCATTCCACACGTAGCACGTAATCCCAGACTTCGCCCAAGTGTACTAATAATAATAACGTAATCGAACAAACAAACACGATCATAACTTCATTAGCACACTTGCATTCCTATCATTAATTATTATTACAATCAACATGATTGCTAATCCCGACATATATATATATATATATATATATATATATATATATATATATATATATATATATATATATATATATATATATATATATATATATATATATATAACTGTGTATCATGTTAATTTATTGTATTAACCCTTACGTCCCGGATGGGGGTAAATCAGTGACCCCACTAATATATTTCTAGTTCTAGAACTTTTATTGTTGACACTTGGCAGCTCTTCGTCAAGCTATGTGTCACTAAAGGTTTTGTGGTTATGTTAACCAGTTTGAAATGTGAATAACTATCGTTAAATACAAATTATTAATGAAAAAGGTATAAGGCGGCAGTAAGTTACCCCGCTTCGGGTGGTAAGTAATGACACTTGCAACAGGTGTATTTGCATGCAACATAGGCAAATCAAAAAGGCAAATATCTGCAAACAATCTTGTAGTCAGACCACAAATTAACAGTTCTTATTTAAAAATTATATGACTTCTATTACTATATTTAAGGTGCGATCAAAGTGCAATTCTGTTTTATAATGTTGTAGAAATGTATTACTTTATTTTATGTTAACATTGTTAATTATAGTGAAATATATTTAAGAAATTGTATAAATTTTTTTTGTTTTGCATTTCAAATTATTTATGTTTACATTTGTGTAATAAAAACCGCCTAAATATTAAATTTCTCTGGGGGTAACCAAGTGACCCCCATCCGGCTTTTACGTTGGTGAGAGACCATCCGGGACGTAAGGGTTAAGCGCTATATGAAATTTTTTTACCAGAATATGTGATATTTTATTCTTACTTATGTATAAATGAAATTTGAATTTAATTTTAAACTTAAAATTGTATATATTGTAAAAATATTATTTACTGTTTGCATAATTATATATGTAACAAGGATCTGGATATCAGTGCCAAGCACTGCCTACAGATTCCAAAATGGATATTTAAATAAATAAATAAATAAACATAGTTTATTTGATTCAAAGACAGTTTCGTAATATTACAATATACCTAGTGATGTATATACCTAATAAACGATAGTCAGTAACCGGTTATTTTTTAAAAATTATTTGATATCACATTCGATTCCCGGAAATTTCATCGCAGGAAAATTCATCGCGGAAACTTCATCGCGGAAAGTTAATCGCAGGAAAATTCATCGCGGGGAAAATTCATCGCGAGGTAAATTAATCGCAGGAAAGTTCATCGCGGGGTAAATTCATCGCGAGGTAAATTCATTGCGGGCAAGTTCATCGCGGGAAAGTTCATCGCGGGGAAAATTCATCGC
The DNA here is from genome assembly GCA_947534325.1 of Agonum fuliginosum. Classification (NCBI taxonomy): domain Eukaryota; kingdom Metazoa; phylum Arthropoda; class Insecta; order Coleoptera; family Carabidae; genus Agonum; species Agonum fuliginosum. Next base: position 18,512,812 of record OX384030.1, on the reverse strand, counting down.
GGGAAAGTTAATCGCGGACAAGTTCATCGCGGAGAAAATTCATCGCGAGGTAAATTAATCGCGGGAAAGATCATCGCGAAATAAATTCATCGCGAAGTAACTTAATTACGTAAAAGTTCATCGCGATGATAATTAATCGCCAAAAAATTAATTTCAGACATATTCATGATCTGTAAATTCTTCTTTGCAGACAAATAAATCACAATGTTGCGTGTTATTAACACAACAGTTGCATAAGCGCAGAAGTGCACATTTGAAAAGCACGATGGTTTTAGGGATTGTAGGTACGACAGTTTTTCTACAATATTTTTTGAATTTTTTAAAACTAGAAAATATTTCTGCCTAACATTTTTCTGAACTTAACCCCATCATACTCTAAGAGTATTTTTAACAATATTTTTTGCATTTTTTAAAACTAGAAAATATTCTTGCCTAACATTTTTCTGAACTTAACCCCATCATACTCGAAGAGTATTTTTAACAAGATTTTTTGAATTTTTTAAAACTAGAAAATATTCGTGCCTAACATTTTTCTGAACATAACCCCAACATACTCGAAGAGTAGGTATTTTTAACAATATTTTTTGAATTTTTTAAAACTAGAAAATATTTTTGCCTAACATTTTTCTGAACTTAACTTACTCGAAGAGTAAATGCCACACCACCGAAAACCACAGCGTATAAAAACCATAACCACACGTCCGAAAAACCACAGCGTATAAAAGTTCCCGCACCACAATGTCCAGCTACCCATATACCAATTTTCACACTTCGATTTGCACATTTGTACCCAAACTAATCAATACTAACAAAACCCTAATTGAGTCCAACAGATCTCCGTTTTTTAAAAATAAACTAATCAATACTAACAAAACCCTAATTGAGTCCAACAGAACTCCGTTTTTTTAAAATAAACTAATCAATACTAACAAAATCCTAATTGAGTTCAACAGAACTCCGTTTTTAAAAAAATAAACTAATCAATACTAACAAAACCCAAATTGAGTCCAACAGAACTCCGTTTTTTGACATAAACTAGTCAATACTAACAAAACCCTAATTGAGTCCAACAGAACTCCGTTTTTTTGACATAAACTAATCAATACTAACAAAACCCTAATTGAGTCCAACAGAACTCCGTTTTTTTGACATAAACTAATCAATACTAACAAAACCCTAATTGAGTCCAACAGAACTCCGTTTTTTTGACATAAACTAATCAATACTAACAAAACCCTAATTGAATCCAACAGAACTCCGTTTTCTTGACATAAACTAATCAATACTAACAAAACCCTAATTGAGTCCAACAGAACTCCGTTTTTTTGACATAAACTAATCAATACTAACAAAACCCTAATTGAGTCCAACAGAACTCCGTTTTTTTGACATAAACTAATCAATACTAACAAAACCCTAATTGAGTCCAACAGAACTTTGTTACACCAGTTGGGTATACCTGAGGCCTGAGGTATTAAATATATTCAGGTGTTATTGAGTTTCTATATCTTTCTTCGAAATTTGCAGTATTACACTTTTGTTTCTTAGCTATTGATGTTGTGAGCGAATGGTAAATGACTTTTTAATCCTATTATAGAAATTGTAAGCCAAAGAACACCTGCAAACGTTAGAATTTTATGAACTTTCTTCAAGTGCAGTTTGTAAGGGAAAATATTAAATTTCATATTATAAAATAATTCGTGATCAATAAGGATTAACATAACACAACATACCATTCCACATTACTACAATAAATATATTCGCGATGAATTTTCTCCGCGATGAACTTTCTCGCGATTAATTTACCTTGCGATGAATTTTCCCCGCGATGAATTTTCCCCGCGATGAATTTTCCCCGCGATGAACATTCCCGCGATGAACTTTCTCGCGATTAATTTACCTCGCGATGAATTTTCCCCGCGATGAACTTTCCCGCGATTAACTTGCCCGCGATGAATTTACCTCGCGATGAATTTACCCCGCGATGAACTTTACCGCGATGAACTTTCCTGCGATTAATTTACCTCGCGATGAATTTTCCCCGCGATGAATTTTCCTGCGATTAACTTTCCGCGATGAACTTTCCGCGATGAATTTTCCTGCGATGAATTGTCTGGACACGATCACATTCTGGACAATTCTACGAGTGAAATAACATATTATATTATACCCTGCTATACATAATATCTTGAATATTGATAATAATATTGTATTATGCAACTAATAATTAACAATTTATTTTATTTCAATTTTTTATAATATATATTTCCAAATTAACGTCTCTATATTACCCATTTTTGACAATATTATGTTATTGGTTATTAGACTAATCACTTAATTAGTTTACAAACGTCAAGTTAACTACGTTTTCAGTGATATGTTTACGTACGCCGTTAATACATTTTATACGTACTCAATACGCATGTGCACGGACATTTTCAAAAATGACCGGTCATTTATTTATTTTACCTGACCAAATATGTGACTTGACCGGTCACGGTAAGTGACCTACATCACTATTATAATATAATAAGTCCGGTCAGTATGCGAATAATCCATGAAATTTTATTAATATAAAAATGTTATGCGTACCAGCTTTCCACTGTTTACTATGTGTGATTAACTTTCAAATAGTCAGTAGTTGTTTGGAGGCTAATCGTTCATGTATCAAGTACGCAAAATAGAGTTTTAGAGGACGAATTTGTTTACGGACGAGGCGCAAGCCGAGTCCTTCGATTAGATATTGTGTACGTGTAGCATACATAATTTTCTAGTAACTAAATTAAAGTTTAGTAACTATACGATATTATTCTAAAATATAAGTTTAAAATAAAATTTCGTAAAACTTACGCGATGAAACAATAAAAACCAGTGAAAATAGTCTTATAGATTTAGAAAATGTATTGTCCAGTTTAAGGGATGGTCCACATAAATATTAGGTAACAAAGCTACAGTTGAAGCAAAATAATATCCTATGCAGCAAAGGGAGAAGCAGTCTACTCGTAGCGATATACGTAAATGTTAGTTAGGTGATAATTATATGATAAACCGTGATAAACAGAGTAAATAAAAAATTGTAAATAATTATAAAATAGTGCCAATATTTTAACTTGAATCGATGCAAATAAATACGCTTGAAGGGCTTAGTTAACTTCATTAGACCAGAAGTTACGTGATTTATGATCAAAGAATAGTAAATTTTAACCAATATTTAGTTACACCAAAATTGAGAAAAAGGCATATAACAATATAACATAATATAATAATTAATCAATTTAATCAGAACATACGTTTGAATATGATAAGCATCTTTGTGAACTAGGAATAATAATAATTTTGAATGTACTTACAGTTATGCAGTGATACAAATAAATACAAACAATTGATTTGATAACAATACAAACGTACTCTACTCTACAGGGTGTTCATTTTAAGTGGCGCACCATTGCTAACTCGAGAACCATAAGAGTTACGAAGTTGGTTAAATTAGCAAACAATTTCTATTTTATATGACTACTGTAATGAACGAAACAAAAAAATTTTTGGAGCAGTGGTTCTCAAACTACGGGGTGCAACTTTCTTATTTCAAATAGGGACCTATTTTTTTTATTTACTTATTCGATTCAGTGTTTTTTTCTGAATTCAACGAGATATTAGTTTAATACCCTTGCATAACAAAAAAATAAGAAAAACTATATTGAAAATTATGATAATTTAATTAAAATCTGATTGTTAGTTAGTGTTATGGAAGAAAACAATTGAATATTTTGTTTCATATTAATTGTTAGTGAAAAAGATTCTAGTATACTACACTGATCAGACCAAATAAGGTCGAAACACGTGTCCGTAGTTACCGCCACCTTACACCCTACTGAGTACTTAGTGCCCTGAACTCAAACACACAGTAGCGGTCGTGATCTCCTGATTAAAATCAAAGAATATTTTTCATTATCAAATAACAATTAATATGAAACAAAAATTCATTTGTTTTCTTTCATAGCACTCTTGTAACAATCAGATTTTAATTAAATTATCATAATTTTCAATAGCGTTTTTCTCATGTTTTTGTTATACCAGGGTATGAAACTAATATCTCGTTGAATTCAGAAAAAAATACTGAATCGAATAAACGAATAAAAAAAATAGGTCCCCATTTGAAATAAGAAAGTTGCACCCCGTAGTTTGAGAACCACTGGTCTAAAAAAATTTTTGTTTCGTTCATTAAAGTAGTCATGTAAAATAGAAATTGTTTGCTAATTTAACCAACTTCGTAGTTCTTATACTTCTCGAGATAGCAATGGTGCGCCACTTAAAATGAACACCCTGTATATAATTGTTGTCCAACATAAGCGATTTTTGGTATGAAAATATGTTACAATACAAAGCCTTGGTAATGGAAAGCGTTATTAAGCCTGGCTAAAAAAATGTTTAAATTACATCGTGTAATGTATCATTATCAAAGCTAGGTAGCTTGTGTTTAGCAACAAAACTTTTTAAACAGCACTAAATAAATGTGAAAACTTGGTATTTGACAATATGAGATTTATAAAAAGCAATAATATTGAAAAACACTATGCAAATTATTAAAATTAAAATAGAGTAGCGCAATGCGTTAAACTTTTAATTGTGAAAAACTAAACTTTCTAAAATAATGTGGCCCTAAGAGGCGTTTTAAGTTAAAGCAGAAAAATCGTGCAGTTACTACCAAGCGAAAGCAATGAACAACTTATAATAATACTAATATTATTAATACTACATGAATGAAAAGTAACTAAAAACTAAGAAAATGTTTGGTAAGACGCTCGTCATATTGCGCGCCAGTTGTCGGAGAGGCTCGGTGTTCACCAGCTGAAAGCAGTGGCGTCTCAACATATATTTTGTAAGAATTCTGGAGGTTTTAGTTCATAATATATTTATAAAGATGTACAAGTATTTATTACAGAAGAACATTTTATTTCTTCGACTTGGCCCTACATTGCCTTTTCATACCAATAGCAGTGTTTAAGAATCCCTTTGGTTGCCGTACAAAATTGGTTTCTTCCGTCCAGTTGTTTAAGAGTACGTTTCGAAAGTAACATCGGTAAGATGCAGTGAGAATTTAGTGAACTAAAATGAAATTTAGTACCGGCATAAACGGTAGATCGCAGCACATTCAAAATCGCAACTACTTGACTACAGAGGCGCTACTATACGAAATTCAAATATTTACTGTAAAAATATAAATAGAAATTTAAAATTTATAAAAACGAATAAAATCACACGGCTTTTGATTCCAAATTATATTTTAATAAAAAATAGTAGTTTGATATTTTGTTATATTTGTGCTTAGAGCTCGGATTTATATGCAAAAAAAATCAAAAGTACCTATGTGAATTATATATGCACAAAAATATCCAATTATATGCACCAATTTGAACAATATACATATATGCACCAATTTAGAAAATATATGCAAAAAAATATTTTTCAAATTCGTTTGAACAGAAAGAAATTTATTCTGAGTATAAAACAATAATTTAATTGCCGGAAATATTACATTGTACACTGCAAAAACAGTTTATTATTAGATGTTTTTCAAAATTATCTACCAGACATCTACCTGAGTTAAAAAAAATATTAATGTCCCGACGTTAACGTAAAGAGGGCAAAAATACTAAAATTGTTTTATATACAAAATATGTAATATTTCTTATTTCATTAGTATAAAAAGTAAAATATTGAACTAGTGCGCAACAATGTAAATAACATAAAGTGTTACATTGTTGTTGCATTTCGAGGAACCTTCAAATAAACTCGTTTTCTGTGTAACGCCCCGGTCGCCCTGGTACTTGAGTACTGGACCCGTGGACAGGGTCTTATTCTTAAGAGGCCTTTCTACTACCTAAAATTCAGCATAAAATGTAATAACGTAGCGAGTGTTTTGTGGCCAGTACAAGAATGGTAAAATTTTATTTCAAGATGGATTTAATAGAGAAAGAATGGATCTACAGATGTGCCTTTTTAAATTTTAAAAAATTAATTTGTATCATGAAATATAACCGTGTAAAGTTTGCATAAAATAGGATTTTTTTTTTGAATTTTTATATTCATGTACAATTTTTTTATCATTCTTGTACTGGCCACAAAACACTTGCTAAGTTAGTACATTTTATGCTAGATTTTAGGTGGTATCTTATAAACAATCCATTTGTTTATAACAATTACTTAAATAATTAGAGTTAAAAATTATTAAAAATCATTTTTATGTGACTTTAAATAATAAGAATACGAACAAATTGGCATATTTTAAAAAAAATTCATTGCTTTGCATTTTTCATTTTTTTACTTCTTAGATTGTTAATAACAAAGTGGAAAATTAACATTTTTTAAATTTTCCAACGGGGATTTCTTCTAAAGTCTTTCAAAAATAGCTCCAAAAAGTGAAAAAAAATTTGAGGTTTTTAGTAACAATTAGTAGGATTTTTATGTAAATTGAAAGCTTGTAAAAATTTGTTAATAAACAAAAGCATATCTAATACAATAATTGCGGGAAAAACAAAATTTCAGTGGATTTTTATTTATTCAAGTGTCTAAAAGGTATGTGAAATTTTTTTCTTCTTAATATTGATATTTAATGAATTAAAATTATTTTTATTGTTCAAGTGTCCGTACCGGTCGACGCGGACGGAGCGCGCTTCACCCGCTTTTAGCGCTATTTTCGCCTCTAAATTAAAGTTATAAATATTTGCAGGTACGGCTTTTTTTAGGAAATTTCCTGCTCTTTAAGGATCTTTTTTCAAATTTCGGATATCTTTAATAGTTTCGGAGATATTTGCAAAAAACTAAACCCCCGTTTATTTTTTTATTTCATCCTGTGTCAAATTCAAATACTTTACGTCAACAGTTTGAGTCCGGGAAAACGCAAATAACGGCCTTTGTCCGGTAAAGTGTTGGTATAGAAATTAATCAACGCAATAACAATTAAACAATCGCCAAATTGCAGTTGTTAATTATGTTTCGAAAATGTTACTAGATTTGGAGCATTAGGTAAATTATTTTGAAATTAATATTACTGTTTCTTTAAAACAGAATTTGACACAGGATGAAATAAAATACATAACGACATTCGTCCGTGAATTCTTTTAACAATACTCGTTTCGAGTTTCAAGACTCGGCTCCTTCGTCGCCTCGTCTTCAAACGTCTCACTCGTACTGTTAAATATGAATTCCCGGACTTGTAACGTTAATTACTATTACTTAATTGTTTATAACTTTTGCAATTTTTTCCGGCCCCACTTCAAATTTTTCAAAAAGTTTCTAGAGGTCATTCCGAATCGAATGAGCCCTGGATCATAATTTTCGGACTCTACTGACTCTAATTCACCAAAATGGCACTTGTTTACTAGACTACTATGTAAATACCTACATATAAAAAAATTATTTGTTTCTTAAATTATATTGCACGTTCATTTATATTCCAATATTCAAAAATATTGTATAATGTAATTGTAATGCAATGCATGTGATCCGAGCCGGCTACGAGCACAGCCGCCAACGTCTGTGTCCTGTAAAAATTAAAATCTCAAAATCACTCAACGTAGTCGTTGTCGCTAACGCAGTATCTGAATCCCCTCACACCACCAATCCCTCGAATATTGCATGCCGGTAAACTTGTTCTACCACAGCGCTTAGAAAAATCGGCGGCCAAGGGCTGAACTATTTGGGTCTATTTTGAGCATCAAACAGAAATTTTTTATTTCTACATTCATTTGTAAACGATTGCATATTTCTGGACCAAATTTTATATGCATAATATATATAATGGTATCTAGTAAGATGACTAGTTTTTATCAAATTATTTGTTTAAATACTTAACATTTCGAAAATTATTCGGCTTTATACTGTTCAATTAAATACCAAAAATAGTCATTTTACTAGATATTATATTAATTAATACAAATATATAAAAAATATCATATAAAATTTGTTAGTTTTTTAATGAATGTGGAAATAAATCTGTGATACATCAAAACGCACTCTTAAGCCAAATGGCGTAGAAAGAATACGCATAGCTGTGTCTGCCTAAGTGCAGAACACATAGCGTGCGTTTTATTATTGCGTTAACTTAAATAGTTAACAATTTAATATTTTTGCTTCATTGTATTAAAGATGATATTGGCTAACCATCACAGTACCGAAGGCCATTCAAAGAAAAAAAATTGTTAAAGATACACAACAGTAAAAAAACATCCATAACACTATCCAAACACTTAAGATAACGCTCCCAGAAATATCAATACTACCTGCAAATAGAACCCCTCCATGGACTATAAACAAATTCAATACCGACCTCTGAGTAAATGACACACCGTCGACATGCCGCGCCGTACCCATGCCATGCGGTAGAACAGCCACGCGATCTTCATGCCACAGCGTCGACACATACCCCCACAACTGTGTTCACTCCGTAGACAGTCTGTGAGTCTGTTCTGCTTAGGTTTACCGTTGCGTTCGGTAAATAGTATTTGTAATATTTGTTTTTTTGACATAAACTAATCTATGCTAACAAAACCCTTCTTGAGTCCAACAGAACTCCGTTTTTTTACATAAACTAATCTATACTAACAAAACCCTTCTTGAGTCCAACAGAACTCCGTTTTTTTGACATAAACTAATCTATGATAACAAAACCCTTCTGGAGTCCAACAGAACTCGTTTTTTAAACGCCCACAACTACGTAAAGTTCAGCTGACAGCTTGCAGCCAATTTCAGGTTTGGCCGCCAAGTAAAGTTTACCGATAGTATTTTACAATAAATTATACATCTACAATATTGTAAAGTAGTAGGTAATTTATCAAGTTAAATGTATAATTGAACATAATGTAATAATTATTAATACATTAAAATGTAATAATGGCCACCAGCCACCATCTACGATATATTACAAATACTATTTATCGAACGCAACGGTAAACATAAGCAGAACAGACTGTCTACGGAGTGAACACAGTGGTGGGGGTATGTGTCGACGCTGTGGCATGAAGACCGCGTGGCTGTTCTACCGCATGACATGGGTACTGCGCGGCATGTCGACGGTCTGAGCTGATACCCGACCTCTCACTCTACTCAAAATCAGAAGCACCTAGCCAACACTACCTTACCAAATTCAAAGAAATAGTCGCAAAATATCAAAATCTCAACTTCATATACAGGGTGTAACAGCTAAAATAACTTCTATGTTATTATAGTTAGAAAAAAATGTTAAATAGCAAAGTTGTAGGAGACTAAGGGAGACATCTGATTAAAGAATAAAATAATTTTTTAAACCAGTGGTTCTCAAGTTAAAACACAAAGTTATATTTTTTCAAATGGGAATATACATATTTTTTAGGCCTATCCGAGTATTTTTTTCTGAATTCAACCATGTATTCGTTTTATATCCTTACATAATAAAAATATTGAGAAAAATTCAATTGAAATTTAAATAATTTTTTCCGTTGATCGTTTATTAATGAGTATCATTAATGTAAAAAAATCATGCATTTATGACCCCTATAAATGCATGATTTTTTATTAATCAACGATTTATTGGATGCGTTCAATACACGTAATATTGTATTATATTGACCAGCTTTAAGCTTAACCAAAATACAAAACAGAATTAAAAGAAATGATTTTCACACTTTAGGTAAATAATATTTAAGTAGAATTGCTTTAAAATGAATATAAAAGTAATAACATCATTCTAAAAACCTTAAGATTTAGTACTGCTAATCAATATTAAGTGAACCGACTGCACCCGCTTCTCCCTGAAAACAGTTGATTTTTATTGTTGAGTTGTCCATTGTTGTCGATCCAATTGTGGTGAACATTTGAAGCGGTCCTAATTTGTTATGGAATAAAATTGAAATTTTATCAAATTAAAAAGGTATGACCAACGGAAAAATATTGTAATTAACTCATGTGTTAATAGGCGATTAATAATCTCAACAATTAACGCGTTCGCTTCTCTCACGCGTTAAAAAGTCTCAATTATTAATCGCCCTCATTAACAAACTAGTTTGTTAAATAACTATTAACTTTTAATATTAATATGCAGTAATCTATGGATGAAAAACAAGTGATAAATTTAAAAAAATAAATAAAAATACCATACAAGCTTGCGATATTTATGCCACGAGATATCCAAAGAAACCACGTCCATATTTAATTTATCACTTGTTTTTCATCCATAGATTACTGCACATTAATATTAAAAATTAGAAATTATTTAAATATCAACTGAATTTTTCTCAATATTTTTATTATGTAAGGATATAAAACGAATACATGGTTGAATTCAGAAAAAAATACTCTATCGGATAGGCCTAAAAATATGTATATTCCCATTTGAAAAAATATAACTTTGTGTTGTAACTTGAGAACCACTGGTTTAAAAAATTATTTTGTTCTTTAATCAGATGTCCCCCTTGGTCAGCTACATCTTTGCTATTTAACATTTTATTGTATCTTTAATAACATAGAAGTTATTCGAGGTAGCTCGTTTAGCTGTTACACCCTGTATACGGACGGGTCGAAAACTGGACCGAAAACAGGAGCTGCCTATATGTCATCAATGGAACTACTGCAAAATTCCACCTACCAGAACTCTACAGTATATTCTCTGCAGAAGCATATACTCGTGGTATAAAGGAAGCAACCAAATGTATTCTCGACTCAGAAGATCAAAACCACACTATATGTAACGACTCTCTCAGCATCATCCAAGATATTCAAAACAGCGATACAAAAAACCCGGTAGTCAACAGAATACAAGAACACTTATACCGTACAATAAAAGAACAAAATAAGAATTTAATCATGATTTGGACACCATCACACATAGGCATACAAGGGAATGAACAGGCAGATAAAGCAGCCAAAGAAAGTATCTCAAACTGCTCCATAAACACCCCAACACTGGCAACAAGAGACAACAAATAACATAAAAAAATAAAAGATACCACTGATAAATGACAAACAAGAATAAAGCGAAGGGACCAAACAATTTTAACACGCCTAAGAATCGAACACACCGCATATACACACGAGCATATAATGCAAAAACAAAATCCAAAAATATGCCCTACATGCAACACCCAGATAACAGTTTAACACATCATCATCGAATGCTGAGCATTTATTCACCAGAGAACCTACCACCGCATCCCAGACACACTGAAAGACGCCCTTGTCAACAACGAAACACACAGCACAAACCTTTTGAAATACCTAGACGCCATCAAACTTAAACACAACATATAGACACACAACCCAAACAATGTAACAACCTCATAAATAACTGTATTATTATAAAAGCACTGTACCGGTACTAATAACCTATGTAGTTGAAGTACCAATAAACAAATAATTTAAAAAATATATAATTAGGTATTTAAAGCATATTTCATTTATGAATAGAAGTGGTTATGGATCCGCAGTAACAGAAATTAGAGTCGGTCCGAGAAGTTGTTTAAAATGAAAGAAGGTGATTTTCCTCTTTTGAAGAACTGCAGACTGCAGAGCAGTATAAAAATTTATGAAGAGACCAATTTATATCAACATATCATAATTTTAAATTGTCCTCAATTTTGTGCTCGCCAGTGTATTATTTGTGAGTATTTTATTATTCTATATTCCTAACTTTAAGTTAAGAAGTTTTATTTTTCTATAAATTTATTGACTAATTCTTGATGTTTCATTTCTATAAAAATTAATTTATTATATTTTGAAAATTAACTAATATAGCCAACGATGTACAATAAACAATGTGTGTTAAATGACGCATGATACTCGCCCACGATGCTGTATTTTGCGTAAATTAGTGCATGTGCGCAACAATTATTAGCGTATAGTGTACTAAAGTACTGTGTGTTTGTAATCAGATCTGGAGTGCGAACGAAACAAATAGGCCAGGCACCGCCCTTTCCTGTAATATACGTTGATAACTCTATGAACGTGCGGGAAAATTTAATTACACGCGATCGAAACCCACGATATTTTGACTGAAATTAGACTAATGATGGGTATTTATATCTAACTGTTCGTAGCGCATGTGTTGGCATTGCTACGATTCTCACCGCGTGCGCGCATGCAACTTTTCAATTACCTGTGCTCTATGCCCCAACACCAATTGAATTATAATGGCACTGAATGGCGTGTATGGCGATCAAGTGTCTCCACTACAACCAGCAGTACCTACCCGCAACAAGTAGAACGCAAATGAGAAATGTTCAGTAGTTTCGAATTTATTGTTTGTTGCCTTATAGTGGCGTATTATCCTAGAAGCCTAAGAAGTCCGGACTTCTGGCGCAAAATATTTAGGGGCGGAACGGCGGGGATCACATACATATGGTAGGTAGTATTTTAAAAAATTGTAACTTTTAATTATTATATGGAACTTCACCTTGGATGAAATTTTTTTAACTAGGGGTACTATTAGAGCATTTATGCCGCTAGCCAATCAAATGAAAGCATAAGATTCAAACTTACTCGTACTTATTCGGTGGCGTCTTAACTGGTCCGTCGCAACTCGTCTGCCAGAGATTTTTGTAGTAATTCGTCCGCGGCACTATTTCCAGGTATTAGCTATACCTTTTTCACAGCGGGGGGTCATAGAAGTAGCATGTTATATTTTCCAAATATTTTAGGGGGCTAAGGGCTACACATAAAACATATTAGAGTGTAGAAGGCTCTGCAATAAACATTAAACCATTGCTATCTCTATACTTATGCTAAAACAGTTTCATAATTAAAAACGTAAATTCTTGTACTAGTAACTATAATAAAACTTTAAATATAAATTTGATAGAAGAACAATAGTTTGAACTTGTAGAAAAGAGTTTAAAAATGTAATATTTTTATACCAAGGTGAATGAAAATCATGATTTTAAAATAAAGAGATAAAGGAATCTATATTCTTTATTTAAATCAGATTTTTTTGACTTCAAACAGATCTAAATGGGTATTTTGAACTAAATTTTTTAAATATTATGAATACTTATTCAAAAATATATTATAGTTTGACTGAATGAGTCGCACGTATGGATATTCACTATGTTTATTCTTGTTTGTGTGCCGTGCACGCGTTGACGTGCATCTTCGTCTTATAGGTCCGTGCCTGTTTTGGTTGTAGTTAGATAAGTTCGCCCGTAAATTTAATAAACACCTATAATATAATAATAAAAATTTTAATTTTGTGTTTTAATTTTAATAATTATTAAATTTTATTTATCTTGATTGAATCAATGATTTAAAAAAAATCCTTGGTTTAAATCAATTTGATTTAAATATCTCAACCAGGAAATTGTACCGATTCTTTATTTATTATGAAACCACCAACGAATCCATCTTCCAAGGGTATACCGCTAATTTCCACAAATAAACTAAGAAATTACCGCAAGATCTTATATAGGTACTTAGGGAATTCCTCTATAACCACAAAATAAAGGACAAAGAATACCGTTTTTAGCCCTAAAGTTACCGCTTATGCAAAAGCTATTAAGGTTAGATTTATTGATTCTAGGAAATTTTTTAATAACCGCAAAACAAAGGACAAACAATACCGTTACCCTCAAAGTAACCGCAAGTTCAATTACTGTTATTTGCTATATTGTTGGAAAATTCGAATATATTTGCGCTATAGCGACAACTTCTTATTGAGGCTGCCACACCCAAGAATGGCAAAGGGCATGATAGATATGAACCTATACCTACATAAATTTGTAGGGAACTAGTTTCGTATGACAAAGTAGGTAGGTAGTAGTTTATAAAAAATATAAAATAAGCAAATGTGTACAAATATGATATTTAATACCTATTTGTATAAGTCAAAAATTACACCACAACATTCACAAAATGAAAAATAATTAGCTATACAAATAATTGTTGCGTCAGTATGGAAAAAAAATGAAAAAATAAACTAAAATGTAAATCAATACCCTAAAAATTAAAGAACAATGATGTTTAACATTAATAAAAACAAACAAAAACAATAAAACATCACAGCAGCATAGTAAAAATAAAAATAACAACAAAATTGTATTCTCTCACATATCACAAACAAAAGTGTTCAGTCACATAAATACAAAAATGATTCAAATTTTACAATATATTGCAGTTTATGCAAACAAGCTTCAATGTCAATTTTAACATTTACACAGTCGTCTACATTTTTTTGAATGGCTTCGTCAATTAGAATATAGGTTTTTTTTCTTTTTTAGGTGTTAAATGTAAATCAAACCTTTGTTTTGTTAAAAAATTATTGCTGGCATCATCTTTCAATTCATTAATGAGATGAAAAATATGTGGAGTTTTTCGCCCAATTATTTTATTTAAACGACTATGCCATCCTTCCAGCGCGTTGGTGGTACGGTGTTGTTGATTATAACAAATCCACATATCACTTAAAATTGGATTGTCCAGCCACTGTTCCACAAAATAATTGTTAAATTCTTCAATCGCTGAAGAGACTGGAGAATTTTCCATGATTATGAGCCATGCATCCGCAGTTAAATATTCTGGTAAATATGACAAAGAACCACACATTCTTAAATAGCTCCTTATATCCACGTCATCACGATATTGGTTTGTTAATCCCAGTTGTTGGATTTTTCTCCACAAACTTTGATTAAAGTGAAAATTACATCCTGTTACTGACGGGAATTTTTTTTTTATTGCACTTATAGCTGCTGTCTCGTAATCTATTTTAAACGTCGCCGGTTGCCACCCCGGAAAATTTTCAATTATAAAATTTAAGAATTTTATATAAGTTTCTTCTTTCCTGTTCGGCAATAGGGAATACAATATCGGAATGATACTCGTTTCTTTGGAATTGCTTCCTAAGTCAACGTGTATGGTGTATAGCTGATCAAAAAATTGACAACAACTTTTGAAAGTGCCGTTAGCGAAAAAGTCACTTTTTTCAACACAACATTGAATTAATTCCTTCTGGCCAAAAACAAGAATTCTGTTGGGATCTTCTCTTCCACTATCATGTAGTAAAAAATCACAAAATGGTTCTGGAATTACTATGTCACACTTATTTACAAACTTGGAATATCCTAAACTCTCCCGCCGACTTTTGTACATAGTGTGTTTCCAGTTATCCAAACTAGGAATATCTCTAATAAATTCCAGACCACTGTCTCGAATATTTTTCATTTCTTCGTGGAATATTTTCGGAATTGGTGTTATTTCTTCGCGGCTTCTTTTTTTACACTTGTCCATACATGCGGCAATTTCTTCTTTTATAACACATGGTACACAATCATGTGGTATTAAACCAGTGATATCATAACTATTTACGGTAATCATTCTACCACTACATGTTCTTTTTATACAACACCAAGTTGTAGAACCATTTTTGTTTTTTCTTTTGACAGTATATTGGTAACCGTCCAGAAGTGCTTTTGGCATCCCACGTTCGGTTTTAATTAACTTAAGACTCATTTTGACGATAACTGTTTAAACTAAATAATATTTTACACGCCAACCCTTTTTAAACACAATGGTTATCCTGAGACAGGGGGGTGGAGTAAAAATATTTACCTACGATTGGATTAGAAAATTGACTAATTAGGTAGGTACTATGTTTTAAGATCATAGAGAGGGTGGGAAAATAATTTTGTGCAGAAGATGAATGTTTGAACTAAATCGAAGTTTCATAACTATTATAAAAAAATCTGATGTGGCCAACACATGACCTCTCGCCATACTCTACTATTTTTATTTTACTAATATTCTTAAGTTATGTATTATGTAAGTACTTACTAACAAATATACCATTGTAGAAATAAATCCGGGAATTGTAGTTTCTTAATATAGTTTATCATAATCAAACGACATTTCATATTTTCAGAATTTTATATCAAAAAGACAAAAATTTATATTTCATTAACACTCATTATGTGAGAGAATAAAATTTTGTTATTTTTAATTTTACCCAAAAATATTGATATTTTGTATTTTACATTTGTATACCTATACCTACTAATTGGAAGAGGAGCTAAGAATTTGGTACACATACCATGACCGGAAGTGGTATTTCTTGAAGCATTCTAACATTTTTTGCAAAAAAATATAGGAAATCCTGCGATAGTTACAATTTTTCAAAAATATGTAATTTTATAGCTATACCACGATTTGTAAATTACAATATTGGAAAAATTTAAAAACAAAAATGAAAATATCAATGTCGTCAATGTGAGAGATGAACAGACTGAACTCTCGTATAGTAGACAATTTCTGAAATGATTGTGTCACCATTTTAGAAATGTATAAATATTATTAACTGGACATAATGAAATAAGCTAATAATAAAGTAAAAGTAAAAAGTTATCTACAAAAAAATAGGTAATTAAAGAAAAAATAGTAACAAACTATAAATTATGAAATTTATTGCAAAATTATAATTTAAGAAAGCATCACTAAAACCAACTTGTGTGCTGGCCACATCAGATTTTTATTGTATTGATTTACATTTTAGTTTATTTTTTCATTTTTACCTCTCGCCTAGAGAGGTATAACCGTGAAAAAATTCGATGTCGAGATTTTTGTCAATAAGCACGTTTTAGTACCTTTAGAACCTATATTGACTATTTTCACGATGATGTCTGTGTGTGTGTGTGTGTGTGTGTGTGTGTGTGTGTGTGTGTGTGTGTGTGTGTGTGTGTGTGTGTGTGTGTGTGTGTGTGTGTGTGTGTGTGTGTGTGTGTGTGTGTGTGTGTGTGTGTGTGTGTGTGTGTGTGTGTGTGTGTGTGTGTGTGTGTGTGTGTGTGTGTGTGTGTGTGTGTGTGTGTGTGTGTGTGTGTGTGTGTGTGTGTGTGTGTGTGTGTGTGTGTGTGTGTGTGTGTGTGTGTGTGTGTGTGTGTGTGTGTGTGTGTGTGTGTGTGTGTGTGTGTGTGTGTGTGTGTGTGTGTGTGTGTGTGTGTGTGTGTGTGTGTGTGTGTGTGTGTGTGTGTGTGTGTGTGTGTGTGTGTGTGTGTGTGTGTGTGTGTGTGTGTGTGTGTGTGTGTGTGTGTGTGTGTGTGTGTGTGTGTGTGTGTGTGTGTGTGTGTGTGTGTGTGTGTGTGTGTGTGTGTGTGTGTGTGTGTGTGTGTGTGTGTGTGTGTGTGTGTGTGTGTGTGTGTGTGTGTGTGTGTGTGTGTGTGTGTGTGTGTGTGTGTGTGTGTGTGTGTGTGTGTGTGTGTGTGTGTGTGTGTGTGTGTGTGTGTGTGTGTGTGTGTGTGTGTGTGTGTGTGTGTGTGTGTGTGTGTGTGTGTGTGTGTGTGTGTGTGTGTGTGTGTGTGTGTGTGTGTGTGTGTGTGTGTGTGTGTGTGTGTGTGTGTGTGTGTGTGTGTGTGTGTGTGTGTGTGTGTGTGTGTGTGTGTGTGTGTGTGTGTGTGTGTGTGTGTGTGTGTGTGTGTGTGTGTGTGTGTGTGTGTGTGTGTGTGTGTGTGTGTGTGTGTGTGTGTGTGTGTGTGTGTGTGTGTGTGTGTGTGTGTGTGTGTGTGTGTGTGTGTGTGTGTGTGTGTGTGTGTGTGTGTGTGTGTGTGTGTGTGTGTGTGTGTGTGTGTGTGTGTGTGTGTGTGTGTGTGTGTGTGTGTGTGTGTGTGTGTGTGTGTGTGTGTGTGTGTGTGTGTGTGTGTGTGTGTGTGTGTGTGTGTGTGTGTGTGTGTGTGTGTGTGTGTGTGTGTGTGTGTGTGTGTGTGTGTGTGTGTGTGTGTGTGTGTGTGTGTGTGTGTGTGTGTGTGTGTGTGTGTGTGTGTGTGTGTGTGTGTGTGTGTGTGTGTGTGTGTGTGTGTGTGTGTGTGTGTGTGTGTGTGTGTGTGTGTGTGTGTGTGTGTGTGTGTGTGTGTGTGTGTGTGTGTGTGTGTGTGTGTGTGTGTGTGTGTGTGTGTGTGTGTGTGTGTGTGTGTGTGTGTGTGTGTGTGTGTGTGTGTGTGTGTGTGTGTGTGTGTGTGTGTGTGTGTGTGTGTGTGTGTGTGTGTGTGTGTGTGTGTGTGTGTGTGTGTGTGTGTGTGTGTGTGTGTGTGTGTGTGTGTGTGTGTGTGTGTGTGTGTGTGTGTGTGTGTGTGTGTGTGTGTGTGTATGTATGGAAGTCTGTATGTGCGCCTACTATAGTCTTTCGTTCTGATTCATTATCTCAAATTCTACTGTACATAAAATTCTAATATTTTGCAATATATATTTATATATGACAATGAAGAGCTGATAAGATTTTGGTAAAAATCTGCCAACCGGAAATGGTATTTTCTTAAAGCATTTTAACATTTTTTGCAAAAAATATAGGAAATACTGCGATAGTTACAATTTGTCATTCGACATTTGAAAAAAAAATTATCTTTTACAAATTTATTTAACATAGTTTCTATATCTCTTACCAATAAAGGAAAATTAATTTTCAAAAATTTGTAATTTTACCTACCACGATTTGTAAATCATAATATAGGAACAAAATTTAAAAACAAAAATGAAATGTCAATGTGATAGATGAATAGACGTATACACAGTTTCTGAAATTTTTGTGACATCATTTTTAAATATATAAATATATTATTAACTGGATTTGAAACTTAGAACCTATAGGAGCCGAAATATAATAAATTAAAAACTGACTGAATTCCATTAAGTTTTTATCCTTCCATTAAACGTATTCAGTCAAGAAGTATCATCGATTAATTATTATTATTATAATTGGATATAAAGTAATAAAAAAAAAATTATCTACAAAGAGTTAATTTGATTTCAATGCCAATAGGATAGAACTATAACAAAAATTACAAAAAGTAGTCTAACCAAATCCAAATTCATTACAGTGTCAAGGCGGGAGGTTATGTGCTGGCCACAACAGATTTTTTTTCATACTGACGCAACAATTATTTGTGTAGCTAATTATTTTTCATTTTGTGAATGTTGTGGTGTAATTTTTGACTTATACAAATAGGTATTAAATATCATATTTGTACACATTTGCTTATTTTATATTTTTTATAAACTACTACCTACCTACTTTGTCATACGAAACTAGTTCCCTACAAATTCAAATAAACATAGATACGTAGGTATAGGTTCATATCTATCATGCCCTTTGCCATACTTGGGTGTGGCAGCCTCAATAAGAAGTTGTCGCTATAGCGCAAATACATTCGAATTTTCCAACAATATAGCAAATAACAGTAATTGAACTTGCGGTTACTTTGAGGGTAACGGTATTGTTTGTCCTTTGTTTTGCGGTTATTAAAAAATTTCCTAGAATCAATAAATCTAACCTTAATAGCTTTTGCATAAGCGGTAACTTTAGGGCTAAAAACGGTATTCTTTGTCCTTTATTTTGTGGTTATAGAGGAATTCCCTAAGTACCTATATAAGATCTTGCGGTAATTTCTTAGTTTATTTGTGGAAATTAGCGGTATACCCTTGGAAGATGGATTCGTTGGTGGTTTCATAATAAATAAAGAATCGGTACAATTTGCTGGTTGAGATATTTAAATCAAATTGATTTAAACCAAGGATTTTTTTAAATAATTGATTCAATCAAGATAAATAAAATTTAATAATTATTAAAATTAAAACACAAAATTAAAATTTTTATTATTATATTATAGGTGTTTATTAAATTTACGGGCGAACTTATCTAACTACAACCAAAACAGGCACGGACCTATAAGATGAAGATGCACGTCAACGCGTGCACGGCACACAAACAAGAATAAACATAGTGAATATCCATACGTGCGACTCATTCAGTCAAACTATAATATATTTTTGAATAAGTATTCATAATATTTAAAAAATTTAGTTCAAAATACCCATTTAGATCTGTTTGAAGTCAAAAAAATCTGATTTAAATAAAGAATATAGATTCCTTTATCTCTTTATTTTAAAATCATGATTTTCATTCACCTTGGTATAAAAATATTACATTTTTAAACTCTTTTCTACAAGTTCAAACTATTGTTCTTCTATCAAATTTATATTTAAAGTTTTATTATAGTTACTAGTACAAGAATTTACGTTTTTAATTATGAAACTGTTTTAGCATAAGTATAGAGATAGCAATGGTTTAATGTTTATTGCAGAGCCTTCTACACTTTAATATGTTTTATGTGTAGCCCTTAGCCCCCTAAAATATTTGGAAAATATAACATGCTACTTCTATGACCCCCCCCGCTGTGAAAAAGGTATAGCTAATACCTGGAAATAGTGCCGCGGACGAATTACTACAAAAATCTCTGGCAGACGAGTTGCGACAGACGAATTACTACCGCACCACTTATTCAAGCGTTTGAAGAAATTTTAAAGGTACTATTTACAAAATATCTTCTAATACTTATCTCATACTCTGTTAGAAGGATTATTATAAATAGAGTGCGGATTATATGCATTTGCATATATTGTATTATTGTGCATATTAGTTTTTTTTACAAATGTTTGTATTTCATACAAAAATAAATCAAAATAAAGTATAAAATTTTTGCATATTTCAATATTTTTTACATATATTTATTAAAAATGCATTTAACTGCATATTCTGTACATTTAACCCAAAATTTCAATTTTGAAATTTTTTTATGTGTAAAATTTATAATCGCTGAAATTTGATACCACCGTATTTTAAAGGTACCTAGGTAGGCACACAGGTCGTATTCCAGAAGTTATACGTTGTTTTGTTTATTTTATGATATTCTTGTGCATTGTTGACAAAATGTAGCATTTTTCTGATTTAAAAAAATTAATTATTAGTAAAAATCGGAAAAAATTTAAAAAATAATGTTGCATATCTGCATATGCATGCATATATTTGTAAAATATTGCATATTTGCTTAATTTTGTGGAAATATTGAGCATATTTTGGCCTTATTTCAATGCATATTGCATGCATATTTTCATCATATTTGCCTGCATATAATCCGCACTCTAATTATAAATAATGTTATTAACATGTCTGAATTTGAATAGGAAAAGTAAATAAGTGCACATGCTTATTTCTATATCGTGAACTGTTACACAATTTCATAGCACAATGACTTTCACTTTTTATTCATTATGACGATTAGTTTAAAACCTCTGAGATCTGTAATGTGATTGATATAGTAATACCATTGAGTAAAGATAAGAATAAGAGACCCAACCTTATGGACGAATAAACGTATAGAAAATATGCCCGAAAATAGATGGCAGCAGGGTCTACGGGCACATTGTCTGGGATTCCGTAAAACGTGTAGCTATTATTTCTAGCGCGTTGGTTGTCGATCCATGTAGTAGTTTCCGCCGTTGTAAATTTATTTTTAATCGAACATGGAGTTTTGTAGCTAAGTTTCAAGTACTTTATTTATTGAATGATCTACTATAATCTTAGAAATGAGCGTTACGTCTTGCCATGCCTGTGCTTATTTTGGTTGAAAAGTTACACGGAAAACTAACTGTATATTAATTTAATAATTAAAACATAAAACTTAGACACAGAAACTTTCTCTTTCCTTAAATTTATTCGATTATGAATTAAACATTAATAAGTGTCTAAAAACTGATTCGGAATTTGTTCAACGAAGTAAACAAAGAAGTAAGTGCAAACAAAAACTTCACGGAAACTTAAAATTCTTGATAATTAATGTAAAGCCCTGTTCACACCTGGGGTCACACATGCGACACACGGGCAACAAAATCAAACGTGTGAAACGTTTGTAGCCTCAAAATAGTTTTTTACTTCCTTGTACGGAGTAATAAGGAAGTATTGTAATCCCGAAAAATTTCGGTTTTCAGATTTTGATGGAAATATCCGTTTTGACCTTTTCTGAATCCATTATGACTAGTTTCGTCGTGACGTCTGTACGTATGTATGTACGTATGTACGTACGTACGGGCGTACGTATGTGTGTCACATAACTCAAATTCGGTTAGACGTAGAAAGTTGAAATTTTGTATATAGGACTGTTATAGCATCTAGTTGTGCACCTCCTATTTTTGGTTTCAATCTACAAACCGGAAGTAGTGAATTTTAAAAAATATTCGATAAATATTTAATTTAAGACAATTTTTTTTATTTTAAATGAAAGATTATGTGATTATTACCTACAATCGGTATTTTATAAATATTTTTGTATCTGGTATCATTTAAGAATAATTAAAGTATATATTTATAATTTAGTATTTCGGTATCTTGTAGTCCATGATCGATTAACATTTGTTACTACATAAAATTTAAATGTTTATAACATGACAGTGACAATAGTAAAATATACTTTATATCTTCTTCTGCAGTTTAAATAAAATGACTAAAATATATTTGTGAGTATACTAGTATACTAAGTTAAAATAATTTTTTATATTATTCTACATTTTAGTTATTAAGAAAAGTATGAACAAACAAGGCGTACAAGGAAGTCATGTGGTGTCCACGTCAGATTTTTTTCTTTACTTCATAGAAGCCACAAAAAAGTAGCGCCTCTATTTCACAATAGTCCAGTAACCTAGTACATCGTAAGTTGCATCAAGTGGTGGTAGTATGTTACTTTTTTTTCTTGTATAGGAATAGGATGTGACTGAGATGCAAAATCCAAGTTTTCGACCTCGGCAACCCTCAGGAACACTTTTGAATATCTCAAAAACTGCTAAATTTTTGCACTTTTTTCGGTTTCTTACCATTTTGAGTATGAAGGAGCACGATTTCGACAAAGACCATTATATGCATTTTTAAACTAGATTACAGCTTTTCAAAATTTGGTTAATTTACCAAACTTGAAAATTTTGAGCTAGTTTTCGTGATACACAAAAATATCTGAACGAATAATGATATTGACTTCCGGTTTGCAGCACTGAATTCCTCGTACTTTTTTCTATAAGATACATTCTGTCAAAAATTTTCAATGGTTTTGCTTGAGCTGAAATTTAAAGTTTTTCCCCGAGAGAATATAGTAAAATTTTTGTAGAAGAGAAACGGTTGGAGTTTCAAATTAGTAGATTTTGCCAAACTTTGAAAAGCTGTATATCGGAAACTATTAGGGCTACCGAGTCCATTCTGGTCTCAGATTGTAGACAATTATTTAATCTAGTTTAAAAATGCATATAATGGTCTTTGTCGAAATCGTGCTCCTTCATAGTCAAAATGGTAAGAAACCGAAAAAAGTGCAAAAATTTAGCAGTTTTTGAGATGTTCAGAAGTGTTCCGGAGGGTTGCCGAGGTCGAAAACTTGGATTTTGCATCCCAGGCATATCACATACAAGAAAAAAAATAGAAACCTACTACCACCACTTGATGCAACCATACATTTTCTACTATTCAGATTGCCCAAGTAATGTATAAGTTTTGGCAACCGCTTACGGCCGTGCGGCCAAGAGATGGGAAAACTGTTTTTTACTATTTTCCGCATTAAGTAAGATCAGAAGTGTAAATTTTTAATAATGTACATCAAAAATAAAAACAAGATTTAACAATATATGATTCAATTCATGTTTTTATGCACGCATATAAGAATTTAAATTAAAATCTTATATCGGGCATATAACTTATAATTTCAACAGTTTGTGCCCAATAACAATAATACAATGTAAATTTATGGTTATTTTATTAATAATGTACTCTTTAAACACACAAGAGTTCGCCAGTATTCGTTTTATGTTTTACAAAAGTTTATATAGTATGTTTTACAACTACAGGATAAAAATTAAATTACTACATAATTTGAGCTCGGACAGAAAAAATTATTTTAAGTGTAAAACAATAATTTAATCAAAATAGTCGAAAATATTACATTGTACACTGCAAAAACAGTTTATTATTAGATATTTTTTAAAATTATCTTCCAGATATCTACCTGGGTTAAAAATAAATTGATGTCCCGACGTTAACATATAGAGGACACAAAATACTAAAATTGTTTTATATAAAAAATATGTCTAACGGGTCGATTCTACAGATATGTAAAATTAAAAAAATATATGAAACAAAATCGCAATGAAATCTATAATCATATGAACATTTTTATATTTGTCAACAAACATTGATGTGATTTTGTTCATTATTTAAAGATTTACAAATCTGTAGCATTTACATATTTGACCAGAATCCACCCATTGTATTTTTTATTTCATTAGTAAAAAAATAAAATATTACACTAATGCGCAACAAAGTAAATAACATAAAGTTTTACATTGTTGTTGCATTTCGAGGAAAATGTCACCCTTCAATTAAACTCGTTTTCTGTGAAACGTCCCGGTCGCCCTGGTACTGGACAGGGGCTTATCCTTGAAATAATTTGCTTATTTCAAACATTGTTAATGATTTTAGTAAAACTCTAAAATTTTTGTTACAGTTTTATAAGAATAACATCAGTAGCTAAGTAAATACCTCCTACATATATAAAAAATAAAACATTTTTTGAATATTTCAATCGTAAAATTAAAAGTTTGGACAAAAAGTATAAAAATATGCACGAATATGCACAATTCGTAAATATGCATAGAAATGCGGGAATATGCAAAATATGCACATGAAAAATAGTAGGTATCAAATAACTCAGTTTTTCAAATACAAAATCCAAATTGTGTTTGTGCTTGCAATACAAAGAGCCGCACATTATTTTTTTTCATTCAAGGCCACATGCCTAATTATTGAAAGTTCCTCTTTCAACCCCTCATATACGTGCCTGAATTATTTACTTTAATAGGTATATAAAATAATAGAACAATATGTTTTTTACTTGTTGTTTATTTCGGCTGTTTCCTACCCCTCCCCATGCCCGCAAATCTGCTACTGAATAAGATAATATTATTATATAACATAAAATTTGTCAGCTGTAAGTATATCCAATTTATATTATATTAAATTTTGCGTATTGTATTTAGACTCTTATTTAAATATTTATAAAACATCAAACGAAATATTAAAATGATCCAACTAATATATAATTTTGGGCTCATACATTGCATACATTTTGACAAAAAGTTAATTTCTGCGTTCCGAGAAGTGTTTCTGTGAAGTACGTAACCTAGTCATTTTGCATTGTTTGCAAAAATTGGAAAATAATAATAATATAAACTATTATTACTAAGAACAGTTAAAAAAAGTATTTTTCAAAAATTAAAAAAGTCAAGATACGTTTTATGAAATAGGTACTACATAAAATTATGTTAATTACCAATATTAACATGAACTATTTTATTTTAGGAAATTCTAAACTGCTTTATTCTGACAGGGAAAAATTAAGAAATAAATATGTTTGCCAAAATCATTTCACCAATGATTCTTTTATTAACGAAAGCAAACATAAATTAACAAATTTTGCAGTACCCGTGTTACACAAAAATAATATTTCATCACCCCCGAAATCTTACAACATATCCCCACCATTGTCAGTTAAAGTACCACAGCGAGTTTATAGCGGACCGACACCGACTGCAGTATTACAATCTCCGACTCAATTACCGTGCACGTCCACGTCAATATCTACACCTTCTACTTCCGCAAACCAATCTTCAATAGTTCAACAATTAATAAATATGACACCAAAGAAAACTTCAAAAAGAAAATTAGAATTTTGTGATGATAATGATACCCCTCGTAAGAAAAAATTAAAATCTGAAATTAAATCCGGGAAAAAAGTTATTAAAAATAAACTGACACAAATTTCCAAATTAAAGAAAAAAATGAAACAAAAACAGAAACTAAATACTGTTGAATGTCTTCTTAACACGTTTCCATTCTCATCCGATTATTCAAAAACTTTGGCTTCAATGCAAATAAAAAAACGAAAACGTTCACAGTGGACAGTTAAAGAAAAAAATCTTTCATTGATGCTTTTCTATAAATCTCCTTCAGCGTACAATTTTTTAAGATCTTTAAATATAATACTGCCTGCACCCTCTACGATAAGACGATGGTTAGGTTCTTCGAAATTTAAACCCGGAATTAATAAGAACTTGTTTAAACAATTAGAGAAAAAATTTTCACATAGATCCGAGCAAGAACGGTCATGTATTTTATGCTTTGATGAAATGGCTATCATGAATAATGTGCAATACTCGCCTGATATGGACTTAATAGAAGGATTGGAAGATTTAGGACCGCTAGGACGGAAACCGGAAGTGGCAAATTATTGTCTTGTTTTTATGATCAGAGGCTTATATTCTACGTGGAAATTACCGGTAGCGTACTTTTTGTCTAAATCTGGAGTAAATGCAAATAATTTGGTAACATTAATAAAGTTATTGCTCACTGAATTATTCAATGCAAATTTACTGCCCAAAGTTTTAATATGCGATCAGGGCACAAGCAATCAGAGTGCCTATAAAAAATTGAATATAACATCTGCAAAGCCGTACTTTGAATTTAATGATAATAAAATTATTTCACTTTTTGATACACCACATTTATTTAAAAGTTTTAGAAATAATCTTCTTAATGGTGATTTTTTATTTAATAATGAAACTGTTTCTTTTAAAGACGTTAGAGATACATATGAAATAGATAAAAAAAATAAAAGCAGAACTTTGTTAAAAATAACAGATTCGCACATTTTTCCGAATTCATTCCAAAAAATGAGTGTTAAAAGAGCAGTTCAAATTTTTAGTAACTCTATGTCCGCCGCGATAAAAACTTGTCTTCAAACAGGAGAACTAAAATCAAATACCGGTATTCATACTGCAAATTTTATTTTATTTTTAAATAACTTATTTGACTGCTTAAATAGTAGAAAACGGTTTTCTAAGAATCCCTATCAGTGTGCCATTTCAAGTGATAATAATACCGTTTTATCAACTTTAGAAGATGCTTTAAACAATCTAAAGAGTTTGACTAAAATTGATTCGAAAACAAACAAACAAACTACGCCACCCTGTTTTAACGGCTTAATACAAACCATTGAAGGAATATTACTGTTGTATAAAGAGGAAACAAAAAACAATAAAAAAATTACATATTTATTAACAAACCGATTAAATCAAGACGTTCTTGAGAATTTATTTTCAGTTTTTAGGCAAAAAGGTGGTTACAACAGAAATCCTACTGCGACGATTTTGCGTACATTATTTCGAAGTAATGTAATTAATTCTTTAATTAAGCCAGTCAAATACTCAAATTGCGAAGTAGACACAGACACAATTTTAAATTTAACAACAACAACGCCAGAACTGTCACACAATACTACACAAATGCAAGAAAAACATTCAACACAACATTCTGATTCTGATTCTGACAATAATTGTACTACAAGTTGTTTCAATGCAAGTACAAGTTTAAATCAAAAAATAAATTTAGAAGCTTGTTCAATAACTTATTTTGCTGGTTATTTAGCAAGAAAGTGTATAGATAAATTTAATTGCAATGTTTGCCGAGAAAATTTATTAACACAATCAAAATTGGAAAACAAACACGAGTATTTTTTACTAAATAAAACCTACAAAAATATAAATATGTCTGAAGGAAAAGGGCTGCTGTCACCAGCAAATGAATTTATAAACAATATTACATTTATTTTGAATGTGTTCGAAGAAAATATAAATAATTTATACCACCAAAAAAATGTTAAACAAAAATTAGTTATGAAAATTACTAATATGTTAGCAAATACTTTTTTATCTACCAATGATGAATGCTTTGAACACAAAATGTTTATTGTCAATCTTTTATTAAAATGCAAAATTTTTAAATTCTGTAAAACTATTAGTAATAAAAAAGATAAGAAAGTTAGTGCTAATAAACCGAACCCAAAATTACGAATTTTGCAGAATGCGTAAAATATGACATAAATATAAAATTTCTATTTTTCAAATAAGTTTGTTTTTAATTTTTTGATTTATGTATATGTAGGTATATTATTATTGTGTTAAAAATATTTTATGTAGGTATAACATTTATTTTCGAATCCTGTACATATATTTTTTGTATTTTCATATTTTTTGCCTTGACTTTATTATTGATTATTACAGAAATATAATATTTGTTTTTTTGTTTATGTTTTACTTTTATTTTCCTTTCATACCTATCTTATTATTTTAAATATTTATAATTTCACAATTAATAGTAGGTATATTCGAATGTTCTACAAATACACCCAATTGTTTGAAAAATAATATTTTTTAAGTAGGATTTGTAATAAAATTATAATTTTATTGTTAATTAGCCGGCATTTACTTTCTTTTATACATAAAATTCATTACAAAACAAGTAGTTAACAAACGTTTTTAGTATTGAAAGACAGAAATTATTATAAATGAGTTGATATTATGGTTTAGCGATACACGTCAAGCAAGTTGGAATGAGGTATAAACCGTTGAGCGTTATCTCCAACAAAACGTTCCGTAGCTAGATTTCAAGCTCCTATTGTGTTTTCATGTATTACTAGAGACATCTAGTTGTTAACGAAGAACTAAATTATATTCTTCCATAAAACCCATATAAATGGCGGATCTGAATTATAGAAGATCGATGATGCAACTTAGGCCCATTATAACCATGACAAGGTTACTGGACTACAAGCAACACACACAGAATTTTTACTGTTGCTTGTGTGTATTCTGTGTCCATGATGTGTGAACATGGCATAAGACAACGAGTACCTATATTTTATGCATTTGATTATTTATAATTTATAACTTTGTGTTTGTTCTTTTGTGTTCATATTTATGTAACAACATTAAAATAATTATTGTAGCTAATAAATCTGTATACATATTATTTAACTTCTTTAAATGAATTTTTTCTGAACAACCTATAATATGAAATAGGTAAATTCATTGAAATGTGGAAAACAATGTGCAAATCAAGTTGCGCAGATTACTTTATCTAGCGTCAGTTCCAAGATCAGCCCAGCATGTTTAGCGCGAGCCCGCGTTACCCTATTCCTTCCGCACCGCACTTCTATTTCCCCGCTCCTACATAATGATCTTAGTTCATCAGTCTGCTGCATAGTGTCACTAGTAACTGAACGATTGGAATCGTCTCGCTGAATAACATAGTGCTTGGGTCTCTTATTCTTATCTTTACTCAATGGTAATACCTACGCCATATTTTTTGTGAAATACGGCGTGCGGAAACAATCTGTCCGATTCAGAATTTACGAATTACGAAGTATAGCTAATCTGTGCTATGATTTTAACAGTTTATACTATGAAACTGTCAACTTTAATGTAGGCTAATAATAATACTAACACTACACTACAAATGATTTTTTTTAAATCTGCCAAATTCAAAATAAGATAAAAATGCAGTCGCAGTAGAAATTTCATAAAACGTGTACTTTTATAATTCATAAAATAAGGCAATTACCTTTCTACCAAAAATTATAAAAAATACACTACCGTGACTCTAAACGATCAAAGAAACAAGTAAAATTAATATTTTATTCTTATTTTACCATACACATTTTACATTATTACATTTGTTGGACAATGGTGCCTATAGGCATTAAAGCCCGTTAATTATTTATTAAAACAATTATTTTTAAAGCTCAATAACCACACACGGAGAAAAATGGATTGTTGAAAAGGTATTGTTAACAAAATTATATTTATAACAACAATGTGTATACTTATAACAAATAATTTGCATTAAATTTTGTAGATATTATTGCAATATTAATATTGCTATTGGTATAACGTTATCGAATAATTATCATATGCATCCGTAATGATGTATTATATATAAAGATTGCTAGAATTACTAGCTATTGTGTTTTGTTGAATGTAACAATATAATATAATAAATCTAAGTAGCTAGTACTGTCGCAAATTTTTTAAATATATTGATATTTGTTTGAGCAATACAATGTTATAAAAAAATATATTGTATTGCTGATGTGATGAATATCTGTATTGTTATGTGATCGTCTACAGTGCATGTCTCAACGTGTCTAGTGATCAGTGTACACAGACTCTTCGCATGTAACGTAAATTTAATGTTTCGGTTAGTTTTGTGTTGATATTAGTACTTATAATTATAATAGTATATTATACTACTAAAAGTGTTTTAAAATGGCAGATGAGTATGTAAAAAATATACTTGTTGAGTGGGGCTTCGAGACCTACAGATTTATTTCTCCCAAATGAATGTTATTTCTCATAATATTTCTCATAATATTTTTGTTTTATATTATTATAAGCATAGTTTCTATTTTTTGTTGTTTTTGTGTTAATAAAACATCTATGATTAAAAATGTAATTATAGACAAATATAATATTTTTGAACTTTGAATAAGTGTTAATTATTATTTTATTGTTTTATATGGTTTCTATATTAATATTGCTGTGCGCAATAAAATATAGTTAAATTCAATATGGTTGATTGTTACTTTTTAGGTCTCTCGTGCATTTGGCGGCTAGATTGTTCACGACCATTCATAGTATGCAAATGGTAAATAGATTATGTTTTATAATTTACCATTTCGCATTCTATGAGTGATCGCGATCGATCCGGTCGACAAATGCTATCAATTATATTAGTTTTAGCTAATATTTTATTGCTACAGTTAATATATCAAATACTTGTATCAAGTATATCCTTCTTGTTAAAATAAATATATAAATATTGCTGAAACGGTAAATTACATATATCAGATTGCTATTTTAAATATGTAAAGTAGTTAGTATAGTTATAATTCGTTGCTATGGTTAATACAAATTTTATTGATACTACAACTAGACAGTATAACTATTTATCTAGTCAAAAATATTGTTGATGTAAACATATTTTATTGCTATATTTTAATAATATTTATATTGTTGGCTTAGATACTCAAAATGCTGTCACCATGCGTACGATAAGTTATTGCTATAGTACGTGCATTTATTGTTATAGCAAGTATACATTTTTCTCCGTGCATTCTGTGATGTTCATTTTCATATTTTTTTATTGTGTTTATATTTGTTTTAATTGTGCAATAAACATAATAATAATTAAAATACAATAATAATAATTTTTATATCTCGTTGCCTATATGTGTAGTGTAATATGAATTGTAACATTGTTATTAGCCGAACGGGTTTTATTTACAAAAAATTGTTTTTCATTGTTAAACTCATATTTCAACCTTTCGCCGGGACATATGGTATAATAATAATAATAATAATTTCATCAAAACTTTTTCATTTCATAAAAAGAGATCTACCTACGTACTGAAAAACATGAGAAATAAATCAATCATGTACTCAATTAATATTTTATTTAGTATTAGTCAATTTATATTTATAATCTATTTCTGGTTAAACTACATTCTACTTGAATTCACTATATGAGTCAGAAACAGTTACTTTATGTTACCCACATTTAAAAATAACTCATAATTATATAAACCATAATTTAGTGATAATATTTTCATTAGTACATCTATTTCAAAAAATAATTAAAATGTAATAAATTATGGGAATATTCATCAATGAATATATCCTACTTGTAAAAACCGGATGTTATTTATATTATATATACAAGACATTTATAATTGACTGGAACATTTTATTTCAGAAACTGTACCTGTGATAGTTAGTTCATAATTTGTTTTACTATTTTTACATGTGTTTCAAAAGCAAAATTGAGTGTTGAGGTACCTAATATTAGTGTATTATTCTAGATTTACTTTGTCGATTATTACTGGAACTATAATATCTGTAAGTATTAGCTTCTTAATTACAGATGTGACATACGCAGATTTGTTGTTTTTAAATTATGAAGATAGATATTGTGCCGTTATTGTGACAAAAATTCTGATTGACTGGCACATGCTTTAGGTAGTATGTTTAAATCGGTTTAAATATAAAGTTTAGGTGTCAGGAAAAAATTCGATTCCGGGGTTTACGTGGAAATACATGTTTTGAGGTCCTCTGAATTCGTTTTGACATGATATCTGTGCGTGTGTGTGTGTGTGTGTGGATGGATGGATGAATAGATGTGTGTCCGGATGTTCAATAGGTGTATTTTCTTTAATTTTGTTTCAATCCAGACATATTTTACATTTTACTCGAAAAGTAGAACAAATAATTTTTGATTTATTGATTGTTACTATAATTTTCAAGACTAATAATAACAATAAAAAAATTATTATTAGGTACTTCACAAAAAATAACAATAAAAATAAACAAGAAATTATAAAATGATATAGAAATTGAAAAATGAAATCTCTGACATTTTTTGTCACATATTAAAGAAGAACCATACAGAGAAACCTTGAACACATGAGGCTCAAAACAACATTATAAAGATCTATTGTTGTGATTGTATGTGTTTCGAATATTATTTATTATTTCAATGGCTTTACAACTTAATCTTTTCTTCCATTTTATCTTCTGTTGAGATGATATTGTGTTATTGATATCGATATCTCATATCTACATTACCTAGAATTGCGTGTTCTGTCCAATATCTGATTTATCTGAATGGTTTAATCTAATGTACATATTAATGGGTTTTTAAATTACAATACCTCCTGTTTAACCAATTAAAAATTTTCGATATTGAGAAGACATTTTATTAATTGCAGACGACTGGAGAATCATTTTTCTATAACACTTTCAAGTAATTGTTCGATTTTTATATTATAATTTTATAGATATAGCTTTGGAAACGTAGTAATAAAAATATTACACAGAACTACAATAAAAAATTATTTATAATGATTGTTACTTAATAAATCGGTAACGGTAACCGGGTATATCCGCACAAGATTAGCGCACAGCAAAATGCGGACACGGACAAAGTCGGACTAATGCGCACATTGAAAATTACGGACACGGAAAAGTGCGCTCATGAAAAATTGCGCACGCCGAATATTATGCACATGGAAAATTGCTGACACGAAAAAATACGCACATATTGTAATTTTTAGACACAAGTCTCCATGTTTTATTTTAACCAATTATTATTATAAATTTTATATTCATGGTCAAGAATTTTTAAGTTTACGAATCCTTGTTTTCGGTATTTTCTTTTATTTGACATAATCAGGAGAAGTGATTATATTGCTTTTAATGCAATTTCAATAATCTCTTTCATTACTTACTTAATCCTAAAGCCTATCTACCTTTCAGTGTAAGGCTGGATTTCTCTCTTAGTATGCTCTTGATATACTATGTGCGTGACGGAGCCGTAGTTACTGTTGTCGCGTCGCCGTACGTATATCAAGAGTCGTGATTGTGCTCTATTCATCCATTCATCTTTCATTACTAAGTAGACCAAAATTAAGAATGTTTTAAAAAATGTCAGTTTATGGTCTTCAGTATTTTTCTCAAACAAATAATTAATAAATAACTTTGTAACCATAACAATAGAAAAAATCTGATGTGGCCAGCACACGACCTCTCGCCTTAACACTGTAATTTATGTGAATTTGGTTTTAAATAAATTTACAAACTTTTTGAAAATAATGTTATAGTTCTTAGTTCTTTAATTAGCTCTTTATAGATACAAATTTAACTTTATTATTACCTTATTACGTTATGTTCAGTTAATAATATTTACATTTCTTTTAAAATGGTGCCACAAACATTTCAGAAATGTGTATACGTCTGTTCACCTGTCACATTGACATATCCATTTTTGTTTTTAATTTTTTTTCTATATTGTGATTTACAAATCGTGGTAGGTAAAATTATATATCTTTGAAAAATAATTTTCCTTTATTGGTAAGAGATATAGACAAGATGTTAAATAAATATTGTAAGATATAATTTGTTCTTTGAAATGTCGTATGATAAATTGTAACTATCGCAGAATTTTCTATATTTTTTGCAAAAAATGTTAAAATGCTTCAAGAAAATACCATTTCCGGTTGGCAGATTTTTACCAAAATCTAATCAGCTCTTCATTAACATGTACAAATATATAATGCAAAATATTAGAATTTTATGTTCAATAGAATTTGAGATAATGAATAAGAACGAAAGAGCATAGTAGGCACACATACAGACTTTCATACACACACACATACACACAAACACACACACAGACATCATCGTGAAAATAGTCAAAATAGGTTCTACAGGTGCTAAAACGTGCTTATTAACAAAAATCTCGATATCGAATTTTTTCACGATCCCTATACCTCTCTAGGCGAGAGGTAAAAATTGATTATAATGAAGTCGTACATCATTATAATTATTATGGAATATATTCTTGGAAGTGTTTAAAATGATTTATTATGGGAAATAGTAGAATATTGAAAGATAATACAGAAGACAGACTTTTCTAGGAGTTACAAGTTCGAACAAGAACAGAAGCGCGAAAGTAGCAAATAAGCAAAGAAAGAAGTACTTATGTAACGAGAATTTTAAACTATTTGTTATACTCTGAATTTTTGGTGCCAGTTTTTTATTTTTTATACAAAAATAGTTGACATTTTCCATGAAAAATAAATTTTTGAAGGATGGCTAGCCTTTTTCAATTAAGAATGGAGTAGGTGGCACTGCGGAACCAGCTCGTTTTACACACTTACACACATAAACTAGTAATTTGAATCTATAATGGTATTTATGAATTAGTTTTATATTTCGTGCAAGACATACTTGACAATTTGAAACATCAAAACTTAATAACAACACCAGAGTGGTACACGTTCAGAATCAATGGCGGTGTGTTGTCCAGACTTGTCACTCTGTTGAATACAGTCGTTCTGTATTATGTGAGTGAGTTACCGGAGCAAAACAATTTTACGTTCAAAACCATTACGCAGACGTTATCCGGACGACATCGTTTTACCCCGTTGTGCTACATATTTACCATTCTATTTTTACCACTCCAACTTTTAGCACAGAATTTTTACCACCATTCTTTTTTACCGCTATCCTGTTTTACCGTTAACCCATTTTTTATTACTCAATTTTTACCGCTATTTCGTTTTACCACTAATACATTTTTACCACACCGTTTTTACCATTACAACTTTTACCACCATACTTTTTTACCGCTATTCCGTTTTACCATTAATAGTTTGTGGGGCTATAGTACGGTTTTGTTAGTGTAGTAAATACCAAAACCGAGTTTGTGGGGCTCTAGTACGGTTTTGTTAGCTTTGTTAGTGTAGCAAATACCAAAACCGAGTTTGTGGAGCTCTAGTACGGTTTTGTTAGCTTTGTTAGTGTAGTAAATATCAAAACCGAGTTTGTGGGGCTCTAGTACGGTTTAGTTAGCTTTGTTAGTGTAGTAAAAACAAAAATCGAGTTTGTGGGGCTCTAGTACGGTTTTGTTACTTTGTTAGTGTAGTAAATACCAAAACCGAGTTTGTGGGGCTTTAGTACGGTTTTGTTAGCTTTGTTAAAAAAGAGACGGTGGTAAAAATGGATTGGTAAAAAGCCACGTTGGTAAATATGTTGGTGGTAAAAAGAATTAGTGGTAAAAATAGGGACGGTGGTAAAAAAGGATTGGTAAAAGAATACGTTGGTAAATACGTTGGTGGTAAAAAAGAATTAGTGGTAAAAAGGGACGGTGGTAAAAATGGATTGGTAAAAGTATAATGTTGGAAAAATGGATTGGTAAAAGAATTACGGTGGTAAAAAAGAGACGGTGGTAAATAGGAATTGGTAAATATTGGGGCAAATCGTTTTACCCTACTCTCGTCGCTCGTCATGTGCAGTGTGTATGTTTATTCTCCTAAACGTAAATTTTGGCTTTTTATATGTTCTTCTTAATTCAAAACTAATAATATTTTGTATGTTATTGTAGTTCTCATCATCATCGTCGTTATTATTATCTATAAAATCCATGACGACATTTTGAAAAAAAGTTCTCTGTAATAGTAATAAATTACTGCATTCATCGTTTTACAATAATAAAATTATAATAAGTTTTTTTTTAAATAAATACTTAGTACCTATATAATCTGATGTTAACAGTACTCAGTTTGACAGTCGTATCTAGTTTTACCCTTTGGCGTTCGGAATAACTAGATTATCTCTAATATGACGTCATCGCTCCGACAATATTTGTCCAGATCTACACTCCATAATTCTGAACGTACCCCAAAGGTACGTACAGAATCAACGCCGGAGTGTTGCCCAGGCGTCAACGTCTGTGAACTTGACGGCACCCATATTTAATCAAACAATTTTTGTTACATAAATTAGTTCATTTAGATGCCTTTTCAAATGTTTGCAATATATAGTTGTTTGTTTGCATTTATTTCCCTTTATTTTTAAAAATATAGTTGGGTGGCGTCATATTCACAATAACCCACCATTTGGACAATAACGTTTGTTTAAATAGATTAATGTATTGCTTATATTTTGCTTGTCAATGTTTTAAAATATTTTTGTTTGTTTGACTATTGTACACATCTTTTTTTAAAGTTTCAATTATGGTGCGGCTAAGTTCTCATTTTCCGCACCCAATTGATCCACCTTTTGTTTAACTTTATTTATCTATTTTAAAGTATGAGTTTAGTAATGTTTAAACATTTTTTTGATTGTTTGCATTTTAATATTAACAATATTTTAAAATTATAATAAGTGCGGCTAAGGTACCATTTTCCACACCAAATTATCCAGCATTTGTTTAACTTTATTTATCTATTTTGAAGTATGAGTTTTGTATTGTTTAAACCCTGTTTTGTTTGTTTGCGTATTGAAATTAACACTATTTTAAAATAGTATGTGGTTTTTCAAGTTGGTACTAAAATTATTGAGAATATAAATTGTGTTTTTGAATTTGAAATTGAAATTGTACCCACACTCACTGCATATTGAATCAAATTAGGTTCACTAATACTTACGACAAAATATCAAACTGATCGTTCAACTGTTAACTGGTAACGGAAATAGTAATTGTTAAAAAACTGAACCACGCGTGCACAATTTTTACAAATTATGATTATGAGTATTGTGAAATTTTAAATTAGTCAAAATGAGTTTTTAATGACAATCACACGGAAAATGTTTTATTGATAAAATATCTACAAAAAAACATTTTTAGTAATTAGTACCGAAAGAATATTAAATTTCCAGAAAATTTTCAAACGGAAAATTTAGTTTTTGAAACCGGATACTTTGTCTCAATTTATTTAATCCGGTTTAAATATTCCTACTCATTATCGAAATGTTCCACTCATTTAATTATTGATCCGACAAAAATTTTTACTCTACAAAAAAGTTTTTGCTTATCTTGAAACTACCAAAAAGTTATATATTTTACTTCGTGGCTAAAATTGCGTACGTCATTGTCATTTTTTTGACTATTGAAATTACAATTTTTGCTTAAAAAATGATAACGATTTTCAAATGTTAAGTTTAGGAGTTCAACTGAATTCATTCAATATGAATGACAATAATTATTTTTGATTAATTAAAATCTCTGATAAAATATTATCAGTACTTAGTAGTAGTTTACAAGGTTGTTGCACCATCCCCTATTGCATTTAATTTATTCTCTAGGTAGGTATATTTGTCTTTGAGTGTGTAGTATTAGTATTAGCTTGAAAACTATAATTATTATAATTTTTATTTTTCTTTAACTGTAAATAAAATTAATTAATTTATTATTGTGTTTGCTATATTTTTAATTCTTCGCTAAAAATCTTTAATTATGTAGCATATTATGTTTTACCTCATATTTTCGAAATATATTCTCGAATTTTATCAGCACGTGTCATGTGTAATTCATTGTATCAAAATATAATCATTTGTCGTGTTAATGTGACAATGGCCTTCTTCAAAATTAATAATAAAATATAAATAACAAGAAAATATTTCATAAGATTTTGCATGTTTTGCTGCAAATTTTGTTAAATACCTATGTCTTTATTTTTATACTAAAATATTATTTCTTTTCAAGAAAAGCAAGGTATAGCAATTAATTCATTATTTTTGCATGTTACAAAAATAATAGTATGGAACTATTAGTCCAGTCAATCTGTAAAATTTGATGGAAAAAAATCGCAAAGTCAATTTTTTTTCATAAATCGTTAGAGGGGTATGCAAGGAGCATAAAACTGAGTTGTCACCCCCCTGGGCCCCTGCAATTTTTGGGAAATCCAAAAACATTTTGGAATTGATTTTTCGCGAAAACGGTAGGTTGTAGAGAGAAATTTTGTTAACAAATATTGTTAAGGACAGTATTATCTACAATTTATGTCATTGTGTCACTGCTCTATGACGAAAAGTGCAAAAAGTAGAGGGCGCCAAAGTTGCCAAAAATGACTTTTTTCACTTTTTCACCGCGAAAAATTGTTTATTGATCTTTAGTGTAAATGGAAAAGTTGTAGATCACAAAAAAACCTTCTAAAATGAGTATTCAACGTTTTCCCTGCGATGAACGGTGACGGAGATATAACGCGGGAAAGGACGCATCGAAGGCCGCGCTGTGGCGCTTGCTCTTAACAATAATTTTGTACGCCAAGAAATATTGTGCATTTGATGGAAAAAAAATCGCAAAGTCAATTTTTTTTCATAAATCGTTAGAGGAGCATGCAAAGTGCTTAAAACTGAGTTGTCACCCCCCTGCCCCCCTGCAATTTTTGGGAAATCCAAAAACATTTTGGATTTTATTTTTCGCGAAAACGGTAGGTCGTAGAGAAATTTTTTTAAAAATATTGTTAAGGACAGTATTATCTACAATTTATGTCATTGGGTCACTGCTCTATGACGAAAAGTGCAGAAAGTAGAGGGCGCCAAAGTTGCCAAAAATGACTTATTTCACTTTTTCGCCGCGAAAAATTGATTTTTGATCTTTAGTGTAAATGGAAAAGTTGTAGAGCACAAAAAAATCTTCTAAAATAAGTATTCAACGTTTTCCCTACGATAAATGGTGACTGAGATGTAACGCGGTAACTGTTTAAAATAGAAGTAATATTGAGAAAATGTTATGAAATTGAGTACGCTTATGTTTTTGAGGTCGAATAATTGTAATTTTATTCAAAATTAAAAAAAAATAAAATAACTGACATTGGAAAAAAGGATCATCATAAGCCCGTTTTACAATACACCAAATCTTGAACAAGATATTGTTTATTTTTCAAATTATGTAAGTATCATACAGCAAATTGTGTGAAATATCGCATTGCTTCGTAAATTGTCTGAAAAAATAGATAAACGCAGCTGTAAAATTATTATACTGCGCAGAATCACAAACTAAATATTGTAGGTAGGTACATAAAAATGTCTCAGTATAAAACAGAGTTCGTTAAAGTGTAAAACGGCCATTAGTGTAAATGAAATTTCATATTTTCCGAGTTATTTTTTTGTTACTCGTCATTTTTTTTTCTTCTTTGGCGGTTCTTCGGCGGCGCCTGCTTGTTGAACGACATGAGATGAGGTTGGCTTATTAGTGTAATCCTCCTAACGGAAAATTTGGGAGGGAGGTTCGTCAATGTCTACTTCTTTTTCTTCATCAAACGTGCGTATGTTGCTGCAATTCTTCGCAGCGAAAAAGTGAAAAAAGTCATTTTTGGCAACTTTGGCACCCTCTACTTTTTGCACTTTTCGTCGTAGAGCAGTGACCCAATGACATAAATTGTAGACAATACTGTCCTTAACAATATTTGAAACAAAATTTCTCTCTACAACCTACCGTTTTCGGGTTTTCGCGAAAAATCAAATCCAAAATGTTTTTGGATTTCCCAAAAATTGCAGGGGGTCAGGGGGGTGACAACTCAGTTTTAAGCTCCTTGCATACCCCTCTAACGATTTATGAAAAAAAATTGACTTTGCGATTTTTTTCCATCAAATGCACAATATTTCTTGGCGTACAAAATTATTGTTAAGAGCAAGCGCCACAGCGCGGCCTTCGATGCGTCCTTTCCCGCGTTATATCTCAGTCACCGTTCATCGCACGGAAAACGTTGAATACTCATTTTAGAAGGTTTTTTTGTGCTCTACAACTTTTCCATTTACACTAAAGATCAAAAAACATTTTTTCGCGGTGAAAAAGTGAAAAAAGTCATTTTTTGCAACTTTGGCGTCCTCTACTTTTTGCACTTTTCGTCGTAGAGCAGTGACCCAATGACATAAATTGTAGATTATACTGTCCTTAACAATATTTGTTAACAAAATTTCTCTCTACAACCTACCGTTTTCGCGAAAAATCAAATCCAAAATGTTTTTGGATTTCCCAAAAATTGCAGGGGCCCAGGGGGGTGACAACTCAGTTTTAAGCTCCTTGCATGCCCCTCTAACAATTTATGAAAAAAAATTGACTTTGCGATTTTTTTCCACAAACGTCGATTTTTTGTTACAGATTGACTGGACTATATTGGTAATACTGTTTTTAAGATTCTATAAGAATAATTTACAGATGTCAAAAGTTATAGACATGCAGTCAGAATACCATTTTAGCGAAATGTATAAGACTGTCAGTTACGGATTTTCCATAACTTATAGATCTATAAATTTATAGAATTTTAAGATAATGCTCAAAATCCCACCATTATTTACGGATTCGGGTTCGCAATGAAATACTTAGCATTTGTGACAATTAAGTGTGAAAAATCACATCAGTTATGTGGTGACCGTTTTTGACGATGCATTGCTGGAGGCGTTCTTGGAAGTTAGCGTAGACTCTCTCCGACATCGCTTCCTCAACTTGGGCGACTTCCACGCGAATTGCCTCCTTCAACTCGTCCAGAGTTCGGGGCTTGTTTTAGTTGTGCTTCTGCACATGTTATTCATCTCTAAAAGTTCAATTTTAAAATATTTGATATTAAGGCCCATCTCTTGCTATCAAATGCAAAGCAAAAAAGCCTGTTACAATAAATCATTTTGTGACTTTGGTTTTCAAATCGACGACCTCATATTTTATAATGATGTAGTTATAGGTTGTGCTTACATGGCTATAGAATGAAATTTACAAAAAAACCTTGCCGTATTTTGTTAAATAATTTCTAAAAATGACTAAAAATGCGAGTTTTACATAAATTATCAGTCAATGGGTTACAAAATGTTTAACAAAATCTCTCTATACCCGGCGTCCGCAAGCCCCGAACCCTGGACGAGTTGAAGGAGGCAATTCGCGTGGAAGTCGCCCAAGTTGAGGAAGCGATGTCGGAGAGAGTCTACGCTAACTTCCAACAACGCCTCCAGCAATTCATCGTCAAAAACGATCACCACATGACTGATGTGATTTTGCACACTTAATTTTCACAAATGCTATTGCATTGCGAACCCGAATCCGTAAATAAATTTGTTTTTGAGTAAAAATTACCGATTTTATGATTTTTTAAAAACCATCCGTCCTTTGTGCCGAACAGCTCTGAAACCACTGATACTGAATATGTTTACTATACCTCTAGTATTGTGAATTTCAAAAATATTCTTTTTGTTCCATTATCAGTACCTATAAAACATGTTATAATAATATCCATACAGTTGAATTAGATCCATAAGTACTTATAGAAACACCGTGTTTATCAAAAATATATTATCATTAGAGATGCAACGAATATTAGGCAACTATTCGGTATTCTGCCTACTCGGCATGTTTTTCATAATTCGGCCGAACATCGAATATTAATTTACTATTCCTGCAAGTGCTTTATGTAGATATTTCACTGACAGACAAAAAATATATGCTTGTTATTGAGTTTTTATTGATTATTATTACTAAAAAAAGAAAAATAATGCCAAAAACTTTATTTTGTAATTTTGATAAAAATAAAAATGATAAAACTGTTCGCTATTAAAATTTAAAAGTGGCAAATTGTGAAGAAAAAAAATTGTTTCTCTGCATTCAAAGCAGCCTCGGCAATCCTTGTAAGTTTATCATTTGACACCAAAAAAGTGCAGAATATTCGCCGAATATTCGTTTATTCGGCAGACCATCCTGCATAATATTCGTTATTCGGCACATTTACTATTCGTTGCATCTCTAATTATCATAAATCATGATTATAAATTTCAAGATATAAATTATATCGCGATTTTTATTCTTTGAAATAGGTATATCCACCATAAATACATATTTCAAAAATAAGCATCACAACTCTCCCCCGTTGCTTGGACTCGCACTCTTGTCGTATTCTAGTCCCTGAACAAAAATGAAGACTCCCTCCAAAATTTATTTCTTTTTACGGACCTGCCAAAAAAACTAGGTATATTTTATACAAAATTCTTTTCATTTTGGAAAATAAAAGAAATTGTTTTTATTTGATTGTAATGCTTAATTTAATCTTTAATCCTCAAATATAAAGTAACCAGGAACCTTCTATAAAAGATGCATATACATAATAAACTTAAGTTAATACAAAAATTACACAACTAATACATAAATTAGTATTTTTTATTTACCAGTGAGTTTGTGTTGTGTTAAAAAATTTGTATTTAATAACATAATAACATTCGACCGAATTTTACTTAAAGAGCTATATTGTATTGTTGTTCAGGATTTTAAGTATCTATGTATATAAATTCCCATAATAAATAAATTCATTAGCATTACGCATACGCTAATTGATTCCTGAATACTCAAATAACTATATAGAGCTAATGTGTTCTAAAATACTCAAGAATTTACATGTTGACGTCAAAGTAACATATACGTAACGTAATAAAATATGTACAAAATTTATGGAGTTCAAAGAGTCATATTAAATTCAATAACACAGTTTATCACCAATTCAATAGAATACTGACATTTCTTTACTTTTTTTACTGTATACTGTTATTATTTATTTAAGTGATAAAATGTTTACAGTTAAGATTAATCTTAATCATTGTACCTCCAATTATCTGCTTAATTATTAAGTATATATTTATATTTAAGTAAGTATTTATATTTGTCCTATGAAACTGTTTAAATATGGGGATCTCGAGTACCATAAGAGATACAAAGTTGGTTAAATTAGACTCAAGTTGCCCCTTTAGGGGGCCAATTTAGAAATGTTTTTGTTTTCCCACAAAAATGCATAGGTGACCAGATATACGCAAAAATGTAAATGTTGATAATTTCGTTTTTCGCCTATAACTTTTTTGTTTGAATTAGTATAAGATTCTAATTTGCACGTTCTATAAGCAATTTTTAACGAGGAATTCACAGCAGTCCTCAAATATTTTTTACTCCTACAGATTTCGAGAAATTTAAACCAAATTCAAATTTTCATACGAAGCTCATAGTTGGCTATGACCCGTCTTAATAGAGATTTTTTTTGTTTCAACGATATAAAACACGAGTACATTGAAATTAAAATAAAGGCAGAAATTACATCTTAATCGATATTTTTAAAATTGTTTTTATCAAGAAA
The DNA here is from genome assembly GCA_947534325.1 of Agonum fuliginosum. NCBI lineage: Eukaryota > Metazoa > Arthropoda > Insecta > Coleoptera > Carabidae > Agonum > Agonum fuliginosum. The sequence continues at coordinate 18,469,670 of OX384030.1, read as the reverse complement.
GACTACGAATTTCGATAAAATAATTATAATTATTATTATAACACATTAAAAAAAATTAAAATTTTCACCTAAATAAATGGCAAGTGATTAACCATTATTTCGCTTTTGGATCTAAATTTTGAATGCTCATATCTCGGAAACTAAAAGAGATTTTTAGTGCGGTTTGCGCCATTTCTCGTAGATTAGTTAGCATAATTTGATACTTTTTATAAAAATCAATATTCGTGGTCTCCCAATAAAAACTGTTAAAAAAATAAAGATTATGTAGGTACCTAATATCTGTCTTTATTTTAATTTCAATGTACTTGTGTTTTATATCGTTGAAAAGAGAAAAAAAGATCTCTATTAAGATGGGTCAGAGCCAACTAAAAACTCTATATGAAAATTTGAATTTGGTTTTAATTACTCGAAATCAGTAGGAGGACTGCAGAACGTACAAATTAGAAACTTGTTCTAATTCAAACAAAAAAGTTATAGGTGAAAAACGAAATTGGCAAAATTTACATTTTTGAGTAGGTATATCTAGTCACCTATGCATTTTTGTGGGAAAACAAAAACATTTCTAAATTGGCCCTCAAAAGGGGCAACTTTTGTCTAATTTAACCAACATCGTATCTGTCATGGTTCTCGAGATCCCCATGCTTAAACAGTTTCATAGGACAGCCTGTATATTTTAAACAAATAAATTTTCTATGTCTATCACCTAATTTTGTGTTGTGAGAAAGGTCTTTATAGTTTACTCTCGAGTTTACTTGATCTTTCTAAATAAAAACCTACCGATTTTTTAAATTTTTCTTCAATTTTGTAGAATCACATGTACACAATTTTTTGTATAATTTGGCCCCGTAATAAGGGACTTAATTAAATATAATAATGATCATTAATCGTTTCATTCAATAAGTGAAGTAGAATCTTCAATTTATTTATGTGTTAATAATGAACTTTTTAATTTAAGCGATTTTTTAAAAGTGTGGGTAATTTATTTAACAACCAATATAGTTGTGGTTTGAAGTCATTTATCATAATTGACCATTGATGAACTGGCTCATCAGATCGGCCCGAGAAAATGAATATTAAACCGGCTTCAAGTTCATTTCATACATTATATTATGCTTCCGCAGAATTATTTTGTACACCGGTTAAAATCCTAAAATTAAATTTTTAACATTACTATCACCACAATTTTCATTTTCTGTTAAATTTTTATTTTATATTTCTTATTTATTTTGGTGTATTTTATGCAGCTGTATATCAACAAGTAACCCGCGTAAGGACCTCAATAGTCACATACTATAAGTAGCCAGAATTTTTTTTAATTATGGGAGAGTGATCGATTTTGAAGAGCCGGTGAAAAATAAAATTGAAAATTGTTTTTAATATTAAATTCGTTATAGTCTACATAAATAGCCAAGTCAGTCACAAACAGAAAAAATTGGTGGACCGGCTTCTCTAGTTTGCCGGCCTTCTAAGCATTCGACCTTTCGTGAATGTCCCGATTTTCCGACGGCCCTGTTCGTCCCTGTAAATAACAATATAAATTACAGTACATAAATGAGCATTTAGAATAATAAATAAAGATAATTAGGTCAGTACAAGAATGTCATGGTAACAAATAAACATAAACAGGGTGTTGCAGTATGTGTGCAGTGGCACAGATAGAACAAGACCAAGACACGTTTCAGGAACACCGTGTTGTGAACGCTAACGTAACTTTGCGACTTTCACTGATTGCAGAGCGGGGCAACATTAAAACTTCTGTTCGTATTCCTCGTTCAGTTCTCTCAGTGCGTTCAAAATGGCCAACGCTCGCAGATCTGTGGTGCGCCTTGTGTTTGTGTTTGGAGTGTTTCTGATCCTTGCTGGCGACTACTCTGGCCTGCTGACGCAGCTCATGGGTGGAAACAGGAACGAGTCGGGACACACAGATGGAAATATTCGCGTAACTACAAGACCCGCCAATCCAGGATACGGAGATTCAAAGACTAAGCTTGATCTGGATGCTGATATTGAGGATGAAACTTTGAAAAATATTGGTAAGTAACTTTATTAATTGAAATAAACATTAAGAACATATTTTTGCGATTAAAACAAAAATAACACAAGTTAATTAAATTTCAACATTTCAACCCTGTTCCTTCTAAAGAACGTACACGAACATAATTTATTGATGGATACGTTAAGATTTTAAATTAACAATTAATTATTATTTTGCAGTTTTATGTTATTTAAATAAAAAAATACCAGTAGCTAAACCCGATTTACAATAACCATTAATTTAAAGTAATACATAGAAAAATAATGATTGTCAAAGGCAATCACTTTTAAATTAAGAGATATGTTTACATGATTTAAAATAATATAACTGTTATTGCAAAGCTAAGTAATTCGGATAAATAATGAAGATGGTCCAAATTTGTTAGCTTTGTACTTGCTTGTATAATTTTTAGTAGTATTACATAATATGTTTAATAAAAATCCATGACAAAAACGTGTTATTATAATAAGGACGCATTCGCTTAACGTTAGTGGAACACCTTGAGTTGCTACAGCTCACATTCTCGTGTATCCTAGAAATACAAGGTTGAATAAGAAATATCAAAATCATTATTTATGTTTGTTAAATTCATATAAATTTTAGGTTCCCTTGCTAGTAAATCCCAAATATTAGCAACAATTAAGAACGCGTGTCTTCCGAAGTTGATCTGCGAGCTAAATGCCACTCCTCACAAAGAAAAACTAACCGAGTCCGAGAAATCTCTTCTATATCTCATCAGGTAATTATTTTATTTATAAATATTTTTTTAAATCCTCGACAAAAAATGAATCAGCAAAATTATGATAGTGATGTTTATGTTTATTACAATTTCAATGTAAATAATGTACGTCACGTTCTATGTTGACGTAACATATTATTACGAAAGGTAATAAATAAATAGCAGTTGACTAATTTTATATGCTTAAATTAAAATAATAGATAGGTAAATTAAATATAGGTACCCAGTGAATTAAATTTTTTTCTATATAAATCAAGGGGCAGTATTTTATTATATGGAGTAAAATGCGTTTTAACTTGATATTGTCAATTATTTTATTTCCGTACAATAATAATACTAATTATTTTTGTTGTTACTCATAGAAATTATGGAGTTGATGTTGACGTCTAATTAGAATTTTTAAAAAATTATTCATTTTTAATAAATAAATGAATTATTATTACTTCTAACATTAAAATTAAATACAATAATAAAAAAATTCCATCCAATACGGATCTTCATACATTACAGTAATAGCAACGCGTAATGCTACTTCAATGTGGGTAAATTATAAAATAGCTCATGGTATTAAGTCACAGTACGATGAAAACGAAAATGAAAGTATATAGTTACCGTACCTGTTGCGGCAGATATTACACAAATGATAGCAACTTTCTCTCCACGGTTGTGCTGTAACTGGCCATACACGTTCGCGACGAGACGTCTACTGCCTTGATGACTTTTACTCTCACTTTTGACACTTCCGCAAATATTATTTACATCCGGCACTCATTGGAAATAATTGTGCGGATATAAAATAAGAAAAGGGATACGGATATTGTTCAAAATATTTACTTAAACTATGTTGAATCTTGATACTTATCCAGGTAAATAAATAATTATTTTTTTATTTGTACATTTGTAATGTTTGTTTAAGAAGTTGATAACATAAATTAATACATTAAAAAAATTAAATGTACTTGAACCATGAGCTTACTTTTCATTAATTACTAGCTGCCGTATAAAAAAATGTGTAAATTAATACATTCTTTCTTCTACAAGAAAATTTAATTTAGAAATTGATAGTTTTAGTCTCGGTTTTGGTTTTGCCAAGAATATTTCAACAAGCTAAAAGGATATGATAAATGTTATAAAATGTTAATCACAAATTCCAGTTTAAGATTATAGTTGAATATGAATAGGTATGTCAGTTCAGGATAACGTTCTAAGTCAAGGTTAATTTCAACTCGTGGAAACTAGAAATGACAAAAACAATTTTAAAAAAACATACATATACTCGTATGTGTGTATAAAATATAAATCATACGTTCTTTTTTAAAATGTATTTACTTAATAGTTTTTTTAGTTCCATGATTTATCCTATTTAGAAAAAAGTAGTTTTAATTCAATTATATTTCAATTTTCCATATTATGTGTTTTATAAATCTTTTTTCAAATAAGATCTCAAGGCTCAGATCTTGTTCCAAGGGCTACTTGTATGATTTTTTTACTAAATATTTTTGAAGAGATAAAAACTTGACCCGTATTTTTAATTTTCATAAAATTTTTATTAACCAGCAGAAAAATAATTAGTGAAAATTGAATAATATGTAATATGACGTAGAAAGCTGCCATACATTATGTCCTATATAAAATAATGACGTAATAGAAAAATTTCTTTCTGATTTTACCAAAAAACCTATATTTGTTTTTAAATAATATTTATATTTTTTATTATGTTTTCTACCTAACATTTGGTTCATAGGTAGTGATAAAAATCTCATTTTTTGTACCATGCAATAGTAGTCCATTATTATAACACTAACTCAAAGTGTACGTTTTCCTCATTTGAAAATGTAGTTTTCATTAAGTTTTTATTACTTTTGACCTGTCGTCTCACGTAAGAAATAAACATGTAGGTACTTTGTACAGTACCGTCTGAATGCGTGCTAATAAAAATGTCAACACCCAAATAGACATATTCCGGTCATTTATTATTTATAAGTAAAAATAATTTTAGTATGAAATCTAAACCATGTTATGGTATAGGCATGAGTTCTCTGGGCTTAAGGATGTACCTATTAATAGAATTAAATCAATAAATGTGTACAGCGCAATAACGAGTTGAAAGTTGAAGGTTTATATAAGAAATTCAGAATTTTATGGTAATAGAATTAACAATATAAGTAAATAATTCCATTTTATGTTACAAATATTCTAACAAAAGAAATTTTCTTCAGGATTATTGTAGTACGAAAAAAATAGTGTATGTATCTACATATTTCATCAAACTATTTATGTTTTATTATTTATCAGATAGTACATGGCAAACTAAGGTTAATCTCAGATTAATCACAGTTTAAATATTTGTATTGTAAGCAAGAAGCTCAGATTCTAATAATGGCGTTGTGCTACATATTTACCATTCTATTTTTACCACTCCAACTTTTACCACAACATTTTTACCACCATTCTTTTTTACCGCTATCCTGTTTTACCGTTAACCCATTTTTTACCACTCAATTTTTACCACTCCAACTTTTACCTCTGCATTTGTACCACTATACTTTTTACCGCTATTTCGTTTTACCACTAATACATTTTTACCACTCCGTTTTTACCATTACAACTTTTACCACCATACTTTTTTACCGCTATTCCGTTTTACCATTAATAGTTTGTGGGGCTATAGTACGGTTTTGTTAGCTTTGTTAGTGTAGTAAATACCAAAACCGAGTTTGTGGGGCTCTAGTACGTTTTTGTTAGCTTTGTTAGTGTAGTAAATACCAAAACCGAGTTTGTGGGGCTCTAGTACGTTTTTGTTAGATTTGTTAGTGTAGAAAATACCAAAACCCAGTTTGTGGGGCTCTAGTACGGTTTTGTTAGCTTTGTTAGTGTAGTAAATACCAAAACCGAGTTTGTGGGGCTCTAGTACGGTTTTGTTAGCTTTGTAAGTGTAGTAAATACCAAAACCGAGTTTGAGGGGCTTTAGTACGGTTTTGTTAGCTTTGTTAAAAAAGAGACGGTGGTAAAAATGAATTGGTAAAAAAACACGTTGGTAAATATGTTGGTGATAAAAAGAATTAGCGGTAAAAATAGGGACGGTGGTAAAAATGGATTGGTAAAAGAATACGTTGGTAAATACGTTGGTGGTAAAAAAGAATTAGTGGTAAAAAGGGACGGTGGTAAAAAATGGATTGGTAAAAGTATAATGATGGTAAAAAATGGATTGGTAAAAGAATTACGGTGGTAAAAAAGGGACGGTGGTAAATAGGGATTGGTAAATATGGGGTAAATCTAATAATGGTGTTGTCATTAAAGATTTAAAAAACATCCTATACTCACAGGGCCTAACTTGTGTACTTTCGGGCCCTAGGCAAAAATATTTTCAAGAAAATTGAAGATGTATGTTTTTCCTTTTTTCATGTGCCACTATCGAGAGTAAATAAGGTGCATTTTAAAAACCAATGAAAAAATATTTTGTTTAAGCATTTAGATACCCACAAGTACCTACGTTGGCACATGTAACATAAAAATATTCTTAAACTTAAACAAATAAATAATAATTATTAGAATCAGTAGCTACCTGTTAGTAAATTAAAAATAAAAATTATATCATTTCCCATTATAAAAATTGAAAAATTACTTTATCTGTACTTTGTAAGACATAATTTATTAAACTTTTAAAGTAAAATTTGTCCAAGATACAATACAAAGAATTTAAAACAGTTATGTCATTGTACATCCTACATATTATCTTTAAAAAAAAGCAAGAGCTAGCCGATGTGTAAACTACCCTTAATATTTCTAATTTCCGAAAAATTCTTTTTCATCTATAATCAGCATATCGAACTGTATGTACTTCCTCGAAATTATGAAACACCTGTATACACTATACTTGTAGGTACGTGTATTATTGGCATGTTTTATAATTATCCATATAGTTCCTCGTGTGTGTTAACGTAAAATATCTGCTTGATTCTTAATGTTAAACAATCGTTTATGTGTATTATATTACCTTATAATTTGACAAATATATTTATTTATTTATTAATGTATATTAATTATTACTTAAAACTATTTTACACATCCTGAAGATGGTCCCGGGTTGGATCGATAGTATAGTGTATAGGTATTATGTTTGTTTTAATGTGAATGAATAAATCTTGGTTATATTATTATATTATAGTATTGTATGGTAATTTAAGCAACTAGAGTCAAAAGTCGAATTAATTTTACTTTATTAATTGAAATACGAGCGAGCCGATATTCATATAACAGTTTAAAAAAATCTGACGTGGACACCACATGACTTCCTTGTACGCCTTGTGTGTTCATACTTTTCTTAATAACTAAAATGTAGAATAATATAAAAAATTCTTTTAACTTATTATACTAGTATACTCACAAATATATTTTAGTCATTTGATTTAAACTGCAGAAGAAGATATAAAGCATATTTTACTATTGTCACTGTCATGTCATAATCATTTAAATTTTACGTAGTAACAAATGTTAATCGATCATGGACTACAAGATAAAGAAATACTAAATTAAAAATATATACTTTAATTATTCCTAAATGATACCAGATACAAAAATATTTATAAAATACCGATTTTAGGTAATAATCACATAATCTTTCATTTAAAATAAAAAAATTTGTGTTAAATTAAATATTTATCGAAATATTTTTTAAAAGTACTACTTCCGGTTTATAGATTGAAACCAAAAATAGGAGGTGCACAACTAGATGCTATAACAGTCCTAAATACAAAATTTCAACTTTCTACGTCTAACCGTATTTGAGTTATGCGACACACATACGTCCGTACGTACGTACGTACGCACGCACGTACGTACAGACGTCACGACGAAACTAGTCATAATGGATTCAGAAAAGGTCAAAACGGATATTTCCATCAAAATCTGAAAACCGAAATTTTTCGCGATTACAATACTTCCTTATTACTCCGTACAAGGAAGTAAAAATCAAAATTTTCTTAGATTTCTTTGTAGATTAACTTGCGTATAAATTTATATTGTTATCTTTTACACATACTTTTAGATTTTAAAGATTGTTGAGTGTCCTAGCTATTAACGTTAACAACTCCTTTAATTAAAATACTTCAAACAAATGCATAATTATTCATTATAATCAATTTAATATATGATACTGATTTATGTACATTGGCGACTTTTACTGTTTAATAGTAAAATTGAAATCCCGTGAGTTTCAAAATAAATATAAAAACAAAATGTTTAATTAAAGTGATTAAAATGTCCAATTTTAGTCAACAATACTTAATTTTGTAAATAAAAATAAATGTTTTTGTTCATAGATCGACATAATATGTAGACTCTACTCTTAATTTTTTCATGTGAAATCATCATATAAATATACCTGTACCTATATGACTTTAGTTTAGATTATTAAATTACTACCGCACCTTAGATTTTTTAAAGTCAACAGTTTTTGACCAATAAAACTTATTGTACTACCTTTTATACAAAATCACGGTGTGAAGCTAATAGAATTCATTATGTAATATTACAATATCCAAACATAATAAATTGAAGAGTAGAGTGGATAATGATGATTTTTTTTAGAAAAACAAGTTTAAAGTTGTGTTTTATCATTTGACTATATTAATTTATTTTTAACAAATGGGAGTAGCTGGTAAATGAAATATAATACGTAACAGTTTTCACCCATAAAGAAAACTATATATTTTTTAAAATGACACTTTCCCAATAATTAAGCTAATAGAATTTATTATGTAATATAACAATATCCAAACATAATAAATTGAAGAGTCGAGTGGATAAAGGTAATGTTCGATCAAATTATGTTTTTAGAAAAACAAGTTTAAAGTTGTGTTTTATCATTTGACTATATTAATTTATTTTTAACAAATGGGATTAGCTGGTAAATGAAATATAATACGTAACAGTTTTCACCCATAAAGAAAACTATATTTTTTTAAAATGACACTTTTCCAATAATTACCTTTATTCTTTTGTTAAGTAACGTAACTACCTAATTAATTGTTCAATATTGTCGTCGATACAATACCTATAGTATTTGTTTGTATAATGCATAAGTAAGTATGTACCTATTAGCTATTAATGACAAGTAAACTCTTCAATTCGAAGTGTAAATTTTAAATAACCATATTTCAAGCCCACATTTTGTAATTATTGTTTTTACTTGTATTTAAAAGTGTTTTATAATTTTGTTTTTATCTGTAGGGATACGAGTGTAACAACAACAGCAGAACTAACTTCCAGGTATCATTTTGCGGCACATATGGGTCAGTTAATCTCAGGAGTAGACGGAAACGGATGTCACAACTTCTATCCAACCTGCCCGTTCCCGGGTTTACAAGTTCTACAAATGATGAAGAAAGTTCGAATGCGTTGAAAAAGTACTCGTCCAGAATATATAATATTGATTATAAATGAAAAATACTAAAACAGTTTGAAGATTTCTGTCATGTTAGTTGAGATACATGAAAATGCGAGCGATAATTCTCGCTGTAACTAGGTGATTACTAGTTGTGATCAAGAGATTTACCCCCAGTTAAAGGACATTTACATCTGAAACATTTGCCTTCAATAAATAGGATGTGCAACTACCGTAGTGCTGTGATATTGTAAATTAATTTTACTCTCTATTCTTTACTATAACTTAAGTTTCTTTTTATAAAAATTTGAAGGGCTTTACGTTTTTGTTACGAATAATTATTTATTTGAAAAAACGTACTTATGACAAACTTTAGTACAATAACTAAAATGATACATAAATTGAAAAAAGAAATACATCACTTTTATTTTTATATGATAAATGTAGAAATAAGTTTCTTTTGTATTTTTTAAATCTAGTCTTCAGCACAATGATTATGTATAGGTAGTTTTGATTTCGAACATTGTATAGGTATAATAGCAATAATATTTACGTACCTACATTTTTAAATGTTTATTTACCTTGTTCCGCTTTGTTCATATTTTTAAGAAATAATGGGTGGGCCAATAAGAGTTTCACCATGTGAGTACTAAATAAAAAATTATTGCGTTGGAATGATTTTGATTTATTTATTAAATCATGCTTATTGAATAACAATTATGTATAAAAGATCAACTAAATGTCCACATGGCTCCGGCGGCACATATCAATCCGTTTGTCCAAATTTAGTATAACATCCTGGCATAATAACTGTTCCTCTTTTCCACCAATATGCCTTATTTTCTCGTCCTTAACCTCTTGAATTGTTACTGGCTGATTGGCATAGACCTTACTTTTAGATAATCCCAAAGAAACAAATCCAAGAGTGTCAAACCGCACGATCTCGCCGGACAATAATTGACTTCGCTTTTTCGCGAGATAATGCGTCCCGGAAACTTTTCAATAAAGTCATTGTTCCATTGGCTGTGTGGCCGATATTACCTTTCACAAATAATTATCGATTAATAAGCATGATTCAATAATGAAATCGAAATCATTCCAACGCAATAATTTTTTATTTACTATTCACATGGTGAACCTTTTATTGGCCCACCCGTTATATAACTACCTACAGCTAAAACCAGTTGTCATTTTTTGAACATTTTACGATATGTATATCAAAATTTTTGTAAAAAGTCAAACTATCGTTTGGTTTCACCAGATTTATGTCTACATGTAATTGTTTAAAAAAATAAAGACCAGGTAAGTCGGTTGCAGTTGCAAACCAAATAAGTTTACATATCTATACAAAATATGTTTCATTCAAAAGATAAACATTCTTATTATTTTATTTTGCATTATAGACATAAAATTGTTTGAAAATAACCAGATATGTATATTTAATTGACGATAATTCCTGTAAAAATGAGATTTTGTACAGAATAAGTAAACTTACCTGGCTATTTCTACCTAGACATGTGTATTTGGTTCGTTTATACATTTACTTCTTGTTCATTTGTGAGCTGCCTCTGTTGATTGTTGAGTTATATAATTCAAAGTGTATTAATTTATTATATTATTATGGATTTTAATAGCAGAAGTGCAAAATTGGTCTTAATTATGGGGAATAAAAATGAAGTGATTTCCGAAAAACAGTATTTACTCGTAGGTACCTACGTAAATTTATTGTACTTTCTTTTAAATAATAACATTATTAATTAACATTATTTTCTTAGAACCTATTTCCTAAGAAAACGATTTTTTTGCTAAAAATTTAGATATTTCGACTTTGCCAATAGATATTATTAGTAATGAAATTGTCAATAGTGAAATTTTAAATCCAAATCATTCAATTTTAATAACGTATGAAGAAAACATCATAACTCCCATAAATGACATAGAAGTTAAAACTTAAAGACAAAACGACAAAAGTATAGAAAAAGAAGACAAATAAGACAAAGTTATACATAAACAAGACAAAGATATTTAAGAAAATAAAGATACAGGAGATAATACTTATAAACCAAACGACACAAGTGAATCATTAGACTTTTTAGATTTTCCTCTCTAATAAAAGGTAAGTGGAAGCAAGAAATGAGTCGAAAACCACAAAATGCACTTTTTTTCAAACGCCCATAACTTTGTTCCAAATCGTCGTAGGAACTTCGTTTTTTGAGTTTTGCACAGGTAATTGAACAAATTTCAATGCCCTTTTTGTGGATCGAGTCGACAAACTTGGTACACATCGCCAAATTTGGACTTTTTTGCTCAAAAACGTGTTTTTGTTTGTTTGGGTTTTTGAAGGGTATGAAAAGAGATCATCCTAATCTGAGTTTACCTCCTTAAAGTAGAGCCACAATGGGTTTTTCCCGAAAGTCTAATTTGGTTGAAAAGTCGCTGAGTTATGTGCGAAAAACCTAGAAATGCACTTTTTTTTAAAACACCCATAACTTTGTGCCAAATTATCGCAGGAATTTCGTTCTTCGAGTCCTGGACAGGGAATTGAACAAATTTTAGTGCCCTTTTGGTGCAGCAATTTAAAAAAATTTAAACTGCGTACACATCGTCAAAGTTGGATATTTTTGCTTTTTTAGATTTTTCGCACATAACTCAGCGAGTTTTCAGCCAAATTAGACGATTCTATCGGGAAAAAATCCATTGTGGCTCTAGTTTAAGGGGATACACTCAGATTAAGATGATCTCTTCTCGTACCCTTCAACACCCGAACAAACACGTTTTTGCGCCAAAAAAAGTCCAACTTTGGCGATGTACCGAGTTGGAAAAAAATTGTCGAGGCGATCCACCAAAAGGGCATTGAAATTTGTTCAATTACCTGTGTTTTCTTCCATAGCACTCTTGTAACAATCATATTTTAATTAAATTATCAATAGCGTTTTTCTCATGTTTTTGTTACGCCAGGATTTGAAACTAATATCTCGTTGAATTCAGAAAAAAATACTGAATCGAATAAGCGAATAAAAAAATAGATCCCCATTTGAAATAAGAAATTTGCACGCCTTAGTTTGAGAACCACTGGTCTAAAAAAAGTTTTGTTTCGTTCATTAAAGTAGTCATATAAAATAGAAATTGTTTGCTAATTTAATCAACTTCATAGCACTTATACTTCTCTAGATAGCAATGGTGCGCCACTTAAAATGAACAGCCTGTATATTTCTTATAAATATTTGTTAAAAATTATTTATATAACAAAATTTAAATAAAATAAGTTAAAATAAAATAACATTTTAGTGTCGTACCTACAAATAAAATATTAAATCAAACACTAATTCATTATATTTGCACATAATTTGATTCATAAATATTCAAATATCTCTATATTCTTTTGTAATAATTATGCACCAAATGGCGCCCCATACTATGCCCAGCCAATGGTTAGGTTGTACACATTGATCAAAATCTATATACGCTAAAAAATTAAACATTTTTTAATAATGCAATACAACCTACTTTATAATTTTTCCCATAGTAGAGAGCTTCGCGCTTCAAAATGCGTCAAAAAATGCGATTTGTGGGAGAATCGGTGTTACAAGCTAAAATTTTCACACATGAAAGTTTATAGGTAACCTAGCAAATATGAATTTCAAATTTGTTAAAAAACAAACTAGGTAAAAAGGCACTAAAATCAAAATTCGAGTTAGGTACATAATGGTAAAGAGGATAAAATTCTGCATTTCTTCGAATAAAACAATTGAGAACTTCTGTGGCCTGTCTATTTTTTATTATTTCAGAAACTTTTAATTGAATTTATTCGAAATGAATAATGGAAAAATTAATCAAAATTAACTAAATTTTATGTTTACCTACACTCGTTTATTTCAAAAACTAAGGCCTACATAAAAATAGTATGTTTTACAAAAGTTTCTTTGATCTTTTAGGGTCACAGTAGTGCATTTTTATAATTTATGGAACTAAAGTAAATTCACTTATTTTATGAATTATAAAAATACACGTTTTATGAAATTTCGACTGCGCTTCGGGCGACGTGTGCATTGGTATCTTCCATCACTACATTCTACGCTTATCTAGCTAAATCCGTCTCACTCTTGTAAGTCGGATTTAAAGATAGTATATAATATGTCCAATAATGATCAAATGAAAACAATCTAAACTTAATACAAAAGTATGCACATTTGCTCGAAAGGTACTGAAGATGAAGATGGCGCATGTGTGTTCTGAACCAATTAGAATTTATAGAAGCAAACATGGGTATGGGTGACGTATGTCACTCACGCGCCTTCTGAAGTACTAAGAAACTATTTGAGTGATGTACATATTTGTTTTTCTGAAATAATGCATAGATAGCGAAAATTTAAATTTTTGCCAATTTTGTTTTTACCTTTTAACTTTGTTGATTATACGGTGTACGGGCACTTTTTTACAAGAAATTCATAGCAGTCCTCAAATTTTTTTTTATCTCATATAGATTGTCTTAATACAGATTTTTTTCTCTTTTCTATGATATAAAACACAAGTAGATTATAAGCCAAACATTAAATCGCGCTTAAGACGACCCACCCTTAATAACTTGGAAAAGGATTGTGATAGGCATACCCGGTTTGCGCTATATGTTTTAACATCTAGGGGGACACATTTTACTAATATATTTTTTTAATCACTCATCTCACCCCCACTACTCTTTATTTTGAAATCTTAAATGGAAATATACCCTTTGTAACATATCAAATGTCAATATAATTGATATTTGAATAAATAATTAAAATACGTTAAATAACAAAAATTTTACAAACAATTTAACTAACCCAAATTCATGGTACCGTAGTTAAATAATTCAGTTGTTTTACACATTGATTAAGATAAACACTGATAAATTATAATTTGTTAATAAACAAATAATTTTTTCCCCAATTCATTGCATCGTAATAAATACATAATACTGAATAAGTTTTACTTTAAAAATGTGTTATTAGTTTACGAAATATCAGCTGCAGATTGACAACAAAACCAGTTTGTATAGCTTTGATATAATTTAACATGTTTCATAAGCACAATAATTTTATCCATCAGAATTTAATGTTAAATATTTGTATCATATTAAAGGTGGCCGGCCACATGCGCAATTGACAAAAACCCATAGGACAAATGCCCAAAGACAAATACTCAATTGACAAATACCCATGCGGACAATTGCGCACGCGGACAAAAGCCCATGTGTACAAATGCTCACGGGTACAAATGCTCATGCGGACAATTGCGCACGCGGACAAAAGCCCATGTGTACAAATGCTCACGGGAACAAATGCTCATGCGGACAATTGCCCACGCGGACAGAAGCCCACGTGTACAAATGCTCATGGGTATAAATGCTCATGCGGACAATTGCTCACACGGACAAAAGCCCATGTGTACTAAAGCCCATATGTACAAATGCTCATAAAATTATTTTTTCTCATCGGTATATTCTGTTGGACTCAATTAGGGTTTTGTTAGTATTGATTAGTTTATTTAAAAAAAAACGGAGTTCTGTTGGACTCAATTTAGGGTTTTGTTAGTATTGATTAGTTTATTTAAAAAAACGGAGTTCTGTTGGACTCAATTAGGGTTTTGTTAGTATTGATTAGTTTATTTTAAAAAAACGGAGTTCTGTTGGACTCAATTAGGGTTTTGTTAGTATTGATTAGTTTATTTTTAAAAAAACGGAGTTCTGTTGGACTCAATTAGGGTTTTGTTAGTATTGATTAGTTTATTTAAAAAAACGGAGTTCTGTTGGACTCAATTAGGGTTTTGTTAGTATTGATTAGTTTATTTTAAAAAAACGGAGTTCTGTTGGACTCAATTAGGGTTTTGTTAGTATTTATTAGTTTATTTTAAAAAAACGGAGTTCTGTTGGACTCAATTAGGGTATTGTTACTATTGATTAGTTTATTTTAAAAAAACGGAGTTCTGTTGGACTCAATTAGGGTTTTGTTAGTATTGATTAGTTTATTTTTAAAAAACGGAGTTCTGTTGGACTCAATTAGGGTTTTGTTACTATTGATTAGTTTATTTAAAAAAAACAGAGTTCTGTTGGACTCAATTAGGGTTTTGTTAGTATTGATTAGTTTATTTAAAAAAACGGAGATCTGTTGGACTCAATTAGGGTTTTGTTAGTATTGATTAGTTTGGGTACAAAAGTGCAAATCGAAGTGTGAAAATTGGTATATGGGTAGCTGGACATTGTGGTGGGGGAACTTTTATACGCTGTGGTTTTTCGGACGTGTGGTTATTAGGCGGTATGGTTTTTATACGCGGTGGTTTTCGGTGGTGTGGCATTTACTCAGAGTTTGTATCAAAACCGAGAATGTGGAACTCAAGAAGGGTATAAGGTTCATTATTTACGAGTAGTTCTATTCAATCAGAGTTTGTACACAAACCGAGTATGTGGGGCTCAAGAAGGGTATTATGTTCTCTATTCAGTTCAATTATTTTTGCTGTGATCTTAGGTTTAACTTAAATACCATTGCTGTACATTGTTGTGCGATGTGCGCATGAGCAGCCTTAAATAAGTAAATAACAAATTTTGATTGTTTCTTTCATTTTACTTTATTTTTTGCAAAAAACAAAATACTTTAGCGCGCTGTGTTATCGGAAACGCACGATAAAGTGAATACACGAGATCACAAAAAATAATAACTAAGGGAATGATTTTAAATAAGTGGGGAAGTAACAATAACACCGTTACAGTAATCTCTTCTAAAATTCTTAGAAACTCATTAGGGTGTAATAAGTTTCTTCACAGATGTTCGCAGAACAAACGCAGTATAATCATGAAGTTTAAGACATGCCGATGAGAACAAATAATTTTATGAGCATTTGTACATATGGGCTTTAGTACACATGGGCTTTTGTCCGTGTGAGCAATTGTCCGCATGAGCATTTATACACATGAGCATTTGTACACGTGGGCTTCTGTCCGCGTGGGCAATTGTCCGCATGAGCATTTGTACCCGTGAGCATTTGTACACATGGGCTTTTGTCCGCGTGCGCAATTGTCCGCATGAGCATTTGTACCCGTGAGCATTTGTACACATGGGCTTTTGTCCGCGTGCGCAATTGTCCGCATGGGTATTTGTCAATTGAGTATTTGTCTTTGGGCATTTGTCCTATGGGTTTTTGTCAATAATTGGGCTTCTGACCTGGAACCCATATTAAACAATACTGAAGTTTTATATTCATATCCATAGTACCTAATGAGAAATTTATATGTGAGTTTTCTCACGTAGACTGAAACCACAAATACACAACAATGAATTGTCAGTTTCACAAGTCAAGTAGTAAGTACCGTGATACGAGTAACTTTACTTTCTGTTGTGTCCTCCGATGGAATTATGAATTACAAAAGTGAGTCTCGATTACTTGTACTCTCAACATTACGCCAGCAGTGAATCCGGGTTTCACTATAAACTGTACAATTTACTCTAGAGTAGAAAAGCTTAACGCTGGCACAATGTGTGCAGACCCAGTTGACATATCCGTCCACAAGGCAATAGTCACTTTCACCGATAGCACCAAGTTAGAATGGAAACGAAGTGTATTTCAAGATCGACGGCATTTTCACTGGCATTTGGTAGTTGGTGGTTGAGTGAGAAGTGTCTCGTGACAGTGTCGAGGCCGCGCAATGAGGGCTACGAAGACGTTAGTGGTTGCTACTGTACTTTGCCAGTTACTGTTGGTGCTTGTCCTCCAGGATAACACAGTAACTGATGCAGCTCCGCAGCAACCCACATTTGAACTTCCAGTCCAACTCATTGGGTTTCCAGTTATTATTATTGCAGTTCGTCTGTCCAATTTTGTTAAGAAACTTGCTTATTCCCTTGATCCAAGTAAGTATCACTATTTTCCTTTTCTTTTTTTAATAAATCAACAAATAAATATTTTTGGTATATTTCTTTTATAACAAAGTTTCTTTGGATTTCGTTTTACTAACTTTGATTATAGAAATGCAGTTAACCTTGTAACATTTTTTTAAAAATGTTTATAATTTGGTGTATTATTTAAAGGTTTATTTTATTTTCTGTAGATATTTAAAATAAACTCCACTAAATTTAATTTATTTTTTTACTTTATGAAAATAGAGTCAAATTTTACGTTAATACAGTACTCGTATATTATTTTACACACTTTTAGAGAAAAATCTTTCAAATAAACATTAACCCCACTCCCACTGTAGACGACCATAATAATAAAAATTTGTGATCGTGTAAAAACTTTCGTTATTTATTAAATAAAATTACGATAGAAACAATACATGTCGCATTTTGAATAAAAAATGAATATATCAGAACGAAAAAAAATAAAAAATCTATAAATTATTAGTTCTGAAAATTTCTTTCAATTTATAATAATACATGTTGTTTTTCGTAACAATTTATGACATAGTTTAGACAATTCTTTAGAAATTTTGTTCAAATTTTAATTGACAAATTTATAAACAACTATCAGACATTATATATAATAAAATTTTGTATCTAATTCGTTGCTGAAAATAATAACATACTTATAATAAATAACAGGTACTTAATAATTTTCGTATTAAAGCTTTTAGTCCTATTTCATGAATAGGTAACCCTTTATTTTATTTTATTTTCGCAGCGTTTCACAACAAATGTAAATTCCACATTTTAATAACATAGACTTTCTAAATCCTAACAGATATCTGAATAGTTTAACGGCAATAGTGTATTTAATTTGCAAAATGTCAAAATTGTGAAACTTTTATTTTACACTAAAAATATAATGTACCGTATTTTGCCACTTTTCATTTCATTATTTTAATACAAGATTAACAGTAAAAGTGGATTTATAACACGCACAGCGCAAAGAAAATAATTTAGCATAGCACACGAATTGACCAATGTTCATTTTCCTATGCGCTGTGCTATGCTTCGGGTTTATACGTCGCATTTGTGATAGTTTGTTTTAGTTTACTTCTTATACGCACGCGCATTCTTTGTTCGTTATATTGATAACTTTTGCAAAATAATCAAAACACATCAACAAAATCACAAAGTCAAATAATACCAGATCAAATTTAACATAACCAACAAAACAGATCATAGGACTACACTGTAAGACAATGACAGAACGTGACTTCTTCTTTTACTTCGTATTTCAATCTATGTTTATGTGCGGATTATAAAACTCCCGTAACGAAAATTCTGTGTGCTGAGCTGTGCTATGTTTGGTTAAATATGATATGTGCGCAGTTATAAATCCACCTTTACCTACTCATTGTTATAAAACAAAACACTTGATTTATTCCACTAAACTTTATTTATTTAATGTAACGATCATTTAAATTAATAATTTTTTGTGAAATAAAACAAATGTTTTGTTTTATTATTATTAAAATTTTGCAACAAGAACGACTGCATAAACTCTTTCAGATAGGTACTTACTCATTGGTATTTTTCGGTTATTACCGATATTTAATTAACAAATTAACAAAAATCAATTAAGTATAGCTTTAGTTTCAATTATAGCATATAAGCAAAATAGATACTTATATCAGCTGACATTTGCTAAAAACAACATTTTGCTTTTAAGTAGGTAATTACCTAGAATTATAACCTGTACATAATATCAGAATAGAAAGAAATCTGCAGTAAATAAAGAGGTTTGTGCCAATTTCGTAATAGTGTACTCATATCGTGTTGATAGAAACCTATACGTCACGTACCCGAAGATCAGCAATTGCAGAAATTACCAGTAACGACATCATTGACGTAGCAGAAGCAGAGAAAAGACTGGTTGCAGAATTAGGAGAACACGTTTGTGTTTACACCAAAGTATGCCTGCAGTACGCCCACCGCGCCCAAAGAAACAAAGGCCGAAGTACCCGCGTCCTTGACTGGGATCACATTCTCCGGTAAAGTAACAATCGGTTTCTTTTTTCTTGGAAAGTAGAACAAGAGGTCTATGACTATGACTCATAAGTAAAATTTTCAATATTATTTAAATTACGGTAGAAAATTCATAGATGGTCACAACTTATCGTCGTAGAATTTTGATATAAATTAGAAACCATTAGTAGGTACCTAACCATTGAAATAACTAAGATTGTATTTAAAGTTGGCACACAGGTAAATGCATTGCTTATATGAAGGTTATCAGTAGTTTTACTAAACGATTAGAATATATTGTAGCATAACAACGCAACACATTCTAATTCTTTGATGATGAGATATTTACCTAGGCATTAATAAAATAAGTCAAGTCACTTCTTTATTTCAATGGTTACATATTATTCATAATTTACATTCGAATTCTACGAATTGTAATGTAATAAATTATTTCTCTTTATTTTTTTATTTCTTTTATTATGTTTTGGCTTAGTCTTTCAGGAAATTATAAGCAAGAGCAAGACAGTACAAAAAATAAGTGCAAAATAATGAGTAGGTAGTAAATTGTTGTCGTTCCTTAAAAATAAAGGTTAATCAACATGTAGTAATTTTAATTTTTAGTGCACGAATCAAATCGGGCTATTGCCCAAAAGAATCTATAAATTTGTTGTCGTGCTTATTCGTCCGAAGATGAAAATAGTGCACTTTCATCGAAGATTATTAGGTAATCGTAATCCGAATGCTACTAGACGCATAGCATGGTGCCAAGCAACCGAATGGCCTCTGGTGACATATTATATTTATTTATTTTCATTTGAAGACAAATATTATACATTTTAATAATCTATGCATTTCTAACTTGTTGTTAAAGTCATGTACTTGACATTATTAATTTTTATTACACATAAACATAAATAAATAATTTATGAACAAATTTTATTTTTTATTCACAATGGAGAACAGTTATGTTTTTCTTGAAAAATAGGACACAAAAAATTGTTATAAGCTCCATAATGTAAGACACCTGGGTCGGCAGAGACCATGCAGTAGTTGCTTGAGTCCCTCACTCAATGCTGGGCATCAGACAGCTATGCATTCCTAGAAAACAAGGAATTAGGATTATCCAATAATCTTCGGATTAATGTGCACTATTTTCGTATTCGGACGAATAAGCACGAATTAAAATACACTCAAACCTATATATTTTTGTCGTACTATATTAACGCCGAACATTGCAATTTTAATGTAGGTATCAAGCAGTTTCCGAAATACTCTTGTTAAACCCGTATTCTAACAAATGATAAATAAAAAACTGTTTTTATATTAATTGATAAAGATATTGAATTTTGGTATAATAATAATATAAATCATATCTGAATTATTATTTTTATTAAGTATATTAAATCAATAAATTATCGTTTTTATACGGAGATAATGCCGACTTCGAATTTATTTAAATTGATTAAAAACGTTCCAATTAATAGATCAATAAAGATTCAATTTGACTGCATTCCTGTGTACTCTCTTTCTACTACAACACGCACAGTCGCTTAACATTTTCCTTCTTGTTCCAATTAATGTTCACGGTTTTCTCGGAAACTGTACTACTTACATAAAAATTGTAGGTACCTACAGAATTTTCTATTCTATCATTTGTATTCAACAATTTTTCTCGTAATATTCATACTATTTAAGATCGCAAATTTAAATATTATTTCGGATATGAAACTGTATACTGAACTGCAAGAGTTTCAAAGCTTCTTGAATTATTTCCATTGCTACCTATTGCTTGGACTATATTATAGTATTGCTGATTACTACTAGTATGTTGAAAAAAAAGTTTAAAACAGAATAGTTGGATACATCTTCTTAAATGTATTCCGTGACATAGGTACATTATGTTTTACGAGTAACATGTTTATATAAAAAATGTATATTTTTATTGCAAATCATATTTAATTTTAGATTTCAAGTCAATACAATTTTTTTATAAGTATTTAGATGATTAGATTTAAGAGTCCTTATTGCTTCTTAACACGAAATGTATTTTTTCAGCCAGTACAAGAGATCACCCGATAAGAATAAGGAATTCTATCTCCTCAGTTTGTTTCTAGGTGACATAGTAGCATCTCCTAAATTCTGTCAGCAATTAGCGAAACGAGGGCGAGCCTGTGCGGACGAATAATTTTTTAGAGTGCCATAATGTAAATATTTAGCAATTTGTAATATAATGTTAATTAAGTTACATAGTATAAGATCAAGTCAGTAAACCACGATGTAAAATATAAACAATTTGCTGTCGAAAGTTGACTAAAGGTTGATTTGAAATATTAACAAGAACTTTAACTCGATTGCAAATATAAACCGGTTTGATTGTAATTATTATTTATTTTGTTTTTTTGTTTGTAAAATGTAATCATGGTAAAGAATCTTTATTAAATTTATATTGCTTTATGTGTGTGTATATTTTTTTATATTTAATAAATTATAAAGATACGTTATCTGTACCTACACAAATAAAATTTATCAAAAGAAGAAAATTGAACTAACAAAAAAAGCAACCAAAAACATAAGTGTACCGTGAACCGAAACCAAACTATGTTTTCTTAAGATTCAAGTACAAAAGGTAGGTACATACAACAAAGCTATTAAGTTTCAAGCAACTTTCATGAAAAAAATTAAGTAAATTTGACTAGTACTTTTACAGAAAATTCATACTAAAATATTGTAGCGATAGCTATTGTGCAGTGGCGTGACGTCCATGGAAGCAAGTGAAGCTCTGCTTCCCTTGTCTTGTTGTCTTTTATATATTTCTTTAAATGTTTCAATATTAAAATAAATACCCAGTAATTTATATACGATATATTTTTATTTAAAATCGTAAAATGTATATAAATGTTGCATACGTATTTTAAGCAACACGAGTTATACATGATTTTTTATCCCGGTGTAAAATAACGTAAATTGCAACACACAGGATCACAGACTCTGCATCCTCGAATTTTTGAATTTCATGCGCTCGGGCCTGTCCGTAATTCTTCTTCAGTAGTTCGGGCTATATATTATACGCGTTCACTTAACTAACGGATGCACAATCACTTTGTGCGTTTCTTAAGGTAGATGTTCCATGAGATCATTTTATCGAGAATTTGTTGAAATTTTAACTACATGATAATGGAAGTATAATCTACCTCCTATTGTAATTTGAAAAGGATTTACCATCCGGTAGCTGAAATATTTGAAATTATGTTTGGCCAGTTTAACATGTAGAATATAGGAAATGGCCAAAAAAACCTTACATTTAAATTTTTAACTTTTATATTAACATCGAGATTTTAACGAAAAACTAGTATGTTATAGACAACTAATTTACGAAATTTATAAAAAAATTTGAAAATGATTTACCATCTTGTTTTCACTTTATTCCATTTAGAAACTTGTAACTGACAGTTGATGTGAAGATGCGATAAATTAGGTTTGACAACCATGTACCAACGACTCAGCTGGTCTTTCACTTAGTAACGCCCACTCTGATTTAGCCAATAAAATACGGTTTTGTCTGACACGAATTACAGAAGTACATTCAAAGGAAATTTATTATAAATGATTATAATACGTGATTAGTGTTAATAGTGTAATTTAAAACACACTACGTATTATATTATATATAAAAAGAAATATATTAATTTTATTAGAATTCTAAGTTGTAGCCTAAAATAAGTATTATATCTGTAAATGTCTATCACTTTTATAGCCGAATGTACCAAATAAATGTGGGAAAACTTCAAAATTCAAATTATTTTTCAAGTTTTTCCAGATACAAAATATGCAGAATTCTGTTAAAAAAACTTATTGCAGTGTTTATTATGAGATATAAATTAATAGAAGTAATATGGATATAAAAACATTTATTTAATTGATTGTTTAACACTAAGGTACTGTAAAAATAATATAAGAATCACATATAAAGAAATGAAAATTTAAAAAAAATTGTATAGAAATAAAAATAAATCACATTTTGAGTAACAATATACCTACCACGAGAACTTGCATTTAAACGTTGAGCTAACACTTTCTTTTTTATAAATCTCCCTTTATGTCGCACACGATCCGACATTTTCTCGCTTTACACTACACAAATTGCAATACACAAACTCACAAACTACTCATATATACTGTCATCTGTCACTCGCTGTCACTGCTAATTTTCAAATCATCTCAAAATTATATCTTTGTCCTCGTCTTACCGCGACGTTGCCAGAGTTACTTTTAAAATTTTGTATTGTAGTGTGCGTGTATTGGCACACGAAACTTGTGAATGTGTTAGTGTGAGAGGTACAGTTCAAAGAAAAAACTTTTTCACGAAAAATAATTGAAATATCCTTTGTGATAGTGTTTGCAACTATCTTTTAACAATTTTTATACCATCTATGTATGTAGTATATGTTACAAAATTATATGTCATTGCAATTATTAACTGCATTTGCTGAATTGTTATTTTGAACATAGAATAGATTTTTGAACAGGTACACTCAAGTTACAACTACCTTAAGACTGTCGTTTACCAGAATATTATTTCCGATCTGACTTTCAAAAAATGCAACGCCAATACTCACTGGATTATCTAGTGTTTCTAACTATGACCAAAGCAAATTACTCAACCCACCCCCTGCTGTGCATAGTACAAAGAAATGATATTATTTATGATAGTACCTGTGCTATCCTACGGGTACGCAAACACCAAGATTCTGCCTTAAACATTTTATTTCAATTCTCGTACTACAATCCGATAACTAACCACAATAGGTCCATGTCAATAGCCCCCCCAAGTAAATAAATTACTGATTTTATTATATGCATAATATGTGCTCGTTTTGTGCTGAATTGTGCTGCAATAAAAATATTTTGTGCTCAATCCGTTCACGAGATATTCAAAGTTAAATTATGAGGGGCCAATGACATGCTCAGCCCCCCCAAGTTATAATTTTTAAAATTTTATTTCACAATTGTTTTGTGCTCGTTTTGTGCTGAATTGTGCCGTATAATAAAAATTTTGTGCTCCTTCTAGTAAGTGTAGAAAGTGTATCTTAATAGGAGGGGCCAGTGACATGGTCAGCCCCCCCACCTCAACTTTTTAAAACTTTCTCGTCGCTATTATTTTGTGCTGGTTTTGTGCTGAATTGTGCTGTATAACAAAAATTTTGTGCTCCTCATATAAGGTTAAAAATGAGCATAGAAATATGGGGGGGCCATTGACATGATCAGCCCCCCTCAACTTAATTATTTTTAAATAATTTTTTTACTATTATATTGTGCTCGTTTTGTGCTGAATTGTGCAGCAATAAAAATATTTTGTGCTCAACCCGTATACGAGATATTTAAAGTTAAATTATGAGGAGTCAATGACATGCCTCAAAGTTATAATTTAAAAAAATTAATTTCTTGATTGAATTATATGCCGTATAACAAAAATTTTGAAAGTGTCTTTTAATTTTTAATGGCCAAGTCAAGATGACTGTCCCATTTAAATATTTATATAAAATAATTTAAACATATTTTTTGCGCTGCTATAATTTAACCGTACTTCAGAGAATAAAAAGTTTGGAAAAGCTAAGTTGACACTAGCACTAGCCTTTCCTTTAAAAAAAATATATAAAATTTTCTTCATTATTTGGATAGTAGTCCGTATTAATATAATTTTTTGCGCTTTCAGAAGTAATCAAAGTAATTATTTATAATAATTCATTTATACTGTGATTATATCTATATTCATTTCGCTTTTATGCTCCGCTAATAATTTTTGGCGCTACCCGTATTTAGCAGTAATTCACCTAATTTGTTTGAAAAAGCGCGCGAAATGCGATCAAAACGAATAAGTGCTTATTGCAACTTTTAATTAAGTAGATAAACGGTAAGTTTGTTTACATAATTGTTGTTGGAGGCTTAACGTAGGAACAACTGCTAATAAGTATTATATAATCCATTTTTTATAATCTGACTTAAAAACTATTTTACTTTTATTTTATCAAAACTTTGTTATGAACTCAAAAATGATTTCGTCATAATGCGTAATAAGAAATCCAATAAAAGTATGTTATTCAATGAGAGGTAAATGATGGGATATGGGAATTTAAATTTACTGTACGAGATACAGGTAAATCTTATATACATTCGAAATTCGTATAAGTGAATTGCAATTTTAAACTTGGGTAGAATAATATTTATTATGTTCGTACTGTTTATATCTACGACGTTGCTTACGTGTATATTTAATGAGGCAACATGGTAATGATCTGTAAGATTGTCTTTTATAATAACGAAACTCGCCTACGGCTTGTGAAATAAACTTATATTCTCTTTTGTAATGTACATCGTTTCACATTAAATGAATACCATAATCATCGTGACCATAATTTTAGAAAATTTCTTAAATTATTTATTATACATATTACGTATTTTTATTAGTTCTAAGTAAGTATTACGATTTTATTGTTTGAGCCAATAATAAAGTTAAAAAGTTAAAATAAGAGTTAAATAATTTTTGGGTAACTATTTAACTTTTAATACACGCTAAGCCTCCAACAACAATAGCATAATAGTTATTTATGATTTTTTTAATCAAAACGTCAGAATTGACATTTAAAAAAATATATATTTTACAATAATTATTGATGAATGACAATTTTTCTATAAGTAATAATTTTATTTAAAATCAAAGCAAAAGGGTGTATGCCTCCATGGGTAGATGCAATTTGACATTCAGCTAATTTTATTGACAAACAAATTTTTAATTTGTAAGTTTTCACGTTTTATGCAGGTACCTATTTTTTGGGCAAGTAGGTAGTTTAATATTAATATTCTAAGAATCAAATTTATTTAAGACAAAAATAAGTAGATCAGTATACTTACATAATCTAAACATTGTTGTCAAATTTTGTCAACAAATTTATTTTTATTTATACCTTGGCAACGAATTATAGAGATGTAGAGTGTAGGTAAATGCGAAAGGTAATATTGCAACAGCACATCAAATTACTTCACTAGTGAGGTAATATGTCAAATTGCTTCACTCAAATGATAAGAATAATATAATTATTCTATCACTGGCGTAGATAACCAAATTTACCTCGTTATTTAAAAAAACTTGTTTTATTCGTGATTACTGTTACGGGCAGCGCATAAAATTATTAGCGATGAATAAGGGCGTAATGTATAAGGTATATATATATATATATATATATATATATATATATATATATATATATATATATATATATATATATATATATATATATGTATATATATATATATATATATATATATATATATATATATGTATATATATATATATATATATATATATATATATATATATATATATATATATATGTATATATATATATATATAATCGCATTATAAAAGAATTATAAAATTTTCTCTTTTCTCTGTCGTCAAATTAACTCTGCCAATTTAGAATTTGAATATAATAAATTTGACGCAAGCGCAAAATCTCAATTTAAAAAATCTGACGTGGCCATCACACAACCTTCCGCCATATCTAGACTTTAAACAGAAATGTATACGTACAATCCGGAGCCCATTTAAAATATACAAATAAAAATCTAAAATATTTAAACACAGAAATTAGTATCACCTGAATCAAAAGATTCATTCACACGAAAACTCTTCTGTGTTGAAGCAATCCTACGTTCAGTTAGGAACTAAATTTAATAGCTTAATTATGACTTATATAGCGCTAGTATGCCAACTTGTCACCCGTCTCATCTGTCAATATTTTTTATACAAAAACAAAAATCAACGGAACATGGATTACAAGATTTAATGTTTTATTTGATAAATTTATTTTTTAAATTTTACTGCAGTTCTTTAATGCTACCAGATAAAGACAATTTTTTTATAACGTGGATTGCAAATAACTTTTCCTCTTATTCTTATTACAAATAAATACTATATTTATCAAAATTTATAGAAATTTTTTACACTTAATCTTTTCAATCTTCAAAAAATATCACTTCCGGTGAAGATATTTGTACCAAAATCTAATGAGCTCTTCCTATTCGTATACAATTGTAAAATACCAAATATCAAAATTTTTGGGTAATTCGTATTTGAGTTATCCAACAGACGGCATCGGCCCGGACCACACACATACACACACACGCACACACACACATACATACAGACATCATCGGGAAACTATCAAAAATGAGTTGTAAGGACCCTAATTCGTACTCATCCACTAAAAACTCACTACCCGATTTTTTGCATGATTCCAATACCTTCCTTTACAGGTAAGCGGAAGGTAAAAAGGAAAATAGCGCATAGCAAGGACTATCTATTAAATAATAAATAAATAAATAAGGGAAGGCTAATGTAAATCTTCTTAACTATAATAATTACTATGATTACTGTTGAATAAAAGAAGCTCCAAAAATAATATTTGCGGAGCAAACGAGCGCAATGTATTTGAATAAAATGAAATTTTGCTGTCAAGTTAGGCCTTCCTAAATGGATTATTAATAAAATAAAACGTACCTATACAAGCGCAAAAATTTATATTAATACGAACTACTATCCAAATAATGAAGAAAATTTTATATATATTTTTTTAAAAGAAAGGCTAGTGCTAGTGTCAACTTAGCTTTTCCAAACTTTTTATTCTCTGAAGTACGGTTAAATTATAGTAGCGCAAAAAATATGTTTAAATTATTTTATATAAATATTTAAATGGGACAGTCAACTTGACTTGGCCATTAAAAATTAAAAGACACTTTCAAAATTTTTGTTATACGGCATATAATTCAGTACAAAACAATCAAGAAATTAATTTTTTTAAATTATAACTTTGAGGCATGTCATTGACTCCTCATAATTTAACTTTAAATATCGCGTATACGGGTTGAGCACAAAATATTTTTATTGTTGCACAATTCAGCAAAAAAACGAGCACAATGTAATAGTAAAAAAATTATTTAAAAATAATTAAGTTGAGGGGGGCTGATCATGTCAATGGCCCCCCATATTTCTATGCTCATTTTTAACCTTATATGAGGAGAACAAAATTTTTGTTATACAGCACAATTCAGCACAAAACCAGCACAAAATAATAGCGACGAGAAAGTTTTAAAAAGTTGAGGTGGGGGGCTGACCATGTCACTGGCCCCTCCTATTAAGATACACTTTCTACACTTACTAGAAGGAGCACAAAATTTTTATTATACGGCACAATTCAGCACAAAACGAGCACAAAACAATTGTGAAATAAAATTTTAAAAATTATAATTTGGGGGGGCTGAGCATGTCATTGGCCCCTCATAATTTAACTTTGAATATCTCGTGAACGGATTGAGCACAAAATATTTTTATTGCAGCACAATTCAGCACAAAACGAGCACAAATCATGCATATAATAAAATCAGTAATTTATTTACTTGGGGGGGCTATTGACATGGACCCAACCACAATGCTTATTCCTGCGTCCGACACTCCGGTTCGCATATAACTAACTCCAGCTCCCAAAATAACAACTTAATAAATACTCCAAAATACATAACAAATTATTGACAAATTATTGTTTATTAAATTAATTAGTTATCGATGACGTGCTCCCACATTCCGTCCCTTCTTTTAAGTTTCAATGGACCAATTCTACCTTCAGCTTCTGCACCTACAATTCCCTCGTTCGCGAGCGTTGGCGGTTCTGGGCTGGTCGCTGGCACGTCCGTATAGTTAGCACCCCCACTTCAGAAAAATACAAAAATAAAAATGCCATAATTTTTTGCTAATTATGTGCTAATTTTGTACTAACATTAAAAATTTTGTGCTAAATCCGAAACCGCGAAAACGGACGTCACTCTATTGGAGGTGCTAACTATACGTATAGTTGGCACCGCCCTACACTAAATTATCACAAAATTTAAAAAAATTTAGCCTATAATTATGTGCTAATTTTGTACTAACATAAAATTTTTTGTGCTTAATCCGAAACCGTGAAAACAGAAGTCGCTCTATTGGAGGTGCTAACTATACGTATAGTTGGCACCGTCCTACACTAAATTATCACAAAATGAAAAAATTGTTAGCCTATAATTATGTGCTAATTATGTGCTAATTTTGTGCTAACATAAAATTTTTTGTGCTAAATCCGAAACCGTTAAAACGGTAGTCGCTTCAATGGAGATGCTAACTATACGTATAGTTGGCACCGTCCTACACCAAATTATCACAACATGAAAAAATTATTAGCCTATAATTTTGTGCTAATTATCTGCTAATTTTGTACTAACATTAAAAAATTTGTGCTAAATCCGAAGCAGCTAAAACGGTAGTCGCTCTAATGGAGGTGCTAACTATACGTATTTTATATTATCAAAGTTATGAATTCTTTTTTTTTGAATTCCTTATAATTTGTGCCTATTTGAACCCTAAACTCGAATTTAATATTTCATAACAATAAAGAAGTTAATTTTATTTTTGGACTACCTACACAGTATAAAAGTAGGACACGAATTAACTTAATTTTCAAAACCCTATCTTCATAATAAAAGTTAAAGCCCTCTATTGGCATTTTGTGAACAATTACATCCATTTTTGTTGTTTAGTATACTACATTTAGGTAGGTATACGTATTTATATATTTTCAGCAAAATTATCACTTATAGTATCACATATGTGCATCAATTATTTCCGGAAATTTTTTGAGTGCTTTCCAACGTCTTAATTAGCTCGAATGAAAAATTTACAAATAACTGGGTTCCTAAGATTTGTATTATAACGTTAAATATAAAATTTGGTTGTTAAATGTTTGTAAAATTTTGAGTTATAGAGCCCGAAAAAATATGTCACATACGACCTAACGCACGCACACACACAGAATATCTTGAAAATACTTTATTTGTATTCTATGGATCCTAAAACGTGCTTATCCACTCACACTCGACAATTTTGACCCGTCACAATACCTTCTCTTATAGAATATAAGGCGGGAGGTAAAAATATATTCTGCCAAGTTACAATATAAACTAAGGCACGACATATTTTTTAGTACTAAAATGTTCATAATTACTAAGAAAAACACTTTTGTATTAAAAGAAAAAAAACCTTGTGGTTTTATTTACACTAACTTTTCTTTTATTATTAATTTGCGACTTGATCTTATATTCATGCCATAATATACCTAAATTAAATTAAATTTTTGACAAATATTACATTATTTGGCAAAGCCGTTTTATAGAACACTGCTGTTAAAATTGTTTTATTTTTGGAGATATCTTCAATATATTCGTTCGTACGCAACCTTAATACCTACTTTAATCAAAAACCTGTAATTACTTCAGATTCATTTAAATTATATAAACATTTAAAATAAATTTTTACTACGTAAACATATTTTATAGAAAGTCAACTAGTTTGCATAAAATTTTGTTAATAATAGTGACCAAATTAAGATTGTTATGTACATTAGTCGATAGTCCGTCTCGCAGTGTTACGTTTGTCGGGAGAAGGTACCACGCTCGCCGGCATCAGTTTCGTACCGAGCCCGCACTTACTCGTGTACATTTTAATTGCTTATAAATAGATCTTAAATTTGTTTATAGGTCATAAATGACAACGATTGTGACTCTAAACGCTATAAAAAATTTGATATCCGTACCTATACCTACGTCAATTATTTTTAAAAAGTGGATAAAGAAGGCTTTTAAACGTGTCTGGAATAATCCTCAAATCATAATAATACATAATAAGTTTCCGAACTGTACCAATGTGCCTGTCTCTCATGTAGTGTATAATTTTGGTAATTGTAATCGACTTACCGTTTTATTGAAGAAAATCTTCAAAAAACTTTATCTTTTATAAAATCCAAAGCAAAAGATGCAAAATACAATGATTAGTGGAGCATGTACCTATGTGCACAAAGCAAAACACAGAAATGATTTGGAGTGAATTAAATCTTCGGAATATTTGAGGAGAGCGCTAGTCAAAAGAATTAGTCACTGTTCTTAAATTACTTTAATTCCCAGATTTTGTATTCTTTTGGAAGAGCAGGTACAGTACAATAACGTCAAGGTAAGTAGGGGTAAGTAGGTAATAGGAACAGTGTATTAAAATTATCGTTGAAAGTAAGATTAACATAACGGAAGACACTGTACAAACAATATAACTTAAATAAATTTCAAATTCATTCGTTTTACTCCTGTTAAGTTTTTATAACTATTTTCTTGGCAAAGTTATAGAAAAAACTGCAAATACTACGTATACCGGGTGTTTTTTTGAAAACTTTCCACCTAAATATCTCGGGAACCGCGGTACGGATCGAAAATCGGCGAAATACGGGTTTAAAGAATTTGAGGGGGAAGAAAACCCGTGTAATTAGTTTTCTGCCCAAAGTTGGCATACTGCCCATATTGGGGTCAACTTTATTTTTTTAAATGGGAACCCTACTTTTTTATTTTGGCAACGTGTTCTACGCGAAAAAAGAAGAAACTTTTGTACGAATTGTTTTTCCCCCCACCCCAATATTTCGAGTTATAAGCGCGGGAAAGTGAAAAAATTTCAATTTAAAAATGTGTTTTTTCAGAAACCGTGGAACCCAGCCTTAAATGCTGAAACACGGGTTCAATGAATTTGAGGGGAAAGAATTATCATATAATTTTTTTTTACCCGGGTCAAGGTAAGTGTCATCCTGGGGTCAACTTCATTTTTTGAATGGGAACCCATTTTTTTATTATTGCATCGTGTTCTACGTGCAAAAAAAACAATCTTTTGTAGATATTATTATTATTATTATTATGTTATTCTGAGATATTAAGCTGGAAAGTTTTCAAAAAAACACATTTCAAAATTCAAATTTTTTCACTTTCCCGCGTTGATAACTCGAAATATTAGGGTGGGGGAAAAAAACGTTTCCTACAAAAGTTTCTTATTTTTTGCGTAGAACACGTTGCCCAAATAAAAAAGTGGGGTTCCCATTTAAAAAAATCAAGTTGACCCCACTATGGGCAGTATGCCCACTCTGGGCAGAAAACTAATTACATGGTTTTTCTTCCCCCTCAAATTCATCGAACCCGTAATTCGCCGATTTTCGATCCGTGCCGCGGTTCCCGAGATATTTAGGTGGAAAGTTTTCAAAAAAACACCCTGTATATTGTATTATGTAACCTAAACCAAAACACAAGCCGTTAATATAATAATTTGCAAAAAAGTATTCCTGGGTTCAAGTTCATTTCAAAAGTAGAAAAGAAACAAGCGTCCACAATTACAAAATTATAATAAAAAATCTGATGTGGCCAGCACAAGACCTCTCACCATAACTCTATTCTTTTTGCTTTTACAAATATATTAATATTATAGATAGGTAATACTACTACTCACACATATATTGTAGTCATTTTATTTAAACTGCAGAAGAAGATAAAGATAAACGATATTTTATTATTGTCACTGTCATGTCATAATCATTCAAATTTAAGGTAGTAACAAAAATTATTAAACGATCATGGACTACAACATACCGAAATACTAAATTATAAGTATATACATTAAAAGATAAGTACCTACCAGATACAGAAAAATCTATAAAATACAAATTGTAGATAATAATCACATAATCTTTCATTTAAGATAAAAAAATTATATTTAATTAATTATCTATCGAAAGATTTAAAAAAGTATTACTTCCGGTTTGCAGATTGAAACTAAAATTATATTGGGTTATTAAGATCCGTATTAAAACCTTAAATATAAAATTTTCAATTTTAATGTTTGATATTTT
This sequence comes from Agonum fuliginosum, assembly GCA_947534325.1. Classification (NCBI taxonomy): domain Eukaryota; kingdom Metazoa; phylum Arthropoda; class Insecta; order Coleoptera; family Carabidae; genus Agonum; species Agonum fuliginosum. The sequence goes on along the minus strand of OX384030.1, from coordinate 18,436,819 downwards.
TTGAGTTATCGTTCCCGAAAAAATTGTAACACACAAACACATTTCGAGAATGATAAATTCTTACTCTAGGGACCCTAAAACGTGCTTATCCACCAAAAACGCGTCACAATACCTCTCTTATAAAATATGAGGGAAGAAGTAAAAATAAAAATTGTGCTCTCTTTTATAACCTTTAATCAAATCTAATTTAAAGTAGTAGAAATGTGAAAAGTGTAGGAATTTCGTTTAGTAAACTGGTAATACGCACCTAAATGTAGTATCCTAAAAACAAAAATGTATGTTATTGTTCCTAAAACGCGAATAATAAAATTTTAATGTTAGTACAAAATTTGCATATAATTACACAAAATTATAGGCAAATAATGTTTTCATGTTGTGATAATTTAGTGTAGGACGGTGCCAACTATACGTAGGTATAGTTAGCACCTTCATAGAGCGACTACCGTTTTAGCGGTTTCGGATTTAGCACAAAAATTTTAATGTTAGTACAAAATTAGCACATAATTAGCACATAATTATAGGCTAAAATTTTTTAAATTTTGTGATAATTTAGTGTAGGGCGGTGCCAACTATACGTATAGTTACCACTCCAATAGAGTGACGTCCGTTTTCGCGGTTTCGGATTTAGCACAAAATTTTTAATGTTAGTACAAAATTAGCACAAAATTATGGCATTGTTATTTTTTTATTTTTTTGAAGTGGGGGTGCTAACTATACTATACGGACGTGTCGCTGGCCTCTGTCCCACTTTGTTGCTTTCTTCTCCCGTTGTGCTGTTTGATACACCTATTTCTGAAACTGACATATTATTAGTTGCTGGTTGTGTTTGTGTGTTTGTTACTATAGCTGGGGGAAATTGTTTTACATGAGTTACATGTCGTCTTATATTCCTTCCTTCTCCGTCTAATAAAACCTCGTTACCATTTCTTTGAATGACCGTGTATTCTGCCTCATCAAATCTAGTAGTTAATTTATTGGAAGGAATCATGTTCCGCACTACCACTTTATCTCCCACTTTAACGTTACTTTCCTTTGCTTGTCTAGCGCTATCTTCTCTTTCTTTTCTTTTTTGTTTGTTTATCATGTCGGTGTCTTTTGCTTCTTGGTCAACTTCTTCCGCAATAATGTCCGTGATGGATGGAATTTTGTCCCTTATTCTTCTATTAAATAACAGTTCTGAGGGTGATTTTCCTGTGGTCCCATGCGGAGAAACATTGTGCATCAAAATAAATTTTTGTATTTCACTTTTGTAATCTTGCTTATTATGGTGACATATTTTTAATCTTTTTAAGATGGATTTGTTCATGTTTTCTACCTCCCCGTTGGCTTGTGGCCAATAGGGTGGTGTATGAATAAGTCTTATATGTTATTCTCTTTGCAAAATTGACGGAACTCTTGGCTCGTAAATTGTTTTCCGTTATCTGCTCGGATGGATTTTGGAATACCTAAGCACCTGTTCCTGATTAGGTAGCGGTCCCATTACGTCTATTGCTACGCATTGCCATGGACCCTCCGGGAATTTATGACGTGACATCATTGGTGGCTTATCTGGTTGGCTGACCAAAAGACAGTCCCCACATTTCTTTACGAATTGTTCCACTTCTCTGTCTATCAATGGCCACCAGAATTTTGCTCTTAACCTTTGTTTCATAACGCATGCACCTGGATGGCCTTCATGTGCTAATTGTAGTACTTGGGGTCTCTGGGATGTTGGTATCACAATTCGGTTGTTCCGAAGTAGTGACGGCCCTAAAGTTGTTAATTCGAGACGAAATGGAAAGTAAACGTTTTTTTCAGATACGTCCCAGGATTCGTCGTTAGTTTTCGTGATCGCGTACGACAACTCTAGGTCTGCTTTGCTTCCAGCTGATATTTCGGTGATGGACATAGCTTTCGGAGTGCTATTTTCTACCATCGCAAAGATGTGGTTGTCGCTTTCTTTGTCAAATGTTTTTGTATTGTTAATTTGGCAAAGTCTGGATACTGAATCAGCAATGTTAGACTTGCCTGACTGATATATAACTCTGAACCCAAATGCTTGCAACCGTAACACCCACCGCTCGATTCGGGCAGGAGGTCTTGAGATATGTTTTTAAATGGCTTCTAAGGGCTTATGATCGGTAACTAGTTCAAATTCTAATCCTGTTAAGTAATAGTAAAACCGTTCAACACACCACACTAAGGCTAGACTCTCCTTCTCTGTTTGAGAATATCGTCGTTCCGTGTTGGACAGACCCTTACTAGCAAACGAGATTACTCTTGGTATGTTATCATCGAACTGTAACAGTACTGCCCCTAATGACACTGGGCTTGCATCTGCGATAAGGTGGGTCCTTTTTTTGGGATCAAAATAGCTTAGTGTCGGTGGTCTTGTCATTGCCAGTTTGAGTTTATCAAAATTCTGTTGGTGTTCTTGTGACCATATGAAGTTCTTGTTCCGTTTAGTTAGTTGTATTAGCGGCTCTGTTATCGTTGCCAGGTCGGGAATAAATTTGCCCAAGTACGTAATTAATCCCAGAAAGCTACGCACTTCTTCTTTAGATGTCGGCGCCCGAAATTGTAACACTGACTTGATCTTGTCCTGATCGGCATTAATTCCTTCATGAGATAACTGGTGGCCCAATAATTCTAGTTGTTGCACTTTCTTAATGCATTTGGCCTCGTTTAGATGGACATTGTTCCTTTGAAATACCTTAATTAATTCCGCTAAACAGATATCATGTTCGTGTTCGGTGCTACCATATATTATAATGTCATCTAGGTAGTTTAAACAGTTATTACATTGAGCTAATATGTTTTCAAAAATTCTCTGGAATATTTCCGGTGCTGACGTAACGCCGAACATCAATCGTTTATATCTAAACATCCCTTTATCGGTAATAAAGGTCGTAATAGGACGACTTTCTTTTTCTAATTCTATCTGATGGTAAGGCCATTCTAGATCTAACCGGGAGAAAAACTTCGCATTTCTGAGCTTTGTCATAATTGAATCGAAAGTCGGCAGTGGATAGTTTTCTCTTAGGATTGCTTGGTTGGTTCTCCGCATATCCACACAAATTCGGATATCTCCCTTTGCCTTAAATGTAACTACAATTGGAGAAATCCAGGGACTGTGCCCTTGTACGGGCTCGATAATATCACGTTGCAGGGCATCATTTAGTTTTTGCTCTACCAGTGCCTCAATCGCTATAGGAACTCGTCTTAACGGCTGTTGTACTGGTTTAACAGATTTGTCAATGAATAGTTTCACTTTTATGCCTCGAACTTTAGGGAAGGGTTCTAATACTAATATGATTTACTCCTAGTCCCAATTTTAGTACTCCCAGTCGCTGTGCTGTGTTCTTCCCTAGAATTGAAACCTCACCTTGTTCTTCTACTAAAAATGATGTAATGACCTCATTTTTATCAGCTGTTGTAACCGTTGTCTGAAACTGATGTTGAATTTCCAGAGGTTGTCCGACAGCGTATGGTTTTAATGTGCTCTTTGTTTGCGCATTCGTATTCCATATCACAGCCTGCTTCTCTGTCAGTAAATTCCAATCTGGCCCGTTAATGATATTTACTCCTGACCCGGAATCTATTAACAAAGTAACAGGTACTCCTCCAACGCTGCATTCTATTAATGCATCTTGTTTGGTGAACTCCCTTGTCTGGTTATTGTGGTACAGTTTAAAACATTCGTAATATTTAATACTCGCGTGTGTCTCAGTCTAATTATCAGATGTACCAGGGGTTATATAGTTTACCCTTGATCCTGTTGTCTTCCTCCTTTTGTAAGTATTTACATTTGCATTTCCTGTGTAAGGTCTTTTACCTGGTCTACTCCTGCATTTATTAGCAAAATGACCTAAGCGTTCGCATTTGTAACACTTTGCGTTCCTGGCTGGACATTTACTATCATTTACTTGTTCCGCCACATCGGTGGCATATTACAATATTATGTTCTCGTGCCGTAATCTTGTTGACCGAAGTACTGGGTGCGTTAGCCGTAGTGGCATTCATTATGTTTGATTGGTCTGTTATTTGTTCGTGAATTTGGCAAAGATCTATGATTTCTGACAAAGAACGTTCTTTTTCTAGTAACTTCCTTTTTAGTTCTAATGGAGCCCAATCATCAATGACTTTATCTTTAATATTTATTTCGCAAGCTTCCTCGCGAGTGCTGCCAAATGAACATTTTGTTGCCTGTTGTCTGAGTCGTAGAAAAAATTTGTTCAGGGATTCCCCTTGGCCTAGTTTTAGATTCCTGAATGTATGTCGTTCAAATGTAGAGTTTTGTGTTGGTGAGAAGTATTTCGTTAATGCCTCTAGCAAAATATGATAAACGTCATTTCCTTCGATTTGATTATACTCGACTACTGCTCCCGGTATATTGTAGGCAATTTCTTGCAGTTGTGATCCACCCAAATGTAATAATTTATTCCTCATCCTGACCTTATCAGTTATATTTTCCGAGTCAAGATACAATTGGAAAGATCGTATCCATTTCTGCCACTCGTTTCTCATGCTGGCTTTTTCAATTATTTCGCAAGGAAATGGCTTAATCCCTGATGCTTCCCCCATTATGATTATTGCGACCAACAAAACGATATAACTCTAGTAATTTCATCAATAACTGGTCATTAAAATTATTGTCATTATCGGTGACAGTCGTTATATCAGAATTGAATCCGATATTGTCACTATTTAATACGACACATTCTCAATTTAATGCAACATTCTCTGTACCAGAATTGAATCTGATCTAGTCACATTTTAATGCGGCACTCTTTATATCAGAATTGAATCCGATCTAGTCACAATTTAATGCGATACTCTTTATATCAGAATTTAATCCGATCTAGTCACAATTTAATGCGATACTCTTTATATCAGAATTGAATCCGATCTAGTCACAATTTAATGCGACACTTTATATCAGAATTGAATCCGATCTAGTCACAATTTAATGCGACACTCTTTATATCAGAATTGAATCCGATCTAGTCACAATTTAATGCGACACTCTCTGTATCAGAATTGAATCCGATCTAGTCACAATTTAATGCGACACTCTTTATATCAGAATTGAATCCGATCTAGTCACAATTTAAACACTGTTGCACACTGAAAGTCAAGTATTTACCTCAGTCGCCAATTGTGCTATTCTACGGGTACGCAAACACCAAGATTCTGTCTTAAACACTTTATTTCAATTCTCGTACTACAATTCGATAACTAACCACAATGCTTATTCCTGCGTCCGACACTCCGGTTCGCATATAACTAACTCCAGCTCTCAAAATAACAACTTAATAAATACTCCAAAATACATAACAAATTATTGTCAAATTATTGTTTATTAAATTAATTACTTATCGGTTATCGATGACGTGCTCCCACAGTACCTGCTTTCGTTAGTCTGTAAGTGTGCACAGCAAACTATAGCTAGAAATCCAAGATATTTTTCTTCTCACGTGACGTAATAGATGATTTGATTTGTTATTTCAAATTGGTGTACAATATTGATTGCGCGGACAAATTCTTTGTCAAAAATACATTATTTTAAACGGGTATAACTATGAAAACTAAGAAAAAATGAAATTAGTTTAGTACAAAGACGTATTTAAATATAAATATCAATATTATTACAAAAGCTTTTTTCCTATTCTGAGATACAGGATTAGGATTATTGATCTAGAAATTCTTACAATAATCTAAGTTCTGAGAACCTCATTAGGGAAAGCAATTAGGTTCATTTAAAGTATAGTAACGAAGAATAAGTATATTATCTACAAATTAGGGAAAATGTATTCAGCTTAGTACAGAGAGATAAGTTTTCAAAATATTATAAATATCGGTATTTTGACAATTACTTTATTACTTTGCCTCTTGTTTTCGTTGCGTTTGTAATTTTTGTTAGTTTCGTTTAGTGTTGCTTTGTTCGTTTAGTAACTGTTATTATTAATTTGTTGTTACTGTGAACTGTGGATTTTTGTTGTTGTAACTTGTGCACGGTGCACCAATTTTTCTGCAATAATTTTCGTTATGGGAAATTATACAAAGAATAAAAGTTCGACCAGTGCCGTCAAAGGAACTAAAAATTATACAAAACAACTCTCTGCTCTACGTCTAATTAGATTGCGATGAGTACGATTTAAAATACAGTGTTTATACTTCTATGTTATAAAAAAATTGTATTTATATTTTTGTTGTATGTAAAAGTAAAAAATTTATGTAATCATTCTTTTTAATTTATATCTACAATAGTGTATTATAGACAAGGGTAAGTTGGTAAGTATATATTTATATTTTATGAAATACAATGTAGTCTATCAAATTTACAATTTGATAAAATAAAAATTGTATCCGATTTAATTACTGGCTTACTAATAAAATTTATTGTAAGCTTTCACATGCTTGGATTGGAATTATATTTTGCGTATAAATTTTTCTCTGACTCGTAGAACCAAATTTGAAATTTTATAGGTAGCTATAATATCATCAAAAACCAGCAGAGTATACTACTTAACCGAACCTAATCTAAATGTCAATCTGTCAATTGTCAAGGTGAAGACGCATATTTAAAAAAGTAAAAGTAATGCATTTAGCTACTCCATAAGCTATAACGAATGCTGTCATAAGAGAAATGTATTTTGGATTACAATAGCAAAAGTTGTTAAGCCAAAAAATCGAATATGGATACAGATCGCTTCAAAATTAGAAAATAAACTGAAACCAACCAACCAATATACATATAGAGAAATATAAATGTACTATTAATGAAAAAAATGAAGTTGAACATTGAAATTTGGAGGAAGAATCCTCAAGTAATTATTAAGAGAGAACAAATAAAAGGTATTTATCAATTATTTTTTTATTAGGTATTATCTAAAATGTTCGGTAGAATTTATGTGTGGAAGAAGTAGTTTATTCCGGAAGAACATTAAGCGTTTTGAAAATAAACTGCTAGACTCCATTTTTTAATGATTTATGGTGAATTACAAAATTACCATATGCATTAATATTTTACAATGGGAAAGTACACAAAAATCCAGCATTTGTTGTAATTAAAGGCAGATGTACTGAATGCAATGCACTTTTATTAGCTTATTTACTAACATAGCCCAATAAACAAGTAATGTTATTTTCAATTTAATTATCGAATATTTTAAGTGAAACTACTCCTCATGGGAACAAGAGACGTTTAAGAGGTCAAGCAAGACGACAAGTTGGTGAACAAATGACAGAACAACATATATTTCCTCTATAATGAGAAATGAGGCTGATAATTAATTAGAATTTGGTGATACGGACCAACCACACTTGTAATCAAAAAATGTATAACACATATAGCAAAAGAAGAATAGGTACTCTCGATTACAGTTTAATGCTACATACCTACAGAAAGCCTGAAAGCTAATTGACAACTTAATGCATTTAAAATATGTCAGAATATTGAGCAGTATTCGTAACATTAGTTACGACCCATTTTGGCCCAACGGCCAGAAAACTCAACATATTTTTTATACGAATGCATTTGTCGTACTGGTAGGCAAAATATTTAATTACCTGTTTTTCAGATGATATCCACTAAACATGATTTGTTAAACGCAATACAATATTGTTATCAAGAAATTATTCGTGCCGGAGCACCTCGTTCCAAGCAAATAATATGTGATTTTTAGTTGGCGTTATTAAGTGCTATTGCATGTGGATTTTGTAATGAAAAAGATTTACAATCTTATGTACCCAAGTGTGAACATAATTCTTGGAAAAGAAACACAATTACCATCATGTTTCATGTTATATAAGAATTTATGCAAGTCACTTGATAAAGTTATTTACTAGATGGGAAAATTTCCAAAAACAAGCACTAAAAGTTAAAGAATTTTATATACCTACGTGCTATTGCATTTGATACAATTGAACATAAATTAGCATCATTGACCAAAATAATTATAAGTGAAACATATTAAAATATATTAGACTCGAGAAATTATAATCAAATCCGGAAATTTAAAAAATATCAATTATTTTATAGAACATTAAAATACACAAGATATACATGACACTGAAAGTTGGCTAGCAAATATAATTTCCATAGCAGTTAAGAACAAAGGTAAATCAAGTGGAACAGGTGTTAATGCTCTATATATTCCAAATTTATGTGAAGATTTTTATAGAATATTTAAATACTTTTATGCCTTTGGGGACAGGAGTATAATGATTTACTTTTTCGGTTATGGTGAAATAATTTCATCTTCCTCGCCTGTTGAAGGAAATATTGCGGATTTAAAAAAGAACACTACACAATATTGCTAAACCAATGAGAGCAGATAAATTTGTAACCATTCATTTGAATTCAATTAACGGAAGGGTAACGCTTGCAAAGAGTAGAGATAAAGAAAGCGACAAAACGAATTCAACAATTTTTAATAATAACAATAAAAAGATTGAAAATACCTAAATTTTGGAAATAAATGATTTGTCAGAAAAAGAAAATTGGCGTGGAAAAATTACAAGATCAAAAGTTAAACGCAAAAGTAAATATCTGAATTCATTGCCGACATGGAATTTTCAATATAAAAAATCTGACGTGGGCACCACATGACTTCCTTGTACGCCTTGTGTGTTCATACTTTTCTTAATAACTAAAATGTAGAATAATATAAAAAATTATTTTAACTTATTATACTAGTATACTCACATATATATTTTAGTCATTTTATTTAAACTGCAGAAGAAGATATAAAGCATATTTTACTATTGTCACTGTCATGTCATAATCATTTAAATGTTACGTAGTAACAAATGTTAAACGATCATGGAGTACAAGATACCGAAATACTAAATTATAAGTATATACTTTAATTATTCTTAAATGATAGAAGATACAGAAAAATTTATAAAATACCGATTGTAGATAATAATCACATAATCTTTCATTTAAAATAAAAAAAATTGTCTAAAATTAATTATTTATCAAAATATTTTTAAAAAGTACTACTTCCGGTTTATAGATTGAAACCAAAAATAGGAGGTGCATAACTAGATGCTATAGCAGTCCTGAATACAAAATTTCAGCTTTCTACGTCTAACCGAATTTGAGTTATGCGACACACATACGTACGCCCGTACATAAGTACGTACAGACGTCACGACGAAACTAGTCATAATGGATTCAGAAAAGGTCAAAACGGATATTTCCGTAAAAATCTGAGAACCGAAATTTTTCGCGATTACAATACTTCCTTATTACTCCGTACAAGGAAGTAAAAAATAAACTTCCTATTTAAAAAAATGGAAACATATGCCCACCTTTAACAGTTGACAAAAAATATGTTTCAATATCAAATACTTGTGCATTTGACTCTCAGTGCAAATGATTACTAGGCTCTTATCTTGATGACGCTGTATACAAAAATTATATACTTCGGACTTCGGAGTCAACATGATTTACTTCTATTTAGCAATATAAGGAACTTCTACAATAATTGTCTACAAGATTTGATCTAAATTATTATTTAAATATCTTTATGATTCAAAAAAACGGAAACAGATGATTTAGTTACGAGCTTAATTTATATCATTTTTAAAGATGAACCAAGTATTACAGAAAAAAATATGTACGTAATAAATATTGCGATGTATTTTTACCTATTGTTTCAATTGATGTTCAAATAATAATTGATAATGCTTTAAATGCTCTTGAGAATGCCATAAAATAAAATAATCCACCTAATACAATGCGTAATTTGTGTAATGGTGTAGTTAATATTACAAGAAGATTTAATGAACATGTAAGGCACAAAAAAAAATTGTGATTACTCTATGAACTTGTAACTCCATTCGGGGTTTTTTAAAGTGCTTAAAATTATGGTACAAATATTTTTATAAACAGCACAGATTGGGAACAACATAATACGATAATATCAGATAATACCATAAAAAATATGGAGTTCCAGATATGTGGTTGCAACTTTTTAGACACATATATATTTATAATCCCTACATGTTTATCACCGTAATAATATATTTATTACTTTAATGAAAGCAAACAGGCACGAAGCCCAATAACATGCTTACAATATTTCAATATTAACAATGGATCAGGGATCGGTACTACGCTATTCCGCGGAATAGTGAATAGAATTATTCCCTATTCCGCTTCGACGAAATAACGGGATTAAAAATAATCCCTACTCCACTTCGATGGAATATCGAAATAATGATTATTTCCGTTATTCCGTCGGAGTATATTTTTAAACATTATTCAAAAATATACATTTGAAAAAACTCCGAAAAAATTTATTAAAAAAATCGAAAAATTAAAAAAAAATCAAAATAAAAAAAATGGAAAAGAATTAAAAAAATTCAAAAAAAATTCAAATTTATTTTTTAAAAATCAATTTTCTAAAAAAAACATTTCCAAAAACAGCAACAATATTCAAAAAATTCAAAAACTAAAATTTCAGAAACATTCTAACAATCTGAAAAAAATATTCCCTATGCCACTCCGACGGAATAACGGGAATAAGCATTAATCCGCTATTCTGTCGAAGCGGAATACAGAATACTTCTATTACCGGCTATTCCTGCTATTCCGGAATAGTGAGTGACCGATCCCTGCAATGGATTAACAATATATGCACCACGATAATATACTATGATAATAATTATAATATGAATAACAGTAAATATAAGACGAGTACAGATTAAATATTCTGAAAGTGAAATAAACTGATCGATTTTATCGAATTATATTTCTTAAACTGTTAGTGAAAGAATTTAAATTTTGATAAAATACATCTAATATTGGCGATGTTCTGTTAATATTGTTAAAATTTTGCATTAATCTGTTAATTATTGACTAGAAACCAATATGACTATTAACTGAGAATAATTTTGATGATGGCGAGTTGAATATGATAGGATATACAAATTTATTTTAGAAAGTAAATTGTTTTAGTCATTTTTGTTATGAAGAACCATATAAAAATACCATCAATTATTTCTCATTTAAATGGTGTTATTTTCCACACGTTGATTAAAAAATGTTAACAAAGTTTACTTTCATGTAGTAATAAAACAATTTTACAAATATTCCAATGACAAAAGTTATATGCATTTTACATCAGTTGTTCCAAGTCGGCCCACCTTTTATAACCATAATCAGAACATTCATGTTACAATCCCGAAGTTCATCTTATATAAATACCAGTGTTGGGTAAAATAATGATAAAAATTATCTAGATAAGATAAAAATATTTTTAGATGAAATTCATCTAGATAAAATAATAAATATTTTGTTTTATGGTTATGTAAGTAAGATAAAGATAATAGTAAATTATCCAGATCATCTAAGTTACTCAGATATGTAAAGTAAATATATACAAATATGAGTAATGACTTTAAAGAAGTTCCTAACTGTTGATAATTGATGAACAGTTACGATTGAAAGTAAGTAAATAAAAAAAATAAAAATACATGATTATAGAACATTTGATGCGCGTGGTAATAAATAAAACCATTGGGTATTTCTTATATTTCATTTTCATAAAATTTTAAAATTATCTTTTGTCTTTCACTCAAGATAACTTAAATTATTATCTAGATAAAATAAATATATAAAATTGAAAAAAATAAAAAGATAAAATAATATACAATTTAAAAAATTATCTAGATGAGTATCTAAGATAATTTCAACTAGTTAATCCCAACACTGATAAATACAATGACACATCCAGTAGAACAATTCATTAAAAAGAGCAGAATATACAATGTTAATCGATGGTGTACAAGTGCATCGTAACAGAATAGTATATTGTGCAACTAGTGCAGAAAAGCACCTATTGCCCTCGACTTCGTCTCGTGCTGGAATCCCACAAGTGGGCAATAGGTGTTTCTGCACGAGTGGCACACTATACTTTTTCTACGACCACACTCTTTGGTAAGATAAATAATTCATTTTTTTTAAAAGAACAATCTTGCCAACAGTTAAATTCTAAAATGTAAAAGCGAAAATTAGATTTCAATATTTTGAAATATTATTATACCTAGTTTATTTATAATATTCGTATGAAATATTGAGATTATATTATATTATACAAACATTTAAGTAATTAGCAAATAATATTTTGTAATTTATAAACCTAAAAATACATATATAAAAATTGCAGTTGGCAACTTGTGTGAGAAATAATTTCTCACACTTTATCCCACGACTGTGAGAAATGAATAACTTTCGGGCTATGTAAAGCATGGGAAAAGTGTAATTTTCCGAAGTGTTCGTAGAAAAATAGCTTTCCCGTGCACTTGTATACTACATCATACACCGAAACGTCAACATCTCATCTTTACTAGTTTTTATTTTGATGATCAACTGTCCAAATTTCGACTAATCTTCTTCCTAACATTTACTTTTTGGACACTACGTCAATTATAGTTATTGATATTGATAATATAAAATTACAAAGTAGGTAATTACTATCTACAAATAGTCACTTATGTAAAATGTAAAAAAATTCGTATCTACTTAATTACTTTCAGTTTGATTTTTACATTATACTTCGACTACATTAATCCTAATTTAAAAAATAATGAGCAAGTAATGATTTTATCTAACGCTCATCTGTAAATCACGAGTGGAAGTTTGTAATTACAAATTACTCATGATTTGGCATAATACAAATGCGGGTAGTTGTCATTAACGCACAACACGACACAAATATAACACACAAGGTGGGTGCCGCCTGACGCACTATGGACAACAGACAACAAACTACGCTGACGCTCAGTGTGAATGTGCGTGTGAGTGCATCGAGCGCATCAATGTGCACGTGTTGCCATGGGCGGGACCAACCATAGGTTTTACAAGCATTTAATAAACAAGCTAAAATAAAACACGATGATAGCAACGGTTCAGTGCGCACTGCCTGTACAACTCAGGGCTCCTGACATATGCTATTGTTATTATTTACACAGTCGAGGAAAGGTTTCCGTAACCTTTACGCTTTCCAAATCCGGCTGCCATACGGATACTGTGTTGTATAATTGTATTGTGTCAACTATCAAGTAAAAGTGATTCCTTTTGAGATTTTATATATGATATTGTCGTGTCGTTTCCGAAAAACCTACCAATTTCGTATTATTTTATTATTTCGTAATTAATAAGTAAAATAAATGTGGAGCATTACAATTCATTTAACTTTAAATAAATCTTAGATAATGAAATATATAGCTGCCAAACTTTTTTGTTGTATTACATAAATTTGCTCTATTTACTATTTATTAACGTCTTTACCACTGCCTAGTGTGTAACTCCACCTATATTATTAAAATTGCTTCACTTCGATGTGGTATAGTACCTATCCACATTTCTTGAACATTCTTTTCTGGATAAAGAAGCCCAAATATACTGTAGTGTGGTTACAATTCTGCGATTTTTTTAATTCAGTTCCATAATTGATATTAAAATAAATTTAAATTTTATAGTTTCATTTCAGTAGGCTATTAATGGAAACCAAAACAACACTAGTAATAAAATTAGGAACAAATATTTTTTACACTTAATAAGTTTAAGCTCAATTAGGTTTTAATTATATAGCCTGCTGCTCAACAATTAAATTTATTTAAATTTCAATTGCATTTATCTCAAAATTATTATTATGTGTAAGCAGGCGCGGAAGATAAATGTTTAACATTCGAAATCGATCGCACAAAGTATTTAATAAATAAATATTATTAAAACGCAGTTTGCTTATCCACCATTATTTATACCTTATATAATGCAAACTGATATGGAGTCATTCATTCCTAATATACCTACCTACATTGTATGTAATTAATAATTCTATATGAATTATTAATTCAATATGCTTCGTGAAATTTTACTTACTAACAAAAATATCGATTTAGGTACTTTATTTCTCCGGTCGTAAGTAGGTACCTACCTATTCGAAAAAAGTTGTACATTATTATCAAAGATAATATCTTGCCAACTATAAATTACATTTTTTATTATTACATAAGTTTAAAAAAATGTAATATTATGTATTCACACTGTTTTTGAAAATATAATGTTACATTGTAAACGCTGAAGAAGGTCAACATTTTGGGCCCGAAACGTCCATTTAATAAAATTAACATGACGAATTGAAGTCTTCATTTCACTGAATACATATTTTTTTATTAAATATTTCATGTTTTCGTCTTAACATTGAAGCACGGATGGCGAAAGAATATAATTTCAGTAAAAGTAACATAAAAGTAGTACCGTTATGCCGCAACCAACATAACAGGTTACCTTAAAGATAGCAGCGCTCATCCGCCACTGTATAATAATTATTTTATATCTCGTTGCTTGACACTAAAACACAGCACTGGTTCGTTATCCTCCTCGTGTAAATAATAGTCCATTCCGCATGCGCGTATGAAGATGCTATTACATTTTATTAAATTTATTAGTTTTTGTGGTGATATAAAATAGAAAAATAAGTTATACAATTTGTTGTATTTGTTGTTGTTCTATTTACTTTTACTAAAATTATTGTGTGACATATTACCATATATTTCTATTGATATTTGCAAACTTCTTGTAATTTAGTTAATAATGAAAGACCACAATAAAGTCTAAACAGTTGTTGAGGTTATTGCGATAAAATATAGTAAATATTAAAATACAAAGATTACTACAATAATTGTTGACATTTTAACATATTTTTTTTTTCATGTACCGTTACCACTGCACTGGTAGAAACATTTAAGTACATTGCTAGTAAATCATAATTTTATTGTGTGATAATGTTATTCATAAAATTATTACCTAGTTTTCACTTCTAATGGTTAAGATTAAGATGATGACGTGGTGTAATTGCAACGATTGAGAGCCCTTTCTGTTTTGGTTTTATCGTGTACAACTATAGAAATTGAACAATGAAATGGGCTCATTAAACGTAAACAATTTCGGAAATAGGAAATTAGAAACATTACTAGAACATATATATGTGTCTAATATGATGCAATAATGTAGGAGAAACGCAGTCCATTAGTCGCGGCACAAGTAATTATGTCTATTAACAATCATTTCCCTTATAGTTGGTTTTGTCTGCAACCTGTAATTTGTATAAATCCCAAATAATTACGTTTATGACATAATAACTCAAATTTTATGGTATCATTTCAGGAGAGATAGGTATGCAAAGTTATTTTAAAAGTAATCAAGTAATGACCATTCTTTTGTTTTTTATTCTTTCATTCTGGTGTATGAAAACTGAGGTCCGTGAAGTTGACGTATACATTAATATTTGATAAACGAATAGTATATTAAATTTGTTCATTTTCTTTGCTAAAAATTGCTAAAAGTTTTAAATTTTTTGCTATACCCGTATTTTAAAGTTACTTCACATTGCTTCACGTGGCTTATACAATAACATTGGATGAAATTTAAAATTTGTTATCACTATCATTTTTTGCAATTTTTGCCATATTGACAATATTTTTTGCTGTACCTAAACCTTTTATACGCTAACTTCACGTTGTGTTTACATAGTGTAAAATTAACACTTTTTCAATGTTATTATAATTTAAACAAAATAAACAAAAAATCATTGTTCACGTTGCATATAAATGGTATAAAATTAAATCTTTTTATATGCTATAATATTTTGCTCATCTTTTGCTATTTGTTGCTATATTAATGACATTTTTTTATTTTTTGCTGTTCTCTTTTATTTGTTATAAATTTAATTAGTTGTCGTATATGCTTTTTCTCGGTCCTCTAATCTCTAATGCATGTACGCAGGTAGTGCAAATAAATTGAAAACTATTAGATCAAGAGCTGGGAGTAAAAACAACTACACCTACCTCATAAGATACCAAAGTTTTCGGTGTGTAATACTGCTCATTCTAAAAGAAATACCACTCGTCTGCCGGCCAGAAATGGTCGCCTATACAATTTCAATAATTTTGTAAATAGTGACAAATTAAAATACCTACTTGTTCCTCATTAACACCAGGTTGAATTGAATATTTTACTAAAATTTCACTATTTTCTATCGTACACAAACTTTAAAGATTTAAATATTATTTATCTTACAGAAATACTAGAGAAATTTAATGCCGGAAACCGGAAGTCAATACCTTTGATCCGTTAAAAATTTACAGATAATGACACAATTATTTAATTAATTTAAAAGACAACATTTAAAAGTCAAAACTTAATATATCAAAATTTAAAAGTCAAAATTTAAAAAATCAAAATTTAAAATACAAGATTTAAAAGTCAAAATTTAATAAATCAAAATTAAGAAGTCAAAATTTAATAAATAAAAATTTAAAAGACAAAATTTAATAAATCAAAATTAAAAAGACAAAATTTAAAAATCAAACTTAAATAAATAAAAATTTAAAAGTCAAAATTTAATAAATCTAAATTTGAAAGACAAAATTTTGAAAGTTAAAATTTAATAAATCAAAATTTAACTGACAAAATTTAAAAGTCAAAATTTAATAAATTAAAATTTAAAAGTCTAAATTTAATTAATCAAAATTTTAAAGTCATGTTTATAATACATTAAGATAATTAGTTATTTGTTTTTGCACTGACTTAGCACTCAAGCATTTTAGTAATGCCATATCGAACAAATCTCTACATTTTCCCAATACAAGTAAAAAATCAAAAGTAGAAAACGGAGTTCTAAAATTAATAAGTGTTTTAAAATTTCATATTTAGGGGAAATTCCGCAGTTTATCTACAAAGGTAGATCTGTACTTTGTACTAAGCACTGTTGAGCTGTTCACATAATCGAAATTTACCGTGTTCACTCTACAGAACCTCATGTGTTAAATTTAAATTTATAGTGGATTGTTCATATAATGAAGTATTCACAAAACTATGGAATGCCGTTTTACTTTTTAATAAAGCAGTTTTCTGTATTTAATATTAGTATAAACCAGGCAAAATATATAACAGTGCTTTAAAAATTCCTAAAGATGCAAATCTCATTTTATCAACATACAACTTTTAGTAAATACAAATTATACTTTGAAACTTTTACAAGATATCATATAAATACAGAAAGAAATTGTAGATAGAATTATACAATAACATTTGCTAAACTTTTAAGTATAGTGTCAAATATCCAACATTTAAACAAATCTGTTCAAAGAATTAGTTTTTATGCTTTACATTAAATGTAATATTAAAATATGAAACTTGCAATTGTTGTGAATCATTTAAAGTTTGTGTTCGGATATAACAGTTAAATATTTTGAAATTAAGTAATATGATACATGAGATGTTAAGTATAATATTATATATATATATATATATATATATATATATATATATATATATATATATATATATATATATATATATATATATATATATATATATATATATATATATATATATATATATATATAAATTATGAATATCAAAACGCTGCAGTTGTGATATCTGACTCCACAAACAACGTCATTTCCTTATCATGTAGAAAAATGTATAAGTAAGAGTTAGGACACATGTAACATTGTCTTGTATCAGAATCTCAAGCTAAAGCACGTCAGTGCAGTGCCTTAAGAAATAAATAAATGTTAAAAAACTAAAATTGTTTTTTTTAACAAAATTATATTTCACAAATATAATTGGCGCAGTCTCGGTAGGATAGCTGACAAGAATCCAGTGAGTGTAATCCTCGTAAATCTGTGAAACACTTGCCGAAAATTTTCAAATTTTCACAAAGAGCTATCCGAACACCATCAATTGTGAGAAAGGGATACCCATCTCACGGCTTCTACATTAGCCCATCAGAGGTCTATTCGTACGACCCATCTTTAACTAAGGCATCAACCCGGCACTACGTGACACCACCTCACCGAACCAGTCGATTCTACGAGGTGCAGAACAAGATACAACTCCCGCCCACTTGAAGCGCATCAAGATCTTCACCAGTATCTCACGATACTCATATCGTAAGTACATTTTCAAACTGAATAAACCTTTGCCGGTCGTAACAATCGGTCCGTAACTAAATACTGTTACTAAATTTTATATTGTAATAATTTTAAGAATATCAATAATATATGTCTGACGACGACGAAATTGAAAACTTAAGAGATAAACTCAACAAAATACCAGTTACACTCAGACCAAGTAAACTAAACATTGGTAAAATCATAAAATCCAATAGTACACCCGATATTCCTTTGACATACCCAATAGAGGAATTAAATAACTGTCCAATAAATTTTAACGTCATGTCAACCACGACGATTAACGACATTAGAAATTTCATTGACGCTTTACCCGAATATAACGGGGAAATAAAATGTCTCCCCCGATTTATAAAAGAAGTAGATAACTTTTACACAGTAATGGACTCTTTAGTTCTTACCCAAATACAAAAAACATATTGTTTTTCTATGCTGCAGAAAAAATTTATTGATAAAGCCAAAGATATACTAGACATCCAAGATTTCACATCTTGGAAGGAAATAAAATTCTATCTTCAAACTAACTTTGAAGATAAAAGCACGTACAATACATTATTGTTAACAACAATAAAAATTACACAAATAGACAACAATATAAATGGAACTCTAAAGAAATTTAAAGAATTATACCAAAGAATGATTTCAAAAATTCAGTTATTAAAATATGAAACATATGGAAAACAATGTCTAATAACCGAAACCCAAAAAACAGTTGTTTCTCATTTTATTTCATTATTACCCATGAACTTTAGAGCCTCATTTATAAGTAAAGACCCGCAAACACTCGATGCATGCGAACAACTTTTAACTAATGAATTTAATTCATTACAATTACATAAATCACCCATGAATAGAATAACACCCCAAAAACCACAGAAACATCTCAACACTGGTCCACCACAGAAATTTCCCTTCACAACCATTTAACCCTCAATCTTCACGTCCATCCGGACCAAACGCATTCAGTAAACAAAATATAAAAAATGCCATTAACACGAAACGCGAATTCAAACCAACTCCAATGTCCGGTATGACAAAATCGACAATACCAATGTCCGCACAAACTACACGACAAAATTACGCTCTAGAAGTAGATAATGACATAGAAACTAATAACGAAATCACGAATCAAGAAGAAATATACGACCAAGACGAAACTCTTGAAACCCAGTCTTTTTTAGAATTCGACCCAGAACAGACAGACGAAAATACGTAATGTTTTCCAATACAAAAACAATTCCAATTATCACATTCCAAAATTTCAAAATTCTCATCGACTCAGGATCAGATGTTAACTTGATAACTGAAGAAACTGTGAAACAAAATAATATGAAAATCTTAGAAGAATTTTTAACTTTTAGAACCGCGACAAATAAAGTGAAATGCAACAAGTACGTTGAAATTAAAATATTTAACAAAAAACATAAATTTTTTATTCTTAATTTTCATTCAGAATGCAATTTACTATTTGGAACAGAAATACTTCGCGACACAAATACTATAATAAACTTCACAGAAAACACCATACAAATGAACCAAATGAAATTTAATATACAAAATTTGAATAAACAAAGTAAAGAAATTCACGTACAAATACGCGATGAACACTTACATCCAAATATAAAAAACAAATTACATACATTATTAGAACAATTCGACTCACTTTTCCCTAAAGAAAACGAAATGCTGACTTTCACAAATAAAATACAACATAAAATCTACACTGCAGACGATATTCCAATACACACGAAAAACTACCGTCTCCCGCAAATTTACGAAAAAAACATAGAAGAACACATTCAAACCATGTTAAAAGCAGGAGTCATACAAAAATCAAGAAGTCCATATAATTCACCGATATGGATCGTGCCGAAGAAAATGGATGCTTCAGGCAAACAAAAAACTAGACTGGTAATTGATTTCCGAAAACTAAATCAAAAAACGAAAGAAGACAAATTTCCCATACCAAACATAGACACACTTTTTGACAAAATAAATAAACCCAAATATTTCACCACGCTCGACTTACATTCAGGCTTCCACCAAATACTCGTTGACAAAAATGACCGAGAAAAAACAGCCTTCAGCACAACATCAGGACATTACGAATTTTTGCGTATGCCCTTCGGACTAATCAATGCCCCTGCCACATTTCAAAGATGTATGAACGAAATATTACACGAACTTATCGAGAAAATATGCCTGGTGTACCTAGACGATATTATTATTTTCGGTAATACCGAACAAGAGCATTTGGAAAATATTAAAACAGTTTTCACATACTTAAAACATGCTAACCTAAAAATACAATTGGACAAATCAGAATTCTTTAAGACAGAAGTCGAATACCTAGGATTTATAATTTCAAACGAAGGTCTTAAACCAAATACAAAAAAAATAGAAATAATTCAAAATATCCAAATTCCAAAAACAATAAAAGAAATAAAATCGTTTTTAGGCAAACTTTCTTGGTACCGCCGATTTATTCCGAACTTTTCAAAATTAACCAAACCATTTACAAATTGCTTACGAAAAGGGTCCATAATAGACATTCATAACAATGAATATAAAGAATGCTTCACAAAAGCTAAAGAATTAATTACAAACCCGCCGATACTCGCCTTTCCCGATTTTAATAAAACTTTCATACTTACTACTGACGCCTCCGATTACGCAATGGGTGGTGTACTCTCTCAAACTCACAACTTACAAGAAAAACCACTGGCTTACGCATCGAAAACATTCAACTCCCATGAACAAAATTATTCGACGATCGAAAAAGAATTAAAAGCCATAGTATGGGCCATCCAAAATTTCAAACCCTATCTTTACGGCAGGAAATTTATAATACGCACAGACCACAGACCGCTGGTATGGCTTTTTAACATGAAAAACGCAAATCAGAAGTTGATGCGCTGGAAAATTGAACTCAGCGAATATAACTTCGATATAGAATACATCGCGGGAAAAACAAACAAAATTGCAGACTTCTTAAGCAGAATTAGAAATAAATTTAAAATAAATTACAAAACAGGTGACGTTACAACAACCCCCATTTTCGCACATTGTATTTCAAAAGATTATAAATTTGGCAAAGGACTAGCAAAACAAGTTGATGAGCAATTCAATAGTAAAAATTTCTGTACAAATAAATTACCAAATAAAATCATAATTCAAAACGAACACAACAAACAAATCTTTCATTTATTTTCAAAAGAATTCTTCAACGACCAATGTAACAAAAATTTATTAAAACAATCATTAACCCAATTACGCGATTACTTAATAAAGAACGATATATACGAAATTAACATCCCGTATTTATCATGTGGTTTAGACAAATTACCTAAAGAAGAACTAATAAGAATTTTAGTAACAATTTTTGAAAATACCTGTATACAAATAAATATTTACTCTTTACCCCAAAACTTTGCATTAAGCGATGAATTAGAATCAAGAATCGAGTTAGAAAAAATCATAGAGCAAGACAATGACTCAATACAGATAACAGCTAACAGTACACAGGACGATATCGAAACTATACACAGCGCTCAAGAACACCCCGTCAACGGTTTAAAAATCTTAGAAAATAGAATAAACGTACCTAGCTGACAATCAAATCACGTTTTCTTTTGACGACAAACATGATATAAAAATTATAAGACTATTTGATAATAAAAAGCAACGATTAATAGTCACCATTGAGAAAAATAAAGCAGAAAATCAACTTCAAGAATTTATAAAAAAATTATATGGTCCCCAAAATAAGATACTTTTGTATATGTAACGACGAAATATTCAAAATTCTAAACCAACTTATCCAAACAAACTTCGAGACAAATAGTATCAACATTGTTAAAGTCAATAAAGAAGTAGCCGACATAGAACAACCAGACGAACAAAATGAAATTGTATATTCATACCACATAGGAAAAACGAACCACCGCGGAATCATGGAAACATACAACAAGCTAAAAGAAAAATATTAGTGGCCTAAAATGATAGACACCATCACTTCATTTATAAATAACTGCCAAATATGCAAAGAATGTAAATATGATAGAAAACCTATTCAACTCACAAATAATCTCACTGAAACACCCGAACGACCCTTCGAAATTATAAATATTGATTTACTTACTCTTGACGGACATTATTATTTAACAATATACGATCAATTCTCAAAATATGCACAAGCATACGCTATTAAAACGAAAGAAAGCAAAAATATAGTAAACACTTTAGAATCATTCATTAGAATAAAAATACCTCCAAAAAAGATAATATGCGACCAAGGTTGCGAATTTAACAACATATCTTTGCAAACATTTTGTCACAACAACCAAATCGAATTACACATGACATCAGCCCAGAATCCCAAATCAAATGCCATAGAAAGATTTCACTCAACACTAATTGAGCACCTGAGAATCAAAACACGAACCGGTAATCTGAAACCTTTAGAAAAATTAGTAAATGACTGTATTTTTGCATATAACAATTCAATACAATCCATTACAAACATGACACCAAACGAAATACTTTACGGTAAAGACTATACAAATTTAAGACCAAGAGAAAACACACAAAATAAATTACAAAATTACATGGAAAAACGACAAAAAGAAATAGAACAAACAAAAATTAATATCAATAAAGAAAAACAAAAACGATTTAAAATACCCGAAGAAAATAAGAAAATTGACAGACTAAAAAACCTCACGGAAGCGTACATAAAGCAAAATCCTCGTTTAATAACAAAATTCAAAAAACCACTATATAAAAAAACTAAAATCAGAAACTTTAATGATAAATTTAAAACAATAAACGCCAAAGACATAACCAGAGAGAGAAAAGTAAAAATCGATAGAATAAAAGTTTAATTGTTTCAGAATCCCTCATGGATTCGCAGACGTCAAAAACATTACAATCAACCCCGGTTTCACCATCGGTGAATGCCACCTAAAAGAAAGCGAACAACTACATTATTACTATAACGACATAAACCCCATCTATGATGAGTACCTAAAATTGAAACAAATTATGAATAAAGAATTAAAACAATTAACAAATGAAACATTCTTAATCGAAAACGGTAAAATTATAAACTTTATGTTCGAAGAATTAGAATCAAACATAATCAAACTATTTAACAAACGTAACAAAAGAGGACTTATTAACGGACTCGGATCCATAGTAAAATCAATAACCGGAAACCTCGACGCCTCCGACGAAGAACGCTACAACTCAATATTAGAACAACTCAGTAATAATCAGAAAATATTACAAACACAAGCTAAAGAAGTTATACACCAACAACAAACACTCACAGATAAATTTAACAAAGACCTACAAACTATAAACGTCAATGAAAATAAATTACGAGAGTCAATTAATGAAATCATATCAATATTAAAAACTGAAAAAACTTGGAAAACACTAATGCATACAGAAGTGCAAGTTAATAAGATACTAATCTACATCCAGCGACTTAAAAATACTGTAGATAACGTTATAAAATCATTAGAGTTTTGTTCACTAAATCAATTAGACATTACAATCATAGACCCCGACAGCCTCTTGAATATTACCCAAATACCAAATATCCTCCAAATGATCGAAACAATATATGTCACATGCACACTACATAACAACAAAATACATGTTCTTTTAGTCGTCCCAAATTACACAAACAAATTATACAAAATACAACAATTCACACCCACACCATATTATGATTCCTCATATAAACAAATATTAGAAGGTAATACCATGTATACAACGTATAATAATCATTATGTATCTATTCTTAAGTATATAAATAATAAGTATTGTATTTCTAACTATAACCCTATAAATAATTGTATAAATAATATACTAAGTAAACAAGTATATGATGATTGTTTAACTGAACAAATATCAGAAAAAAATTATATATCCCAAATACCATTCACAAATTAATAACATAATAATATTTTCACCTCATTTACAAAAACTAGAATTCAATTGTGGAAAAATTTATAAATATAAACAATTACAAGGAATTTTCATCAATGACCAAGATATCTGCGCAATTAAAAATTGGCAATTCCAAAAATATAAACCTTTGTATCAAGAGCATATTTTCGACAATTTAAAAAGCACAGAAATAAATAAAGTACCTCAAATCACTAAAATTAATGAAACACGATTGAATACTACACATCTTAAACAAATTGAATCAATTGAACAAATTAACAATCAACATATACCCACTCTCTATGTAATCTTCCTTATTATAATAATTATTATCATTTTAATGTTATGTAAAAATAAAATATACACTCTGATCTCAAAATTTAAACAAAAAAAGATTATCAGAGATAATAATAAAGATTTAGGATTAAACCCTCTGAAATAACGTTGTTTCTTGATGGGGAGGAATTATGAATATCAAAACGCTGCAGTTGTGATATCTGACTCCACAAACAACGTCATTTCCTTATCATGTAGAAAAATGTATAAGTAAGAGTTAGGACACATGTAACATTGTCTTGTATCAGAATCTCAAGCTAAAGCACGTCAGTGCAGTGCCTTAAGAAATAAATAAATGTTAAAAAACTAAAATTGTTTTTTTTAACAAAATTATATTTCACAAATATAATTTATATATATATATATATATATATATATATATATATATATATAGATATATATATATATATATATATATATATATATATATATATATATATATATATATATATATATATATATATATATATAGGTAGAGTTAAAAATCTTGGGAATCGGTCAAGGCTCAAATACAAGTTGTTTACGTACTTAAATTTATTTCAAAAATTCCAATATTTCGACCATTAGTTGTGTCCTTCATCAGGGATACTGTCGGGAAAGATACACAATATAAATAAATATATAACATAAAAATTACACAAATAAAATACATGGAAACATTTTTTTTTAAAATACTTACGAAAAGTATTAAGTATTAAATTTCTGAACAAAAACGCTGTCTGCAATAACGGTTTTCTTCTTGTCAACATTTAAATATATAAGTATTGTTACTTGAGAAAGTTTATACATTGAAAGGAACAAATTTTTTTAACTTAGCAAAACCGCGTGTCTAATTAAGTTAAAAAAATTTGTTTCCGATTCCCAAGATTTTTAACTCTACCTCTACTACAAACGGTCGATAACTTTTTTCCTCTATATATATATATATATATATATATATATATATATATATATATATATATATATATATATATATATATATATATATATATATATATATGATAGAATTGTAATATACAGAACATCTAGTATTCATCGTAATCGCAATGCAATATTTAAAACCAGATTTATTATGTGAGTTTTGAATATTCGTGAATAAAGAAACACTATAAAAGCTGAAATCAATATAATATAACATAAATAAAATTTAAGTTGGAAATTTTAAACTGTATAAAATGTTAGTTGAAAATATTATACCTACGTTATAAAATGGAAATTTAAAACTGAATAATATGCAAGTTGAAGATATTCAACTCACATAATATGTAAGTTGAAAATTTTAAACCTTCATAATATGTAAGTTGAAATTTTCTGACTCTCATAATATGTAAGTTGAAATTTTCTGACTCTCATAATATGTAATTTGAAATTTTCTGACTTTCATAATATGTAAGTTGAAATTTTCTGACTCTCATAATATGTAAGTTGAAATTTTCTGACTCTCATAAAATTATCTAATGTCAGTTTAGTAGTGGGGCAATAAAAATTATTTCGCCTTTCAAATTGTAGATGGCAGAGCGCTTGATAGACAGGATTGGCTTTAGGAAAATATGTCTTATGTCAAATTGGTTAACCACTGATTTGTATAAATACTAATAGCGATTTTGCTTTTTAATGATCGGCAAGACATTACATCTCTGAGTCTATGAACTATGATGATTATATTGTTGGTTATTGTTATCAGTTTGATTTGTTAGAATAGTCTGTATAAATTGAATAATTATAATAATATAAGTTAAATTATAAAACCATTAATTAGGTTCAAGTTCATATAGGTACCTACCGACTAATCATCTATACTTTGTCTCAGAATTCGGAGTATCTTATTAAATTTGCCGCGTTTTTCTAATCAATCAGATTGCTCATTTCTGAGCCATATTTACACCCCGTAATTTAGCTCCAGTATTTACAAAATGTGACAGTTTTTTTACAGGTTCGAATACCTGCGTGTAAACTGTATTAAGTAACAAGGTGTTAAGGTTAACAATGGATAAACCGGTATCCGGAAGATTCTTCGAAAGCAAATTCTTCGAAGGAAAATTCTTCGAAGGAAAGTTCTTCGAAAAGCAATTCTTCGAAAGGAAAATTCTTCGAATAGCAATTCTTCGAAAGGAAAATTCTTCGAAAATAAAAGATATTATATTTTTTGTTAACTACGAAACATCGCCTAAGGATAAACTGATTTTCTAAATAAAAAATGTAATTATTTTGATTAAATTATTGTTAATTTCCATATTAATGTTAGAATCTCTTTGTTGTATGTGGGACTCAAGAAGGGTAAGAGGTTCTTTATTTAGTTCAGTTCAATCAGAGTTTGTACCAAAACCGAGTATGTGGGACTGAAGAAGGGTAAGAGGTTCTTTATTTAGTTCAGTTCAATCAGAGTTTCTACCAAAACCGAGTATGTGGGACTCAAGAAGGGTATTAGGTTCTTTATTTAGTACAGTTCAATTAGAGTGAATATTGTGAAATTATGATTTATTGGTCTGCAACGAAGAATTTATAGGTCGTGAATTAGGTAGGTATGACTGAAATTAATTTTTTGGCGATTAAGTATCCTCGCGATGAACTATATTTAGTGTTGTTTCGTATAATATCTTTTATTTTTAGAAAATCAGTTTATCCTTAGGCGATGTTTCGTAGTTAACAAAAAATATAATATCTTTTATTTTCGAAGAATTTTCCTTTCGAAGAATTGATATTCGAAGAATTTTCCTTTCGAAGAATTGCTTTTCGAAGAACTTTCCTTTGAAGAATTTTCCTTCGAAGAATTTGCTTTCGAAGAATCTTCCTAGATCCGGATAAACCAGGAACAAGTACTAAAGTACTTGATATTATGAAAGGTAATCGTTTTTATTTGATTTGTAATTCAAATATTACATTGATTTGTAAGTGATTCAAATTTGCCGCCAAACTATACTTCAATTTATTTTCCCTGTATAAATGGGACTTTTATAGGTGCTCCTCCAAATTCGGAGACAAAGTATAATAAGTATTATTTTTAATATGTATTAATTTATACAGATTATGTTCGACATTGTTAACATTTAAGAATTAAAGGTTGATAAATATCATTGTAATTAAGTGTGAAATAATTACATTTATACAATGTTGAAATTTACTCTGTCATATGGCTCATGCCTCATGGCTAAGTTCGGCCCTGCACAGTATCCCCACCAACGATTATTTACATCTCGTATATCCCCACTACTCACACCACGTGGTTTTGACATTAGATAATTTTATGTGAGTCTAAAATTTTCAACTTGCATTTTATGCAGGTTTAAAATTTTCAACTCACATATTATGAGAGTTTCAAATGTTCAACTTACATTTTTTGTAAAGTAACAAGACTATGTTCCATTTCTAAACGTTGTGTAGACAAATATATTTAAATAGTTTTGAATTTAATTTTATAGGTTTAAAAATTCATATTGAAATTAAATACAATATGCTTGAATAAAGAAATAATATAAGATCACAAATCATATACAACACACATAAAATTTAAGTTAGAAATTTGAAACTGATTAATATGCAAGTTGAAGATTTTCGGTGGCCGGCCACATGCGCAATTGACAAAAACCCATAGGACAAATGCCCAAAGACAAATACTCAATTGACAAATACCCAAGCGGACAATTGCGCACGCGGGCAAAAGCCCATGTGTACAAATGCTCACGGGTACAAATGCTCATGCGGATAATTGCGCACGCGGACAAAAGCCCATGTGTACAAATGCTCACGGGTACAAATGCTCATGCGGACAATTGCCCACGCGGACAGAAGCCCACGTGTACAAATGCTCATGGGTATAAATGCTCATGCGGACAATTGCTCACACGGACAAAAGCCCATATGTACAAATGCTCATAAAATTATTTTTTCTCATCGGTATATTCTGTTGGACTCAATTAGGATTTTGTTAGTATTGATTAGTTTATTTTAAAAAACGGAGTTCTGTTGGAATCAATTAGGGTTTTGTTAGTATTGATTAGTTTATTTTTTTTAAAAAAACGGAGTTCTGTTGGACTCAATTAGGGTTTTGTTAGTATTGATTAGTTTATTTTAAAAAAACGGAGTTCTGTTGGACTCAATTAGAGTTTTGTTATTGTTAGTATTGATTAGTTTATTTTAAAAAAACGGAGTTCTGTTGGACTCAATTAGGGTTTTGTTAGTATTGATTAGTTTATTTTAAAAAAATGGAGTTCTGTTGGACTCAATTAGGGTTTTGTTAGTATTGATTAGTTTATTTAAAAAAACGGAGATCTGTTGGACTCAATTAGGGTTTTGTTAGTATTGATTAGTTTGGGTACAAAAGTACAAATCGAAGTGTGAAAATTGGTATATGGGTATTCGGACGTGTGGTTATTAGACGGTATGGTTTTTATACGCTGTGGTTTTCGGTGGTGTAGCATTTACTCAGAGTTTGTATCAAAACCGAGAATGTGGAACTCAAGAAGGGTATAAGGTTCCTTATTTACGAGTAGTTCTATTCAATCAGAGTTTGTACACAAACCGAGTATGTGGGGCTCAAGAAGGGTATTAGGTTCTCTATTCAGTTCAATTATTTTTGCTGTGATCTTAGGTTTAACTTAAATACCATTGCTGTACATTGTTGTGCGATGTGCGCATGAGCAGCCTTAAATAAGTAAATAACAAATTTTGATTGTTTCTTTCATTTTATTTTATTTTTTGCAAAAAACTAAATACTTTAGCGCGCTGTGTTATCGGAAACGCACGATAAAGAGAATACACGAGATCACAAAAAATAATAACTAAGGGAATGATTTTAAATAAGTGGGTAAGTAACAATAACACCAACACCGTTACAGTAATCTCTTCTAAAATTCTTAGAAACTCATTAGGGTGTAAGTTTCTTCACAGATGTTAAGAACAAACGCAGTATAATCATGAAGTTTAAGACATGCCGATGAGAAAAAATAATTTTATGAGC
This sequence comes from Agonum fuliginosum, assembly GCA_947534325.1. Taxonomy (NCBI): domain Eukaryota; kingdom Metazoa; phylum Arthropoda; class Insecta; order Coleoptera; family Carabidae; genus Agonum; species Agonum fuliginosum. Next base: position 18,407,589 of record OX384030.1, on the reverse strand, counting down.
ATTTGTACATATGGGCTTTAGTACACATGGGCTTTTGTCCGTGTGAGCAATTGTCCGCATGAGCATTTATACCCATGAGCATTTGTACACGTGGCTTCTTACAGAAAAAAAAATAATTTTGGTACAAAATGGTATTCAAATGATAAGAGATAAAAAAATTATATAATATTATTTTTTTGAAATTTGATTTAAAAAAAGTTACGTGACATATATGGCACATTATGCACTTACGGAATAAAGCAAGAAAAATTATTTAGTTTGACATTTCAAGAAAAAACTACTTTCTATGTTAATCATACGTGTATTTTACATTTTCTACACTTTATAAATGATTTACCGGCGTAATCAATTTATTTACTTAATCTAAACTGACTTTTGCAGCCCATAAAAAAAAATTTGGGCACTTATCAAAAAAGTTGACATTGACATACTCAATTTAGGCCGCTAAGTAATACATTTGTGTACAATATAAATTAGGCGGCCGTAGTTAATAGCAACGGCTATGAAGTTGAATTTCGCGGACAGAAATGAATTGTGTATGTCAATGTCAAATATTTTTGACAGTTGTGCAAACAATAAAATGTGCGATTTTTCATTACATATGCATTGAATTTGCACAAAAAATGTTGTGTATAACTAATCTGTGAAATGTGTTTAGGATCCGATAAAATTTTTGGCCGAGGCGAACGCCGAGGCTAAAAAATCTCGAGTCAAATAAAATATGTATTGTTCCGCAACTGCATGTTGTTCCATATATGGCACAATCCTATTTTTAGAAATTATAAAATTTCCTCAACCTTACCAGCTCTTTTCACTAAAAAATCTTTCTCTATATACATGTATACAAATTTTAAAAAATATTCTAATACACAATTGCCATTAGCAAAGTATAATATGTGACAGCAAAAATTATGTTTGACAGGTTATGACTGGAACACTTACAGTCAACCAAATAAAGTCCAAATTTCAGAAGCGCATGCATAAATTACAGTAACTATGTATTCCTACACGTTAGTTGTAGTGTCTGCTCTAGTGTATAACAAATGTTGCTACCATAAATTTTTTTTGTTGTAAAAATAAACAAAATAAGGTGTGTGACAAATATGTTCAAGTTCATATAGATACCTACCGACTAATCATCTAATAAGTATTATTTACCTATAATATGTATTAATATATACATATTATGTTCTACATTGTTAACATTTAAGAATTAAAAGTTGGTAAATAACATTGTAATTAAATGTGAAATAATTACATTTATACGATATTGAAATTTACTCTGCCATATGGCTCATGCCTCATGGCTAAGTTCGGCCCACCAACGATTATTTATATCTCGTATATCCCCACTACTCACATCACGTAGTTTTGACATTAGATAATTTTATGTGAGTCTAAAATTTTCAACTTGCATTTTATGCAGGTTTAAAATTTTCAACTCACATATTATGAGAGTTTCAAATGTTCAACTTACATTTTTTGTAAAGTAACAAGACTATGTTCCATTTCTAAACGTTGTGTAGACAAATATATTTAAATAGTTTTGAATTTAATTTTATAGGTTTAAAAATTCATATTGAAATTAAATACAATATGCTTGAATAAAGAAATAATATAAGATCACAAATCATATACAACACACATAAAATTTAAGTTAGAAATTTGAAACTGATTAATATGCAAGTTGAAGATTTTCGGTGGCCGGCCACATGCGCAATTGACAAAAACCCATAGGACAAATGCCCAAAGACAAATACTCAATTGACAAATACCCAAGCGGACAATTGCGCACGCGGGCAAAAGCCCATGTGTACAAATGCTCACGGGTACAAATGCTCATGCGGATAATTGCGCACGCGGACAAAAGCCCATGTGTACAAATGCTCACGGGTACAAATGCTCATGCGGACAATTGCCCACGCGGACAGAAGCCCACGTGTACAAATGCTCATGGGTATAAATGCTCATGCGGACAATTGCTCACACGGACAAAAGCCCATATGTACAAATGCTCATAAAATTATTTTTTCTCATCGGTATATTCTGTTGGACTCAATTAGGATTTTGTTAGTATTGATTAGTTTATTTTAAAAAACGGAGTTCTGTTGGAATCAATTAGGGTTTTGTTAGTATTGATTAGTTTATTTTTTTTAAAAAAACGGAGTTCTGTTGGACTCAATTAGGGTTTTGTTAGTATTGATTAGTTTATTTTAAAAAAACGGAGTTCTGTTGGACTCAATTAGAGTTTTGTTATTGTTAGTATTGATTAGTTTATTTTAAAAAAACGGAGTTCTGTTGGACTCAATTAGGGTTTTGTTAGTATTGATTAGTTTATTTTAAAAAAATGGAGTTCTGTTGGACTCAATTAGGGTTTTGTTAGTATTGATTAGTTTATTTAAAAAAACGGAGATCTGTTGGACTCAATTAGGGTTTTGTTAGTATTGATTAGTTTGGGTACAAAAGTACAAATCGAAGTGTGAAAATTGGTATATGGGTATTCGGACGTGTGGTTATTAGACGGTATGGTTTTTATACGCTGTGGTTTTCGGTGGTGTAGCATTTACTCAGAGTTTGTATCAAAACCGAGAATGTGGAACTCAAGAAGGGTATAAGGTTCCTTATTTACGAGTAGTTCTATTCAATCAGAGTTTGTACACAAACCGAGTATGTGGGGCTCAAGAAGGGTATTAGGTTCTCTATTCAGTTCAATTATTTTTGCTGTGATCTTAGGTTTAACTTAAATACCATTGCTGTACATTGTTGTGCGATGTGCGCATGAGCAGCCTTAAATAAGTAAATAACAAATTTTGATTGTTTCTTTCATTTTATTTTATTTTTTGCAAAAAACTAAATACTTTAGCGCGCTGTGTTATCGGAAACGCACGATAAAGAGAATACACGAGATCACAAAAAATAATAACTAAGGGAATGATTTTAAATAAGTGGGTAAGTAACAATAACACCAACACCGTTACAGTAATCTCTTCTAAAATTCTTAGAAACTCATTAGGGTGTAAGTTTCTTCACAGATGTTAAGAACAAACGCAGTATAATCATGAAGTTTAAGACATGCCGATGAGAAAAAATAATTTTATGAGCATTTGTACATATGGGCTTTAGTACACATGGGCTTTTGTCCGTGTGAGCAATTGTCCGCATGAGCATTTATACCCATGAGCATTTGTACACGTGGCTTCTTACAGAAAAAAAAATAATTTTGGTACAAAATGGTATTCAAATGATAAGAGATAAAAAAATTATATAATATTATTTTTTTGAAATTTGATTTAAAAAAAGTTACGTGACATATATGGCACATTATGCACTTACGGAATAAAGCAAGAAAAATTATTTAGTTTGACATTTCAAGAAAAAACTACTTTCTATGTTAATCATACGTGTATTTTACATTTTCTACACTTTATAAATGATTTACCGGCGTAATCAATTTATTTACTTAATCTAAACTGACTTTTGCAGCCCATAAAAAAAAATTTGGGCACTTATCAAAAAAGTTGACATTGACATACTCAATTTAGGCCGCTAAGTAATACATTTGTGTACAATATAAATTAGGCGGCCGTAGTTAATAGCAACGGCTATGAAGTTGAATTTCGCGGACAGAAATGAATTGTGTATGTCAATGTCAAATATTTTTGACAGTTGTGCAAACAATAAAATGTGCGATTTTTCATTACATATGCATTGAATTTGCACAAAAAATGTTGTGTATAACTAATCTGTGAAATGTGTTTAGGATCCGATAAAATTTTTGGCCGAGGCGAACGCCGAGGCTAAAAAATCTCGAGTCAAATAAAATATGTATTGTTCCGCAACTGCATGTTGTTCCATATATGGCACAATCCTATTTTTAGAAATTATAAAATTTCCTCAACCTTACCAGCTCTTTTCACTAAAAAATCTTTCTCTATATACATGTATACAAATTTTAAAAAATATTCTAATACACAATTGCCATTAGCAAAGTATAATATGTGACAGCAAAAATTATGTTTGACAGGTTATGACTGGAACACTTACAGTCAACCAAATAAAGTCCAAATTTCAGAAGCGCATGCATAAATTACAGTAACTATGTATTCCTACACGTTAGTTGTAGTGTCTGCTCTAGTGTATAACAAATGTTGCTACCATAAATTTTTTTTGTTGTAAAAATAAACAAAATAAGGTGTGTGACAAATATGTTCAAGTTCATATAGATACCTACCGACTAATCATCTAATAAGTATTATTTACCTATAATATGTATTAATATATACATATTATGTTCTACATTGTTAACATTTAAGAATTAAAAGTTGGTAAATAACATTGTAATTAAATGTGAAATAATTACATTTATACGATATTGAAATTTACTCTGCCATATGGCTCATGCCTCATGGCTAAGTTCGGCCCACCAACGATTATTTATATCTCGTATATCCCCACTACTCACATCACGTAGTTTTGACATTAGATAATTTTATGTGAGTCTAAAATTTTCAACTTGCATTTTATGCAGGTTTAAAATTTTCAACTCACATATTACGGGACTTTCAAATGTTCAACTTACATTTTTTGTAAAGTAACAAGATTATGTTCCATTTCTAAATGTTGTGTGGGCAAATATATTTAAATAGTTCTGAATTTAATTTGTGTTTGTTACCATTACACTTCATTTTAACAAAACTTGTAATGTACCTATTCGTATTCGTATTATATAATATGACATTTGAATAAATGACTCTTGAAAATATTTAACTCATATTATTTTGTTCCTACAAAAATTTGGATGTTACACAAACATATATAGGTACTCGTATTTTATTTGCTTGTACTATATATTACATTACATTTTGTGATATGTCTAATATTGCAATACCAATATTTTTAAATATTATCAATCAATCAATTTTTTTTGAGGTTTACATTTTGGATTTAAGTTAATTTCAATATTCAATTGACATAGGTAGTGAAGTATCATAATTTTCGTCAACATTCGTGCTAAAAATTACAATGTACAAATAATACAGAATGCCTGCCACCACATACTATCATATTTTGTAAGTCTAAAGTTTGAACTTAAATTTTATTTAATATCAAAATTGTGCGAGTATATTAAATATTACAGACATAAATTATACAATGTCATATATTAAATTAAAATATGTTAGATGAGGAATTTTAAATTAAACAGTTGTTGAGACTTTTCATATGCAAACAAACTTGTGAAGTAATTTCCAACTTGTAAAATTTGGTATTTAACTTTTAAAGTATCATAAACTTATATTTGAAATATTTTGAATATCATATTTGTAAAGTAAAGAATTATTTTCAAGTATCAAAATTTTGTAACTGTCACTTTATAAGTATGCATGAGCTCGTATAGAAATATTGTACATGCATATTATACTGAATACAAAGTAACAGTGTAAATTTGATTTAAGAGTAAAAAAATTTCGATTCGAGTTTCAAACAGCATTATTTGACATACCATTTAATCTATGTTGAATATTGGAAGAAAGAGAGAAGTATATTTTCCCTATAATAATATGCTGTTGTCTATCCTTGTTCCTTTTATATTTTACTGATATATAAATATTATTATGTTACATATTTAGTAATGTTAGTTATATGCAACCCAAATAAAAGAGTGTTATAAACTTTAACTCACAAAACAGTAGTGACATATGAAGCTGTTTCGAAATATTACACTTACATTTACAGTACAGTTTAAAAACGTATTTACAAAAATTTCAACCCTAATATTGTAAAAGTAGTGTATTTTTTATTGAGATAATATTTGACATGACAAAAATAACCATAGTCACTTGAATTACATAGTTTTGCAAAAAAATATTTGTATGATAACAAATGTTGGTAATATGTAAGTGTAGTTGATTGCTTTAATAAAAAGTAAAACGGCATTCCATACAAAACCGAGCTCCCACTGAAAGACTATGTATATATATATATATATATATATATTAAGACTATAACGCATTGTTTACCTGAATTTGAACCTTATAAGAATTTCCAGTAACTTATTTGATTATTATAAACCGAAACCGAGTTATAAACAAATTATAAACATTTTAAAAAATTACTATGCTAAGAATCTATATATTTTATGTTAATTTCAAGCACTGCTTCCAATTGATAAATATTTATTTTATTTTTGACTTAGCAATTCTATTTACCTAAATCAGATGATTTAAATCAGCCAACCCTGAAAGAAATCATGTAAAATTTATAATTATGTAGAAGTTAAAGTATTGATATTTGGATTTCGTTCTGTTATTTACTTATTAATAATAGTAATTAATTATGAATTCTGAAAATTTCTATCAATCTATGTAGAATTTAATTATTCAAATCAAAATCTAATGCAATCATGATTCATGATTATTACTTTTGTTTAAATTACTTGTTACGCTATAATAAACAAACACAATTGAACCTCGATAAGCAAAAGAAGGCTAATCTAACAGCAGTATTGTCACTATTATTTTACAAAAATCTGTTCCTTTATCAGAAAAAATCTGTAGAAAATTTGTAGACATTATCTAAAATGACTCTTAACGGAAAAGAGTACATAATGATAGGTAAAGATATACAATTTTTTTTCAAGTAAAATAAAATCAATATTTTTTTAAGTTTTAGTTTTGAGTATTCTCCATTTCTCGAGAACTATTTCTCGTCTTGTAGTTTTGAATTCTAGTCTCATCTTGAAAATCCCAGACGAGAAATTTATTGGTTCTCTTTTCGTCATTTCGAGGCGAGACGAAAATAAGACGAGAAATTTCTTGCCTCGGTGGCATCACTAGGTGACTCATCGTCTGTTCATTTATATTCATTGTTTAACCGACAAATTTGATCAAATGCATGTGTTCGTGTTTAAATTATTTTAATCATAAAATGTGCGGGTATATATTATACGAAACAGAACATACATTCTTTTCAATCTTATGAATGAAGAAAGGTATTGAAGATTTTTTGTGTATAATATTATCACTTTCACATGTTTTTGGAGTCATTTTGATTACTTCCGGATTTTTATCTACATGCAATTTAATATTATAATAATAAGTAAACAAATAAATAAACGTTTATAATAGTATCTATACAAAATTATTACAGATTACTAGTTATAAAGCCAAGTAAATAAATATTTGTCCAATTTAATCAGTTTGCATACCGAATTCAAACAGACATATGACAGAACACTCATGTGTAAGTTATTACTTTCTAATTCAATTATGCACAACTTCACGTTGGTAGTAGCAGTTTTTCTTGATTATTACATTAGCAGCTAACTTTAAACTACATAAATTCCCAACCGGAACATGAAATCCAGCCATGTAAAAACGATACGCACAGAAAATGAAACGGACAAAAAACAAGTCACAAGATTAATTTTAAAATTATTTTGGAATTTGATTTAAATTACTTAAGAACTTTTGATAGTAATAAACAAAATCTTTTGATGATTTTACACTCTTTTATATGAAATGTTCAGACGATCCGAATCAAAATAGTTTATTTGGTAAAGTTAGGTTATTTTGTACTTTATTGTTAAAGTTCCTTAATTTTATTATATTATATACGATGTGTAATATTTTATTAGATTCATTAATAGGTATATTAATAAAAATCCGAACCTATCGAACACTGAATACCTACATTTTTTATATATATTCTATTTTATACAGGTTGTTTCCTAACTTCAAGACAAAAATTAAATATCATAAAGGTACTACATGACATATTATCACAAGTAAAAAAGAATTTTCTCGAAATTCCCGAAATTTAATTAATATGTTTGTTTATACAACATTAGGTAAGTGATATTACTTTTAAGATTATTTAATTTAATCATATTAAAAATATTAATCGAAACAGTCGCTCTAAAAATGTGTACCTACTCATTTCGACTGCGATTTATTTTGCGAATTATGAAAAAATATTTTCGATTCGTGATCAGTTTGTCATAAAGTATTTATTTTGTAATATAATACTACTATGCTATATATTTGTTTGTTTATACCGGGTGTTTAATATACTTCGGGAAAAAATTAGGTGTACCTATAATACAATAACATAACTGAGTCACTGAAAGAAAGAACCGTTCATCAGGTATGTTGAAGTTAAAAATCTCAATCCTTACTGGAAATTACTGAGAACTGAGAATCATAGTTATGGTGCATTTATCAACATTTGTTGTTTGGAAATTAAATTCGGTCAGTTTGTTTATCAGTAATAAAATGTTAGTACCCAGTGGCGGATTTGGGGGAAGGGATCGTACTCCTCTCGAAATAAATCTAAATATTTTTTCTATTTGACTCAGTGAAAAGCAAGCGTAACTTAGCGTAATGCTGTAAATTGAAGCTTAAAATCACAAACAAGTAAAACAAAAATAATTTTCTATTATTTTGTATACTAAAAAAATCTATTGGCTCCTCCCATCAAAAGAACCTAAATCCGCCTCTGTTAGTATATAAGTGAGTTCTTCAGAAGCACAAAGTGCGTTTTTCACACTACATACGTATTCAAGTACAATATTGGTATTTATTTTGTTCTATTGTTCAGGAAAATGGCATTCAAACTTGAACTTTGTGATGATGAACTACGTGCAATTTTGGAATATTTTTCTGGAAATAAAAATGTATATGAACATTCTGAAATAAATAAGGGATGATGATGAATTCAATCCTAATTAAATATATACATAGAACATAGAACGTGAACGTAGAGGATAATATTCAGTCTTAAACTGAAGAAGTCAATTTACTTCGGTTACTTCTGACCAGGCCCCTACAACTCTCATTGCCGGTCAGATAAAAATGTGTCGAGCATGTGGACTTGAGGGGCGGGAGGAAATACTTAAGATGGCGGAGTTGTACAGGGTTACCGATTTTTAAAAAAAGAATCGATTTTAAGGATCGATCTAGATCGAAACGTGAAAAATCGATTCACGAATAAATCGGTTACAAAAAAATCGATTCTTAAAAGATCGATTCAAAAATATAATGGAAAATGGATATAAGAACAAGAGCAGCAAACAATGAATTGGTTATAAATTCCATTCAGAAATATGTAAAGAATTTTAGAACAGCAAATGCCCTAAATTTTCACTTCTTAAACGATTTTTAGTTGAGTCTAATATGTTACCAGCCTTAGAAAATAACCTTTCAGATGGCACAAAAGTTGCAACTATTGATAAGTATTGTAACGCACACTCTGATAAATTTTGGTAAACTACTTTATTACGAATCCAAAAATCAATAGGGTTTGAGTCTCTGTCTATAGTTTGTTGACTAAAATAGTGTTAAAATTCATGATGAACTATTTTCGTATACCAATGTTTCCATAAACCAAAATGTGAAGAGAGAACTATGTTTTAAAGCAATAATAATAATTAAAACTTAACTACAATATAAACCTATAAGTATGTTTAATTTGTTTAAAAAATCGATCTTCATATAAAAAGATCGATTCCCTATAAAATCGACTGTTAAAAAAATCGATCTAAAAAATCGATATTTTCGTTGCAATTAATCGATCTTCAAAAAAATCGATTCAAGATCGGCAACCCTAAGTTGTAGGTCCTAGTTGTCAGGTGGTTGTCAGTGAAAAGCGTGTACTATAAGTCATGTTATCATATTAAGCAGTATAAAGAGAAGTAGGTGTAATCAAAATACCTGAAAGATGTTTTGTACCTCATTGCAAGTCTGGTTATGACAGTTGCAAATAAAAATATAGTGTTTTTAAAGTTTCGCTTGATATTATTGAAATTTGGGACAAATCAAAGAAGTGACCGTAAATTATGCTTAAAAGATCATATAATTTTTTTCTTATTTATCTTTTATTTTCAATTCAATGTATATTTTTATTGTTTAATTATTAAATGTTTATTTGATTTCAGTTCTGTATAATTATTCTGTTATTAAAAAATTTAACGTTGAACATCTTACGGAACATCTTATCTAAAAATTATCTAGATACATTTTATTTATCTTCTATCTGTTATCTAGATAATTTCTTTAATGAGTAGATAAAAATTATTATCTCTTACACTGCATATTATAGAGTTGAACTTATTTGCATTTTCAAATATTACCTGTATATCCTTTGTATAAATATTATGTTTTTATGTTTCATTATAAAAATATTATATTCAAAGGAGTATTTATTTTTTTACATTGCCTTCTTTCATGATAATATTGAACAATTTATGTTCACAAAAATTACAGAAACTGTATATTAATATAAATTTGATAATAACTGTCTCTTAGATTCTATCTAGCTCCAAGTACTTACAGATTTAGTATTAATTATAACTGAATGAATTAAATTTTTGACCAATATGTTAATTTTTTACTACTTTAAAATATATTTTGTACGTCTGACATGTACGGTCAAATTCAATATATACATTGTTTAGTTAAATTTTGCAAATTTTGTATAGGTATCCATTTAACTATGTTTTAAAACAGGACTTACTGATGTAACCGCCTCTAGCGGAGTTTTTGTGAACTACGACCATCTCAGCAGACGAATTGTGACTGTGAGTTAGGTTACCTACTATGTCTTGTACCGTGCTTGCTTCTGACAATAGAATGGAAATAAATAATAGGAACACAGAAACTTTACTATACCTATATTGCAGGCAATGTATCTGTATGTGGTTAGTGTAGGGCTGCGCGATATTTAAATTTTAATATCGATATTCGATATCGAAATAATATCGATAATTTTCGATATATCGAAAATCGATATTATCGAAAAATATCGATATTTATCGATAAATATAGATATAATATCGATTTATATCGATAATTATCGATAAAATATCGATTTATATCGATTTATATCGATTTATATCGATAAATATCGATATAATATCGATATAATATCGATTTATATCGATATAATATCGATTTATATCGATAAATATCGATATAATATCGATAAATATCGATTTATATCGATAAATATCGATATAATATCGATTTATATCGATAAATATCGATTTATATCGATAAATATCGATAAGTTGATATATCGATAAAAATTATTTTCAATATCGATATCCGATATTTAAAAATAATATCGATATTTATCGATATATCGATATTTTTCCCAGCCCTAGGTTAGTGTGACCGGTAGCAAAACACTTTTCACGTTAATAGCAACAGAATTTCATCAATTCGGGCTATATTTTTCAAAATATAAATCTGAAATTCAGCATGACCAATGGCAACTCATTATTTTATCGAAAAATTCGATTCCATGAAAGAACAGAACAATGAAAAAACAGAACACGAAAAAACAGAACATGAAAAAACAGAACATGAAAAAACAGAACATGAAAAAACAGAACAATGAAAAAACAGAACAATGAAAAAACAGAACACTGAAGAAACAGAACAATGAAAAAACAGAACAGTGAAAAAACAGAACACTGAAAAAACAGAACACTGAAAAAACAGAACATTGATAAAACAGAACATGAAAAAACAGAACACATAAACTAATCTATGCTAACAAAAACCTTGTTGAGTCCAACAGAACTCCGTTTTTTTGACATAAACTAATCTATGCTAACAAAACCCTTCTTGACTCCAACGGAACTCCGTTTTTTTGACATAAACTAATCTATGCTAACAAAACCCTAATTGAGTCCAACAGAATTCCGTTTTTTAAAATAAACTAATCAATACTAACAAAACCCTAATTGAGTCCAACAGAACTCCGTTTTTTTAAAAATAAACTAATCAATACTAACAAAACCCTAATTGAGTCCAACAGAACTCCGTTTTTTTGACATAAACTAATCAAAGCTAACAAAACCCTAATTTAGTCCAACAGAATTCCGTTTTTTTAAATAAATTAATCAATACTAACAAAACCCTAATTGAGTCCAACAGAACTCCGTTTTTTTAAAAATAAACTAATCAATACTAACAAAACCCTAATTGAGTCCAACAGAACTCCGTTTTTTTGACATAAACTAATCTATGCTAACAAAACCCTTCTTGACTCCAACGGAACTCCGTTTTTTTAAATAAACTAATCAATACTAACAAAACCCTAATTGAGTCCAACAGAACTCCGTTTTTTTAAAAATAAACTAATCAATACTAACAAAACCCTAATTGAGTCCAACAGAACTCCGTTTTTTTGACATAAACTAATCAAAGCTAACAAAACCCTAATTTAGTCCAACAGAATTCCGTTTTTTTAAATAAATTAATCAATACTAACAAAACCCTAATTGAGTCCAACAGAACTCCGTTTTTTTAAAAATAAACTAATCAATACTAACAAAACCCTAATTGAGTCCAACAGAACTCCGTTTTTTTGACATAAACTAATCTATGCTAACAAAACCCTTCTTGACTCCAACGGAACTCCGTTTTTTTAAATAAACTAATCAATACTAACAAAACCCTAATTGAGTCCAACAGAACTCCGTTTTTTAAAAATAAACTAATCAATACTAACAAAACCCTAATTGAGTCCAACAGAACTCCGTTTTTTTGACATAAACTAATCAAAGCTAACAAAACCCTAATTGAGTCCAACAGAATTCCGTTTTTTTAAATAAACTAATCAATACTAACAAAACCCTAATTGAGTCCAACAGAACTCCGTTTTTAAAAAAATAAACTAATCAATACTAACAAAACCCTAATTGAGTCCAACAGAACTCCGTTTTTTTGACATAAACTAATCAAAGCTAACAAATCCCTTCTTGAGTTCTGTTTTGTCATTGTTATTTTTTTTTCATATTCTGTTTTTTCATGTTCTGTTTTATCAATGTTCTGTTTTTTCAGTGTTCTGTTTTTTCACTGTTCTCTTTTTTCATTGTTCTGTTTTTTGAGTGTTCTGTTTTTTCATTGTTCTCTTTTTTCATTGTTCTGTTTTTTCACTGTTCTGTTTTTTCATGTTCTTTTTTTTCATGTTCTGTTTTTTCATGTTCTGTTTTTTCATGTTCTGTTTTTTCATTGTTCTGTTTTGTCCGGTCACCAAAAATTCATACAATACATTCATGGGCATCGGCAGGAATTTTTGTACGGGAGGGCATCAATAAAAAAATAATTAAAGCCTTATAAATTATTATAATTTTATAATTTACTCAAAATTATAACAAAATTTAGTTATTATTGTTTCCAGAGGGTGAGCAGGTTATAATACATTTTCTAATGAATATTTACCACATGCAGTGTTCTTTATTTAACACCAAAACAGAGTAAAAGTAAAAGATACACATTTTGGAGTTAAAGAGCACTGAAATAGTTGTAAAATTAACAAAATGGTTAAACTACCACTCAAATAGAGTTAAATCGGTGTAAAATATTTTAACACTCTTCGTAGTTAGAAACTTAAATATGTTGTAAAAAGTAACACCTTGTAGTGGTCGCGTATAGGATTCGGACGGTGTTAATTTGGTGTTAAATTAACCACATTATTTTTTACTGTATTGCCTTACAAGTAAACTACCCTTAATTTTTCGAATTTTAAAGTTTTTTGGTCCATAATCAGCGTATCAAACTGCACATAGGTATCCTTAACGTACTTATGTAGTACCTACTCGAAGTTGTGATACATCCTGTATGCTACCGGTGTTGATCCCTCCTTAACGTAATAAAGTGAAATAAAATTGGAAAGATTATAACAGAATACAGAAAAGATCAAAGAGCAATCAGTTTCCATACGCCTCTGATCGCCTGTTCCAATACTCCCACGGGCACTTTCTTAGGCGAAGAGAAATTCGATTAAATTCGAGTGATCTGGCAGACGAGCGCATTATTCTGCAAACGACAGTGTGGCCATCACGCTTTGTGTCAGCATTGTCCAGGGTGCAGGGCCAGTGGTTGATCTCTATCTGCGATAACATGCATACCACAGTTCTTCTGTGCTTGCCCATCGTTGTTTCCTGTTTCATGGAGGGTGCACCACTTATCGGAGTCCGCGCCGACGCTGATATTGTTGACGGTACTGCGTAAGTGATTTCTTCTTATTTTGCCTTTACCGCATATTGCATCGTAAAATTTTATTGAGACATGACAGTAAAAAAAATCATTTCAGATTTTATTATGTGAAATTTTATATTTATTTCGATCATGTGATATATGAAAATATTTTATGTTGTAAATTTAAATTGTTTTGAAAGCTAGCATTTTTACAAAAATTATGTTCGATCGTTTTTGTGAAACTTGAAATTAAATTACCGTAAAATAAATATTTAATCGTAGTAGGTATTTTAAATTTAAACTATAATTTAATGAATAATTAATTCTAGTGAAAATAAAATATTTTATACATTTACTAAAATAATATCAAAAATGTTTTTTAAAAGATAAGTATTTTTAACAATTTTGAGCCCTTAGAAAAATACTTCTTTCACACGATCCGAGTTTTCACCGTACGCCGTGTACGACATGTCGTCGTATTTTTTGATAACCATTAATGTATATTATACAGGTTGGTGGAGGTGAAATGCGAACATAGGGAACATACATGACAATTGTAGTAGTGTCACAAAACGAAGTAATGTGAATTTGTGTGGCAAAAAGAGTAATCAATAACAGAAATAATAATAAAATCTAAAACTGCATGTAAACTTTCTCGTTCTGCTCGTACACATACGTTATTATGCAAAGAAAATATTTTAATGAAAATAAAAATTTCAAATAATATGACAGCTACTTTGATATTGACAGTACTTATTCCACGTATATCAAGATGCCTAGCATGATAACTCCATTGTCATATATTTCCCTATGTTCGCATTTCACCTCCACCAACCTGTATATAGTGCCTTTCACATTTGCGTCGACCACGACTTTACGCCGGACACTGAAATGAAATGAAATTTATTTTCATCGTTTCGGAAATAAGCAAATTTCTGCATTTAGTGGATGAACATCCTCTTGCTTTGGCATCGCTTTTTAAGTTGCTGTATATGAAGTATACAATACAAATACTAAAATTTTCTTTTGTCAGCCATTTCACATAACGAAAAATGTTACAAATTAAATTTACTATATGACATTAACTGTCCTGTTAAAGAGCGCCATGTTTGGTCGTAGCAGTCCTGGGCGAATAGTTTACTTTATGGCGTATCTCTGGAATGCACGACGTCTTGTCTTACAGGACGCACGGCGAGAAGTCGAATCGTGTGAAAGAGGCCTAAGGGGGCATCGCCCGCGCCCTGAGTCCAACAGAAAATTGTGTACATGAAACATAAATAGATAATTAGATATACACAAACAATTTAATATATATATATATATATATATATATATAGGGTGTCTCTGTACTTCGGGAAAAAAATTAAAGGGTATATACTATAAGACGTACTGATCATGGAACAAAAATAATTTTTTTTTAATTCGCAAAATAATTTGCATGGTATTTAAAGGAAACATTTTGTTTGCCTCTGGTTGATAGCTATTTTTAATGATTTTATTTATATCTACTAATAATACAAGTAGTAATTGTTTACACAACGCCAAATAAATGTCTGATGTTGTGTAATTAAAAATTATGTTTCTTTTAATAAAGTACGCTGTTTCAGTGGGTCTAAAAATGTTCATTTCAAGTAAACCACCCTTAATTTTGCGAATTTAAAAAAAATTCTTTTTGTTCCATGATCAGTACGTCTTACAGTATATACCCTTTAAAATTTTTCCCGAAGTACAGAGACACCCTGTATATATATATATATATATATATATATATATATATATATATATATATATATATATATATATATATATATATATATATATATATATATATATATATATATATATATTCTCATTATGTATTTATTCTATGATTATATACATGTCATAGATATAAGGTCATAATATACGTGGTATACATAAAATCGAAAGAAGTATGATACTTAAATATGTTTTATAAATTATCTCTAGTGGGATAAATATTCAAGTACCTACCCATCATATTTTAAATGCAAAAATAATTTTAAATATAAATAATCCATAAGATAATTATTATAACACATATTTTGTAGGTATATTAACAAGTATAAATACTAATACCAAGAATAATAAAATTGAAAGTAATTTGAAATAATAGTGAAATGTGTTCTTCATTTTAGGCAAGTGGAAAGCAGCACAAATATACAAAGTCGTCAAAACTACCCACATTATGCAAATAACTTCCTACAATATCAGCCTGTTAATCAGCGCTATACATATCCGTCTCAACCAGGTTACTTTCCTCAGTATCATCACGGATATGGAAACGGAGAACAACAAGGGTTGATGGCAGTTCTAGAATCTCTTGTGGCCCAAGATGAATTAGATTGCGTGTCGAAAATATTGTGCGATATGGCATCAAATGGAATGCGTAATACCAATGGACAAAACAAGCCTTCGTATATCAACAATTTAGATTCCCTGGCAACGTAAGAAATCATATTTTTTATAGTGATATTAAGGCGGCAGTATACCTTCACACAGACAGGCGTTCTTACTTTACTAATAACTTGATTCATTTACAAATAAAAATTATACCAGGTGTCTACTTGAAATCTGTTACTATATAGGAAAACAATGTAATCTTTTAAATGACATTATTTACCTTCAGTTTTATTTATGCGGCGAACAGAATTTTAATATTTCTTTGTAAACAGAAATAATATCCGGTATCTATATCGTTGTATGGTACCTACTCCCTTTCCCTTGACCCTTGAGTTATAATGAATCAAAAACAATTATGCCATATATTTCGCTAAGCGCTAAAGTTATACAAAGAATAATGAAGCAGTGAGTCTGTTTAAAAAATATAGGTCACTAGTTATAAAACGCAATATAAATATGTTTTTGTATATAGTGCAATCCATGCACAAATTTCTTAAGTGCCATCAATATTAATTGTGAAGATATTATTATATTATCACATTTAACCTTCACCTGGCTACAAGTTATAGCAACAATAGCAACAATAAATAGTAACAAACTATACTATAATCAAATATAATTTTAAATATTAACCGTATGGATAGAAAATGAACCCTCTTTATAGGTCGAAGAGTTAAATTATTGTAGTATAATAATCTACTGGAAAATACATCAATTTATATTGTTTTTAGTTACTGCTACTATAGTTTTAATTTATTACTTGCCTACTCAAAAATTTCTATGAAAATATTTCTGAAGATATTGCGGGCATTTATCTCAACTAGGTAATTATGAATTTCAAGTAGAATTCATTAATTAGACAACATGTACATCATGATATAAATTATAATAATATAGGTACTTAAAAATGGCCTGGTCCTTATAAAAGCTTAAAAAGCGAACAACTTCTTAAAAGTTTCTTTAACATAAAGTAAGTTGTTTTTTGGTATTTAATAAATATATTATACTGCGCCGTGCTGACATATGACTAAAAGAAAAAATTATTACTCGTTGTCTGAAAAAAAATATTTAAAAGTTCATATATCAATATTCATTATCACAAAAAATGTCTACAATAAAAGTATTTTCTCAAATTAATATCATAAAAATTTAATTAATTCTCTCCTTAGAGATTTTCTGGAGCCGCCATTGTTTCAAGCCATTTCTTATTTTTATACCTACACATTACGTACGTTATTATTTAGAAATCTTTCCATTTTGATGACGTCACGTAATTCCATTACTAAAAACTGAAATTACAGTTGACGGATCTATCTATTGTCAAATTTATGAACTAATGCAGTAGAATTTTATTTTCCGTTCATCTTTTTAATGCAAAAAATCATACATTAATGACCCCTATTAATGTATGATTTTTATTAATCAACGATTTTTTGAATTTGCGTTGGGCAAACGTAATTTAGTATATTAACTAGTGTTAATTTGTAGAAAAATAATAAACAGAAAATAAACGAAAGGATTTTGATATGCAATTACAAATCTCGACAATTAACGCGTTCGCTTCTCTCACGCGTTAAAATGTCTCAGTTATTAATCGCCCTCATTAACATACTAGATAATTATATAACTATTAATTCAAATTATTGCCTACATTATTTATGCACGTCACCAAAATGCCAGAAATGAAGTTTTTAAGTGAGTCGAAGTTACATCAATATTATTTTATATATCAATTCATAGTTCACCGATTTTGGCAACAACGATTTGCAACGTTCACGTTATGATGTCATTAGAATACATGAAAACTTACTTTTGCTGATTTCTGCTGCGATCTCGACTGCTTGCTCCAAGATCTGAGTTCATATCTTTTTTATATCACTTCCCACACACTGTAACACCAGTATGGTCATAGTTCACTATAAATAATGCATGTTTTAAGAATAATATGATGGAGAAATGGCACAAGAAACTTTGAATAAATCGTCATTGTGTTTACTGTCCGTTGCTGTCCGTGCAAGACTTGAACAAGTACGTTCAGTACTTGAGAGAAATGTTTGAATTATTAGCAGACACTTATTAATATATTTTGAAATAAATTGATTATTACTTGTAATTTTTGGCTTATGGGTGTGTTATATTATTATTAAATATATTCATTTTATTGTTGTTTTCTCTGAAATTATATTTTACATATTTATCAAAATCAAGGTCACAAATTTGAGTATGACAGCCTCGCATATTTCTACAAATTATAAATAGCTATACAATCATATCGTCAATTATATTTTTATGAGGCTGGTAGTTGAGTTCGTAACGTGACCGACGTTGGTTCTAACAACTTAGGTTTGCATCGGGAACGCATGCAGCACTCTAAAATTCTAACGCTGCTTTATTCATGCACTGCTTCATGCATACGTTGCTTTCTCCAATCACTGCTTTGTTCAGACACAGCCTCATTCATACACCGAATTCTTCAAACACCGCTTTATTCATCGTCCTAAACTCCATCGTCGGTAGCATTGCAACACTCGAAAATTCTAACGCTGCTTTATTCATGCACTGCTTCATGCATACGTTGCTTTCTCCAATCACTGCTTTGTTCAGACACAGCCTCATTCATACACCGAATTCTTCAAACACCGCTTTATTCATCGTCCTAAACTCCATCGTCGGTAACATTGCAACACTCGAAAATTCTAACGCTGCTTTATTCATGCACTGCTTCATGCATACGTTGCTTTCTCCAATCACTGCTTTGTTCAGACACAGCCTCATGCATACACCGAATTCTTCAAACACCGCTTTATTCATCGTCCTAATCTTCATCGTCCTAATGTAGCACAGACACAAACCTAAAATCTGTAATGCCAACAACATAGTGCTTAGGCTTCGTATCCATAGATGTCAACAAGTGGCATGATTTTTAAGTTATAAACTTTTTAAATAATATTTCCTATTCAGTATTATCTAAATATGTAATAGTAACAAAATATTTAAACAAAAGTTTTCATAGAATAAGAATAATATTTGTGATTTTACTTTTAAGATGTAAAAAGTGACAGATCCCAATCCCAATAATGTAAATATAACCTGCATTGCAAAAACACATCAGTGGAAAATATTAAACTAAGACCCATATGACACGATACAAAATTTTGTTGAAAATGTTGAACAAAACTTTGTAGAAAATTATTTCAATTTTTTTTTCATTCCCAAACTTCCAATTATTGTAAAATATGTGTCTGCAACGTATCGAAAATTTTTATAAAAATTTACTATTTATGCATGCGCTCTTTGACACTTTTGCTTTTGTGGCGGCAAATTCAAACTAAAACCCTTACTCTTCTCTGTCGATTTATGCGTCCATGTTGAATCTTAACGTCACTAACGTGGTCTATTATATATTGTATGTGCATACATGTATTAGTAGAAACAATAAGGCATTGAAATTAATTATCTAAACAACTTTTATATTCGGCAGCTATAGTAAGCACTATAATTTTAAGTTTGAAATTAAAACAAGATAAAAAGAAAAAACAACAAAGAAAAATATATGGGCCAGATCGTGGTTGCTACCAAGCAAATAATGAGTTATTGAACTCTGATCCATCTGCCTATACATAAATTTCTTACGACTAACAAACAATCAATTTGAATGTTTATTATCATTAGTTACGGTTGATATTGCAAGACAAGGCACCTTTATGCGATTTCTGGCGATTGTCACAATTGACAGCTGAGTTGAAGTTCATTGCGCATATTTTATATAAAATTTACTACTTTTTAGAACGGTTTGCAACGATACAAAAAATTACTTACTACAAAATTTTATATAAAATATAATTATTTTACATCGTGTCATACGGGCCTAAGAATAGTATATTTGTTTTTATTACCCATTTGTAAATAAAAATACGAAATATTCTTTAGACAACATCAATATTGTATATTATCATACTAAGGGTACTAATCAGGGGTAATACCATAAGAGATGATAACTTTTTGAGAATTGTTTTGTCGTTTCCACGGCAATTTATTTCTAACAATTTCACGACACAAAACATCATCTATCAATTTCCCGAAACGAAGTTGAGGGAAATTGTCAGATGATGTTTTGTGGAGTGAAATTGTAATAAGTTGCCGTGGAATAGACAAAAATTCTCTCAAAAAATTATTATCTCGAATGGTATTTAGGAAGAATATTTTTCTTGTTAAAAATACTACCAAAACGACTCATTTTGCTAAACATTTTTGACGTTTCATGTGACAAATTAATTAATTTTTTGTTACTGACGTAACAAAATAAAACCTAATCTACAAAATTATGTTGTCAAAAAATATTCACTATAATACTATAAAGGTGTTATTTAGTGACAATATAGGTTATTTATGATTGAGGATCAGATTTGAAATTTAGGTACATATCAAGTGTCAGCCAAAACTTAATTCTCCTCATTAGTGTAGAACATCATTAGCTATAATAACATCTTTTAATTTTCTTCAATTGACTCGATAAAGTGATGACAAATTGTCGATGAAATAAAATAAAATGAATGATTTTTATTTAACCAACTACACTGCTCAAAACAAAAATCGAGCCACTTTACCGAACCAAGAAAATGCCTGTTTTTAAAATGTGGGGCATTTCTTTCAGGAACGTGTTAACCAAAATCTGGAAATTCCCTCTGGAGATACATTCTTCCTCTACGTTCTCCAAAAATCCCGAAGAGATTCGCTAACCCAGACCCCCTGAAAAATCGCTTTATGTGATGTCATGTTTGAGCAATGAAAAATCTCAAAGTTTGAAGGCTTGTAGCTCCAAAAAATCCTATCTTAAGGGGGTTGTTCGACTCGATTGTCACAAAGCCCTATCAATTTCCTTTTCAGAGCTGAAAATTTCGTCCATATGGTGAAGAATATTCTTAGGCCCGTATGACACGATGTAAAAAATTTTCAAAATTTTTTTATAAAATTTTGTAGAAAGAAATTTGTATCGTTACAAACCGTTCTAAAAAGTAGTAAAATTTATATAGGCAGATGGATCAGAGTTCAATAACTCATTATTTAATAAATTTAAAGTTCCTTTGCTTGGTTGCAACCACGATCTGGCCCATATTTTTTTCTTTGTTGTTTTTTCTTTTTATCTTGTTTTAATTTCAAACTTAAAATTATAGTGCTTACTATAGCTGCCGAATATAATAATAATTCATTTCAATGCCTTATTGTTTCTACTAATACATGTATGCACATACAATATATAATAGACCACGTTAGTGACGTTAAGATTCAACATGGACGCATAAATCGACAGAGAAGAGTAAGTGTTTTAGTTTGAATTTGCCGCCACAAAAGCAAAAGTGTCAAAGAGCGCATGCATAAATGTTTGGGAATGAAAAAAAAAAAATTGAAATAATTTTCTACAAAATTTTGTTGAAAATATTGAACAAAATTTTGTAGAAAATTATTTCAATTTTTTTTTTCATTCCCAAACTTTTATAAAAATTTACTATTTATGCATGCGCTCTTTGACACTTTTGTCATACACGGGCCTTAGTTTATTATTTTCCACTGATGTGTTTTTGCAATGCAGGTTATATTTACATTATTGGGATTGGGATCTGTCACAAATATTATTCTTATTCTATGAAA
Organism: Agonum fuliginosum; assembly: GCA_947534325.1. Classification (NCBI taxonomy): domain Eukaryota; kingdom Metazoa; phylum Arthropoda; class Insecta; order Coleoptera; family Carabidae; genus Agonum; species Agonum fuliginosum. Next base: position 18,385,534 of record OX384030.1, on the reverse strand, counting down.
ACTGTTATTTCAATATTTTATTACTATTACATATTTAGATAATACTGAATAGGAAATATTATTTAAAAAGTTTATAACTTAAAAATCATGCCACTTGTTGACATCTATGGATACGAAGCCTAAGCACTATGTTGTTGGCATTACAGATTTTAGGTTTGTGTCTGTGCTACATTAGGACGATGAAGATTAGGACGATGAATAAAGCGGTGTTTGAAGAATTCGGTGTATGCATGAGGCTGTGTCTGAACAAAGCAGTGATTGGAGAAAGCAACGTATGCATGAAGCAGTGCATGAATAAAGCAGCGTTAGAATTTTCGAGTGTTGCAATGTTACCGACGATGGAGTTTAGGACGATGAATAAAGCGGTGTTTGAAGAATTCGGTGTATGAATGAGGCTGTGTCTGAACAAAGCAGTGATTGGAGAAAGCAACGTATGCATGAAGCAGTGCATGAATAAAGCAGCGTTAGAATTTTCGAGTGTTGCAATGTTACCGACGATGGAGTTTAGGACGATGAATAAAGCGGTGTTTGAAGAATTCGGTGTATGAATGAGGCTGTGTCTGAACAAAGCAGTGATTGGAGAAAGCAACGTATGCATGAAGCAGTGCATGAATAAAGCAGCGTTAGAATTTTCGAGTGTTGCAATGTCACCCGTTTGCATCAAGTCACAGTCAGGTATGCGTTCCAGTTTAACTGCACAAAAATCTTTCCTATAGTATGCTTGTTTAAGAGCCATGACCATGAGTAGGCGAGACCTGGTTGGTTGTCACGGGGGTAAGATGTTACAGGGCTTATTACGGATAATGCAAAAGACTTAAAAATGTGCTATGAAGACACAAACAATAATGTCAACGTCTGCTATCGTCTCCTGTACTCTAGTGGCGTCAACGTAGTCAATAAGTACATCTGCGTACGTGGTGACCAAAAACTGCATGTTTGTAATTTTTATTCCTTTTTCATATAGTCCAGTCAAATTAGATCAAAATATAGCGAATAGAAAAAATAATCGGTAAAAAGCTGAAAATTGGTAGAGACCTTTATCTAGGTGTACAATTGAATATACTAAAAGTCCTGACCTCTATCTGCAAAAGGTGCTCTAATTCAGTTTTCTCTAAATATTTCAAAAACTATGGGTTTTAGCAAAAAAAGTTTCATTACAAACTTATAGAGCATTAAATTCTCTACTGAAATGTTCCTAAGCAAATTTCTTGTAAGTGTCACAGTTTTCGAGAAAATCGTGAAAATGTATTTTTGAACATTTCAATCATTTAAAATCCAGTCCAAACTTTTGTCTCCCTACACGAAAACGGATGTCATTTAATAACGAATAAAAATATCGACTCTCAGTTGAGTGCAATAAATTCTCAGAACATTTCTCTAGAAGGTTTATTATTTTGAAACAATTTTTAAGGGTCTTAGTTAAGCCAAAATTTAAAGATTTTCTCTGAGAGAATGTTGAGAAATTTTAGTTTTTTTCGTATTTTTTGTGTTTTATGAACTGTAACTTCGGAACGGATAAAAATGGAGCCTTCCGGTTTCTTGCATTAAATTCTACGCACATTTTTCTTTAAGATACATCATATTAAAATCATAGGAGGGCCTTAATTAAACATAATAAATACGAAGAATTTGAAAATTTCACAATTTTCCCTCGGAGAAAAATGTTAAATTATTGACTTAACTAAGGCCCTCCTATGATTTTAATATGATGTATCTTAAAGAAAAATGTGCGTAGAATTTAATGCAAGAAACCGGAAGGCTCCATTTTTATCCGTTCCGAAGTTACAGTTCATAAAACACAAAAAATACGAAAAAAACTAAAATTTCTCAACATTCTCTCAGAGAAAATCTTTAAATTTTGGCTTAACTAAGGCTCTTAAAAATTGTTTCAAAATAATAAACCTTCTAGAGAAATGTTCGGAGAATTTATTGCACTCAACTGAGAGTCGATATTTTTATTAGTTATTAAATGACATCAGTTTTCGTGTAGGGAGACAAAATTTTGACTGGATTTTAAATGATTGAAATGTTCAAAAATACATTTTCACGATTTTCTCGAAAACTGACACTTACAAGAAATTTGCTTAGGAACATTTCAGTAGAGAATTTAATGCTCTATAAGTTTGTAATGAAACTTTTTTTGCTAAAACTCATAGTTTTTTAAATATTTAGAGAAAACTGAATTAGAGCACCTTTTTTCCAAGATGGCGGCTCGAGCCCTGCAGATAGAGGTCAGGACTTTTAGTATATTCAATTGTACACCTAGATAAAGGTCTCTACCAATTTTCAGCTTTTTACCGATTATTTTTTCTATTTTAGCTAATTTGACTGGACTAATAATTTTGTTCTCATGTCGTAGATAATTTATTGGATTTATATTATTTTTGTTACTTCAAATTCCTTGTTTAAGAAATCACATCACATTGTTTATTTAAAACTAATTGCGTACTTCTTATTTATTTTACTTCAAATGTTTCATTTTGTACTTTGAACTTTGAACAATTAAATGTTTATGTAGAAAGCGTATCTTGGAACTATTGCAGCTGCCCAAATATCTTATATTGTTCAAGAATAATAGAGGGAATCACCCTGTGTTTCATTTTAAAAAGAACGCTCTAATACATTGCTGTCAAGAATATAAAAAATCCCATGTTTTATGTTAAAATAATCTCACTGGTTATACAAGTGCATAATATAAATCCTATTTCTATTGAAGAATTATTTGCTTATACTAATATTCCATAATTGGTACCACCGGCACTAAAGGGCGAATGACAATGTAATTAATTTTCTTTGAACTATTTTTCGTAATCCCTTAAAATTTACCGTTAACTTCCGTCTTAGTATAGGGTAGGATATACCTACACAGATTAAAATAACTATGCCTACTACAGTAACAGTTTAAAGTAACAATTTGCTATATTAAGAAGAATAATTTTGATTCTCGTTCAAAATCCCAAAATGTATATTGTGTCAAAAAATATCCATTGTCAAGTGCCGACCCTACAATAGAAATCTTTTGTCCGAAAATAAATATCTGCCAGTTTTCAAAAATAACATTTGAAATTGAATTAGGTCCAAATTAATTCCAATTAATTTTTTTAAAAGGGCTTTAGCTTTTAGGAGTTAATTCATTCGTTTTGAAAGAGCTTAGGTACTAATTCTTTTGAATTAAAATAATTTTTCAATTAATTTTGAATTAATTCATGTCCAGCTCTGATTGACATGATAGGTATTGTTAAAAGAATTTAAACTCTTTGTTCTATATAGGTAATATTTTACAGGCAAATAATGAACTTTTTGCCATGATATGGTAAACTCTTTATGGCAGTTACACTAATATAAATTAGTATTTGTTAGACATTATCAAGATGTGCCTACTATTTTACACTTGCTTAAAAAATAATGCCTTTCCTAAAATATTACCCTTGCGAGATTTTTTATGCTCACTATATATTTCGTTTCAGACTTTTGTCTAGTGTAGATAACAGGCTGGCGTCACCTCTAGTGAAATTCAGTAAAGCTTTTATTTTGGGTTACACAGCCAAGCACAACAGCCAATGCCAATACGCATATCCACAATGTCCTAGTGATCCAGAACGATTAGTCCATTATCTCAACAGTCAGAACGGTGGACTTTTCCGTCTTTTCAACAACGTATCTCCTGCACCAAACCGTTACAATCAACCTGGGGGAGTGCAGAACCAAGTCGGAGCAACCAATTCATTCCATATTTATGATTACAACACAAGAGGAGATAAAAGACAATATACTTGGCAATTCCCTTCTTACGACGACAGTCAAATACATAATTACGGAAATGACGGTAGGGTGGTTCACTACGAAAAGAGGAAATCACTTAAGTTTTCAAACGAGGATAACTACCAGAACGACCGCATTCAAAGCACAGCGTTCTATTTTCCAGATAATCATCTAAAAACCAATGAGCAGATTTCTTTACAACAAAACGGTGATATTGTTTTTCGTGATTTTAAGTAAATGACTAGCATAAGATTATATCAATATAATAATTATGTGATTTGAATTTATTGTTACCAAGTAAATACATGTGGATTAATAGTTATTATAAATTATTTATGTATTGTATATTTTTACGACATATCGTTGATTAAAACCTGTATGTTAATTTACAACAAAAATGATTCTTTGTTTTTGTTATTTTACTTGAAAATAAAGAAAATAATTTCTTTCAATGATTGCTTATATTTAATTTTTTTTAAATATACAGTCTCCAAATTACGTTGGCAAAATTTGACTACAAAATCTTAGACAAGTAAACTGAACTCAAATCAAATAGCATCGTATTGCTTATAACAAAATATATCTTTAATTGATTTTAATGAAATTTTGTATGGCATCAAATATTGGTATGTCATGTTTCAAGATGATATTCGCTATTATTAGTTCACTATTAGTGCAAAAAATTTGGCACACTGCTAAGACAATAACAATGGCAAGGCAAATAACTTCAAAACAACTGCAAGATAGAACAGAGGTTGTAGATTCGAATCCGGGTCAGGTTGGCAATTTTCTCATCTTAGCTTGGATCGGTACCTACTCTACTCACCATTCCTAGTTGAAAGACAATTAACTTGGCAACCGCAATGCTTTTGAGGACTGGCTAGTGACAAATGGGCTTGCGCCACAGGTTAGTAACACGCATGCTAGTAAGGTGACAGTGACATTTGTAAAAAAAAAAAAAAATCTAGTATGTGTCCAGTCACCCTAGGAACATAAGCAGCCGGTTAAAATTCCCGACAAATTCAAAAAATATATCTGAACTAGGTACTTTTTTATGATATTTCATTATATTTAGTGATATGTTGTACCTGTAGTAGTATCTAATATAATTGTTTAAAAAATTATAAAAAAAATTTTAAAAATCATGCTTATAAAAAAAATCTATGATATTTAATTTTTTGTCAATCCTTTTTGGTGTTCTTATAAAACGAAACAATCAGTTTAAAGTAGGTATTTGACAGCAATAAATGTGAAATATTGTCATCATATATATTAAAATAGACATCAAAATTAAATCAAAGTAGGAAAATTATACATTTATTTGAAACACCTGCTAAAATTATCTAGTTTCTTTTGTAAACGTCAATAATAGTACTCGTATAAACAAATTTTTCACTAATACCTTTTACTTTAATCTGAATTCAATCCTGTTTGTATTTTTAAACTAAGCCTTTGAGCTTCGACATACAACTTTTTTTTAAATTCATATTATTTTGATAACATAGCGAGCAACATTCCTGCAGTCTTACCTACGAATCGTCAGATTCATATACACGATGTTTCTATACCTCTGCACGAAACTTAAATAGATTATTATATAATTTGATATACTGATTATAGAAAAAAGTATTTTGTGTGCCACCAGTTTGAAAGTATATTTAACTGTTTATTAATTATGTTATTAAATAAATAAGTTTATAAATATATATTTTTATACATAAAAATATTCATTCACTATGAAATAATTCATAAATCATAAATAACAAAATGTACTAACAAAGCAGTGATATAAAAAATGTTCACGTCATGTACTAGGTACTCTTTTTTTAATTATTTTTATTCTATAATCAGTAGGTATATCAAATTATATAACTCATTACAATTTCATGCAGCGGTATAGAAACATCCTGTATAATCTTTCAAGTTCTGTATGACTGTATGGGTCAAATAGCGCCTCGCCTGGATTAGATAGGTACACACATAGGTACATGAAGACATCATATAGCATTCAAACCGTAAATTTACTGATATAACAAGATTGTTTACATACGTATTTGCATACTAATTCGTATACGTAAGCATTGTGCTAAACTCAATTCATGCACAATTTTTTTACATAGTGCCATCAATACATTTAACTATAACCTGGGTACAAATAATAGCAATAATAAATAATAAAACATGGTACAAAAATCAAATAACCAACTTCTTGTTTTAAATGTAATATTGAACAGCTATTTAAAATCACATTTAGTTATGTACTTATTACGGAAGCGTAAAGGGGCCAGTGTTGTGATAATGTTATTTATTTAATTAGAAAATCAACAGTACAAAAGTACCAATTACAGGTTTCCACATATTAACATAAAAAAGAACGGCTTATAAACTAGAGAGAGAGAGATATATATATATATATATATATATATATATATATATATATATATATATATATATATATATATATGTATACATTTTTAACAAATTTAAGTAATATATAGTTAATTAATATTATATAAGTGTAACAAACATAATCATTATTTATGATAAATTAATCTTAACAATAGATTTAAATTGCTGAACTGTACAATTAAATAAATCATCATCTAAAAAGCTAGTGTTAGATAAAGACATAATTTGTTTATAGGAGATTTTTTATACTTAGTTATGTTGAAATTTACATAAGGTGAAATTGCAATTTACTATGTTAAAATTTTAATTAGTTATGTTGAAATTTACATAAGATGAAATTTCATCTTACTATGTTAAAATTTCAACTTACTATATTGAAATTTCAACATACAAAAAGTTGAAATTTCAACATACAAAAAGGTGATAGTTCACTTTTCAGCCGTTTTCGTGTAGATGTAGAGAGACAAAATTTCGACTTGGTGTTATATGATTGAAATGTTCGAAATATATTTTCACGATTTTCTCGAAAACTTTGCCACTTACAGTTATACTTATAGAGAATTTCATGCTCTATAATTTTGTACCTATACGAAGTGTTTTTGCTAGAACCCACCGTTTTTGAGATATTTAGAGAAAACTGAGAAATACAACTATGTGGGTGGTTGCAGAAAGTGGATCCTTCCTAAAATTAAAAACTTTGAGTGTACGTACTTTGTAAAAAAAACAGTCAAGCACAAACATACTTCATGCACAGAGGGTTACGTCCAAAGTTAAAAATAAATATTATTTTAATTTAATTACCAGTCTTATCCATAATTACTTTTATTTCCTGAAAAACGATCCCCATTTATTTACATTGTACATTTACATTTAGTTTGTACAAGAAAATACAATATCGGGATACCGATCTACGATCTGGTCTCATTAGCCAAACTCTCGTTTTGTATTATATCTAATTTTATGCTATAAAATGCATGTATGTATTTTTTCCGGTCATCTTAACTTTTATCTATCCCGGATGAGTGTTTGGTGGCGCGAGCTTGCGAGCGCTGCCATTGAACGATTCCGGGAACCAAGTTTACGAATGTGGTATGTACAATCTTTTTTGTACGAAAAGTATAAAACGCCAGCATAATTAACATAGGCCATACAAATAAACGAACTTGTTACAGGAGTTACTGTTTTTAACTGTCAAAGTTGCACTAAAAATATAAACATAATACATAATAAATCGTCTAATACTTCAAATGAATCTATTTATTTTTAAAACTTATCAATTTCACTTGTAATATAGCAAATTTAAATTCAATATACCTACATGTTAAGTTTTATCCATATACCTGTTTTATCTTAGATTATGTTTGGTTATGTGTTTCACTGTTGCGCAGAATGCTGTCAAACTGTTGCCAACATTTAAGCAAATGCACTAAATTTATTATTGTAAAATTAGATTTAATATTCCAACATTTATTATTATTATTATTTTAAAAATAGGTGTCTTTGTTTTTCATTTCCCGATCGCGTGACGTCACGTAGTTGAAATTTCCCGGTCGTGTGACGTCACGTAATTACTTCCCGGTCGTGTGACGTCATGGAGATGTGGGAAATTTACATTTTTAGCGTTTCTTAATTCTTAGGTGACGCGAAACAACACATTTCAATGTATGAGTACAAAAATAAATTATAAAATTGTCTTTAATAGTTATTTGTGCTGCTAGGCAGTAAAGTAGCTTATTTCTGGTCCGAAAGATGTAATAGACAGCCGAGGCGCAGCCGAGGTTGGATTTTTCTTGAGAACCAGAAAAGCACTTTACTGGTATGTAGTACATAATATTTTTTATCTTACACAAAAAACCAACACAATAAAACCAAAGGTTATTTCCTTGGCGGCATTTTTAATTTCTTCTGGTGTGCAAAGTAAAACTTCATTAGAATTAGAAGAGTCATCATCATTACCCATACCAACAATATTGTTGATTTAATAATTTAGTAATAATAAATACAATTTTTATAAACTTGAAAACTGCTTATAATTCACACCTTTCAAATACTGATTTTCACAGCAGAGCAGATCGTGTATTTATAATACACTTGGCGCCATCTGTTGGTTTGCAACGAAATTATTTTCCAGGTGGCATTTTTAATTTAATTACCAACAATATTGTTCATTTTAATTCGCAGTAATGATAAATACACTGAATAAACTTGAAAACTGCTTATAATATTTAATTCACACCTTTCAAATATTTATTTTGACAGCAAAACGTGTATTTATAATACACTTGGCGCCATCTGTTGGTTCGCGCACGAAATTATTTTCCAGCCTAGGCATTTTCTTGTTTTTTGTAGGTCTGACCGACAAATATTTATTTTCTTGCGTCATTAGACGCAGTAAAATCGTATTTTCTGTTTGTGTAAGATAAAAGCATTATTTTTGTGATTTTTTTTGTAAATTTATTTTTTGATCTACCTATTTAAAAGGATGTTGGAATGGTTACTTAGTTGAAATAAAATTAAAATATTTTTAACACAATAAATATTATTTAATAAATTATACAAAATAATAAATTTTTAAATAACAAATGATTAATAAAATTGTTGAAAAAACAGCAGTAAAACATAACAAACAAAAAGTAAATGATTTTAAGTATTAAAAGCTAATTTGAAGATTTTCTAATGTAAGGGCTTCCAAATTTTCAAGGAAAAAATCTTCATCTTGGTAAACATCTGGTACGGTATTATTCTGCATTAGGTATGGCCATAGGTACCATTCTTGACCACCTGACATCAGGTAAGAATTTATGTGGGAATCAAAAATTTTATTTAACAGGTATGGCCATAGGTAGTTACCATTCTTGACCACCTCACATCAGGTAAGAATTTATATGGGAATCAAAATTTTATTTAATAGGTATGGCCATAGGTACCATTCTTGACCACCTCACATCAGGTAAGAATTTATGTGGGAATCCAAAATTTTATTTAATAGGTATGGCCATAGGTAGAGTTTGTGACCATTTCACATAAGGTAAGAATTTATGTGGAAATCAAAAATTTTATTAAATAGGTATGACCATAGGTACCATTCTTAACCACCTTACATCAGGTAAGAATTTATGTGGGAATCAAAATTTTTAATAGGTATGGCCATAGGTACCATTCTTGACCACCTCACATCAGGTAAGAATTTATGTGGAAATCAAAAATTTTATTTAATAGGTATGGCCATAGGTAGAGTTTTTTACCACCTCACATGAGGTAAGAATATTGTGGGAATCAAAAATTTTATTTAATAGGTATGGCCACAGGTACCGATTTTGACCACCTAAGATCAGGTAAGAATTAATATGGGAATAAAAAATTTTATTTAATAGGTATGGCCATAGGTAGAGTTTTTGACCACCTCACATCAGGTAAGAATTTATGTGGGAGTCAAAAATTATATTTAATATGTATGGTCATAGGTAGAGTCACAGCGCGGCAATTAGATACGCTCAGAAGTGTATACAGTAAAATATTCGAGTAGACGTGGCATAGGCGTGGCCTAGTGTATTTTTGAACAGCGAAAAACTCGCGGAAAACGGGTTTTCTGGAAAATTTGAGTTAGTCCGTTAGATTCCTGAGGTTGAAAACCTCTTATATACCAACTCTCGAGAAAATCGTTAGAGCCGTTTTCGAGATAGCATGACCGTAAAAACATACAATTTTTACTCACTTAATAGAATAGATTATCAAATAATATATTTTGCGTTGTCGATTTGTCAAAGTTCGCACTTTTTGAGACAAATTAATATACCTACGTCAAACCAAAGTAAGGTTAAATTAGTTAAATTTTCTTAACATATTAATACAAAACAAAATTTTACATATTTTAGCAGCCATTTTGTAATAAAAGTAAAAAACTATTGACAGCAGAGTAATACTGCACAATTTCCTCTTTAACTGTTTTTTGTAAAATCTCGAAAACTAACCAAAATCAAAACTTCGCTATAGTTTTCCTATAATATTTAGCATTGTCTTATTATACCTGATTTTTTTGAAAATTTTAGACTCAGTACTTTCGAAGATAAGGAGGGAGGGGAATGCCCTTTTTTGATACATTTTGATAAAATAACTTATCAGCTACTCATTCAAAAACAAAATATTGATAATATCTTTGAAATGTGCTCTTGACAACGATATATATCATGCCAATTTTCGATTTTTTTGTTTATGACCCGTCGTGGTATTGTGAAATAAAAAAATAAAAAAATTGACATCGGATTATCAGCGGCATATACAAATGTATTTATGTACCAAATTAACCGTTTCGAAGCCTGTGACTGACGGGACGGACGGACAACGGAGTCTCACCATTAGGGTTCCTGATTTTGTAAATCAGAGAGGGAACACCACCTAACTAGTAACTGATTTATTTTATTATACTCGTACTTCTAGGTTCGTTATAAATGTAATCATATTAAACATACTACTTAATTGAAACAGAGGTTCTAAAATTAAATGTGTACGACATATATAGTGCGATTTATTTTGAGAATTTTGAATAAATATTTTTGTTCGCGATTACTTATGTACCTAAGTACTTATCTACAATTTAATTTTTAGGGAGTGTCTAACGCCACACAGCGTGAACAAGCGTGAACCGAGCGTGAACCTAGCGTGAACGAGCGTGAACCTAGCGTGAACGAGCGTGAACCTAGCGTGAACGAGCGTGAACCTAGCGTGGACGAACGTGAACGAGCGTAGGTTAGTTAGGTTAGGTTCACGCTAGGTTCGCGCTTGTTCACGCTAGGTTCACGCTCGTTCACGCTAGGTTCACGCTCGTTCACGCTGTGTGGCGTTAGCCCAAGCCTAATTTTTATCCTGAAGTTGTGAAAAATCCTTTATTTACCATATTGTTGTGGTAATGACATCTTATGGATGAGTATGATAAAATGTAATTAATAATGTATGTATTTATAATTTCAAAATTACAACACATAAAAGGAATATTTTATCAAAATTATAATTTATAAAGTGACAAAGCATAAGGAAGAAAACAGACAATAAGAAGAAAATGAGAATGCAACCAGCACCATCTGAAATAATGTATAAATTTTAAATTAAAAGGAGTATAAACGTGTTGTGCAAAAGAAATGAGAAGTAAAAGGGCGGATTAAAAAGTACAGCTCTTTGTAAAAAACATCTCTCGCGATATCTTCTAATTAAAAGCCATAAATTAAAAGCGTTCGCGGATCACGGCTTAAGGGTAGCGGAGTGTGAGCGGTGACCAAGGAGCAGCGACAACGAAGCAGCCCTACAAAATGCCACAGCAATAATATGTAGCAATATAACAAAGGCCTTTGACAGGCGCATACTTCAAAGTGTTGGTGACGCAACAGTAACGCTACGACGAAAGCAAAGCGTCCCTAGTGCAAACGTCGCCGCCGACACCGACTTCCGCTTATCGCCCTAATGCCATACAAATCTCCTACTCGCATAACTAAATGAAGGTTTACCGCCTTTCTATCAAATCCCATATTATAATGTTCGCGCATCGGCATAGATGATGCGGGCGCATCAGGGTGGTAACGATCGTTTAAAACACACCACACCCCCGCTGCGAAATACAAGTGTCGTTGACCGTTCATACTGAACCCCAATTTCAAAACTATGTTATAAGTTACTTACATACATCGGAAGACACGTTCACATTATTACATTACACGGTTACTCGTACAATAGCATGTGATTTAAGGTACAAACTTGACAACGCACAATGGCACGACCTTCAACATACCGCGTAGGTACTTCGGTAGTTCAATACGTTCCTGCTAATATCCAGCGGTGACTGAACATTGAACAAAAGCAGCAAGTGATCAAAGCATGCATTGTTCTTTTCGTTTTAATATCGCGAGTGACGCATGTCGTGTGGTGCGGCGCTCAACGGCGCCTGACGTGCACTGTGAGACGGTCTATATGAACGGGATGTGTTTTATACACAAGCGACATGAAGTCTGCTGTGCCGTAACTAAGAAATTAATCGCGCTACCAACTAGGAAGTACTGCACAGACTATTTAAAAGGGACAATGAAATAATCGGATTAGATTAATGGTATCTCTGTTATTATAATTAGTAACTACCAAACAAGTGTAAAATATTTCGAAGGCGGAAATCACAGTCGTTTATTTAATTAAAATTTCTTATTAGTAAACAAAGATTTTAATTGGAAGTTTTACGGTAACATTTTCGTAATGTAGGTAAACAACTTTAATTGCAGTAGTATATATCATGCCTATGTTACACCGATATGACACGGAATGGGACAACTCGCCGCGGCCGACTCGCCGCGGCCGACTCGCCGCGGACCATCTTGCAGCAGCCGTCTCGCCGCAGAGACAACTTGCCGCGAAAGTATATAGGCCAGTCAGTCAAGACAATCAATTCACAATAAGTCCAAAAGTTTTCAAACTTCAATCTAAGGTCGGGATAGGTATAAAAACAAACTATAAAATTTTGCAACCTTTTCCGCAGTCCGGAACATTGTTAAAAATGCAATAAATGATAATTTGCTGAATTCTTGCGAAAAAAATTCCAAAAGTTTTGCAAACTTGGGATAATATGAAATACCTATATAATTTCTTATCTCGTATCAAATTTACAACCAATTTAAGGATACGGAACATTTTTTTAAATAAAAAAATAAGGTTTTTCCTTAATAAACTGGACGAAAAAAAATTGAAAACTTCTTCAAATGTGGCAGATACATCGGAAAAATATTCCGAACAGTTGTATAGAGCAACCTTTTACGTTGACCGGAGCATGTTTATTTAACCGAAATTACAAGTTGGTCACCAGGCCCGACACGTTAACCGAAACCCACTTCGCCCGACACGTCCCGATTCTCAGACCACGAATTTAAAAAATTATAAATAAACATGTTCCGGTCAACGTAAAAGGTTGCAAATCTATACAACTATTCGGAATATTTTTCCGATATATCTGTCAAGTTTGCAGCACTTTTGGAATTTTTTTCGTCCAGTTTATTAAAGAAAAACATTAATATTTGATTTAAAAAATTTTCCGTACCCTTAAATTGGTTGCAAATTTGATACGTTATAAGAAATAATATATTTAATACTACCCTGCAAAACTTTTGGAATTTTTTTCACGAGCATAGAGCAAAACTCAACTTAATTGCAATTTTAACAAAGTTCCGGACTTCGGAAAAGGTTGCAAAACGAGATTTATTGCTATCTCGATGTACCATTTCCTTGACCAAAATTTGAAGACTTTTGGAATTATTGTTAAATTTTTGATTTTTAATGTCTATAATGACTGGCCTAGTAGTGTCGTTTTGTACAATGTGTATTCGTTCCACCTAGCCTAAAGTGCTAGTTCCTACGCTCGGATCCTTTTACCTGTAGAACTCTAAATTCATCGCAGCGAGGGAATTACAAAGTCCATGCTAGTTCGTACAACGTTAATCGCATACAAACACTCGATGTAGTTAGAGATCCACTCAAAACAATAATTTACAAAATATTGAAATATTTAGATTATCTCTTGAAGAAAATGTTCAAACCTTGACTAAACCAAGAGTGTACTTCAAAAAAATATAAAGCATGGAAAAGAAGGTTGTTCGAAAAATTGAAAACCGGAAGTTAATATCTGAATCCATCCCGAAATAACAGCTGAATAAACACAAAAATTACTAAATTTTATCTATATTGACTTTAACAAAATTTCCAATTTGTGGCTCATTCAGAGTCTCAAAAATTATAAAAATAATCGGTCTTATAGAAAATTGTCATAGAAATCATATGCTGAAAACCGGATGGCGATATTTTTGTCCGTTAAAATATGGCAGTCATTATTGTGTTAAGAAATATATTACCACTTGATTTAAATAATTGAAAATTTCCAAAACGCATTTTTATAATTTTTTAGATAACAGGTTAACTGACATAAAAATCCCATGCATCATTTTTATAGAGAATTTTGTGATCTATAACGTCATATAGATGAGTTAAACTTTAAAAAGCAAAAATAGCGGCCATGTTAAAAAGCACATTTTTCTGTATTGGATTCCGTCGAGAAAGCTTTTGTTGCAGTTTCTTCGAAGTTTGAGGCGTTTTTTAAGTAAATTCCCTGGACTATAGTTGTTCTCCACAACTATATTTAAAAAGTAAACTATAATTATAATAACATAGCCGAAGCATGAGCACTAGGGTCAGTGGATCTCCGTGTACATGAAGGTATTTGTGTGCGTTTAACGTTGTACGAACTAGCACGGACTTGGTAACCCACCGTTACTAGCACTATTAAAGGCATTGGCAAGTTATTTTCGATATTTTTTAATAGTATATTATTTAACGAGTAAATAATGTAGGCTATAATTAATGAGGATGAAAGTTTGTTCACGAGCCGAAGGCGAGTGTATAAATCATCCGAGTTAATTATAGCCATTATTTTCGAGTCAAATACGACGTTTTATCTACAACTTTTTAAATAAAACATCATTATCTTACTACAAATTTGTATTGATATTAACCTAACCTCAAACTTTGGTGTGATGACAATTTATCGGAGTAATTTAGAACTATTATGGGCTAGTCATATACAGCGTTTTACAAATTTTTATTATTTTTACTGTTTCTGCTTACAACGTCATAAAATTATAACTTGATGTAACACTAATATTAAAACAGATGTGATGGCAGTTTGACAGTTCGAGAGAATAAAGTACTTATTATTTAACAGTGTGAAATAATGAATTCATTATTTCATAATGTGTCCTTATGGAGGGGTTTATTATACTACTTTCACGTATATAATGAATACATTATTCTATTGTTGTAGATAAATAGTATTAATAAATAAATCATAAAATTAGAAGTTGATTAGTTTTTGTTTCAAGTCTGTAAGATTACTTATTAAGGCGAATTCTGGCCAGTAACACAAGTTTGTGTTCCTGGGAAACACGGAATATTTAAATTCTCGTGACAAATTCATGACGTCATAAGTTCTTAATCCAACGAATTCATGGATACTGGTCGAGAGCTACTTCCATATACCTCCCTCTCTTTTTAAATATTACCTTTCTCTGTCCTATGTATAGAGCAATGGCGAGGTCCAATGTTGTTGTTTTGTTTCTGTAATAGTTAGGTATTTTTATGAACTTATGTTATCATATATTATATGATCATTATTATCAAAAAATAAATCTGAACTTGCAGCAACAATTTCAAGCGTATCCATAATTTAATGTTGAAAAGTCACAAAATAAATATCTGGGAACTGTCAGTGACACTAGACAAGGAATTATCATGGAATATTATCATTCTGGCGAAAAATTGGAAACATGACGTATGCATGAATTTGTGACGTCATTGTTAGGAATAGGTTTCACGGATTAATGGATTTATGTTACTCGCCAGAATTCGACTAAAGTTACAGCTATTTGAAGTTAGAGAAATGACGTCATCTCAGCCGAGTACCGCAGTCGGTCAGTTCACTATTCGTTTGGCTAGGCACAACGCGTTTGTTGTTTTGCTTACAATAGTAGGCAGAGCTATTGTAATGCCGTCATCATCGAAACTTTAACGAACTTATATCTCGGTAACTATGACCAGTATAATATTTTTGTATTCACTATGTTTCTCAACGTATAATGTAGTTTTGATTTCTGTAAAGTCAATTTTTAACTTGCCAATGCCTTTAAGCTAAGCGAACGAATCCACACTGTACAAAACAACACGTAGCCGCCGCGAAACCAACACACCGCGAAGCCATCTCACCGCACAATATTAAAATAATTATTATGATTTCAAGTCATACTTAAGTACTTGTATAAATAGGACTTGTACACTTCAGGAAAAGTTTTTACATTTCAAATTGTGAGAAATATTTATTGTGAGAAATAAATACACTGGTGGAAAGAAAAATGAAACACTTGAAATTCGTAAAAATTTCGACCATTTTCAAACCGCTATAACTCGGCGTATTTTCAATCGATTTCGATGAATCTTTGCGGGCGAAAAACTTTGAAGTGTCTACTTTAAAGTCATGCATGAGAACTTAAGCGCAACCCCTTCCGCCCTCTCTAGCACCCCTGTGAAAAAAAAATGTTTTAAATTTTAAAATGTCCAACTTTGACGATGTGTACAAGCTACTAAAGTAACGTGTAACTGTGGTGGACATAGCAGATTTTTCAATTTGGGGGGGTTAGGCATTAAGTCGGCCGCCCCAATGAAAATTTTAAAAAATAAATAGAAACTACTATAAGAGCGCATAAAATAATAAAGGTGGCGCATACACGCGCATTAATTAATTATTAATAATTCCGTCTTGAGGGGAGTGGAAGGGGAGGGGGCAATTTAACTTACTTGCGAGATGACGTGCGGCGAGTTGTCCTAGACCAGAGGTGGGACAACCCGTACACTAATCGCCACATGTGGCAAATTGGTCAGAAAGTGTGACGAAGTTTGTTTTCGAATGTCTTAGTTAAGTGTATGGACTTGGACTGTTAAATTTTGTTTATTGCTAATTTGTATAAATAAGTTCGCCACACTTGTGGCCACAATAAATAAAGGTTGCCCACCCCTGTCCTAGACTCTACTATTGTAACAGAATTTTGCATAATATAACATGGTAATCTATACTTCTATACTAATATAATAAAGAGGAAAGATTTGTTTGTTTGTTTGAATTGAATAGGCTCCTAAACTACTGGACCAATTTGAAAAATTCTTCATCCGCGGATGACATAGGCTATATTATATATTTTTTTTTAAATCAAAATTGTTTCTTCTTATTACGAAAATGTACAGTGATTTGTCACTTAATTGAACAAAATAACAAACAGATTAGTATTAGATAAGCAGACATTAAATTAAACTACTATGTATTAGTTGTTGAATAGGAATTTCGAATTCAGTTGGTCCAGGTATTTTGAAATAGACAGTTGTAGATTGTTAGTATTGGTTGGTATTTAGTTTTTTTTTAAATTTATTTGATGTTTATAACGATGTCAAATTGCATTGTTGTCGGCGGCTATCAGAGTTTACTGCACCGATTGAGTTCAAATTTGGTATGGTAATAGCTTAAGATGTAACTAACATGAGCACAATAAAATGGCGGTACCCGATTGGGTTCAAATTTGGTATGGTATCATGGGCGTAGTTAGAATTGCCACCATGTATTGTATGGTAATAACTTAGAATAATAGCGAGATTCCTTTAAAAAAATCGAGTTAGAGGCGTAGCAACGCGAGCCGGGTTCGCTAGTATTTAATATGACAAGAATTAAATTTGGGTTTTAATAAAAACTAAACAGACTATATGAGGATTAAATATACAATACAATAGTTGATTGTGTCGCAATCATAGAACGAACTGACAGTATTTAATGTTCTGGCTTTGGAACGAGTCACGTGACTTCATTAATTATTCATCGCAAATCAAGGGACAATAATACTAGGTTGCAGCGAGATGTCAGACCGCCACGTGCCACTGTTTTTATTCCATTCGCATCTTGATTTCTCTTCTCGCTTCTTTGTCAGATTATAACTGGAACTAGCAACCAGCACAGTAAAGCGTATTTGTGTGTTATAATGGTGTGGTACGAGAGTAGAGATCGCATTATCTTAATTCGGGAGCTGCGTTTGTCGTTCGATAGTCGACTCCTGCCCTAATCGTACTGTGGATACGCCACAATTGATTACCAGGCCGTGTCGTATGCCATCGAAATCTGATTGCACTCGCCAAGCATCGCCCTGCTCTCTGCTCCCGGGTTAAGCAAAGTTACGTTTACGACGAGAGGAACGAATGGGATGTCAAGAGACTAGGCAGATTGATTCCTGTTAGTGGAGAAAACGTATTCTTTGTAGGTCTCATTCAATTAACGCAACCTTCTCAATGAATCTATATTGCTTTGCCGAAAACGATAAAAACTCGCATTTACCTTTAACTTTATTCGGTATCATTAAAAGAAATAGGTACACTTTGATATAAATTAAATGATAAAACTGAACTGCTAGTGTTGATTACTAATTATTTATTTATTAATGGTCCTATACCTCATTTCAGTGACTATAGGTTGCGCGCAGCAAAAACATGTTTTTGAATAGGAAATTAAATTGAAATTGAGACCAATCATGGTCAAGATTAAGATTAGCCCCGTGTTCATTATGTATTGAACTATTAGTGTTATTTTTAATTTAAATTTTACCATGTCATAAACTTGTCTAATTTGTTTCATTTCAAGGAACTGTTATACCTACTTATTCATTAATGAAATTTGCAAATTTTAGCACATTTATCATTCTAATAAAACCTTGTTTATTGAGATAATTAGTTCATATTTAGTACCGATTTTGAACCCTCGACGAATCAGTGTGTAGGTATATGTAAAAAAGTGAAAGCGGGAGCAAAAATGCTGCTAGTGAAATCTTGGAAAATTTAGCCAGCTACATTACATAGTCCAGTAACCTAGTACATCGTAAGTTGCATCAAGTGGTGGTAGTAGGTTTCTATTTTTTTTTCTTGTATAGGATGTGACTGAGATGCAAAATCCAAGTTTTCGACCTCGGCAACCCTCCGGAACGCTTTTGAATATCTCAAAAACTGCTAAATTTTTGCACTTTTTTCGGATTCTTATCATTTTGACTATGAAGAATCACGATTTCGACAAAAACCATTCTATACATTTTTAAACTAGATTAAATTTTCTACAATCTAAGACCAGAATGGGCTCGGTAGCCCTAATAGTTTCCGAGATACAGCTTTTCAAAATTTCGCAAAATATACAGATTTGAAACACCAACCGTTTCTCTTCTACAAAAATTTTACTATATTCTCTCGCGGAAAAACTTTAAATTTCAGCTCAAGGAAGACCACTGAAAATTTTTGACAGAATCTATCTTATAGAAAAAAGTACGAGGAATTCAGTGCTGCAAACCAGAAGTCAATATCATTATTCGTTCAGATATTATAGTTAATTAAACACAATAAACAAAATAATAAACAAAATTTTTACTATATTCTCTCGGGGAAAAACTTTAAATTTCAGCTCAACCAAGACCATTGAAAATTTTTCACAGAATGTATCTTATAGAAAAAAGTACGAGGAATTCAGTGCTGCAAACCAGAAGTCAATATCATTATTTGTTCAGATATTATAGTTAATTAAACACAATAAACAAAATAATAAACAAAATTTTTACTATATTCTCTCGGGGAAAAACTTTAAATTTCAGCTCAACCAAGGCCATTGAAAATTTTTCACAGAATGTATCTTATAGAAAAAAGTACGAGGAATTCAGTGCTGCAAACCAGAAGTCAATATCATTATTCGTTCAGATATTATAGTTAATTAAACACAATAAACAAAATAATAAACAAAATTTTTACTATATTCTCTCGGGGAAAAACTTTAAATTTCAGCTCAACCAAGGCCATTGAAAATTTTTCACAGAATGTATCTTATAGAAAAAAGTACGATGAATTCAGTGCTGCAAACCGGAAGTCAATATCATTATTCGTTCAGATATTATAGTTAATTAAACACAATAAACAAAAGAATAAGCAAAATTTTTACTATATTCTCTCGGGGAAAAACTTTAAATTTCAGCTCAACTAAGGCCACTGAAATTTTTTGACACAATGTATCTTATAGATAAAAGTCCCAGGAATTCAGTGCTGCAAACCGGAAGACACTATCATTATTCGTTCAGAAATTATGTTATTTTTATGTTATGAACACAAAATTTGAAAAAAAAAAAATTTTAAGATTGTGGCTAAACTAGGGTCTCGAAAATTATAAAAATTATATCGTAAATAGATAAAAATCTGTGGAATTGAATGCTTGAAACCGGACGGCGATACTTTTATCCGTTGGAAAGATACAGCCGTTTTTTGTGTATCATGAAAACTAGTTTAAAATTTTCAAGTTTGGAAAATTTACCAAACTTTGAAAAGCTGTATCTCGGAAACTATTAGGGCTACCAAGCCCGTTCTGATCTTAGATTGTAGACAATTTAATCTAGTTTAAAAATGTATAAAATGGTTTTTGTCGAAATCGTGCTCCTTCATAGTCAAAATGGTAAGAAACCGAAAAAAGTGCAAAAATTTAGCAGTTTTTGAGATATTCAAAAGTGTTCCGGAGGGTTGCCGAAGGTCGAAAACTTGGATTTTGCATCTCAGTCACATCCTATACAAGAAAAAAAATAGAAACCTACTACCACCACTTGATGCAACTTAGGCCCATTATAACCATGACAAGGCTACTGGACTAACACCTTAATAAGTAATTCAGCGTATTCTGCACAACAAAATTCTAAAATTTTAATATTTTGAAAAATTACCAATTATAAGAATATTTGGGTTTATAGAATTTTTTCGAAAAATTGTAAATATTTTTTTCTATTTCGAAAATGTATAATCTATACATCAAAAACAACAGAACACAGAATTTTATTTCATTACTTAAATAAATAATTTTTTGTAAGTCAAGGTAAAACGCTATAATCATAAAAACAGCCGATAATATTTTTTTCTTTTGTTTTATCTAACGCACAGGAAAAAATATGTTTATGGTACACTTAGTACATATACAAATTTAAATAAAGTAGGTAACAGCCACAGCTCTCCTCGCTCTGAACTAAATTTGAATGATTATTTTTACCTCTCGCCACTCATATCTGTAAGAGAGGTATTGTAATCATGCTCAAATTTCGATAGTGAGTTTTCAATGGATAAGCACGTTTTGAGGTCCCTAGAACACGATTTTGATAATTTCGCGATGATGTCTGTGTGTGTGTGTGTGTGTGTGTGTCAGTGTGTCAGGATGGATGTTGAAGGTACGATAACTCAAATACCACTGAATAAAAAAATTTGAAATTTGGTATACAATATTCTGACACCCTAGATTAGATCTGATTAGATTTTGGTGTTGATCGTGCAACCGGAAGTGGTAGTTTCTTGAAGATCTGAAGAGTTTTTCTGAAATATTCTCAAAATTTATGAATTAATAGGAATTTTTTAAATAAAATTGTATACTAAATGTTACTATCTACAATATGTATTCAAAACGTTGTTTCTATCTAGCACCATTTTCCAATTACAAGAAGTTAAAAATTCTACAAATTTGTTACAATTTTGATTTATCTGCCTACCTATGGAAACAAAAAATAAAATATTTGAGTGTTAATGTCACATGAATTTTTGACTTTTTGGCAAATTGAAATGGAAAATATGAAATGTCATTTAGTATTTATAAGGTCATAATAAACTTTCATAATATTATAAAAACTACAATTCCCGAATTCCCTTCTAGTACAATGGTATATTTGTGAGTAAGTACTACATAATATATACTTATATTAGAAAAATAAAAATAGTAGAGTATGGCGAGAGGTTATGTGTTGGCCACATCGGATTTTTGTATCTGCCTTAGCAAAAACCAAACGTAATCTTAGTGTAATGCTCTAAATTGAAGCTTTAAAATTATATTTTGTATACTAAAGTGAATAATTCAGGCACGTATATGAAGGGATGAGCAGGGGAACTTTCAATTACAGGGCATTTGACCTTGGATGAAAAAAAAATTCATCTGCGGCGCATTTTATTACCAGCAGCAGCACAATTTGATTTTTTTGAATCTTTGGGTCCCTCCCGTCAAAATAACCTAGATCCGCCCCTGATGGAACGGATTGCTGTTTGGCCGGGTTACTAGATGCCGGAATTCTGGCCTTTTATTGAGCCGGATTATCTTAATTTTTTGGCAAAAAAAAACTATTTCCGCTTTGATCTGTTTACTTTAGACTGAGACTAAGTTTTTTTTCGATAAAAATAAAAATGAGCTCGAAAAATAATAAATTTTCTTGTTTTCAAAATATAATATAATGTTTATATTGTTTTAAATATTATAGTATATTCAGAATACCTACAGTTGAACAAATGACTTTAAAATCACATAATAAGTACTAATCGATGCTACTGTGAGAAAATGATTGCTTTCCACATATTTTAATACAAACCTGGTAAATAGTATAAAGTACAAGTGGGTATTGAGAGTTGCTCAGTTCAATAACGTGCGTACATTGTTTAGCCAAGGAGCCAAGACAACATCTGTGAACCCACTTAAGGCCGAAATATATTTTTTTCTAATTCACAACAATTTCATCATAAAATATGTTCAAAATGATAAAAAAACGAGAAATTAAGAAAAAAAAAAGTTTTTAAATACTTCAGTTTTATCAAAAATGGGTGTCCTTTTAAAAGGACAGTGGCGTTATAAGCGATCTGTCTCGTACATTATTCAAAATTTTTGTAATAATTTTAGTGCACATACGTAAATAATAAAGCATTGTAATTTGGATTTAATAATTATTTATGAATACTGATAAGATTTCTTAACAATTACAAAATGTATCTTATATGGTAAGCTGCCAAACATTCTTTATGGTGTAGTGCAATGCAGCATTAGTTTTTTTTTACGGCATAAACAGCAACTTGTTTGCTTATCTTGATAAATTATAAGAAGGTCAGTTCCATCAAATCTGGAATAATCATGTAATTTGCCGCTGATCTACTTGGGCCCCTTTTTGTAATTTTTCTAAACGATTATAATATACCAAGATCAACTAATCGCCGAAAATGTTGGAAATACTTGAATATTATTAGACGCAATTGAAAAAAACACTATTTTCTTGCCATTTATATTTCCGGAATTTCGATATCAACGTCAAATCTTTCGTGTAACGTTAGTAACCGTTTCCTATATCTAATATGTAGAAAACTTGGAAGGATCCAAAAATTATATTACAAATTTTAAATTGTACAGAATGTTATACGTATAAAATTTAATTCATTCAAATTTTAAATCGTTCAGAATTTCATACATGTAAATTTAAATTGATTCAAATTGTAATTACAACAATTTTTACGAATATTTTTACATTATTAAAATTAGTATGAAGCCATTGTAACATTAAATGTTAAAACGGCTTGCCATAATTTCAGCTAAACGAAGACGTTTCAAAAATTTTAGTATAATATATTTAATTGAGAAATATTCGAATCGAATGCCAAAAACCGGAAGTCGGTATTTTTATTCGTTCAGAAATAACACCTTTTTGTAGTACATTAATTTACCAACATTTTCGAAAAAAAGTTTTTAAGTTTTCATTCTCGAGATCTTTTCAAGGTCGTAGCAATGGAAGCACACGTGATATCGTTCAGGACTTACTTAAACTACAAGCCTGTATGAGCGTATATACCAAAATTCAGCTGTCTATCATTTTTTTCCTATTTTTTATAATACCTGGACTAATAGATCATATTTAAAAATAAAAGATCAGGGCGAATTTTATATCTGATACACCCGGTACCGGAAGTCTGGTCAGAAGGCCAGATTTTGTATAGTTTGTCCAAAGATATATCGTTATGGCCCTCACAGCAGGCCTATTGTTAAACATTTAAGCGGATTTAAGCTTGATTTATGGCGTTGAAAGAACAGGTGCGTATTAAATATTTTCCAATTTTATTTAATTTAAAAATCTTAATTATCTCAAGATATGTTCTCACTAATCTTGTTTTTTCTAATTTGACGAAAAGATTAAATCCCTTATTTGATTTTCGGAATTCATTACTAATAGAAATTTTAAAATGTCTAATTACATGAAATGAAAAACCCTAGTGTATTTCAAATTTTGCTAATCCTACGTCCTACCAGGTAGTGCTACTCCCTGCTGTGTGCGGCATTCCGCAAGCTTACTAAGTCAAAGCTATAACGATATATTTTTGTACAAACTTTATCAAAGCCGGATTTTCGTGTCATCACTAGAACCTACATAAGTCAACAATAGCTCTTTAAATGAATCATACTTAAAATAAACAATATTGTAAAGTACGAAAGACAAAAACTTGTGTAAGTGACACCATTTACACAGCATGTATGAAGGGTCGAAGGGTGGAAGGTCCTTTTTATATTATACTATGGATGGAGAAGACAAAACCCTCAAAACCTTATGCAAACAATTCTAACTACACCGTGTCACTTTCAAACGTAACAATACTTGTAATTAATTCAAATTATATATCTGTCGCTGTCAGTCGTTAGTCTTGTTCCCGCGTTATCCGTTGCATAAGGCGTGAAATTAATGGCAATTATGACCGAAATGAACTGTCAATTCGAGGCTTTGGCACAATGCACAGGGTGTATGGATGGAGTGTGTTAACGTTCGCCCATTTGACATGTATTACTTTCTGCAACCCAACGTGCAATTGTGTGGTATGTGGTGTGCTTCCAACCACTAACCATACCACATTACCACACAGGGCCGCACTAAATTCCAGTTCTAATATTTGTGTACACAACAAAGTACAGAAGGAGAGAGGTTTTTTGTATTGCGAATTTAAAACTATTAAATATATACAGGCTGTATCATATCATAACTACGAGTTTGAAATTAAATTTCATCTTATTTTAAGAAAACAGTTTTCGTGTCACTGTCTTGATATTTATTTTTAATATACTATAACCCTTACCGTATCATCGTATGTACCTACTCGAAGTTATGACATACCCTGCATTGTCCGAGTAACCTCTTAAAAGTGGAGAATTTTTCGCTTAACCTGACCACGCCCACATGGGGAAATTTGGAAACCCAAACATAAATTTAAAATATTACAATTTAACTGATGAATTTTTATTTACAAGGGGATGTAAACAAAAAACAACTTTGCACTAAAAAATAGAAAACAATATTTTATAGTAACAATGAAAACCTCAGTTTGTTAGGCACAATAATTAGAGATGGGTAGTAATTAATTACATTAATTGATAATAAATATACTTATTTAAAAAAAGTACACAGTTTTAAGTCTTAAATTCCACAACTACCGTAGACAGATATCACTATCGGTAGTTGGAAACATCTGCCCAAGCGAATATAAGACTTGATTAGTAAATGCTATTTATGCGGTCCTCTGTACTACACGATTATTGCATGATACAGTAGTAGTGTTTCCACAACTATACTCAAAATCACAAGTTCTGGCAGTGTGGCAGAGATAGCAATACAGTGTTGCTAAATGTATCCCATAAGAGTAATGTGTTAGACAAAGATGGAGAATCCAGAGGCGGATTGTTTGTTTTTCGCTTACTTGTAATTTTAATAAATTATGCTGATTATTTTTTGACGTTTCTCAAAACCAATATAATGTTCAATTCATTGAATACATTAATAAGTAATCAATTGATATGCCTCCAATTTAAAATCTTTTACTTAGAGAAAAAACTCTGGTTTCTAATAATAATTCTCCAGTGTTTCAATTTATTCTCAGCATCTTTACTGATAATTTTTCTCGTTTAATATGAAGGATACGTAATTAAGTAAAATATTAAATGAATATAAATATACAATTTTATTTTATTTTTTCGATAACAAATTGATAACAATGTAACAATAAAATAAACACAGCCAAAGACGGTCAAGTCAAAATCACAAATGGCGAGTAATACAAATATATACATGTTGTTTAAAAGACATAACAATTAATGAACAAATGTTGTCAATATATACATAGCATAAAATATAATTACAAACTTATAGAAAAATATCACATACTAAGTACATTGAAAATTTGAAGTAAGGTCCTGGACCTGTTTACATTTAAACTTCGAGGCAGGTAGCTAGGGGTAGCAGCGGTACTCAAACATGCAACTCATGCGTTACATCTTCATCGCTTTCAGTATCACTGTCGTCACTGTCTGATGTGTTTTCAAATTCCTTTTTAATTCTATACAACTGACGTACACTGACACTTGTCATTTCTGATACAAGACACATTATGTCATTTAAAGACATTGTTTTTAAATTAATATGATACATTATTATATTATTTATAATACGTTTTTCACCCACAGAATACATTTTAGTTCACAAGATAAGAAACTCTTCTTGCCAAAGTAAAATTGATTACTAACTTTATATTATCAACAATACCACTATTTATACCTACCCTACGAGTTAACGGTAATTAGCAAAAATACACAGGTATCTTGAAAATATTGTTATTAGCTAACTCAGTGCAGATTTTCTGCGTAAATTCTTCGTTACAACAATTTAAATCGTATAATCCTATTATGGCACTGTTAATTGGGATTACATTAGATGGTAGTTACAAATAAATTACAAGAAATGTAATTAGTATATGTCTTGAAATGAGATTACAGGAGTAGGTATAGTTATTATATCATTTCTTAAGTAATGTGAAATCAAGCTTATAATATTTTCAAACTGTTTCGGAACTGCTGGCTTCTTTTCCCATCGGCACCACTCCACCGCTATAAGATTTACAACCCTATACTAACATTTCATTATGAAATTTAACACTGCAAACTAAAATGTGTTAAAGCATGAAAACTGAAT
This sequence comes from Agonum fuliginosum, assembly GCA_947534325.1. Taxonomy (NCBI): domain Eukaryota; kingdom Metazoa; phylum Arthropoda; class Insecta; order Coleoptera; family Carabidae; genus Agonum; species Agonum fuliginosum. The sequence goes on along the minus strand of OX384030.1, from coordinate 18,358,946 downwards.
GGTGTACCATGTAACAATGTAAGTGTAAAACTGGCAACAAGGCCGAGTTTATCTCCATAAGAATAACATTGCCTATCTCTGCCATACTGCCAAAATTTGTGATTTTCAGTTTAGAGGTAGTGACATCTACAGTAGTTGTGGAAACTACGCTACAAACGAGTGACAAATATTTTCATAAGACTGACTATCTGAATACGTTTATTTGTAACCAAAAAAGCCAAAACCCACACATTGTATATTATAATAATTATTTGTAAATTGTGTAAAATGTAATGTATATAATGTATACCTACCTACATTATATTATTATCGAAAACCGAATGCTATAATTTATTTTCTTGGAATGATTATAAGTTTATAACTTCTGAACATAATTCTAAAAATGTATCACTATGCGCTTACTAACCGGTCCTTTACCGGCATGACGAGCACTGGCCCATAGGGAGAAAAAAAATTAAGTATAGGTACATATGGTGTACCGACATAGGTATTGAAAGAATTTTTGAAAAATTCGCATAAATAAGGGTACCTAACTTATTTAGAGATAAGTGAACATTTTTAGTACCACGAAAAGATTTTGTAATTATTTTACTTGAATCTAAATCAACTAAAATGCCACAAATCATTCTTTACACAACGTCTAATTAATGTCGGGTGTTGATAATTCGTTTCAATTATATTGTCTTAATTAAATATGCCATTTAAATCGTATCCTTTGATTTTGCGAATTTATGCTCCAAGTTAATAGCACGTCATGTAATATTTTTCCCCGAAAAATATGCACATTTTTTTTATAATAATAAATAATTGTAATAAGATATTATTTTTATTACGTTTAGTGGGAGAAACATATTTTCATTTTTTTTTCATTCATTAATAAGGCATGTGCACCTGTCACAATCTCAAACAACAATAGTTTGATAGGCACGCATAAACAAGAGTTTATTTTCAAATATTTTATTTTTATGAAAATATTAAATAATATGGTATTATAACTCATATAACAGCATAAATCGTAGATTAGTATTTTGCACTTTCCTTTTCCCTCATGCTTGCATATCAAACAGCTGATGTTGTGACGTAGGTGCACACTGCACATGTCTTATTATTGTTATTGGACATAAAACAGTACAAAACCAACTAACTTTCAATAAAGGTGACCTCCACGGAAGTTAAACGGTTCGGTATGTCGAACTGATTTTTGCACGTGATTTCGTGAGAAATAGCTTGGTTGGTATAGATTGATTTAAATTGGAGTACCTACTATCCGGGCCGTGGGCCGTGTCGGGTACCAATTATCAATTAATTAAAATAAAAAATACGTTCAATTATTGATGATAATGTAAAATTTGTTGTTATTTTTCGAGAAGTTTTCGGACTTAGTGGTACTAAAATATAAATTCAAAACACTAAAGCCCCATCACAATACGAAATTACTAATTTCAAATTAGTAGTTATATTCAGTTGGTATAGTTAGTAGTTATAGTGAATTAGTTAGTTTTGACTATTGTCATTCATAATTACAAAAATTAATGTTGTAGTTAGCCTAAGTAAAACAGACTAGTTTTGAAATTTGCGTCAGAATCGTCAGTTTTTCTCTTATTAAGTACCGTCAACCGGGGTAAAGTGAATCAAAAAAACATCTTTTTTGTCCATATCTCAAAAACTATGAATCTGAAAATTTCAAAAAAAATTTTTTTAAATATCTAGACTTTATATATTGCTAGTACATAATCTATATGTCTCTAAAATACACCCTTCTATTTTTTTAATGTTGAAGTTGATCCGCTTTACCCCAAGGGTTGGGGTAAAGTGAATCACCAATTAAAATAGCTGTAACACTTACTTTACAATGATTTGAGGTAAAGTGGATCATTTTAAATAAATAATATTCACCATAATATTTAAAAATTTCTGTGCGCTTCCCTTACCTTCCTTTACAGTGACAACCACCCTCTACCTAAGCTACAATCACACTGCTTCTGCGTGGTGACCTCGACGTGATCTTAGATGGAGTAGGAAGCGACCTTCGCACTAATATTTACAAATATAGCGCAAAATAGAAATTGTCTCTATGACAAACAATGACAAAGGTTTGGAGTTTGTATATCCCTTGAGCTACCTGTGATTAGCGCGATGCAATCTGGAGCAAATTTCAATATTGTGAAACGCTTCATTATATTCCTGAATTTAAAAAATAAAAGCAAATTTTTCCTTTATTAAAATAGAATCGTCAATTATTATTGATTCGATTTGCGAAGCAGACTACAACAAAAAATGTAGGTTTCAGGCAACATAAAAAATAACCAAAAACTTTAGCTGATCCAATACCAGATCATTATAACACTGTATAATGTTTCCTAATTGGTATAATCGCAGCTTGTTTTATAATCCTAATCATGTAAGTCCGTTTCTGTTTTGAAATATTATTCACGGCATCAAACGAATAATAACTTCAATACATAGAGTTTGCGCAAGCAAATTGTCAGTTTTTTTCTAACATAATTGTGGGGTGACGCACTGACACTTTGATTAGATGTCACGTGTTTCTCAATACTCAGTAGTCAGTATATGGATGTCGGGGTGCACAACACAGGATGCTCATACGTCCACAGCACAGTATTATGTTACCCTAGCCTTTTTCAACATAACAACCACAATCCGAATCCCAGACAACGAAATGTCGAATTAATATTAATTGATGCGGTATTATAGGTTAGGGTTACGCTTTACGCGTTGACGCGCAATTAACTATGAATGAGGTTCGATAAACCATTACATAGAGACAGAGATAGAGGTTCTGTCGTTCTGTGATCGAATATTATACCAAATATGAAAATGTATATGCATCTAACATTATTACCATTAATACTATTATTACGGCATAAATACCCAGTGATTACGATAAATTATTAGTAGGTATAGCAATAAAGATCTGAAATGAAATTAATGCCACGCGTTAAATCAAGTTTTAATTGCATCCGAAAATTATATTACGATTATGTAGATACTTCATTAGAATTCAGTCAATTATCGAAATTTATACCCAAAACACGTTGTATAGTTTGCAATAAAACAAGCATGTGACATCTTTCAATTTGGTTGCATTTCAAATTTTGTAAGATAAAGATAAAGCTAGTAGTCCGACATAATGTATACAGATTGTTTCATAACATCAGGTACATACGGTAAGGGTATTTATGTTGTTTATAAGCTGATTACGAATCAAGTTTTTTTATTGTTTCCCAGTCAAAAATTTTTCGTTGACACTGCCACTGGGTGCAGTAGGTAGGTACCTAATTATTGTTTCATAAAAAATAATTAAATTTTATTTGTTTATTTTACTAGTATTATGTAGTTTAAGATGTTCATTACCTACTTCTATTGTTTGTGTTTAATAGGAAAACGAATCCAGTGCAATACTACAAAAAAATGCTGCAGATAAAATTGAACCCTGAATTTAAAAAAAAATCTTTTTGATTCGTAATCAGCATATCAAACAACATATACCTTTAACGTATATACTGTATGACAAAAATCTGTCTTATTTGTGTGACACCTGATGACAAAAATAATATGAAAATTTACATATATAAAAACATTTGAAATTTGCAAATAAATAAAAAAATATTATTTATTCCTTATTTTTGCGAATTTTGAAAAAATCTTTTTTCTATTATCAGTATATCATATTATATAACCAATTAAAGTTGCGAGCAGAGGTATAGAAACATCCTGTATATGCCTTCTTCGTTGGTATAACAAATTTTAATTTATTTAAACATCATTAATAATTATCAACAACAAAATACGTGCAGTTTGCTTATGTAACTCATTTTGTCGTTTTAGGCCGTATATTTGAATTTTTGCCCAATTTACCGTTATGCTGGGTTCCATTTATTCTGTATTTTAAGGCGTTGTATTGTATTCGTGGTGGAATATAACAATAATAAAAAACAGTAAAAATCGCAAATCATAACCTCAAACGTCAAACACTAGAGTGAAGATAATAACTATATTCAACAAAATATTCAAATACATCGCCGTGAATTGGATAACAAATGATTTCATAATATCATAATAATTATGTTTCTGTGCGATGGAAATAGCGGCCCTTCTATTTTGGTCATAAAAAACTGGTTTCGTCGCACATCGGACAAAATCATACAGGAATGACATGGGCATTACGATACCAAAGAATACAAAACAGAGAAAACTGAACTAATACTTTTAACTGCAATATACCACCTTACCATCCTCATCATAACACAGATGTGCTTACCCCAGTATCTTCACACGAATAAAAATAAAGTGATGTATAAAGTAGATATTTACTGCAGTTATGAGATCTGATGTTCCAACTATAACCATGATCAAACAGCTCTGGGAATCTTGCGCGCAGAAAATAAAGCAAAAGCTGCGCCTAGCAGAACAAGGGGAGCGGACAAGCGGAACAGAGCACCGGTTAACCCGAAGTAAAGCCTTAATACGAATCGTGATGTTGACACTAAGCTGGTGTAGTAATCCATCATGGTGAACACTTTTTAACTTGCAACCGAGAGTAGCAAGGGGCGTTAGCACAACAGTGACAATGGTTTCAATTCCGAGCAGATTAACTGGCAAACGCATCAAGCTACGCAACGAATCTTTATATTTAAATCCAATGATCAACTAATTTTTGATTCAGGCGTATTTCTACGGACGTAACGTACTCAAAAACAACACTTCAAAAAGATGAGAAATTAAATATTTACACTTGAATAACAAATAAATTTGGTTTCTTAATCATAAATATTTTACCTAGTATTTTTTTATAATGTACTCAATTAATTCATCATTTAGTATTATTCTGTTACCGTTACCAACAGTTTATATTTTCGTGTTAAGAACAATTTTCATACCTGCTTGAGTTTTTAAGTGACCAAGCAAACTAAGCAAGTCAAACTTGAAAATGCATTGCATTTATATTATGCTTGTGTTAATTTATTTCTAAAAATATGAATTTAATATAAAAGTTATTTATATGCAATCCCCCTCGCGACGCCCATGGCCACACAGCGTGAACGTAAAAACACACACACACACACACACACACACACACACACACACACACACATATATATATATATATATATATATATATATATATATATATATATATATATATATATATATATATATATATATATTTTAAGGTAATCGTGACTGCAATTAGTTAAAGAAGCAACAGTAGTGGGTGTGACAGTCAGTAAATTGGCCAAAAAATTAAAGTAGACTCTTTAAAATTTGTCAAGCTTTCGATTTTATTTTAAATCTTCATCAGGACACTGGAACAATATTGATATTATAATACAAATTTTACACAATTTATTGTGTAACATCAGACTTACATAGTGTTGAGGTTAGTTTAAGACTAGCATCTTATGATTAGGACAAATTGTCGTCAACGTTTTTAAACTACACAATAATGTGAAAAATAAAGCAATATTTTATAATAGTTTAGATCAAACAGAATCATTTTTGAGGTATTTTGACACAAAAATGGTCGAACAGTAACAGCGTGGTTAGATGATCATTGAAACATTGTTGTCAAGTAATGGCTACCAGTTATTTGCCGCGCTTTAACAAGAAAAACACTTATTCTTGATATATAGACAAAAAAGAAAACGAAGTTGCAGAAACTGCCACTAGGTGGACAAGGAACAGTTTAGAATAAAATTTTGAAATTAAAACCGCCAAAAAGCAACTTTAACCACCTACATCATTTTGAACATTTTGAATTGATGTGTTTTGTGTGTTATTTTTTATTTCAGCTAATTTTAATAAATAAATGTATATCTGGCTCAAACCATCAACGTCTGTTCTTTTATTCATGGTATTAATTTTGTTATTAATATGATACATCTCTAGGAAAGTACGTTTTGTGAAATTTTTTTCTACATCTAAAATACTGGCTAGTTCATAAGCAATATTATGTTTGGTGTTGTGCTGATGTTCAGCTAAAGCACTAGTATGTGGTTTTAAACGGCAATCACTTTTATGTGATATAATTCTGGTTTTTAGATGGTTACACGTTTGACCTACATAACATAAATTGCAGTCATTACATGGTATACAATAAACTACGTTAGATTGTAATAGAGTTGGTGTTGGTGTTTTTAATTTTGAAAAAACCGATTTGACAGTCGTACAACTTCTATTGGCAATTTTTACTGAATCGTCATGGAGTATTTTTTGAAGTTTCGGTGTTAACTCTTCGATATAAGGTGAGGATGCATACTTTATACGCTGGTTTGTCTCTTGTTCAGCAACAACCCGGGTTGTTGGTTTATTATTTTGAGTGACATTGAAAAGTAAATTGTTAATCAAATTTTTTGGGTAAGCATTTTGCAGTAACACATCTCTCTACTTTATTAAATTTTTATGATGATGTTGGTGGTGTGATATACGTAAAATTCTATTTTTTAGCCCTAGTATTACATTTATTTTCATTTGTTTTGGTTGTTGGGATTTGTAGTGTATGTACCTCCCAGATGCAATTGGTTTGACATACCAGTCTAGTGTAAGTAAACCACTTTGATATCTATTAATTATTGTATCTAGGAAAGGTAGGCACATATTTTGTTCAAATTCAATGGTGAATTGTAATAATGGGCTAAACGAATTAAATATTTGCAGTATATTTTGTGCTTCACCAACAGGCACTGCGCAAACAATGTCATCTACAAATTTCTTTTAAAAAGGTAGCTCATAATCCAATTTAGGAATACACTCATCAAGGAATGCATCCATCACGTATTGAGCAATTATTGGGCTTATAATTGCACCCATCGGACTTCCAAGAAGTTGTTTATAGAACATACCATCGTATGTCCAGTAACTAGTGTCGAACACAAATTTAATTAGATCAATAAAATCCTTTTTGTTGAGAGGTGTGCAACTGTCAATTACTTCCCATTTGGTAGTAATACTCTCAATCGCCAACTCAACCGAAATATTGCTGAACAACGAGACAACGTCCAAACTTATCAGGATATGATTTTCTGGAATTTTGAATTCATTAATGAAATCTGCAAAATCAAACGAATCTTTTATGTAATAGTTGTTATTATTATCATAAGCCAATGTTAAGGAGTCCGTAAGAAATTGAGCAATTTTACTGTTAGGCGCATCCATAGAGGTTATAATTGGACGTAAGCTTAACGTTGCCTTATGAATTTTCGGTTGTCCGTAATATTTTGGAGCAACTGCATTATAAATTTTTAAAGTTTTAGCTAATTCTGGATTGATTTTGGTTTTAGACTTTAAGTTACTAATAAATTTATTAGCTTTTTGTTGATTAGCACACGTTGGATCATTCTTCAGTTGTTTTTAGGAATTTTGGTCAGACAATATTTCCAAAGACTTTGAATGGTAAGTATCCTTATCCATGACACAAGTTACGTTGCCTTTATCAGATTGTACCACTATCAAATCATCATTCTCAGATAGGAATTTTTTAGTGTTATTCAACAAGTAGTTTATGTGATTATTTTGAGTATTTTTGTGTAGAAAATTAGTTAAGGCGTTAGTAATTTGAGCCCTGCACACATTTTTCTTATTTTCATCAAAATCTGAAATTATGTATTCAATGTCACTCAGCATTTTACGTACACAAACTTGGTTTGAAGTTGGTTTTATGCAAAATTTGGGTCTTAATAAAGTTTGTACCTCTGTTGGTATTTGTTTGCTACTTAAGTTTTTGAAGCACTTAGGTTGTGTATGTATAACGCCGTTTTGAATTGAAATAAGTTGTTGTAATGTATTTTGATTTTTGAGTTTAATTTTATTAAAATGCCGGTTATAACTAATTTTTTGACGTATTACAAAGTTATCAAATGTGCATTTAGGTGTTAAATGTAAAATTTCATTTTAAAATTGTTGCAAGTTAGAATGAAGTTTGTTAAGTTGCCTAATAGTAGCGTCAATTTCAATATTAAGTACTTGTTTTCTTAACCTAAGATATAGTTTGTCCACTTCTTCCATATGTTTTTGGTGTCGTGATGTTGGATCCTCATCGGATTTGTTTGATTGTTGTCCGTTATGTGTTTTGGTAGGACTCCGTGTTGTCGACATTTTAGAAGGACAATTTTCCTGTTAGTTAAAGATGCTATTCTGGTGTTCGTTGTTTATATATATATATATATATATATATATATATATATATATATATATATATATATATATATATATATATATAAACTAAACTAAACTAAATAAATAAACTTACTACCCTTTCAGGTTTTAGTATAGAAAGAAACTCTGATAGAACTGTACTAAGTAAAGAAGCTGAATTCTTCTTGAGTCCCACATACTCAGTTTTAGTACAACCTCTGATTGAACTGAACTAAATAAAGAACCTCTTACCCTTCTTGAATCCCGCATACTCGGTTTTGGTATATATTCTGATTAAACTGAACTAAATAAAGAAACTAATACCCTTCTCGAGTCTCACATCACATACTCGGTTTTGGTATAAAAACTCTAATTAAGCTATCCAAACATGTGTTTGTCGGTGTTTCATACGTTCACTTTTTATGGCGTTAGACACTTTATCAATAAATGTTTCATATTATAAGGTAATAGTGGCATAGTGGCTGTCATAGCGATAGGACGTGCTTTCTCGCTCGTATTTGTGAGTGCTAAATTTTCGTGAGTTTGCTATATTTTAACAAATTTCTCGGTCATATGTCCGGGAAAACTCGTAGTGTCACCGAAATAAAAGCCTTACTGGAGAATGTATCCGCAAATAAAGAATTTTTGGCAATGTTTATTGAACAATTTTCGGATACTATATCTAAGATAGTAAATGAGCAACTGATTCAAACGGTAAAGAATATAAGCGATTCTATTAATGAATTAAAGAAGGAGAATGCTGATCTAAAAGCAATAACCGCAACATTGAAAGAACAGCTGATAATTTCTCGTGATAAACCACAGTGCAAATCTTCTGAAGTGTCCGGTGAGTCCAGCAAACGTGTACCTGCTACTCCCGCGCTAGCGGCAGCGCACATCGCAAGTACTTCTAAGTCGAAAACACCAGTGTCGGCGAAAGAGATTATTTCTGTTGAAACTGCTACACCTATTCCAGAGAGCGCCGAGTCAGGAACGATCAAGGAATCAACTACTGATGACTTTAAAGTAGTTGCACGTAAGAAAAAACGCAATTCTAAAATTAGTTCTTCAAAAGAAGATAGATCTGGCGGCCTACTTCTAGGTGCAGGTAAGCCCAAAATGGCTTGGTTATATTTGGGTAAAATTAAAAATAAAGACGCTACGGTCGATAATGTAAAAGATTACTTAAAACATGAAAGTGATCATGAATTTGTAGTAGAAAAATTAGATAATAAAGGGATATTTGCATCATTCAAAATTGGTGCTCCTTTTAGTCTATTAACTAAATTAAGCGATGAAAATTATTGGCCATCTGGAGTTTTAGTTCGGCGCTACAACTTTAACCAAAAGACAAAATCTAATGGAAATTTTTTAGACCACAGCGAGAAAGCAAACCCAAATGCATAGCTGTTCTTTATCAGAACGTTCGAGGCCTTCGGTCAAAAAGTAAAATATTTTACGAAAATATTTTATGTACGAATTACGATATAATAACTATTTCAGAAACATGGCTAAATGAAAATATATTTGATGGCGAACTATGTGATACGCGTTACTCCGCTTTTAGAAATGATCGCAATTATCAAGCAATGGGAATATCAAGAGGAGGCGGTGTCCTAATAATGACAAAAAATAAATACTATCCGGTGCTTATTGCGAACAGTGCTAGTGTACTATTTGAGTGGGTGGCTGTGAAAGTGCAAATAAAAGACACAAAAATCATCATTATCTGTGTCTATCTTCCCCCTAACTCTTCAGCAAATGTGTATCAAACATTTCTAGACTCCATCGAAGAAAACATAATGAATGTGACTTTCGACAACATTATTATTGTGGGTGATTTTAATTGTCCTGAAATTACTGGAACTTCGTTTGAATTTCAGAACATTAATTTGAAATTACAAATAATGAAGAACATTATAAGTACATTTAGTTTAAACTCTTTTAACAATATATTAAATATCAAAAATAGCACTTTAGATTTAGTATTAAGTGATGTATTTAATATTACGGTAGAAAAAAGCGATACGCCGCTGGTAAATATTGATGATTATCACCCGGCCTTGAATATTAACTTAAATATTTTGACGAAAGAAACTAAAGATAAACGAACAGAAGTTACACTGAGATATGACTTTAAAAATGCTGATTTCATCAAAATTTATCATTTATTGGGTCAACAACAATGGAATGAACTTGATCTAATAAATAACGTAATGCTTTTGATAGTTTTTATAACATTTTATATGAGATTCTTGATGAATGTGTACCTAAAGTCAAAACATATTGTCAAACAAATAAATATCCTGTTTGGTTCAGTTATGAACTTAAACAAATAATAAAGGAAAAGCAATACTATTATAGAAAAATTAAAGCAAATCTACCAAACAGAGATACTTATTTACTTAAATATAAGGACCTACGAAGAACTACTAAAAATATGATTAAAGTTGAACACAATAATTATCTCAAGAACATTGATGAAAATATTAACGCTAATGCTAATTATTTCTGGTCTTATGTAAAAAGAAAACGGTCTAATTTAAATGCCAACAGTAATTTTTCTGTTAATGGCAATGATTCAAATAATCCACAAGAAATAGCCAATCATTTTGCAAAATATTTTCAATCTGTATATGTTCAAAATAATCCAAATATAACGATTACTAATATGTCGAAACGACAATACAATTTAAACCTTTTTACTTTGGATGAAATATCTGAACTTGAAATACGGTCATCTATAGAACATTTAAAACCGAACACGGCAGTTGGAGCAGACCAAATTCCGTCATATTTCTATAAAGGTTGTGTTGATTTATTAATAACCCCATTACAAAAGTTATTTACGCTTTCTATACAAAATCATATTTTTCCGCAACAATTAAAAATAGGTAGAATTAAACCCATATTGAAAGGGGGAAACCCAAAATTTTTCTGCAATTATAGACCAGTATCAATTTTAAATTCTCTGTCAAAAATCTTTGAGAAAATTATCTACGATCGCCTATACCTTCATGTACAATCCGCCATAATACCACAACAGCATGGTTTTGTAAATAAAAAATCCACTGTTACAAATTTGAGTATATTTTGTCACAATGTCGCATTAAATTTGGACCATGGTCTACAGACTGATGTAATATATACGGACCTTAGCAAAGCTTTTGATAAAGTAAACCATGATATACTGGTTCAAAAATTAAGTTCTCTTTCGGTTGATACTAGTTCTCAATTGTTTTTCTTATCATACCTTGAAGATAGATCACAATATGTATTATTTAATAATTGTAAGTCTGATTGCTTCGTACCAACATCTGGAGTTCCACAAGGATCTATACTGGGTCCATTACTGTTCATTCTGTTTATTAATGACATCTCAGAAAGCATTATAAATTCAAACTATTTACTTTATGCAGATGACTTAAAATTATTTAAATCTGTCAGTGATTCTTCCGACTGTATCTTATTGCAACATGATTTAGATAACATAGCTAAGTATCTAAAAGAAAACTATCTAAATTTAAATGAAAAAAAATGTACATCAATGTCAATCTGTAGAAATAAAGCAGCATTGTTATTTGATTACAAAATTAATGACACAGCACTCGAAAAAAATACTAAGCAAAAAGATTTGGGCGTTATTTTTAATAATAAATTCCATTTCGCCAATCATTATGACCACTTAATAAATGATGGAAATAGGAAACTATATTTCATATTACGCAATTCAAAAGAATTTAGTCACGAAATAACGGTCCGATTATTTAATTCTTTAGTAAGGTCGAAACTGGAATATGCGTCAGCAATCTGGGACCCTGTTACAGAATACGCATCAGAGAACTTAGAGAAAGTGCAGAAAAAACTTCTGCGAGCAATATTCTGCAAGAAACATAATGAATACCCATTCAGAAAATCGTATACAGATCAATTACAAGAATTCCAAGTTGATAGTTTAAAGAAAAGACGGGAACTGCACAATATTAATCTGATACGTTCTATATTAAATAATGAAGTTTATCTACCAGAAGTTCTGCAAGATATAAACATTAACGTACCTGATCTAAGGTTGAGAATTCGAAACAGTATTTTCAAAATCAAACATTCCTGTTCTCCAATCCATCACTGCCTTAGTCAGACTAATGATTTTGTAAAAAATATCAATGCTGCCGATATTTTTAATATGACTAGAGCGGAATTAAGAAAATTGTTTAAAGATTTATAATTTATGTGGTTTCTCACTGTTTATGTCTAGTTGCTAAGTCTTTATTTGATTATTATTTTTTATTTACTGTACATTTTTAAATGGATTTGATCTGTATTTTGTTCAGTATAAATAAACTTATTATTATTGTAATAACAGTTAGTTAATGATATACGATAATAGTTATTTATGTTATAAGGATCGTAACGTCGATTATTATGGTACTAGTTGTGAAGATTATCATACGATCCGTATCGCATACAAAATTTTATCTGCTGGAAGATAAAAAAGTAATATAAAATATTTGGTATGAACAAAAATATTTAAATCTAAAAAAATCAGGTATGCTGTTTTTGAAACTTCTTTACTTTCTACCTTAGTAACGAGTTGTTTGTTATTTCATTATGGTTCCATACTACATAATTATGGTCCTAGGCCTATAATCAACGCTATTATAGTCCCTCAAATTAAGGCTTATAATGTTGTCCTTATGACACGCCATAAAAAAAACATAATAATATTTGTTTTTATTCAAACGTTTTAAATTTAGATTGTCTTACGCATAAAAGAGAAATTGTCTATAATGTTATTGCCATGTGATTATAAAGATTTTCAGTTAAAATTTATACAGTAACAATATGATAATTTATTTACTAGTAAAATTAATGATTTAGAAACTCATGTAAATATAGGACAGCAAGGGTAACTGCACTTCTTGTATTTGCACAGTGACCCATTGTCAGTAAAAGGTTTCAATCTACCTGCTTCTCGTAATCATATTTTGTATGATGTTATCAGAAAAGATAGTAAGACGGTATGTTTCCTGAGACATTTAAATTTCAAGACCCAATAGGAACGTCCTATTTAGTTGAATATTTGAAAGACATACGTTTCATTTTTTACAAAATATTACTGCGTTTCTACGCAATCACGTACTATAGATTTAGTAATTCGGACTATTATTTTGAACGTACTTCCCACGACATGCAAGAGTGGGAAAAAAATTGAAAACTGAGAAACAAGCAAACGATAAGAGAAAACCGGTGGTTATAAGCGCTTGAATTATAATGTTGTAAAATCATAACAAAATTAAATTTCCATATTTTTGCTGGTTTTTAAATTTCATTTGATTTTATCGTTCTAATGCACACTAGTTCATTAATTACTTGGCTACTTGATTTAAGGCGAGGGGAAATACGCAATCTTATTAAATTGACTAAATTCCATTTTATTGTCGCATACCTGGAGCTACAAAATTAATGTTTTTTTTTTCTAAACGGTAGATAAATTATGTCTGACTCCCTCTCTCTCAGCATATTTTTTTTAAATTTACTTTTAATTATATGTACTGTAAAAATTGCATTTAATTACGAAGAATTAATTTTTACTTGTTAACGCCCATATTATTTTTTGTAAATTATACGACAGTCGCTTAATGTAAAATAAAAAACAGGTAAATTACTTTTAAAATGCATAGAAATACAAGATTATTAGAATCATAATTTTCTGATTCAAATCAAATTGTTAATTGTTAATCTATCGTGCATTAAAATGATGTAATCAAGTAAGTTCCTGGTAATATATTTTATTAATGTATTTCGAGTGCTTTTACCACCGGTTTCCCTCTTAACAGACAAATCTAAAACAATAACAGAGAATTAATACAAACCCAATAACACATTTTAATACAAATGTCTGCTACACATTTTTCTTTCGAATTATTGTGATTTGTGATATGAATTACATAAGTTATATGTATCAATTAACAGCTTCGATATACGCATTGATATACATACTTCTTTTGTAATAAAACAGATTATGAGCACAAGTCTGATTTAATGGAAAACCCAATACAGTGTGAAATCTCTGCTATTATTCGACAATCAAGAGCCTAATCTGTATCATCATGAAAAATGATAGAGCGACAGCGAATGGACAGAGTTATTAATTACTCTAGTCAAAAGATAACAGAAAGTAATTAAATTTTTAGTCGGCACAGACCCAAGTCCTGTTGGAATCAAACAGCAGATTACGCGAATATAAATTAACTTACATTTCACCCTCTGCTCGCCGTCGCCGTTCGGCCGTTCATATTCGCTGCTCGTTTCCGCCGTGTCGTTCAGATTAATGCTTAGCTCCTTTGCCCATCATTCGTCATTGAAAACAAAAATAGCTAGATTTCGTAGATGTACTAAAGTTCATTTACACAAGAGAAGGGCAACAAACGGTAGTCTACAATGCAAACTGCACCCCTCTACTGACGTCAAGTGTTACAACCAGCATTCACTAGCATTACCTGACTTTTCACATTCATAAAAATGAATTTAAATATGTATATTACAGATAGCGGTTAGAAGCTAGCTCAATGGTAGTGTCCTCTAAGCATACTTGCAGTCTCTAGTTTCGATTCCAGCAAACGATAGTAATATCACTGGGTTCGAGTGGTAAAATTCTACTATAATAACATAATTACTTTTTTGCAGGGTTCAACAATTTTTTGTCATTCCATTGTCCTTTTACGAATATTTAAATTCCTATAAAATATAATGATTTTGTGCACATGCATAAAAATGAATTTAAATACGTACTTATGTATTACAGACAACGGCTAGCAGCTAGCTCAATGTTAGTGTCCTCTAAGCGGTCTCTAGTTTCGATTCTACTTATAATAACAAAATAACTTTTTTGCAGATTTTAAAGTTGCTCCCCGCCTCACCCATTTCAGGGAGGAGGGTGGATAATTTCAGTACTGCTGGATGTCCCTCTTGATAATATTACTTTTTATCTTAAACTTTTTTTCGTAGGATGCATATTTTTCCAGATATTTCGTTGTCTCAAGTTAAAACGACCACCCGGTATATAACACATGCGACTATTGGTGATTGTAATAAAATATTAGTACGCGACAATGGAAGGTAGAAAAACTGCGAGTTACGAGTTTGTACAAAGGAAAGGGAGTATGGAAGTTTATGATATTAAGACAATTGGGATCATCGATAGCACCATGAATCAGTTAGCTAACATGGAACATATCGAGTAAGGAACATAAGAGACTAATCTATCAGGATAGTGGTGATGAGTTTTGTAGTACGCATACCTTTAAAATAAAATCTGTATAGACTCAAAAAAAAAAATTTGATTTTTTGATTTTTTTTCAAAAAAATCAATTTTTTACACACCCTGTTATTTATTAATTATTACATAAGAAGTGACTATTTGCAGATAGTCTGATACCTACTATTTATAATTTTATTTTATAAATAACATAATAAATGAGTAGTTAAATGGACGTTCAAACCAATGGAACTTATATTTTCACTACCCTTATTTTTGCGAATTTTGAAAAAATCTTTTTTCTGTAATCAGTATATCAAATTATATAACCTATTAAAGTTTCGTGCAGAGGTATAGAAACATAGGTGTTCCTACATGCAAGATACCTTTATTATGTTATTTGATATAGTACCTACTGTTTACAGAACAAAAAAATATATAAAAATACGAGTACTGAACTTTAAGGCTATATTTTTAGTGCCACTGATTTGATAACAACAAACTAGTTACTACCAACAAATAATATAATAAACATAAATTACATTATGGAATATTAGATTCCCAAATACATATAAATACAAATAATAAATGATTTTATTTATAGTACAGATCCTTGTTTTTACCTCTCGCCTCATATTCTATAAGAGAGGTATTGTAATGGGTCAAAATTTTCGAGTATGAGTTTTTGGTGGATAAGCACGTTTCAGGGTCTCTAGAATACGAATTTACTATTTTCACGATGATGATGTGTGTGTGTGTGTGTTTGTGTGTTTGTATGAACCGACGATTTTTCGTCCACGATAACTTAAAAAGTATCAAACCGTTTATAACCAAATTTCATATTTAAGGTTTTGATAAGTATCTTAACACCGGATAACATTTTGGTAGAAATCCGCAAACCGGAAGTAGTACTTTTTGATCCTTTATAAAGTTTTCCTTAAATATATTGGTACATTATTTATTTATGACAATTTTTGCAATTAAAAATAAAAGAAAATATAATTATCTATGGGTACAGTAATTATAAATACAATTTGCTGAATCTGGTAGTATTTAACAATAAAATAAAGTACAATTCATATTCTATCTTGTTCTCCATGATATTAAATTTGTTTCTACATAAAATTTGAATTATTCTGACAGTGACAGTACAGTTGACATCTTTTGCTTGCATCTTGGTTTACATTATCGTTTACGTATTACATGAATATGAAACTATTAAAATGTAAGTAAAACTAATTTTTAGAGTAGTCTCGAGATTAGTAGAATAAGCAGAATTTGGCGAGAGGTCGTGTACTGGCCACAGCAGATTTTTTTATATAGGTACTATTCCACTACCAGATATTTTTTATTTTCAACAATTGTATTGCGCTGAACTAGGAACCGATATTTGTAAGTTCAGTATATGTACCGTGGATTGTCGTAGTGCATGTATCAATGTTTATAAGGTAAAATTTAAAATTTTGTATATACATGTATGTATATATATATATATATATATATATATATATATATATATATATATACACTCACCGGCACGGAAAACGGGTCACTTATTTTTTTTAAGAAAAAATGCTAATAACATTAATGTTGAGGACGAATGCCGAAATATTATTATTGCTATATGTTAACTAGACATTCTCGAAGTCGCTTCAATTACCAACTCTTACAAACAATTTACTTAAATATTCCTTTTATTATGCGCATCATACCGAAATCACGAAATTTATAAAATGAATAGTTATTGATTATGCTGGTATTATTTCGTTTCATCATTTGTTTTATTGTTTATTTGTCATTTTGATGTGGTGTGATGTGGTCTATGTTTTCAAAATGGCACAGAATGCAGAAATTGTAGTTTCCATCATCACTTTCATCGAAGACAAAAGAAGTCAACATTTCGTAGCTAAACGGTACAATGTATCACTTAGTAGTATTTAACGCGTTTATACACGTTTTCTGGCGACAGATTTGTACACCAGAAGACCTGGAATAGGTCTGAGAAATCGCAAAAGCAACAGAAATGCTCGATATTTTGTTTTGACATCGCGTCGAAATCGCACTATAATTGTCGTGCAGGTCCATAAATCATTACTACAATTGCTTACTGTGAATAATAGTGAACGTATTGTACGAAGAAGAGTAATAGAAGTAGATTTTCTGGCACGATGGCCTGCCATGCGACCACACGTCCTCCAACATTACCGAGTAGCTCGATTGTATTTTTTTGGAAAGCGTGTAAATTGGGATTAAGGTTATTAGACTCGTGTTTTAGTCACTATCGAATCCCGATATTTTTTGATGTCACCATATGGATGTGTAAAAGTGTGACGACCAATTGAGAAACTTGTGCATCAGCAATACTGTAAGATTCTTGTGAGGATCAGTAATGGTGTGAACTGGGATATCAGTGATTTTGCGGATAGATCTATTCCTTGTTCTACGGTAATATTCAATGCCGATAGGTACATAAAAGATATTCTGACCGACAATGTTGTCCCTTATGCACAATTTTAAGATGATAAATTTATCTTGATGCACGATAATGCGCGCCCTCATGCTGCTGCAATCTTGAACGGTTTCATAAATGTTGTTAACATCAATCGTATGATGTGTCCAGCGCGGAGTACAGATCTGAATCCAATATAATTTGGGTAGTATATGCTCGATATAAAAATTCGAAGTCGTGTACCCGGTCCCAGTAGACTTAGTACGCTGGAATAACTCAGAGATGCACTGTTAGAAGCATATAATAATATCCCTCAAGATGGCATCAGGAACCTCATTTTGAGTATGCCTCTACGATTGACCAAGGTCATACAATACGCAGAGGGAACACGCGTTATAAGTATAAACGAATTGTGTTTATTTATGTGATTGAAATTTTTTTTCAACTTATTTTTTATTGTTTTTATGTCCATTTTTTCTTTTGATAATAAACAATTAGTGAATCTTCAAAACATTAATTTTATAATACGAAATGCTTGACTATAATACCCTTTAATAAAATATATCATAGTTATATAAAATAATCAAGGGATAACAAAAATTTTTACAAAAGAAAAAGTGACCCGTTTTCCGTGCCGGTGAGTGTATATATATTTATTACAATCTAAATTATAGATCCTTCGTTTTAAGTACTGTATTTATTTATATTTTACCACCAGATATTTGGTCTTAATTGTAATATTATTTAATGTTTGATTTTCAAAAAATAAATTTCTTAAAAAGCAAATCGTTCCTGTTATTTTACATATTTATAGTCCACTACCAGTTATTTAATTTCTACCACCATCTATATTTTTAGTTACATTTTCAATAAATAAATAAATTTGTTACAACCTAAATCGTTTGTGTTACTTTATTTATATATCAGATTATGTTATGGAATTCGTTCTTATAAATAATAATGTAATACAAACAAATTATTTCGGCCACCACCATAGCCGCTGTGCAATACGGATTGCTGTCTAGTATTCATAGTATCTTATTCACAGAAAAATTTACTAACCATTACAACGTATGTATTATTATTATTATTATTATTATAATACTAGTTTTGTCTTATTAATTTTAATTTTTGTGTATATTGATAGTTTGTATATGGTTTGTATTTGTATTGTATGATTTGTATGTATTCAAATTTTTTTTTTATTGTTTTGAAATTTGGAATAAACATAAAATTTTATAAATAATGCTTTAATTTTTTTCTATTTTCCTTTGGTAACAAAATGTAACAACACCCAAAAGAGTTATATATAGAGTGCGGATTATATGCATTTCCATATATTGTATTATTGTGCATATTAGTATTTTTTACAAATGTATGCATTTCATACAAAAATAGATCAAAATATGGTGTATTTTTTTACATATTTCAATATTTTTTGCATATATTTATTTAAAATGCATATAACTGCATATTTTGTACCTTTTAACCAAAAATTTCAATTTTTTCGCTTAAATATAATACCACCTATAGTAGGTTTTACATTTATTTTAAAGGTAGGTAGGCACACAAGTCGTATTTCAGAAGTTATACGTTGTTTTTTTTATTTATATAATATTCTTGTGCATTGTTGACAAAATGTAGTATTTTTCTGATTTTTAAAAATAAATTATTAGTAAAAATGAATAAAATTATGTTGCATATCTGCATATGCATGCATATATTTGTAAAATATTGCATATTTGTTTAATTTTGTGCAAATATTGAGCATATTTTGCCCTTATTTCAATACATATTGGATTCATATTTTGATCACATTTGCCTGCATATAATCCGCACTCTAGCTTATATACCATTCGAGGGGTGCATATGCAAAACCCAAAAGTGCATTTCTCGAAAATGCTTGACTTGGAAATTCATTCAGAATGATGTAAGTTATGGACATGTTTCGATAGAAAATCCATGAACAAGAATTATGCATTCCTTCTGCAAACCTACATTAGTATAATAGTTCTTTATAATTTAAATGTTTATTATCCACAATCTGTTACATATACGTGGGAGTTTATCTTATATTGACTGTTTTTAAACTAGGAGTAGTAAAAACAAATTTCTAGGGTTACTTATTTCTAATATTATAAAACAAAATCGTTCCGTTTATGAACTCGTCAATGAGTGATGTATCCAGATTAGTGTATGGTGTGAGGTTTGATACAAAGATTGATATAATGTATGATTCAATGCAAAAAAACAAGCACAACACTAACTGGGATACAAGACTTGGCACTAGGTTGATCACGACGCGTTTCGAACGTTCGATCATCTTCAAGTAACTGGAGTTGAAGAATAGGAGATAAGTTTTTTTTGTAGAAACTCTGAACTGAACTAAATAAAAAAACCTAATACCATTCTTGTGAGTCTCACATAGGTACTCGGTTTTGGTAAAAACTTAAATTTAACTGAACTAAATAATGTAGTACCCTTTTTGTGTCTCTCATAATGTAGCGGCCATAAGCTACTTATGTTTTTAATGTTGATATCTAATGTATCAAGTTAACCACTGTTATATTTCTTTTCTACCCAATTGTTATTTTGTCAAATAACTTCGAAACGGTTAATTATAGAAAGTTAAAAATTGACACGTAGATAAGCGTTCTTTTTAAAATGAAACATAGGGAATCAATTTAACAAATTGTAATATTCTTGAACAATATAAGATATTTGGCCAGCTGCAATAGTTCAAAAGGAAACATTCAACATAAACTTTTAATTGTTCAAAGTATAAATCGTATTTTCAGTAACCAGCAGTGTGACACCAATAATAATTAACAATCATTTTTACAGTTTTTTTACAATTTTCTTTACAATTTTTTTTTTTGATGCTTATATGTATTTTAAAATAGAAATTTTCGGTGGAATCCCCAGTAGTTTTGTAGATAAGTACTTACACTACATTGAAGTAGAAGGTCACATTTACTTCTTATTATTTTAATTTTAATTTAATTCTAAATAAAATATTTGAGTTTGTTGGCACTTTTTTAAACATAATACATTATTTATATATAAAATAAAACTAAACAATAAAACATTTGGTTGTTTCAAAAATTAATAATTTAATTCACTTTTAATATGTATTTCGGATTTTTAACTATCATCAGACAAACTGAAGTAGGTATGTATTAAGTTAGTTAATTTCTTTATTTTTTAATATTAATAAGTATTGTCCCATTTAAGTCGTTTACGCATTTTAGGAGGCTTGTCATTTTAATCATACCTATACATGGTTAATGACACGTTAAATAATTGAAATGAGGAATGGTTTTCGAGTGTGTGATGTATGTATTTTGGTAATATTAAGCAGTATATAACGAACATGAAGTTCCGTTCAAATTTAATATGAGCAATTAGGAAGATGTGTGCGGTTGACTGATACAAAATGAGTACTTGAACATTTAAATGAAACGATTATTCAGAACGGGCAATGTCAACCCTTTCGGGGTCTTCTGCGTTTGATGGACATGTAAATATGCATAATTCACTATATCTCCATTACACACAGAACTTCCAGACCTGTGTTCAAATGAAATTTTAACCTGTTCAAATATTTGCATTTCGGTTTCTGCCTCTCAGTTAGGGCTGAAATAAACAGTACTTCCTTGACACTGACACGTTGTTAGAAAACATTTGTTTTAGTACGGTTATTGATTATTATTACTGCAGTATAATACCAAATCAATGTAAACAGTAAAAATTTGAGTGCAAATAATGCGTCAATCACTGAATTCACTTAAGTAAATACAATCCTGGGTTCGTATTTCGTGGCTTCGATATTCGTGTGGCGCTATCATTTCAAAACTTATCATCGTAATACAACATGAACCCAAACTGTTAGACATCATAAGAGTCCCGTGTGAATAATTTATGCCCTAATAATCTTCTGTAGAAAATAGGCATAGAACAAATCAATTGACTGGCATGTTCAGAAGTTATAAATCGAATGTAATGACGGAACAAGCATTTTCGTTTTTGTGACCTATGTTTGACAAAGATTGCATCTTATCTGTAATTCAATCTGTACACTACGAAATTTACTGCATTTCTGACCACTACTTCCGGCCATGTGACGTCCTGAAAGGGAAATAATATTAATTTCGTTTTCACGTACCTAAACAATAAAATATAATATTCTGTTTGGTAGCAAACGTACCTTTTCATTAATTTTATGAGCGTAAGCAGGCTTCATAAAGCTAATGCATACAACCACATTAATCTACTATTTTATTACTTTTTAAATAGTTTTCTACATATATTTTTTTTAAATATATCCTAAACTTGTTCGTAGCTAAACATTACACGCCATAAAAATAATAATATATAGGTACTGCAATTGTTGCATATAAAAAATATAGAGGTATAAGTTATCGATATTCATCAGTAATAAGATGATGAAATAATAACATTTTTGTGTAAGAAAAAATAAAACAAATTTGAAAAACTCTTAAATAACTACTTACAGGAAAGGAAAATGTAGTAGCTATCTATATTATTGAACGAGAATTCGTTGATGGGAATTACTAGTGAAAGTACATACAAAATCATAATCAATCGAATGAGTAATTGCTGAGTTAAAAGTAGAATGCTATAGGTAATAATTTTATAATTTAAAGTATTTTTTTAACAGATAATTAGTTCGGATAACAGATATGATATAGGTACTGAGACTACAAAAAGTTAGTTGTAGCATAATAATTATAGCATGACTAAACTTAAAACAAAAATAGTTTAATAAATGTATTATTTAATACTTAGCTGTAGGTAAATAATGTTCATTATTAATTTAACAGAATGAGTTTTGGTTTTCTTACCCACAATCAATAGTTTTCGCGCAGCGACGGATTTAGAGGTGGGGTACACCCGGGCACGTGCCTCTATGTGATTAGAACTTGCTTTGTTTGTTTTTAAAAACAATACAGTGACACCAGACATTTCACATTAAATAACAACTTTGAACTAAACAAAAGCTTCAATTATATTATATAATTAGGTATTCCTTTTTCAAATTATATTTTTATTTATAATCTTGGAGTACAAACATAGAACTTTATTATGCGTGTTGTGTTTAAATTTTGTTTGCATAAGTTACTAACAGATTAAAGATTGATATGATACCTACTTACGTATTTAGTAATGTTACGCTAGTAGAACTGATTCCTTCTCTACATATCTCTCTCTCTCTACATATATATATATATATATATATATATATATATATATATATATATATATATATATATATATATATATATATATATATATATATATATACAGGGTGTCTCTGTACTTCGGGAAAAAAATTAAAGGGTATATACTGTAAGACGTACTGATCATGGAACAAAAAGAATTTTTTTTAATTCGCAAAATTAAGGGTAGTTTACTTGAAATGAACATTTTTAGAACCACTGAAACAGCGTACTTTATTAAATGAAACATAATTTTTAATTACACAACATCAGACATTTATTTGGCGTTGTGTAAACAATTAATACTTGTATTATTAGTAGATTTAAACAAAATCATTAAAATAGCTATCAACCAGTGGCTAACAAAATGTTTCCTTTAAATACCATGCAAATTATTTTGCGAATTTTAAAAAAATTCTTTTTGTTCCATGATCACATCAGTACGTCTTATAGTAATTTTAATTTTTTTCCCGAAGTACAGAGACACCCTATATATATATATATATATATATATATATATATATATATATATATATATATATATATATATTGTGACGAAGCATCAGTCAGTTTAGCTCAGTTGGCTACGTCACGATCCTCTCCAGCCAGATATGAGGTACAGGTTTCGAATCCCAGCTCCACAGATTCTTTTTATTTTTATTTCTATTTTTGCTGCTAATTAATCGCGTCAGAACCCCTAATACAGTAATTGATTTTAACGTTGGAACTTGAAATTTTATTTAACATTGCGCTTATGGGAACCGAACAAGTATAAAAGCCGGACAAAATTTCAACTTAGACACAGTTCATCTGTTTGCGTCTTCCAAACAGTTCAACAGTTCCAGCCTACAGCAGCAGTATAGTATATCTGGTGAGTACAATTTCAGTATCAGAACCTCGCTTGCGTCTTCCAAGCGTCCTGTCTCAGTATCTTACTGTTGTAGCGTCTTCCTACAACACTAAGAAACATTCAAAACTCCTCTCCACATTACTCGCGTCTTCCGAGTATCCTTGTAGAGCAATCAGCGTCTTTCCTGATCTGTTTTACAGTACAACCATCCTCTGACTACGGCGTCTTCCCGTAGCAGAGACAGTCCATTACCTTTTGGAAAACACACAGTAATACCACACAACACACATTATTTTACACAACACTTCTAGGTGCAGCGTCTTCCTGCACCGAATAATATCATTTACACGACACTTGCGTCTTCCAAGTGTCACACAGTTTACTGTTACTATTGAGGCGGTCGGCGCCTTCCTGGCCCACCAATTTAGTGACTTTATTGTGCTGCGGCGTCTTCCCGTAGCACACGAACACCGAACCACGCACACAAACACAAGTGATCGTATAGCTGAACGGCTAGCACGCTCGCTTCACATACAGACAGTCGGGGTTCGATCCTCGGCAGAGGCAGCTCTTTTACAATTTAAATCAACACAGAATACAACAATACAACACAACAATAACATAAATTTGAACAGAGTTCAATCAGTTAATTTATTTGTCCTTCAGAAAATTTCAACAAGTCATTCAGTTTCAAACGCTAAAGTTAACACAACGGCGTGGCCGCACGGCTAGCGTCCCCGATCCCGAAACTCTAGAACAGGGTTCGAAACCTACCGACGATAGTATTTTTTTATATTTTTCTTTTATGTATTTTTATCTTACGATCATAATAATAAACTATAATATTTCATTTAATAAAACGGATCAAGTCTATGTACTGTTTTCGCCATCCTGTCCAAGAAACCCTACAAATCTCTCCACAGAGCTACTCCGAGCAGCCACCACTCAGCTCGCCATCCACCAGCACTGACAGACGGCGCCCGAGGGTAACAGGAAACCACGGTTGGGAGCAGAGTGTAAAAGATTACAGTGACGTACGTCACAAAATTCTGGCGCCCGAACAGGGACTTCAAAAATGCCAGGAGGCGAACCTAGTGACCCTAAGGTCTCTTGGGTATATACCCTCAGTAAAGAAGACCTTATAGAACGAATGGAATCATTAGGAGTAAACAGCGAAGGCACGGTGGACGAGCTACGGGCTCGAATGGTACAGACCCTACGACAGTTTTTCGCGATGCGGAAAAACGCGGAAACCCAGCCGGAAGAAAAACCGGGAGAAGAAAAACCAGCAGAAGACGACGCATATCCGCATACCGGAGTACGTACTCCAGTGCACATATGTGAAACCGTACGCAAGTGGAACACCCAATTCGACGGAAAAACAGATCCCGTCTCTTTTCTCGAACGAGTGAACGAATTAAAAGAAAGCTACCGGATCGAAGATGAAAAATTACTTGCGGCCCTACCCGAATTATTACGAGGACAAGCACTTCTGTGGTATCGTAATACTAAAGACTCATGGACGAATTGGTCAAATTTCCGTGACGACTTTCGAACATTCTTCATAAGTAAAGAGTACGAGCTCCGCTTGGAAGAAGAAATCCACAAGCGTACTCAGAGGGTAAATGAGAAAGGCAAAGATTATGTTATAGACATCCAAACATTGATTCGGCGACAGGGAAAATACAGTGAAACGCAGACGCTGTTCCGCATCTACCAAAATCTGTTGCCCAGCTACCGCCAGTACATCCGCCGCCAAGACTTCTCAGACCTCCGAGGGCTGATGCAACGACTTGAAGAATACGAATGCTTGCAAGATGAAGTAAAAACCACCCGGATACCCAGGTTAGAGGCAGTAGATAACTCTGCATCACGGATCAAGTTACAAACAGAAAAAAGTATATGTTGGCGTTGTGGACAAGCAGGACACTTCCGTAGTCAATGTCGGAATCCCAGAAAATTATTTTGCGGGCTTTGTGGCAAGGAAGGCACATTATCACGGGATTGTCCATGCCGGAAGGGAAACGCTCAGTGAACTGCACTGCCCAGGAGCCCAGACAGTTCACTTCCGCTTCGGCTCCCACACAAGAAGACATCACACCAGTACCGAGTATCGCAAGCCAAACGCCACTCTCCACACGGTTCTTTATTCCGATCACTATACAAAGTCTAGAGGAATGCGCATTGGTTGATACAGGAGCCGAACGCTCATATGTTAGTGAAGACGTAGCTACGAAATGGCAAGGAAAAGGTGGCGCATACAATCCTGTCCCACATACCCGTGCACAGCTGGCTGACGGTGCAACAATTAATATTATGGAGTCTATCACTGTTAACTGTATCATCGACAATATCTGGCGCAGAGTCAGTTTCCTAATTATGCCTAGACTACCCACTCGAATCTTGCTGGGCATGGATCTCATAAAAGAATATGGGATGATTTTGAACGCGGTCACCGGACACGTGCGTTGCCAGGTCACGTCACCATCCCAAATCAGCATGATCAAAAGCGATGAGACAGACCATGGGAGGCTCCAGGCCTTCTTGCGACAGGAACTTCCCAAATTTCAATCGCTACGAGGAACAACTCCCCTGGCACACCATAAGATCCGGCTAAAGGACACTACGCCCGTCAAACAAAGATACCAGCCCAGGAATCCAAGGATGAAAGAGGTCCTTATAAGGGAAGTAGACCAGATGCTCAAAGAAAACATAATAGAGCCTTCTACCAGTGCTTGGAGCTCACCAACTGTCATAGTGAAAAAGAAAGATGGACGGAACCGGGTCTGTATCGATTTCCGTAAACTGAATGAAGTAACCGAAAAGGATGCGTACCCGTTACCATACATTAACGCAATCCTTGACAAACTACGACAAGCCAGATTCTTCTCCACAATAGATTTACAAAACGGGTATTGGCAAGTACCGCTTACACCAGACAGCAAGCCGCTCACGGCCTTCACCGTGGAAGGTCGAGGGCTATTTCAATTTAAAGTCATGCCCTTCGGCTTACATGCCGCACCTGCAACCTTTCAACGCCTGTTAGACAGAGTCATCGGAGCCGAGCTAGAGCCTTTTGCCTTCGCCTATCTAGATGATATCATCGTAATCAGCGCTACCATGGAAGAACACTTACAGCACCTCAGAATTGTACTCGAAAGACTAAGACAGGCAAACCTGAAAATTAATCCCGATAAATGCCAATTTGGGAAACGGTCTATCAAATACCTCGGTCACGTCATTACAGAAAGGGGGATACGGACAGATCCTGAGAAGGTGGAGGCAATATCCAAAATTCCCGCACCAAGGAACATGCGAGAACTACGCCAGTTCTTGGGAGCGGCATCTTGGTATCGTCGCTTCATACCAAACTATTCCAATGAGACCGCAGCCCTGACAAAACTCCTACATAAGAAAGAACGATGGCGTTGGCTGAGGGAGCAAGAGGAAGCTTTTCAAAGACTCAAACAGAATTTAACTACCGCTCCAGTTCTTGCCTGCCCAGATTTTACAAAACCATTCATCCTACAGACGGATGCATCTGATGTGGGACTAGGAGCTGCTCTTATACAAGAGACGGACGGAACACCCCAAGTAATAGCCTATGCGAGTAGATCACTATCAGCCCCGGAAAAGAACTATTCTGTGATAGAAAAAGAGTGTTTAGCTATTATTTGGAGCGTTCAGAAAATGCGACCTTATTTAGAAGGTTATCATTTTCACATCATCACAGACCACAGGGCGCTACAATGGCTGAATTCACTGAAAAGCCCCTCCGGACGACTGGCGCGATGGGCCGTCCTCCTGCAACAATATGACTTCGACGTTCATTATCGGAAAGGAACCCTTAACCAGCTGGCAGACACACTATCAAGACAACCAATCCTAAAAGAGGACGCTACGGCAGGCGAAGTAGCTTTGATAAAACAGAAATCTGATTGGTATACGAAGAAGATACAGGAGATTGAAGCCAACCCAGGTAGCGATCCAAACTATCAGATCCAGAATGGAAAGCTATTCCGTCGGTTCTGGGACCCAACTGACCTATCCGACACCGAACCAGAGAGGGAGTGGAAAATATGTGTAACAAGTAATGAAAAAACCAAGATCATGGAAGAAAATCATGATCGTCCGGAAGCAGGGCACCTTGGTATCGCGAAAACGATCTCGCGGGTCGCATTACGTCATTACTGGCCTGGTATGCACCGAGATGTCGCCAAGTACGTAAGAAAATGCAAATCATGTCAGCAGTTCAAACCATCACAGAATATGATCGGGGGGCAGATGCATCCACCAAAAATACAAGGACCATGGGACACCGTAGCTGTGGACATTGTCGGGCCCCTACCACGCTCTCGGAAAGGGCACGTTTACCTACTAACAATGCAAGACAGACTCACCAAGTGGGTGGAATGTAAACCACTAAGGAAAGCTACAGGGGCGACAATCAGCCAAGCAATAAGGGAAATGATAATCTGTCGCTACGGATGCCCTAAAACCATCATATCGGATAATGGGACAGAATTTAATAATCAGACAGTGAAGAAAATGCTTCAGGAATATAGCATTCGACACCGATTGACACCACCCTACACGCCACAGGCTAACCCCGTAGAAAGAATCAATCGAGTATTCAAGCCCATGATTGCACAGTTCTGCAATGATGACCAACGCAATTGGGATCAGCATTTACCTGAACTAACTTTGGCAATTAACACCGCACGACATAGCTCCACCGGGTATACCCCGGCATATCTAAATTTTGGACGAGAACCCGTACTGATTAATCAAGAAGACCGCCCAGATCAAGATTTACCCACTACTGAGGATGTGAGTCCGGAGCACCTGTTACGCCTGAAACGACTACGAGAAGCACAAGAATTAGCACGGATAAATTTATCGCATGCGGCAACACGGCAGTGCCATTATTACAATCTGCGTCGTCGTGCATGGGAATGCCACCTCGGGAGTCGAGTGATGCGACGAGAACACCCCCTGTCGGTAGCTAGCAAGGGGTTCGCAGCAAAATTGGCCCCCAGGTACTCGGGGCCGTGGACCGTGGTGCGGAAACATTCACCACAAGTCTACGACCTGAGGGGCCCCACCGGAAGGCAGCTGAAACGAGTACACATCAAAGACCTAAAACCTGTCCCTACATAAATTCCGTTTCACTACCTTGATGGCAGCCTCGGCCATCACCTATCGCGTCCACCAGCGATAACAAAATTTCAGTATGTTACAGTATGGCACCCAGAAAACGCGTCGGAGCCTCCGCTGAAGCAATCGCGGAACATTTAAAACAGGGGCAGCAGAAGCCACTAACCTTGGTGCGGCCACCCGGCCCTGTCCGTCCACGCCACAGCCGCCCCCGAATCCGTCCCGTTACGGGGCCCTTACAGTATGCCCGTAGGCCGGGCAGTACGCAGCCAGAGCGCCAGGTCGATAGGGCATCCACAAAGCAGAGGGTGACAGCCACCGTCCAACAATCCAACAACCCAAGGCCAATGGTGGAAGAACCTTCTCTCTTGGCCGATATGCCTAGCCTGGAAAGCAGCCCGGAACTCAACAAAACTCCACCCGACGAAGCCATTAGAAACGTACTGCAAAACACAGAACTGGTAGTGCCCAAGATGGTGTCACCACTACCAGTAACGCCAGTGAAGAGGCATATCGCACCTCGATACCGGCGACCAGGGTCACCATCACCACTACCAGTGACGCCAAAGAAAAGGTGTACCATACCCCGACACAGACAACCAGGGTCACCGTCACCCCTACCAGTGACACCAGAAAAGAGGTGGATCGCACCTCGATACCGGCGACCAGGATCACCATCACCACTACCCGTAGGGGTTGTGTTCCCGTCGCCCGTACGACTGCCCGGACAAAGCGCTGTCGCGCAATATTTTCAGTTTGCTGCAGAAGCAGAGTCACCGGTCCGGGCAGCAACTCCACAGAAAAAAGGAAGCGCGGTGGCAACGGTCGCTAGCCCCCTAGGGGTGTCACCGATACGCCGGCTAGCCAGCAGCCCGTCATCCACCACTTCCTCGGACATACTTCCAAGTCCGTCCAGCAGTTCAAACTTTGACTGCTTTGGAAGCAGTCCCGATTCGGACTGCATCCTTCTAACGGCCTCGCCTCTATCGTTGTCGTCACCACAGGCCAGGCCAACCGAGACGACGAAGGAAGTTGCCCAGCCAGAAGAACGCCCGAGATCGCCGCCCAGGGTACCCGCGATCTCCGTTCCGAAAGGCGAGACCCCATCCCTGATGGTAAAAATCCCCCTGGGCCGTCTTCGCCCTCCAGGATTCCCCAGCGACAAGCGATGTCGACGAGCCCTACCCCGCAAAGACGGAACCCTCCGGTGGTTTACCATCCCCCCAGACACAGTGATGTGAAAAGTGACAGTGAAAAACGGCTAAACCAGTGCCAGTGTTAGTAATAAGTATTATTAAGTATTATTAGTGTTAGAATAATAGCAGATAAGTTAGGCTAGTTTTGTTTTTCTTTTTCATATATACTTTGGTTAAGTTTTTGTTTTGTTAGTAGTTAAGTTACGTTTTTTTATTATTTAAGGGTTGTGATTAAAATTCTAGTTAATTTTGTTAGCATAGGAAAAATAAAATTTTGAAAAATTTCATTTTTGCGGAAGAACGGGAGGGATGTGACGAAGCATCAGTCAGTTTAGCTCAGTTGGCTACGTCACGATCCTCTCCAGCCAGATATGAGGTACAGGTTTCGAATCCCAGCTCCACAGATTCTTTTTATTTTTATTTCTATTTTTGCTGCTAATTAATCGCGTCAGAACCCCTAATACAGTAATTGATTTTAACGTTGGAACTTGAAATTTTATTTAACATTGCGCTTATGGGAACCGAACAAGTATAAAAGCCGGACAAAATTTCAACTTAGACACAGTTCATCTGTTTGCGTCTTCCAAACAGTTCAACAGTTCCAGCCTACAGCAGCAGTATAGTATATCTGGTGAGTACAATTTCAGTATCAGAACCTCGCTTGCGTCTTCCAAGCGTCCTGTCTCAGTATCTTACTGTTGTAGCGTCTTCCTACAACACTAAGAAACATTCAAAACTCCTCTCCACATTACTCGCGTCTTCCGAGTATCCTTGTAGAGCAATCAGCGTCTTTCCTGATCTGTTTTACAGTACAACCATCCTCTGACTACGGCGTCTTCCCGTAGCAGAGACAGTCCATTACCTTTTGGAAAACACACAGTAATACCACACAACACACATTATTTTACACAACACTTCTAGGTGCAGCGTCTTCCTGCACCGAATAATATCATTTACACGACACTTGCGTCTTCCAAGTGTCACACAGTTTACTGTTACTATTGAGGCGGTCGGCGCCTTCCTGGCCCACCAATTTAGTGACTTTATTGTGCTGCGGCGTCTTCCCGTAGCACACGAACACCGAACCACGCACACAAACACAAGTGATCGTATAGCTGAACGGCTAGCACGCTCGCTTCACATACAGACAGTCGGGGTTCGATCCTCGGCAGAGGCAGCTCTTTTACAATTTAAATCAACACAGAATACAACAATACAACACAACAATAACATAAATTTGAACAGAGTTCAATCAGTTAATTTATTTGTCCTTCAGAAAATTTCAACAAGTCATTCAGTTTCAAACGCTAAAGTTAACACAACGGCGTGGCCGCACGGCTAGCGTCCCCGATCCCGAAACTCTAGAACAGGGTTCGAAACCTACCGACGATAGTATTTTTTTATATTTTTCTTTTATGTATTTTTATCTTACGATCATAATAATAAACTATAATATTTCATTTAATAAAACGGATCAAGTCTATGTACTGTTTTCGCCATCCTGTCCAAGAAACCCTACAAATCTCTCCACAGAGCTACTCCGAGCAGCCACCACTCAGCTCGCCATCCACCAGCACTGACAGACGGCGCCCGAGGGTAACAGGAAACCACGGTTGGGAGCAGAGTGTAAAAGATTACAGTGACGTACGTCACAATATATATATATATATATATATATATATATATATATATATATATATATATATATATATATATATATATATATACAACTTACTATCATTGAAGCGTCCTTATATTGACAATTTTCCATCAACCGAGCGTCCGGCTCCAATGAAGCGTCCATATATGGACGCTCGATTGGTCACCATGTTAAATTGGCTCCTAATACCATCTAGTAGTCATATCTAAAAATTTTGGTGGACGCCGAATTGATAGTGAATTATCATTTGCCGTATACATGCCGTATACTTTTAGTTCAGCCGAACGCTCACTCGTGGCGTTGCTGCGCTAGGCGTATAAGTATACTTTCATCCAATCTATCGCCTACCGAGCGTCCTCAAACTGGCAACACCGAAACGTATGTTTTCAAATGTTATGTTCGAAGTGTTCGTGTTCTCTTGATATTGGAGGATGAAGTAAAATATCAAAGTACGTAGTTTTCGTTTCGACTACGTGGTTCTGCTTATCAAGAACTTATATACTTATAACAAACTTTTTTTTTCGTCACACGTGAACGCAAAGCACGCCGTTACTCCCTGTTTAAACTAAAGGGAGCAAACCACGCTTTTGCTCCCTAGGAGGCAAAAACGTGTTTTTCTGCTTCTAAACTGGAAGTGTCGGCGTGCTTCGCGTGCATTAAATAAAAATAGATTTTTTTAATCGGGTCATAAATTATGTTCAAATTAGGGGAGAGAGATAAACATCAAGATCTACATCGTTTGCCCGATCCTCATGAAATTTTGCATGCAGATTTTTTTTTACCAGACTTAGATTTTAAGTTATGTATTAATTTGATTGGACCATTAAGGGGTGGGGGTTAATAATGTAGAATCTCGACCATTTGTCCGATTCTCATGAAATTTTGCACGCAGGTCTCTTTTGACTGGAGTCAGATTTTAAAGTATGTTTAAATTCGATCATAACATCATAAGGGGTGCGGATTATAAATCTATAGAATCTAGACCATTTGTCCGAATCTCTAGAAATTTTGCAGGCTAAACTCTGTTTTTACTATAGTGACATTTTTAGGTATATTTGAAATTTATTGGGCTATTAGAGGTGGGGTAATCTCTATAGATCTAGACTGTTTGTCCGATTCTCATGAAATTTTGCATGCGCGTCTTTTTGACTAGAGTCAGATTTCAAAGTATGCTCAAATTCGTTCGAATCATTAGGGAAAGGGGAGGGATTAAACTAAAACAATCGCTTTAACAGTCGTAATTATTTTTTGCAACGAAACTCGGTAACATGTAGCAATCAACTAAAGTAAGAAAGATAGTTTTTATTTATCGGGTTATAAATTATATTTAAATTGAGGTATGAGGGTTAACATTTAGACCTAGACCGTTTGTCCGAACTTCACATATTTTTACAAGTAGATCTCTTTTCACAAGAGACTGATTTTAAGGTATGCGTGGTGTGAATTTGTTCGGGTCCAAAGAGGTATGGGGGTTAATTTCAACAAGCACTCAAATGACCGTAATTGTTTTTTTGCAACAATACTTGGTATATACCATAGAAATAAAATAATAAATATTATTTTTCTGGTAGTTATATTATACATTCATGTACCTTATGCGCATTCGTAATATTCATATCCAAGCACAAGGAACATTCGAAATACTACCAGAAAAATTACCGACAATAACTACAAGACTACTACTACTTATGGTATTATAAGTGAGAGTCTTTTTTTAAATTGGGTCATACACATAATGTTTTATTCGATCGGACTATCATGAGGGTAGGGGTTAAATATCTAAATCTAGAAGGTTTGTCCGATCTTTATGAAATTGAAATAATATTTTATTGCTTTGACAGCAAATAAAGAAGTAGTTAATTAATAAAACCTTATTTAGTAAATAGATAATAGATATTTATGTAACAAGTAAAGAAACGAAAGTTGTTACCTTACGTATGGGAAATTTGTACCACAGGGCGTGATCGAGTTCTGTAAATACATAAGTAAGGTAACTACCGAGATTCCTTACTGGTGCATACAATATGTTTATACTTTCATTTAGAATAAATAGAAATTTTTGTTTCAAATTATGAAATTTTGTCATTTAATGTCTTACAAATTATGACATAAAACAAAAACGCCCAATTTAGGTTATCTACAAACCACATTTTTATTCGAATTTTAAAAAAATTTAAACAGCATAAAATATGCGATTGCAAATTAAAAACATTTTATATTGAAGTTTCTTTACAATGTGGTCTATAATTGTTTAAATAAATGTAGTTTTATATGTGTACATTTTATTTTTTTAAAAAGATTAAAATAAAAAAAACCATTGCATGAAGTAATTAAATTCATTTTCTAGCGCAAATTTGAGAAATAAATTGACTATACACCAAACGAAAGTAAGAAATAGATATTTATACACCAAGTGTGATACATGAATGTTTATTCAAGAGAAGAAAGTTTAGCCCCCGAGCCCGAAGGGCGAGTGAGATAATTTCTTCGAGTGAATAAACATTCGTATCTCACGTGGTTTATACAATATTTTATTCAATTTTGAAGAAATTATTTCAAATATATGAATTATAAATTTATTTTGACATAACAAAAAAACTAATCAAAGTAATCGTTAGTGGCAAGTTGTAATTGTTTTTATGCATTTTTGACGTAATAATAACAGTTTAAAACGTCAGAGTGATTTAAAAATGTGTTGAGTGATTTAAAAAAAAATTAATTCACTTGTGAATAAACATTTATTTAAAGTTGTTGCTATGGAGTTAATAAATAATAAACACTGCTTGATATAGGTACTGTAATGTCCTAATGTCATTTGATTAATTTTCTACTATTTTTCTGTATAATGAGTAGTAGATTTTAAATAGGTAAATTACAGTCGTGTCGAGCATTATTTTTCTTCCAAATAAAATTTCTGTTTCACATTTTTACCTATAAAGCTTACAGCAATTTTTTATTATTATTAAACATTTATTTTTTTCAAATTGCTACTTAACAAGATTTCGATAAGTAGCAAACAAATTTATTCGGAAAAATAAATAGCTCTTATGTAGTAACCGTTACAAACATTGACATAAAAATATTTACTACTTTCGGTTTGAGCTTTCCATACCAAAATAACTGGGTAAATCACTATTTCCTTACCAGAAGTAATAAATTTTGAACAAAAATTATTTATAAAATGCATTAAGTAGTATTATATTCTAATTTTAAACCTAATCAATAGTGTTGTCACCAAATTTGTGAATTTAGTAATTATTGAAATATAATGCATTTGTTGCTAATTTTCATTTAAATAATTAACTATCAGATCACAGACAATTTGACCGATTTTCACTATATTTTTGTTATACTTAGTTATAAGCATAGAAATCCAACATAAAATATAGGCTAAATAATCAATCAATGTACCATCTGAAAACAAAATCTAAACGATGTATCCCACATATAACTTTGTCATATTTATTCAACTTGCCGATAATAATTCCGTGTTTTCATTTCAAATCCCCAATATAACGCGCGAAGTAACATGGTTTAGTCGCGGCAACACTGTCGGACGCTTGATAATCGATGAATTGTAATAATCCGTATATATCGGACGCTTCAAAGATGATAGTTTGAACGGACGCTTCAATGATTATGATTTGGGAATATACACCAACCGGACGCTCTATTCAGGTTTTTTGAACGGACGCTCTGTTGATAGTGAGATGTATATATATATATATATATATATATATATATATATATATATATATATATATATATATATATATATATATATATATATATATATATATATATATATATATATATATATATATATATATATATATATATATATATATAAATTAACGATCGATCTTTATAAAATTACTTTTTAAAAAGAATTTTATTTGTCAACTACAAGATATGTTGCTTCTACAAAGCTTAACTACTGACTAACTTATTCTATCTATTCTAATTTACAAGAAAACTTATTATCTACGAGATTTAGGAATCTAGTTACAGCAGAGCATGTTTCTCACGGGGAGAAACATGCGACACAGCATAATTTTATCTATGTTGCATTTTTTCAATAATATAACTCCTCCCTTCTCAGAATGGAGCCCCTTCAGGTAGGCGGATATCATCATGTTGTGGCGGTAGGGTTGAAGTTCTACGTTGAGTGTATAGATTCCTACTTCGTTTAAATGCTATACAAATAATTATAATTAAAAGTCCAATATAAAGTATTAGTGTTCGTGTTAGGTTTGTTTATTTTTGTAACTTTATGATTAATTAAAAATTTAAATTGTTTTGTTATGATTACTTAACTTATAATAATTATAATTGGTATTATTTGGGATTGTTTAATTAGTATTATTTGAAATCTGGTTGTTTCAATAAATTTTTGGTTTTACAATAATTATAGACTTATCTTAGTAAGTTAGTTTTTTGATTTTTGGAAAACATTTTCACTGGGATTTTCCTTTTCGAAATTATTTTCACTGATATGACCACGTAACACTTTCACTTGTGTTCTTTGATGACACTTTATCTTCTACGGGAATATGAAGTTTGTACGCAGGGTTGTAATGGACATTTTGGAACACTGATACTATTTACTTGGAGCACAAATGTCATGTAGAGGTCCGATTTCATTGTTTTCTGATTGTTACGAACTCTGTTTTTAGTTTTGTGGATAATTAATGTAAATAATAGGATTTGAATTTCTTGGGAATAGTATAAAATAATTATTTATTGTTATAAGTCACAGAATTTTCGATATCTTGAGATATGTTTAATATTTCATTATACGATGTTATTTTATTAGTCGATTAAATAGGTCTTTAATCAACCAAACATCTAGTTAGATTTTGCAATATTAGATATCGTGAGCCGTACCATTAATTGTTGTATAAATTGATAGTTCACACAATATGCCATATTCTAATAGGTTTTCTTAATACTGAGTTCTGCTTTTGATAGTAATAATTCTGAGCTCGGTCCTGTGTATACAGTTATCATTACGTTCGTATCTTTAAAAATGTATTTTGATGTTATTAATTTTGTCATTTATGCTTAATTCAATAAATTTGATTATCTTATTATAATTACTTAATTCGTTATTATAATTGGTATGGTTAGGGCTGGTTTGGTTAATTTTGTTGTATTGCATGTTTAAATCGTCATACTGCGTGGTGTTAGGTCATAATAGTGTACAAATGTATGTCTTGTCTTTTCTAATTTGGCTGGTCCAAGGTTTATTGGTAAAATTCCCAAATTTTCAGTAATGTCTATGATGTCTGATCCGTGTGCGAATGCGAACAACTTGGAATATTTTTATTAGAATGAGTCTTCTTTTTTGGACGTTTAATATTTGAAAGATGGATATTTTCAGTAGTGTTGCCGTGTTTAGGTTTTATTTTAGCGGTTTTTAGATTTCGGTTTATCTGCTTGATTTCTTCTTTCATATATTTGTTTTTAGTTTTTTGCTGCTTTTGTTTATTTTTAACAAATATTTGATCTGGGATTTCGGGTAGTTCTTCTCGCGATTCGTTTTGTTTATCTATTACTTTATTTTTATTTTGGTCAATCTTTTCATTAATTTTTTGATATAATAGTTGCATTTTGTTCTTATGGTCAGTGATGTAGTTATTTACAAGCTGTTGGTTTATTTCGATATTGAATGGGGAATTGGAGTCAATGTGTCCGGAAATAATTTCAGTAGGCTTTAATTTGGTTGTAGAATGGATAGTGTTATTGTATGCTAGTAGGGCGTAATTTACTTTGATTTCGGTAGGTTCCAGTTTATACAAGTCCTGATTATTGAAAAGTCTAATGTGCTCGATTAGGGTCGAATGGAAACGTTCTACAATACCATTAGATTCTGGGTGTTGCGAACTAATGAAGTGGATTTTCATTTTGTGGGTTTCTAGTAGTTCTTGCAATACTGAGTTTTTAAATTCCAATCCATTATCCGATATTATTTGGTCTGGGATGGGGTGATGTGAAAATAATTTAACCAGTTTATTTACTACTTCTATACCTTGACCTGAATTTAATTTATATGCTTGAGCATACTTTGAAAAGGAGTCTACTATAGTTAAGAATTTTGATTTTTCTAACGTGATACTGTCTATATGTACAATTTGGAAAGGTTTCACTGCAGTTGGAGTTATGTTGAATTTTAGTTTTAAAGGGTTTCTGTCATATTTTGTTACTTGACATATTTCGCATTGGTTTATGAAATTTTGAATAGACTTTCTTTGTTGTGGCCAGTAGTATAGTTGTTTTATGCGAGTTTCCGTTTCATCGATTCCTCTATGGTTTGATTTACTTTCGTGGTAATTTTGAATGAGTTGTGTGATTTCATCTTCATTTGTGACATCTAAAAGTTTTTTTGTGCATCTTATCATTTGTATCTCTGAATTTTTAAAGTATTTTTGTAATGTGGTACTAAATTTTTCATAAATAGGGGTTTCGAAGTAAATATAATATTTAACACGAGGGACTATGAATTCTTTGATGAAGTTAAGCATTTCGTTCTCGTAATTTTGTTTTGAAAATTGTACTAATATTCTTTGTTTGTTTTTGTGAAATTTTATTATTTTGGGATTTGAAGGAGTATATTCTACTTCTGATATTATGATTTGGTTTTTACCATAGTTAACGGGGCACTCGACTATTGGAATTCCAACTATAGGGTTCTCGATATTAGAATGCATAGTTGCGTCAGTATCGTCAGATGCGTTATCATTTATAATTTGGTTATCATTATTAGTTTCGACTATTAAAGACTGGGAATCCTCAAGATCTTTATTACTATTAGAATTTTGTAATTGTTTATTAAAATCATCAACGATTTTATATAATGCGGCCATGTTATCTGCTTCATTAATATTTAGGTTAGGATGTTTTAACTTAGGGTTTGGATAATTTCGGTATTCAGCTAACTGTTTATTTTTAAGAATTGATTTTGAATTTTGGATATCATTGCAAGATTGGAGATAGTGAAGTTTTGTTTTTGAATATGGGGTTATCATTAAATCGTTATATATGTCGATAGTGGTTTTTAACAATTTCAAATTATCTATGCCTAATAACAAATCGAATTTATCGTGAAAGTTAAACAGGTGATATTTTAGGC
The DNA here is from genome assembly GCA_947534325.1 of Agonum fuliginosum. Taxonomy (NCBI): domain Eukaryota; kingdom Metazoa; phylum Arthropoda; class Insecta; order Coleoptera; family Carabidae; genus Agonum; species Agonum fuliginosum. The sequence continues at coordinate 18,319,850 of OX384030.1, read as the reverse complement.
AAAAATTATTTTCTTGGTTTAAATTAAATAATTTTGAAACTGGTATTAGAGTACTAAATTGTTCTATGGAAGTGCCATGTGCTGTAGAAATTTTGAAAGGGTCTTTAAATATGGAATTCTTGTAAAATTTATTTGCAATTTCTGGCTTTACAAAAGATTTCGTACTACCGGTGTCTATTAGTACTTTGAGATTATTTTCGGGTAGAATAATGAATGGTAGTGTGTTGTTGTAATTCGTAGAATTAAATAATTCTATGTTTGGAATATTTCCGAGGCGGTTTCGTATAAAAAATGATCGGTTTCGTTCTCTGTGTCTGCTGGGAATTCGATGCAAGGTTCAACTTGTTGTTCTTGGTAATATGTGTTATCGTTATCAAGGTTGGTGTCAGGTTCGAGTTCGTTGTCACTGAATGTATCGCCGTTTATGTTAAATAATAAATTTTGATTACCACTGGATGGTCCAGGTCGTGGTTGATAAGTGTTGTTAGTGGAAATGCTCATGGGTGTTGGTTTTGGAAATCTTTGGCTAGGAGTTGAATTTTGATTTTGCATTGTTATTGCTTTTGTATTAAATTGCGAATTTTGAGAGTAATTTTGATTTGATTGTGGATTTTGGTAATTATTTTTATAAAATGTTGCATTTGCATTAGGTTGCACGTAATTGGTTAGATATAACGGTTTAGTTGGAACGAACTTTTGCATCTGTTTAGGAATGAGTTTATTATGATTGTTTGCTGATGGTTTAGCAGTTTTCTGTGCATTATCAAACTGAAAGTCATTTGTCAACATACTCATAGCGGAATTTAGATCTTTTGGATTTTTAGTACGCATGAGTTGTCCGATTGGTTCTTTTAAACCTCTTAATAATATGCGTAAGGCATAATTTTGAAAATATTTAATTAAAGTGTCTTTTGCAATAGCGATGTTATGCGTTTTAATATAACTAATTTGGAGATTTAATAAGTGTTGTACTTTATTATAAAATTCGAATGGTGTTTCGTTTTGTGATTGTTTTAGTTCGGTTAATTCTATTGCTAGTGTGTAAGTATCGCGTTTGTCGGCATATGTGAACAATAAAGCTTCTTTTAAGTCTTTCCAATTACTAATGGTACAACTCGCGATATTTACTGCTGCGTCACCTTTAATCTTATATAATATTGTTGACATCAGATATTCATTTTGGAAATCAGTGACGTCTTTCTATTATAAAATTTGTTTACCAGTTTCTCGCATATTTCAAGAAATCGAGGTAAGAGTTCACGTTCTCCGTGAAACTCTGGTATCATGTCCAGGTACTGTTTCTTAAGTTCTGGGACAACTATGATTAAAGGATCAATTTTTAATTTATTATTAAAAATTTGGAACAGTTCGTTTTCAGAATCTGAATTTAATTTTGAAATTAGATCTGAGTTTGAATTTGAACTGGAGTCAGAGTCGTAGCTTGTGTCTGAATTGTAACCTCTAAAAGACATAAAGGTACTCACAGTAAAATCAGTGTCTTCATGTCCGTTGAAGATCTGCTTCTGTGTGGGTGGATGTGCTTCCACGGATGTATCTTGATTTACGTTGCTTGGTTTCTACTTGTTGTCCGATATTCTCTCGGCCACGATGTCGGCTGCTACGACGCTGATATGCTCTCAGCTGTGTTAGCGTCGACGTAGAAGTTTTTGATGCTGCGGTGCTGATGTCCTCTCAGCTGCTAGCGTCAGTTGATCGATTCGGTTCTTTGATTGCCGTTAAATCACTAATGTGAACCAGAACTATATTCGTTAGCACTGTTTAGCAATCCTACCTAGACTGCGCCAATTAACGATCGATCTTTATAAAATTACTTTTTAAAAAGAATTTTATTTGTCAACTACAAGATATGTTGCTTCTACAAAACTTAACTACTGACTAACTTATTCTATCTATTCTAATTTACAAGAAAACTTATTATCTACGAGATTTAGGAATCTAGTTACAGCAGAGCATGTTTCTCACGGGGAGAAACATGCGACACAGCATAATTTTATCTATGTTGCATTTTTTCAATAATATAACTTATATATATATATATATATATATATATATATATATATATATATATATATATATATATATATATATATATATATATATATACATATATATACAACTTACTATCATTGAAGCGTCCTTATATTTACAATTTTCCATCAACAGAGCGTCCGGCTCCAATGAAGCGTCCATATATGGACGCTCGATTGGTCACCATGTTAAATTGGCTCCTAATACCATCTAGTAGTCATATCTAAAAATTTTGGTGGACGCCGAATTGATAGTGAATTATCATTTGCCGTATACATGCCGTATACTTTTAGTTCAGCCGAACGCTCACTCGTGGCGTTGCTGCGCTAGGCGTATAAGTATACTTTCATCCAATCTATCGCCTACCGAGCGTCCTCAAACTGGCAACACCGAAACGTATGTTTTCAAATGTTATGTTCGAAGTGTTCGTGTTCTCTTGATATTGGAGGATGAAGCAAAATATCAAAGTACGTAGTTTTCGTTTCGACTACGTGGTTCTGCTTATCAAGAACTTATATACTTATAACAAACTTTTTTTTTCGTCGCACGTGAACGCAAAGCACGCCGTTACTCCCTGTTTAAACTAAAGGGAGCAAACCATGCTTTTGCTCCCTAGGAGGCAACAACGTGTTTTTCTTCTTCTAAACTGGAAGTGTCGGCGTGCTTCGCATGCATTAAATAAAAAAAGATTTTTTTAATCGGGTCATAAATTATATTCAAATTAGGGGAGAGAGATAAACATCAAGATCTACACCGTTTGCCCGATCCTCATGAAATTTTGCATGCAGATTTTTTTTTACCAGACTTAGATTTTAAGTTATGTATTAATTTGATTGGACCATTAGGGGGTGGGGGTTAATAATATAGAATCTCGACCATTTGTCAGAGTCTCATGAAATTATGCACGCAAGTCTCTTTTGACTGGAGTCAGATTTTAAAGTACCTATGTTTAAATTCGATCATAACATCATAAGGGGTGCGGATTATAAATCTATAGAATCTAGACCATTTGTCCGAATCTCTAGAAATTTTGCAGGCTGGACTCTTTTTTTACTATAGTCACATTTTTAGGTATATTTGAAATTTATTGGGCTATTAGAGGTGGGGTAATCTCTATAGATCTAGACTGTTTGTCCGATTCTCATGAAATTTTGCATGCGCGTCTTTTTTGACTAGAGTCAGATTTCAAAGTATGCTCAAATTCGATCGAATCATGATGGAAAGGGGAGGGATTAAACTAAAACAATCGCTTTAACAGTTGTAATTTTTTTTTCAACGGAACTCGGTAATATGTAGCAATCAACTAAAGTAAGATAGTTTTTATTTATCTGGTTATAAATTATATTTAAATTGAGGTATGAGGGTTAACATCTAGACCTAGACCGTTCGTCCGAACTTCACATATTTTTACAAGCAGATCTCTTTTCACAAGAGCCTGATTTTAAGGTATGTGTGGTGTGAATTTGTTCGGGTCCAAAGAGTTGGGGGTTAAATTCAACAATCACTCAAATGACCGTAATTGTTTTTTTGCAACAATACTTGGTATATACCATTGAAATAAAATAAGAAATATTATTTTTCTGGTAGTTATATTATACATTCATGTACCTTATGCGCATTCGTAATATTCATATCCAAGCACAAGGAACATTCGAAATACTACCAGAAAAATTACCGACATAACTACGAGACTACTACTACTTATGGTATTATAAGTGAGAATCTTTTTTTAAATTGGGTCATACATATAATTTTTTATTCGATCGGACTATCATGAGGGTAGGGGTTAAATATCTAAATCTAGAAGGTTTGTCCGATCTTTATGAAATTGAAATAAAATTTTATTGCTTTGACAGCAAATAAAGAAGTAGTTAATTAATAAAACCTTATTTAGTAAGTAGATAATAGATATTTATGTAACAAGTAAGGAAACGAAACTTGTTACCTTACGTATGTGAAATTTGTACCACGAGGCGTGGGCGAGTTCTGTAAATACATAAGTAAGGTAACTACCGAGATTCCTTACTGTTGCATACAATATTTTTTTACTTTCATTTAGAATAAATAGAAATTTTTGTTTGAAATTATGAAATTTTGTCATTTAATGTATTACAAATTATGACATAAAACAAAAACACCCAAATTAGGTTATCTACAAACCACATTTTTATTCGAATTTTTAAAAAATTTAAACCATAAAATATGCGATTGCAAGTTAAAAACATTTTATATTGAAGTTTCTTTACAATGTAGTCTATATAATTTTTTAAATAAATGTAGTTTTATATGTGTACATTTTATTTTTTTTAAAAGAGTAAAATAAAAAAAACCATTGCATGAAGTAATTAAATTCATTTCCTAGCGCAAATTTGATAAATAAATTGTCTATAAACCTAATGCTAAAAATCGGGTAGTGAGTTTTTAGTGGATGAGCACGAATTAGGGTCCTTACAATTCATTTTTGATAGTTTCACTATGATGTCTGTATGTATGTGTGTGTGTGTGTGTATGTGGTCAGGGCCGGATTTCTGTCAGTCGGATAACTCAAATACGAATTACCCAAAAAAATTTATATTTGGTATTTAACATTTGTATATAAATTGGAAGAACCCATTAGATTTTGGTACAAATATCTTCACCGGAAGTGATATTTTTTGAAGATTGAAAAGATTAATTGTCAAAAATTTATATAAATTTCGAAAAATATAGTATTTATTTGTAATAAGAATAAGAGACAAAGTTATTTGCAACTTACGTTATAAAAAAATTGGCTTTATCTGGTAGCATCAAAGAACTGCAGTAAAATTAATAAAATAAATTTATCAAATAAAACGTTGAAATCTTGTAATCCATGTTCGACTGAATTTTGTTTATTTGTAAAAAATATTGACAGGTGAGATGGGTGACAAGTTGACATACTAGTGCTATATGTCATAAGTAAGATATTAAATGTAGATATTGAACGGAGGATGGCTTCAGCACAGAAGAGTTTTCCTGTGAACGAATCTTTTTATTCAGATGATGCAAATTTCTATGTTTGAATATTTTAGATTTTTATTTGTATATTTTAGGGACACCGGATTGTATACGTATACATTTATGTTTATAAGTCTAGATATGGCGGAAGGTTGTGTGCAGGCCACTTCAGATTTTTATACTTAGTTATAAGCATAGAAATCCAACATAAAAAATAGGCTAAATAATCAATCAATGTACCATCTTAAAACAAAATCTAAACGATGTATCCCACATATAACTTTGTCATATTTATTCAACTTGCCGATAATAATTCCGTCTTTTCATTTCAAATCCCCAATATAACGCGCGAAGTAACATGGTTCAGTCGCGGCAACACTGTCGGACGCTTGATAATCGATGAATTGTAATAATCCGTATATTTCGGACGCTTCAAAGATGATAGTTTGAACGGACGCTTCAATGATTATGAATTGGGAATATACACCAACCGGACGCTCTATTCAGGTTTTTTGAACGACGCTCTGTTGATAGTGAGATGTATATATATATATATATATATATATATATATATATATATATATATATATATATATATATATATATATATATATATACTCACTACACGCAGGAAGTCTCGTTCTGACTGCTACAGAGTACATACGTGTTTACTACGAGCTCAGAAAAGGTGACATAATCACGACAGTGAATACCAAGCAATTACTTACTTACTTACTTAATCCTAAAGCCTATCTACCTTTTCAGGTGTTAGGCTGGGTGTTAGGTGCTTTCCTTGTTCATTCTGCTACTTCAACAGGTATCTGTTTCCATACCTCTCTCCACTTTTCTCTTACTTTGCTTAGTTGACCTGCTTCCTCCCATTTAACTCCTCTCTTGTCTAGTGATTTCTTTATTTCTTCTGTCCATGTTTTTCTTGGTCTTCCTCTTTGTTTTGTTTTCGTTGTCCTTGCTTCATAAACTTTTCTCGTTGTCCTTTCTTCTCCCATTCTTTGAATATGTCCCCACCATCTTAATTGTCCCTCTTCTATTGCGTTTTCTATGGGTTTTATGTTCAATGTCCTTCTAATGTCTTTGTTTCTTACTTTGTCCATTATTGTTTTTCGTTCTATTTTCCTGAGAAATCTCATTTCTGTGCTGTTGATTCTGCTGCGTTGTCTTTCTGTTGTTGTCCAAGTCTCTGAGCCGTAAGTTAGGATGGGAACAGCTATTTTTTTGTATATTTGTGTCTTAGTGTCCTTCGGTATTTCTTTGCTTGTTAGAATACTGTTCTTCAAAGAGTTGAAAAGTCTACCTGTTGCTCCTGTCCTTTCGTTTATTTCTTCATCTAGTTTCCCGTTATATGTCAGTACTGTACCTAGGTATTTAAATTTTTCACTTGTTCCAGTGATTCTCCTTCTATTTTGATTGTGTGTATTTCTTCGTTTCTACTGATGATCATTGACTTAGTTTTGTTGCGGTTTATCTTCATGTTTATTGTTTCAAGATGTCTGTTGAATATTTCCAGGTTCTTGTTTAGTGAGCTTTCGTCCTTTCCTACTATAACTATGTCGTCTGCATAGCATATCTCTAGTACTTGTACGTTTTTCATTTTCCATTTTCCTATTATGTGTTGTTTCGCTTCCATTTTAGCTTCTTTTATTGCTTCGTCTAGGACTAGAGTGAAGAGTAACGGGCTTAGTATGCAGCCTTGTCTTACGCCTTTTGTGGTTTCAAACATATCTGATTTTTCGTTCTTCGTTCTTATATAGTTTCTTGTTTCTTTGTATAGACTTTGTATACCTATTATTATTTTATTATTTACATTTCGTTTCCTTAGTATGTTCCATATATCTTCTCTATTTACTCTGTCGAATGCCTTTTCTAGGTCTATGAAGCATAAGTGTGCATTGTGCCCTTGTTTTATTGTCTTCTCCGTAACTTGTCTCAGTATGCTTATAGCATCATTCACTCCTCTGTTCGGTCTAAAACCGTATTGGTTGTCCTCTAGTGTATTTTCAATTTGCGCCCTTAGTCTCTTTTCTAATATCCTTGCAAACAATTTTGCCACTGTACTTAAGAGTGTTATTCCTCTGTAATTTTGGCATTCTTTTATATCGCCTTTTTTATATATGGGACATATTATGCCGATTTGCCAGTCGTCAGGTGCGTTTCCATTACTTAGTACTGTATTGTATATATCTTTCAGTATCTCTAGTGCTTGGTCCGGTGCCGCTCTAAGCATTTCTGTCGTTATTTTATCGTGTCCGGGAGCTTTGCCTACTTTGGCTTTCTTGAGTGCTTCTTTTACTTCCTCTACTGTTATTTCCTCTTCTTGATTATGACATTTTTCCTGTTGTGTAGGATTTCTAGCCTTCTTTTTTCTTATATCTTCTCCTTCCAGTAGTTCTTTGAAGTATTGTCTCCACGTTTCCATTATCTCCTCTTCTTTTGTGATCAGTTCTCCTTCCTTGTTTTTAATATTATGTAACATTTGCGGCTTTTTCTTTCTTGAGTTTCTTATTACCCCGAAGAACAATTTTTGGTTATCCTTGTATGCTTTCTTCATTAGTTCTCCAAATTCTGTCCATGAACTCTTTTTTGCTTCCTTAACTATGTTCTTTACTTTTCTTCTTTCTAATTTGTAGTTTTCATAGTCCTTTTCATTTCTTGTGTTTATATATCTCTTCCATTTATCTTTTTTCTTCTTAATTGCTTCTTTAACTATTTCGTTCCACCAGCGGGTTTGTTTTATCTCTTTATTAGTGATTTTAGATGTTCCACAACATTCTTCTGCTGCTATTAGTATAGCATGTTTAAACTTTTTCCATGTTTCTCCTATCTCTTCTCCTTTGTGTATTCTTTTCATATAAAAGTTTAGCTTTTCTTGGAATTGTGTCTTTATGTTTGTGTCTCTTAATTTATAACATCTTATTTTATTGTTTGTTGCCTTTCTTTTCTTCTCCGGTTCTTTTTCTTTTTTGTCTTTGAATGTCAATGTAACTAGGAAATGGTCGCTTCCTATCTCTGCTCCTCTTTTTGCTCTAATATCTCTTACTTTTGTCCAACTTTCTTTGCTAACTAGGAAGTAGTCAATTAGTGATCTCTCTTTTCTGCTCGGCATTTCTCTCGTTATTTTATGTATGTCCTTGTGTTCAAAGTGTGTATTTCCTATTACTAGTTCATTTTCTAGACAGAACTCGATTATTCTTTCCCCGTTTGAATTTCTTTTGTCTTCTCCGTATTTTCCTAAACACCATTCTATTCCGTTGTTTTTGTTTCCCACTCTGCCGTTTAGATCGCCCATTATTATTATGTTTTGTTTGCTTTCATCCACCTGTTTCTGTAGTTCGTTAAAAAAGGCGTCTTTTTCCTCTTTCTTTGCATCTTCGTTAGGGCCATATGCCACTATTATCATGTATTCTTCGTTATAGATATCCCCCTTCAGTTCTAGTGCTAATATTCTTTCATTTATATAATATTCTTTCTTTACCCATTTCATCATTTCTTCTTTAATTATACATGCTACTCCTGCTTTAGCATTTTCCTCTATTTTTACTCCCGACCAGTACATCCAGTATCCATTAGTGAGCTTTTTGCATCCCTTTCCTTTTTGTTTTGTTTCTGTTATGCCTATGTAATCTATTTTTGCTCTTTTTAATTCTTCTGTGATTTCTTCTTCTTTATTACTTATGCTTTTCACATTCCAAGTCGCTATCGTGTTTTTTGTAATTTTAATTCTTTTCTCCGATATTTTTCCATATTCCATATTCGTGTCCTTGTTATTTGCTGTTCTTGTATCCTTTAATAGTGCAATTTTGTTACTTCTATCGTGTTTTGTTTTCTCGTTTGCCTGGTTCTTTGCTTTCGTTGTCATCGGTATTATCCTGTTTTCTTTTGATGGGACTACTGCCCCTGCCCTTCGTTTTTTGATTTCGTTATCCTTTGTTCTTTCGTATCCCACGTGTATTCCTCTTCATTGATCGTAATTTTTTGGTAACCTATCTTCACTTTATTTCCTTTAGATTTTTCTTCCTTGCCTACGTTTCTGATCTCTTTCTGTATTCTCCTTTCTTCAACTGTCAGGTCGTTATCTATATAGATTTCGCTGTTTCTTAGTTTATATTTAGCTCTCATTATTTCTAGTTTTTTGGGCCATGAGTCTACTTCTGCACAAATTATGTTTTGATTATCTTTACCCATTTTGTAAGCTTTTACAATTTTTGCCTGAGTTTGTAGTTCCTTGGCAATGAAGTTTTCTACCTGCTCTATTTCCTTATCCATTTCCACTTTTATTCCTTTAATTATGATGTTATTTTTTCTTTTGCCTCTTTCTTCCTTCTCTGCTTTACTTTCTAGGGCTTCTATTCTTTTTATTAGCTGTGTTTTCTCCTCCTCCCACTTTTTTTCTTTCTTTATCATTTCGTTTTTCATTTCTTTGATTTCCTCTTTTAGTTCGGTTGTGTTTTTCGTCATTTCCCTCATTAAATCCCTCGAGATTTCCTTCATCATTTCCTTTAACCCTTCCATGTTACTTTCGTCACTGGTGCTATCTGTGTTTTCACTATTTGTTTTGTTATTGGTTTTTCTTTCACTCTCTGCCTTTCTTTGATCTGGGGATCTTATTGTTCTTTTGCTTGATCTAAATATAGTTTCGTACTCTTTATCCGTTTTCCTTTTTTCGTCGTCACTTTCTCTCTCTCGTTTTCTATCCGTGCTCATTTGCTCACTCTTGTGTTCTTTCACTGTGCACAATTAAATTATTTCACTACGGTGTTTGAGCTTGAGCCGGTCCTGCCTGAGAGATCCTCTTCTAGCTGCGTGCGCTGCGCGCGACAGATGATCTTGTCTGCTTCTGACAGTTCGCTTGACCTTGGTAATTTTTCCTTTATTTTTCACTTCACTCACTGGTTTTTCTCAAACACTTTCTTCACTAAACAGTAAATTCTTTAATCTCCACCACTTACTGCCTCTAATCCACTATTTCTTTCGATTTATTTGATTTTAAATCACTTCAAAAACTATTCAAAACTACGCGTGTAACGGAGCCGTACTTACGGTTGTCGCGTTGACACTACTACTACTAGCAATTAACGAGTGGTAAAGTGAATCCATATAAACCTAAGTGTAGTGCGAAGTCAAATAAAAGTGCAACGAACAACAGGACGAAAACAAAGGGAAGTAATAATAATAGAAGTATTGATGCAAACGGGACACCTCACGTAGTCTTCATGGTAAGGATGAAGACACAACAAGGGAATGATATATCACAACTTTACCATTAGCTGGAACAAGCATGTAATCGTCTACAATCGACAACCCCAGGAATGGTGAAAAAACCTGGCAAACGACAAAAGCCCAATCAAAAAAAAAGTTACGAAAATAGAAAATATGAACACCCAAGAACTAACACGAAACCAACAGACAAGGAGTAGTAACGTATGTCCCAAAAGTTTTGTCACAAATTTGTTTAGAACATTTTAAAAAGTAATAATAGTTTTACGGCAATTTTTCAAAACAGATATAATTAACAGCTTTATAAACAACAAAATTTTTATTTTAAATTAAATGTAAAGGTCCATAGTCTTCAACAATACGCATTCTTCTGGAAACATCTCGCATCAAGCCTTGGGCCATTGCAACATCAATCTCTCGTATTTTTCTAAAAATCCGCCGTCTTAATTATTGCTGGTTTCAGCTTTCCAGGCTCCATCATACACTTCTCGAGACAAAATGGCCTAAAAATCTTCAATTGGCCGAACCTGCGGTAAATTTGGAGGGGTTGTCTTTTTTGGCACAAAAGATATGTTGTGAGCATTCAGACAATTTTGAGTTTCGCGTGCAAATCCGGCTAAAACATAATACCATCTTGAGCATGATTCTAGTGGATAAAATTAATCAATTTTGTTAAGCAATTGTTAATATAACTTCGACTGTCCACAGCTTCGACTTGGCTTCCTGCAATTATGCACGCAAAACTCAAAATTGGCTGAATGCTCACAACATACCTTTTGTGCTAAAAAACGACAACCTCCCAAATTTACCGCAGGCTCGGCCAATTGAAGATTTTTGGGCCATTTTGTCTCGAAAAGTGTATGATGGAGATTGGGAAGCCGAAAACGAGCAATAATTAAGACGGCGGATTTTTGGAAAAATACGAGAGATTGATGTAGCAATGGCCCAAGGCTTGATGCGAGATGTTTCCAGAAGACTGCATATTCTTGAAGACTAATAGACCTTTACATTTAATTTAAAATAAAAATTTTGTTGTTTATAAAGCTGTTAATTATATCTGTTATGAAAAATAGCCGTAAAACCATTATTACTTTTTAACATGTTCTAAATAAATTTGTGACAAAACTTTTGGGACATACGTTAGTGGTAGACTCCCCAGTATAAAAATCACCCAACTAAGATCCTAAAGTTGGGGAATCCACCGAACGTTAAGCTTTTTACATGTTCTATGTTTGTGTTTATGGCTAGGTGGGCTCAAAGAGCATCTCTAGCCCGCGCCGTGTCACAAACGAGGTCGGTTGTTAGTGTCCCTGTCATCAAAGAATGTCGGAATCTGACGAGAAAACAATATACCCCTGTGAAAAAAATGTATTTGGTTCAGAATTTTGTGCTCTATCTATATATAATAAATAATAAAGCATATATAAAATTGCGATCAAAAAAATGCAAATTTCATCCCTTTTTATGAATTAAAATTTTGATGATTTTTTTACTTTAACTCGTAATATTGTACATAAATGTTTTATAAAAACTAACTACTACCCCAATGGAATGGAAATCTTCGTGTTAAAATGCGATTTTATGCCACACACAATCGAACATCAACGTAGTACTACAACGTTATATTCTAGTCTACATACATGTTCAAGACGAACATGAAAAGACTCTAGATCGGGATGAGGATCTTTACGTCTAATATGATCTAGATGAGATCAAAGATCAATTTTAATGATTGAATCTTTAATTTAGATTAGGTCAGAAATCAGGGATCTTTTTTATTAGATCATAAAATGATTAGTAATTATTAAAGATGCAACGTATAGTAAATGTGCCGAACAGTGGCGGTGCGTCAGATGAGGCAGGTGAGGCTGAGCCTCACCGCGTAAAATCGTAATTTTAAATTTTTTATTTTTATTATAATTTTATTTATCTAATTTATTTTTTATTATAAATCGACTACATATTTATTTTAAAATAATTATTGTTGCACAATAATGCAAAAAAGTATTTAAATAGTGTTATTTTCGCGCGAATCATAAATAATGTGTACAGTGAGGCTGCTGCTGCAACGGTTGGTTTCATTCATCGCCAGTGCGACCGAGCGACGGAGTGACGTGTGTGTATTCTCGTATGTTCATGCGGTGGAGAGGCCTTGAGAGAGGCTAGGGAAATATCGTCTGTCTTCGCGCAAGGCACACAACACATACACACTACACAGCCTCGCATAGCCTAGCGCACACAACTAAATACACGTGAAGAAACAAAGTTTATTTTTACTTTGTTGTTGATTGCTTGTCTTATTTATTGTTGTGAATGTTATTTTATAATTAGTTATGTTTTGAAACTAATAGTTTCAAATAAAAATTATGAATAACCAATAAGAATAAATGTAAAATCTAACAAATAGAACTTGTAATAGTTTTATCAATATTTAAATAATAAACAATGACATCATTCAACTACTATTCAACATTTCTATATTATGAACAAATAAATAAAATTATATCAATTCAATATTTATTATAAATATTTAATATATGGACTGAATAAGAATCATAATAATCAAGAACAGATCAAATTTGTTCGCCTCACGCTTGAATGTTGTTTTGCCGAGAGCTGCAGAACGCTAGTCGCGTGTTGTTGAATTTTTTTTTCTATTCTATTTTCTATTCTGTTACCTACTTTATTTAAATATGTATGTACTTTTTGTGGACGTACTAAATATACTCTTGTGCGTTAGAGAAAACAAAATTTAAAAAATATTATCTGCTGTTTTTACGATTGACTCACAAAAGTAATGAAATAAAGTTCTATTGTTTTATTGGTTTTATGCGTAAAAAATTGATTTTAGAACATTTCATTGAAATTATGATACAAAGTATTTAAAGGCCTTTAAAGCATTTGACCTTGAACCAAAAAAAAAAATCGCCTGCGGCGCATTTTGTTTAGCCTCACCTAACTTAAGAGTCACGCACCGCCACTGGTGCCGAATAACGAATACTATGCAAGAACGTCTGTCGAATAACCGAATATTCGGCGAATATTCTGCACCCTTTTGGTGCCAAATGATATTAGGCTGAATCGATTTTTTTTACTACATAATTTGCCTTTAAATTTTAACAACGAATAGTAGTTATTCATATTTATTAATTTATTCTTCTCACAATTACGAAATAAAGTTGTTGGCAATATTTTTCTTATTAATGTAAGTTACCAGAGGCCCGATAACTAGACCTGCGTGTACATTCATGCCGTGCATTTTCGTTCTAAGCTCTAAGTCCCTAATAGTGTCGTTACGTACCACTTTACCGACCAGGGTTTTCTACCTGTGCTATATAATCCTTTCCCAACGGGAGGTAAACAAGTACCTAAGTGTTCTTTCGTTCCATTTTCTGTATTACCATCCGACGACTTAGACACATATAAAAATTTATTTAATTATTATGATTATATAGTATAATTTAATTAAATTATAATGGAGGTTTCCAAGCCTACGGCTTATAAAGAAATACTTATATGATATCAATTTGCAATATATGTAAGTTATAGGAAAGTTAAAATAATTGTTAATTTTAGTGGTTTTAATACCTTTTTCATTGGACACCCTATTTAGGGCAATAATAAAACGTTGAGCGCTGACCACTCAAAAAGTGCTGATCTGCGAACAGACGTAAAATACCTACCGCTGATCTACTAAACTAAATAAAGAAACCTAACACCCTTCTTGAGTCCCAAATTATCAACTTTTATAGAAACTCTGATTGAACTGAACTAAATAAAGAAACCTAATACCTTTCTTGAATCTCAAATACTCGATTTTAGTAAAAACTCTAATTGAACTGAATCAAATAAAGAAACCTTATACCCTACTTGAAAGTGCAACGAAAGAACACTTACTTGTTTACTCCCGCTAGGAAAGTATTATAAAGCCCAGGTAGAAAACCCTGGCCAGATAAAGTGGCACGAAAGTATACTATTAGGAACTTAGAACGAAAATACACGGCACGAATGTACACGCCACCGATAACTAGAGGTTGCGAAAAGTTAATTAGATCCTAATTTGAAATGGTAACGGGAGTGGGTATCGATCATAACCCGGCCTAGAATTAGCAATTTTAAAGTTTTGTTAATTGAAAATGAATGTGCTTGCAATATTCTGCAGTGTGCTGTATATTATGTAAAATGTGCTGATTTCGTTTTCCGTATTTTTAAATTTTTTATGACGGAGTAAGTTAATGCCAGCCCCCCAAACAGTAATTTAAAAGTTTTGTTTACTGAAAATGAGTGTGCTTACAATATGCTGTAATATGCTGTATGTTATTTAAAATGGGTTGGTTTCGTTTTCCAAATAATTATAAAAAATAAATAAATTCTGTTAATAATAAATTAATACTTACAGTTTATTAAAAATAGGTACTTTCTTACCTTCCAGAAACTAAAGTACTACGATAACGTATATTAAATATTTATTAATAAAAAGCAGGATCGCTGGATTTTCAGTCAAAATTCTTTTATTTATTTTATTATGTCAACATTTCGACCGTGCTGAGGCCTTCCTCAGGACTAATATAGTCAAAAATTTAAACCACCAACAACAATAAAAAAACAATAAATTTATAAAAGCAGGTATACGAACATATTTATAAGAAAATAAACCAACTAAGCCGTAAAATGTGGCCAGCATGAAGATCCTAAAAGTATAAACAATTTATTGGTTACCAATTAACAGTGAATCCGGAGAAAACTAAAATCATTCATTTCCATGTAGGACGAACTCCTAAACGAAAAACACATGTGCCAAAATAAAGAATTTGAGTTCACAAATAAGTATACCTGCTGGGTGTAACTTCGGTTTATTCAACGAAAACACCAAAGAAAAATTAAGTACAGAGAGAAAAACTACAGGAGCTAGTAAAAACACCATGTTGAAGGCTAAATTCTTCTGTTGGCAAACGAACATGAAACTGTACAACACCGTACTTACCATCTCTACTAATATGGAGCAGAAATATGGGACAAGTCGCATCATGAATACATTGAAAAGGGATTGTGCAATTATGTCAAAAATATGTTTAGCTGGCAAAAAACAAATCCATACTATATAATACGTCGTGAGACATGATTTAATAAGTTGGAATTATTTAATTATTATCGAAAAAACACTGCGTTACTGGCTACAATTTTTACTAATATCTGAAAACCGATATTTTAAACTTTGATATAAAATATTACTTTCACTAAACGAAAATCCGTCGAAACTTACAAGCAAAAGACAAGTCTAATTTCGTCAATGTCTGGAATACTTAGTCAAAGTTGTGTACTTCTACAAACCGAACTAAACAATATAGTAAAAGTATACGAACAATATACCTATAGAATAGTTCACTCGTCTTACAATCAAAATTACCAAACTTATATAACCAGTCAACAGTACCTGTCTTTAGACATTCCCTACAAACCCTTGAAATTGTATGGAATACTAAGAACAGCCAACTTCAAGTTCTTTTCCATTTACCAGGATGTTCTCTGGCACAGACTTAGTTTGAAATCTTAAATGGGAACCCCAATTTTTTTTTCAGATTCGCATTCTACGTGAAAAACGGAATTCAGTGACATCAAAATCTTCGAGAAAAAGTGGGTGTTGCCGTTTCCTATTTCAAATATTTCCGCCGCTCCACTGGCACGGGGTGGAGGGCAGGGGCGCAAATTTTGATGTTACTGAATTTAGTTTTTCACGCAGAATGCGAATCTGCAAAAAAAAATTTGGGGTTCCGATTTAAGATTTCATACTCACCTCCACCCCACCCCCCAGGGTCGGGGTGGGGGCAGGGGTGAAAATTTTGATGGTACTGCATTTAGTTGTTAACGTAGAATGCGAATCTTTGAGAAAAAGTGGGTGTTCCCGTTTCCAATTTCAAAGTTTCCCACCGCCCAACTGACCGTCGAGGGGGGCAGGGGCGAAAATTTTGATGTCACTGAATTCCGTTTTTCACGTAGAATGCGAATCTGCAAAAACAATTTGGGGTTCCCATTTAAGATTTCAAATTTACCCCCGCTCCACCCCCCAGGGTTGGGGTGGGGGGTTGAAATTGGATGTCCCCCTAGAAAATATTTTAGTCGTGTTTTTTGGATTTTTCATCCGATGCTTCGTTTTCGAGATATTCCTAAACGCAACTTAAAATGACCCACCCTGTATGTATAATGACATTTCACTCACGTGTAATATACGACGTTTTATCTTACAGTAGCAGCTTATTATATGAAATTAGTTTAAATCTATATTTGAAATATAAAATATACGAAAATGAAGTTTAATGAAAAATTAGGTCATGAAAAAAATGAGTTGTTTATAATTTATTTTGTTATTTTCTTGCGACGTGTGAATTGAATGACGGAATAATTATCAGAAAAAATATGTTCAGAAGCTAAAAAAACAGCTTTGAGTTTATTTCTTGCAAATTATTATATTATATATATTTTTTTATAATAATGAATATTCACATGTACCTAATATAAAATTTTTGAAAGACGGAAAACGGAGTTTTCAATAAGGTAAATTTTCAAAATTTTCTTAATTATTGTAGGTATGAAGTACTATGTAATTGTCTAATTCTAATCTGTGGTATATTTACAAATGCATTATAATGTATTTTTGAGATGTAATTAGTATATTATATTAAAATAAATAAAATTAATTTTAAAACTGACAGTACTGTGTATAATGAATCATTTTAGTCAGTTGTGAATATTAGTTGTTTTTAGTCACTAAAAACAAATGCATAATGTACATCAATAGCCACTACTGTAAGATAAAAATCTTTACTCCTTATCCAGGCAAACTATTTTACTAACTCAGACGAACCGGAGAGTCTGACTGTCTGACAAGACTTAAATTATTTTTTGTTTTGTTTTAATGCAATTATTTAACATTTTTAATAAAATTTAGGTTATAGGCAGGGTTGGAAAAAATCATGATTTAAAAAAAATCAAAAATCATTGATTTTTTCGAATTAATCATGATTTTTTTGAATTTTTTAATTTTCTTTAATTATAGCACTAAATATAGTTAAAGTAATTATTATTTAACCATTTATATCAAAAATTCCTTTAAAAATATGTACTTTGGATTATTATTGCACATTTCAGGTTTTAAAACGAATTTCTTAAACTATACGCTCGACTAAGAATTCCATTGAATGGATTTTGTTTTTTGTTTAATATTATTTCATTTAATAAATACATATTGAAATTGAATTAAGACACTTGTTTTGTGCTGTACCAGATATATAATTAAATTAATACAAATTTTGTAAAAAAAATCAAAAAATGATTTAAATCAATGATTTTTTTTTTAAATCATTGATCAAACTTTGAGATTTTTCATTTCTCAAACATGACATCACATAAAGTGATTTTTCAGGGGGTTGGGGGAGGCGAATCTCTTCGGGATTTTTGGAGAACGTAGAGGAGGAATGTATCTCCAGAGGGAATTTCCAGATTTTGGTTAACACTTCCCTGAAAGAAATGCCCCGCATTTTAAAAACATGCATTTTCTTGGTTCGGCCAAGTGGCTCGATTATTTTTGTGAGCAGTGTATTAATTTAAAAAAAACAGTTTGGATATCACTGATTTATTCAACTAAAGTCAAATATTATTTTGAGCACAATATTCTTATAGAAGAATAAACTAAACCTGTCGAAACCTTAATTGCGCTGAACTAGGAACCGATATTTGTAAGTTCAGTATATGTACCGTGGATTGTCGTAGTGCATGTATCAATGTTTATAAGGTAAAATTTAAAATTTTGTATATACATGTATGTATATATATATATATATATATATATATATATATATATATATATATATATATATATATATATATATATATTGACATATTTAAACGTAGAAATGTCTATAAATTGCATGTAATTGAACTTTTGAATGCGAAAAATTATATACAATTAATAACGACTATTATAAATGTAGGTGTAGTGCCATAAACAATTTAAAGTCATTCTGGGATACCTATTTACATAGGTTAGAATTTTTATTTATATTATAAGCTAGCACAGGACCCATTGCGCAGAATCACTTTTCAAACCATATGGAAATTTAAAGGCTAATATAATGGACTGCCTTATTGCCGAATTTGAGACTCTATATTTATTTAAATAATCATGAATAAATAATAATGGCAAAGAGATTTTATTCTTAAATAAAAATAAATTACAAAATTTAGTTTTTATTTTGGAAAATAGTCTCAAGTCCCGCCCGCCCCTTGGATCCACCCCTGGAATTTACATCCTTCAAATGCATGCAAATGGCAATTTCTGCTGGTTTGTCTCTTACACGATGAATTTTGATCATGGTTCCTAATGAAAATTTTTTTTTTATTAAAATCTAGACAAGTATACCTACACACCTAAATATCAACGATAAAATTTACGTCAGTTACGTACACGTCTGTAGGCCTTAAACATAATGAGTCCGAAAGACTCACTGGTTCGTCTGCGTTACAAATTTTCAAATTTTTTATTTATAAATAATTAACAAGAAAAAAAACACTCAACCATTATGCTATCCCGCCGTGTGAATTCCCACATAACTAATTTACAATGAATTATAATGTAAACATTAATTTGCGGGATAATACAAACAAATGTAGTCGAAACTGTTCGACTCATAATTTATGATTTATATAGTCTTGTAGAATGATTTCTTACAAATAAATCTAAGACTTCTTCAGCTTATTTATACGAGATAACAACAATATAGATATAGTAACAAAGACCAATAATATCAATCAATAATCAGAGCATAGAATACCAAAGGAAATGCGCAAACGCCAATCATACCATCATGCGTTGGCGCACAACACCAAAACGTTTAAACGTGTCACTTAATTACTGGCAAAAAATAAAATGTCACTATTATTTCAATTTATTTAAGTAATGTAATGTTGTAATTTTATGCAGTATCTGTATTCCTGAATTGTTCTTAAAAACAAACAAAGCAAGTTTTACTTTTAATCATAGATATACGTTCCCGGGTGACCCCTTCAATTCGCCATTACTATACAAAACAATGGTATTTTTTCCTCCTTTCTTTATGATGCTCTTACTTATAAAAAATTTTAATTTAAAAAAATAGAATTTAAGGTTTACAACTTGATAAATAATATAAAGCATGTTTTATAAAAAGTTTTTCTGAAATCGTCATTAAGGAGGTTGGTGACCGTTTATTAAAATGATGATGAGAGGCTGAAATTTATACAGTGCCTTCATTTCACTATTGAGATTCTAAAATATATTTTTTTAAATTTTCGTCTATCCGGTTTTTGAGTAATTAAATGTTGAAATTACGCTCATTTTACATGGACTCTTATGGCAATTCACTAAATTTTTGTTTAAACTATATGATAAAATGATGAAAAATTCATAGAACTTGTATTAATATTTCCTATAAACCTTTAAAAATAAGTTCTTGAAGATTTTAAAAAAAATGTAAGCATGTCAAGCATTTTTGATTAGGGAATTAGTAATTATTGTAAAAATAAATATCACAGCAACTGAATAAATTGCAATGACATCAGTCAACGTGCGTTGAGGCGTTGAGCGAATTTTGTTTTACATTATCAAAAATATTTTTATTTTCATATCCTCCCTCTAAGGTTAATATCTGAGTACGCCACTGCAGGCGTCCCCAACCTCCTTAAACTTAAAATGAAAAAATCATCACTAATGTAAATGCACATAGTAAATAACAATTTTGAAATAGATGATTTACATACATAACTAACAACTGATTAGCGCATCATGTACCTAGGAGTGAAATATTATGTTACTCTACAAGAACAATATATATTCAGAAACAATACCTATTTAAACAAATTGTTTTATTTTTTTCAAACTTGAAACTTATACGAATAACTAATTAATAACTAAGATAGGTGCGGGTAATAAGGCCTAGCTAAGGGAGAATTGAAATAAAATGAAAACTATTTACTTGAATCAACAAATTTGAGTGTTAATTAAACCTAAACATCAAGTGCTGTCATATATAAACAAAAAATGGCAACTTCTGTCGTAAACAAAACGAAAATTAAACATTTTTAAAAACCTCTTCAGTAGGCCTTATTATACTATGGTAGGGTAATAAGGCCTAAGACTTTAACATACATAAATAAACAAAATAAGCTTTTTATATTTGGTAATTGAGATCAATAATTAATAATTATGCATTATTCAAGCTAAAGTCTTAAAATTAACAACAAATTTCTTTGTTTAATAGCCATCAGGACACTCAAAATTATCTGTATCATCCGATGACAAGCCGACGCACCCCACTTGTCGTTAGGGATGGGAAAATATCGATATATCGATAAATATCGACATAAACATTAGTCGATGTATCGATAACTCGATATTATCGAAATTTTCCGATAATTATCGACATATATTAACAATATCGAATTATCGATACATCGATACCAAAAGAAAAGTGATGTTCAAATCAATATTTATCGATATATCGATATTTTCCCATCCCTACTTGTCGCATTTGGAACATTTGTTCATATCAGCAATCTTATCCTTTTTACAACCGTGATATAAAAAAACTCGCCTGGTTTTCTTTAGTACCACTTCTACCTTTGGGGGTTGAGGTCTTTTTAATTGTTTTCTTTCCTTGTTTTTGTCAAGAAGGTCTTTGGTGACTAACATTTTGAAAAAGATATAAATAAAACTGTAAAACAGGCAAATGTTGATTCAAAAAAGGAGGATAATAAGGCCTACGGTCGAATTTAGTAGGCCTTATTAACCGCCGACAACATGAAAAGAAAAACTGAAAAGAACATTATTCGGACCATGATATATTATTCAAACATCAAAAGCCGTAGAAGCATTAAATAATAGAAAACTATAGCCTAAAATTATATATAGAAGAGTAATATTACAAAAAATAATTACGATTGATTCGGACGATATCTTACTATTCGAGTCGCGCGATCGTCCCTCAAACTGAATGACTTCGCACTGGTGACAGTATGCGAACTAACGTGTCGCGACAGGTTTGAGGCGCCATTATATGAATGTTACCTACCTACGAGGGTGACTTTGAGCGAGAACAATAATTTTAAATTGTAATTTTGTAACATAGGCCTTATTAGCCGACAGGCCTTATTACCCGCACCTACCTTATTTTTTAATATTACTGCTAAACTGAATGTAAGTAGTAGGCTAGGCATATTAGGATTCTCAGAGGAAAGTTTTGCTATAGTTTTGATTTTTTCATCCTTTATGTTTTTTGGGTCACTGAACACGAATTTGAAGTTTGCGGGCAAAAATTTTGCCCGGAACTTTGTTTTTTGGCACTTTTTGACCAAATTTTGGCACTTTTTTCAGTTTTTGGCCTATATCTCAAAAAGGAAGCGTTTTTTCTACAAGACCATTCTATACAAAATTAAAGTAGACAAAATTTCCTACATTTGTCATATATAGAGTGGGCCAAATACAAGTTTTTTTTGAAAATGCAATAAAATGAACAAAATTAATTTTTTTCCATGTATTATGGCTTCATTAGTAAGAGCAAACATTCCCATTTATTATGGAACACAGCTTCGTTCAAGTGGTTGCCTCGGCTGGCTTCGCAGTAGCGCATTCTGTCACCCAATTTTCCAAGAACTGGTTGATTGTTTCGGGCTGTAGCTCACGGATTGCTTGGATGATATTGGCCTGAATCGTTTCTGGATTGTTAACATAACATCGGTCCTTCACGGTTCCCCACAAAAAAGGGGTCAAATCGCAGGTCCGAGGCAGCCAATTGACATCGCCAAGACGGATGATAACATGATTTGGGAATTTGGTGCCGAAAAGATCGATTGTGGCATCAGGGGCGCGCCTACCCCGTGTGCAATGTGTGCGGCGCACAAAGGCGCCTGGACATTAAAGGCGCCGAAGCGCCTTAAAATTTAAATAAATTATAAACAAAAATCGTAAAAGGTTGCGAAGTACCTACTTCAAAATATTTCAATATCGCCTTTTGTTATAACTTGAATTGGAATCAATTAAATTGTATTTATTATCTTAGTAACTTCTTTTTAAGATTTTTTGGGTGTGAATTCGTTCAGTCCCACTAGTTTTGTTAAAACATGCATTAGTTGACAACGTATAAAAAATATGAACAATTTTTAATTAGTGAGGCGCCATCAAAATTTTTGCACACAGGCGCTGCATGTCCCTGGCGCGCCCCTGTGTGGCATGGGCTGTATGGCTTGGCGCGCCATCCTGCATGAATCAGAGGTAGTCCAAATCCATGTCTTCAATTTCAGTAAAAAAAAAGTCGGATACCATGGCTCTGTAAAAATCTTCTTTTCAACAAACGCACTGTTTGGGCTACACAGCACTCACTTTGGAAATAAATTTGCAATATTTCCCAACGTTGCTCAAGCGTAAAGCGACTCATTTCGTACCGCGGAGGTATGATACTTACTTTCTATCAAGATTTCGAGTGGGAAAAAGCTGTCAGTGTCAAAATAACCTATGATTTAAAAAGAAACCACTAGTTGGCCCACCCTATATAAGGTTTTTTCCAAGACTAACCGTTTCGCCGCTTGAGCGCGCCCAAAAGGGGCCATATTTCCATATCTAGTGAAATTAAAGAAATTTTAGTATTTTAAATTTTTTGTGTGTTTAATCACGTCTAATTTCTAAACGGATAAAGATATTGACTTTCTGAGATATAAGCCAAAAACTGAAAAAGGGCAAAAATTTTGCCCGCAAACTTCAAATTCGAATTCAGTGACCCAAAAAACATATCGGTGAAAAAATCAAAACTATAGCAAAACTTTCCTCTGAGACCCAATATTTTTACTAATATGCCTAGCCTAAGGTATTAATAAGAGAAATAAGTTATAAATTTATACTTTTAGAACAAGTGAATTCAATTATATGGTAGGTATAGAAAAATTATATCATTAGTTCTTAGAGACAGGAGAAATTGTTTATCACCTCGTCTCGTTTTGTATTTATAATGTCTCGCCTAAAATTTATCTCGCCTCGGCCACATTTTATCTAGATTCTCGAGACGAGACGTCTCGTATTTCAATTTTAAATAACCATATTTATTTAGGTATAAAATGTGTCAAATGATGAAGGGGGTTCAAAACTGGACGCCATTACAAACAAACCTTTCAATCAATTAACATCTTGACATGTAAGTAGTCAGCGTTCGCCTGGTTTTTGTGTTAAACTTGTAAGAAATAATTTGTTTGATAAAAAATGTCTAACGCATAAATTGTACAATTTCATTATTATGTGTAATTTTAACTACATTGGCGACATTACTGCAAATTTAAATACCTATATCAGATGCTAGTCTCTAATTAACCTCAACACTATGTACCTAAGTCTGAAGCTATATTATAAATTTTGAAAAACATTTTTTTATTATAAAACACAAACTTTACAGTGCCCTGATGAAAATTTAAAATAAATCGAAAGCTTGATAAATTTTCAAGAGTCTACTCAAATTTTGTCACATCTTTGCTTGTATGCATATTGAGTTTTGACATCTGTTTTTTGACTGATAGGTACCTATACATACACACCATGTATACCTACCTATAAAATTGATTAATTAACACAAAATAAAACTATGGTGCTGATCTTTAATAGTATAGCAGGTATGAATCAGTATTAAAACGAGAGGAGCCGAGATAGAGGCCATCTTGTCTTCGGCAAGTTTTATCTCGATATTTCAAGACGAGACAGAGGGTTAAATCGTCTCGTCTCGCAAAAACACTAATTTTTGCGAACTGCTATTTTTTCGTAATATAGAATTATTATGTTATGTTTGAATAAATATATTTGTATTGCAAGTACGTTTTATATACAAGTTTTACTTATTTATCATTCAAGGTTACAATAAATTAGTTGTTAAGTGCTTTCGTTAATCTATTCCTAACTGTTGTTTTTACATCAAGGAGAGATGATGTAAACATTGAACAGTGCACAGTGCACCGCACACAATGGAAGACAGTTGCAACAGCAATACTAATACTACATAAAGAAAATGTAATTACCTTTCTGTGAAAAAACCAGATTGCCGTGGTATATTGTTATCACGTGTCTGTCCTCCAGCTCCACTTCGACATTAATGTTGATTTGATCTGAACTATGATACTGGTACTACTACAACTAAAACTAGAAAAACAAGAACTGAAATGTTGGGTCAATGGGATAAAAAAACAAATATGCAATGCTTTTTAGTATGTGTACATGTATTTCAAAAATCAATAACTATATAAAAGTGAAAAACTGTACAATTGAAAGACTGTTGGGAGCGTTGATCGTGAGTATGGCGAATGCGAAGTACAGTCAACTGCCGCCGTTATTTGCTTTGCACCAAAAATACAAAATCTCTCCCATACATCACAAAAATATAACATATTATGTTAATAGCAAACATGTATAAAACTTATGTTGACATATATAATAAATTTTTTATTTATAATATATATTTTTTATATTTATATAATATATTCTGAAATCATGTTATAATGAAGCGATTCTAAAATAAATTATATTGGTTTAATTCTTGGTCAGCCCACGGCATAAATTATCACGAATTTGGCGTTGGGACGCGGGTGCATGGCACACGCGTTCGTACACCACTTGGTCCAGCATCAGGTATATAATCATAGACAAAATAGAATAGAATACATACGAAACATTTAGATACAAATACAGAGTAGTACATATACAGATACAAAGTTGTACTCGCGTATTCGTTTTTGACGTATGTAGTAGAGTTGCAAACAGCAACACTGAAGTTATAAGCTATTTAGAAGAAATCGAATTGAATTGAATTGAAAGAAAGTAAAACCCGAACAAAATCACTGGGAGTGAGAATTAGAAAAACCTACATCTTTCCACTTCCACTATGTTCCGCATTCAAATATCCTCGTCCTACACGTAAAACAAACAACACGCTACACTAATACAGTAATAAACCATCTGAAGAGAAATAATAAACTCAAAAATAATATATCTATGTAACCTCTAGTCAACACTAAAACAAAACGACTATCCTGACTAGGGAATTGAATTATATTTAATAAAACGAAAACATTCGCTACTAGAAATGTATTCGGAGATCAATGGAAACAGGATTACATGCCGCGAGGGCAAATCACAGTGGTGTGCTTTGATGTGCAGAACCGCTTACTCGCTACTAACTACTTAATCGTTATCGTTACTGTATCGTATTTAACTACGAACTTATTTATAATCCTACAACAAATTGCTTTAATTCATTTTAAAAATATCATTGTACATTATTTATTATCAATTATAATATATAATATATATATATATATATATTTAATATTCGTATATATGTACGAGAATATATAATATTTATGTATATCTATGCCGCAAACACATAGCAAATTTAGGCAAATATATATTCAGTGCCATAGTATATAGCGTTACATTTAAAATATAAATTGACTGTCTACTTGTTTACGACATATATACTAGTGTATTGTGTAACAATAAAGTAAGGTAAAGGTCAGGACAGAAACACAACACAAGCAGCATTGTATAAACATTGCGACGATATATGGTATATGTATATATACAGGAGAGGACAAGAAGCGACAAAGGAGCAATAGAGAAACATAATTAGGCGAAATGGATAGTACAAGTTATCATAAGCGCGACGGTGTTCGATACTCCGTACTCGCTACTTGTAACTTATATCCTTCTCCACTATTCTAATATCAGAGATCATTTGAAAACTTAGTTCCCGCGCGTTCTATAGAACGCCAGTTACCCACTCGGGCCAGCATGATTTATTTTTATTTACACAGAACATCCAAGGCCAGGAGGTCGGGGACATTTCGAAAACATATATCTCGTCTATTCGCAAAATTCCTGAGACATTTCCGCAACTTATACTTCTTCGTCAAATGAGATCAATATTTATAATATTAGGTCTGCTCTCTTTGGGAGAAATTCTTTTCAACAATCTAACTATCATTACAACCTAACGAAACCATCTTTTTCACTGGGTGACTTGATCATGCTACCAGCGTCCTACAAGAATCTACAATACAGGTAAAAATAAAAACTCATAAATGGTGTCTACCAATAACAATTCTAAGTTTCATAATGCAATTTTTTTGAAAATATATTCAGTTTAAAATATAATATTTGCATTCAAAACTAATAAAGATACAAATAAATTTTTCTTTCAAAATTATAAAATAAATTGTTCATCCTAATTGGGTGTGAAAAAAATCGATTTTTTGACAAAAAAATCAAAAAATCAGATTTTTTGACAAAAAAATCAAAAAATCAGATTTTTTTTAAAAATCAAATTATCAAAATGCTTGTATTTTTCTGAATTTACTATACCAGTAAAAGCATTCAAATTTTAAAAAATATTGTAGGTAATTATTACTTAACTCAAATTCCAAAATTCTATTTGCATTGTTTACTTATTAATTATTTAATAAGAAAACGTAATAGTATACAGATGTTCTGTAGAAAACATAGTAGATACATTTATTTATGTGACGTTTTGAAAACGACAATATAGGTAGGTAATATTATTATTGTAAAATAGTGTTAAACTTTTCTTTTAACATAGTAAGTTCTTGTCAAATATTTTATTTGTAAAAGATATATTAGGTACTGTGAAATTGAAAAAAAATTATAATTTTAATATAAAGAATATATAGAAACTAAAAAATAAATTTTAATAATTTTTGACATTTTATTAAGCTATTTTATAAAATGAGAAGAAATTTTGATTTAAATAATTGTTTTTAATTTAAAAAATCATGTGATTTTAATCGCGATTTAAATCATTTAATTTAAATCATGCACACCCTACCTAATTAAAATTATTAATAAATAAAAATTCTAAAAAGCCTATTAATTAAAAACTACAATTTTCTACTTTAAAATATTTTCCATTGTTTTCTAGAATTCCCGATTGGTAGGCATCACAGTTGAGTACAAAACGAAACGATGTATATACACATTGCATCGAATCGTCAAGAGATCTATTTATCTAGGGTACATTAAATCTATATACAAAACACTATAAACATCGATAGCATGTCAGCCAGTACTCCGATCTCGCGACAATTCATAAATCACTAATTTCCACGCGTAAATGAGGTGAGACGTGATCAGAACTCATTGCTTTGGGCGAAAATGATCATTTGATGCTGGCATTGGGAGAGATATGAGTTACCGGGCACGCGCCAGTAGTCGCCAGCCCACGACAAATAATACGGCGGTCCAAATGGAACCTCCGAACGGCGGCGGTACCAACATGGACAATAAACTAACATCCGTCGGATCACACGGCCGTTTGTTTTCTTCGCTCACAGTCTGAACTTGAACTTGGCTATTGTCCTACAACCAAACAAAACATACGTTACATTACTAGCGTGTTCCAACTCAAATCAAAATAGCACGCGATGACTAAAGCGCTGCTGATAACAAATCAATATCACGAACAGTCACCAAACAAAGAAATTAACTTATACGCGAAATATACCTATTAGAATGCAAAACAATATTACATCTAGTCTTTTATGAGCATGCAATACAACAAACGCGTATGCGATGTCGGCAGCGGAAATTCAGGCGTTTACCCCTATCACCCGGACCAACAGAACAAATCTCCGGATGACAGGATGCCTGCCAGGTGGGCGAAGGTTTGCAAGTTAAACAAGACTCACCTTGCCCACCGAAGCGTAGAAGTCATCGGCTATCTTGCGCAGATTGACACCAACCTGGGTCCAGTCTAGAGTTGTTGCAGTGGGCGCAACATTGGTCGCATTGTTCTTTGTCTCATCGCAGCAGGACGACTCGGACGATGTCCGACGGCGGCGACATCGTCGAAGTGTTGGATTTCTGTCGTCGCTGTCGTCGGATTCTATTATCGATGAACCAAGCCTGAAGAGATCGGTGTGTTCGGATGTTGTGTCGGTTGCAGAGGCGGATGTTGAGGCGATCTGCAACGCGTAGTCAACATCTAACATTCGCGGCGGACTAGGTGGTTCCGGCGGCGGGAACTCTGGCGCGGATGTTGATATATCTGACGCTTCACCATGTCGTCGAGAGTTGACCGGTTGCCCGTTGCGAACTGTAATCAATCAAATCAAACTAAGTTGCAGATATTTTAACAGCGATTCCATTTTTGCATAATGCGATAAAAAATATATATTATAAATACACTTTCACTTTTTTTAAATCAAAATAATATTATCAAATAAGTATTGTTGTACGTTATATTATGTCAAATTATATGAATACATGTGTTTACACGATTTATTTGTTTAAATTATAAGTGGCCGTTATTTGTTAAATATCCCTTATTTTAACATGTTTTGTAGCAATGAACACATTACGGGCTAATAACTTTTCCGAGATGTGTTTAAAATTTGTATCCTGATCAGTATAAATAAAAATAATTATTGTTGTACGTTATATTATGTCAAATTATATTAATACATGTGTTTACACGATTTATTTGTAAAATTATAAGTGGCCGTTATTTGTTAAACATCCCTTGTTTTGTATCAATAAACACAATACGGGCTAGTAACTTTTCCGAGATGTGCTTAAAATTTGTATCCTGATCAGTATAAATAAAAATAATATTTAAGTGTTTTTTAAACAATTTCTAAATAGTAGTAAGTCCATTTTGCAGTTCGCACATTTTGCGTTAGCGTGGTATAAAATCAACGGATCGAAGCAACAGGTTCAGGTGTCGCGAACACTCACTTTTGCAGTTCCCTAACGACGACACAATCACAACGCTTTACACAAAATTCCAGTCTTAAAGTTCACTATCACAAACAATGCGTACGTCACTTCGTATTTTTGCACGTGTTTCATTCAGTAGGTGACACAACTCTGTTTTATTTTATCTTTGTATCATATTAAAGTTTAACATTAACAATTAGTTTTTTACAACGAAATAATTTTAAATTTTGTTATTAAACAAAAAATAAACGTTGATACTTACTTCTGTGAGCAATGTGTACAGGTTGCGCATCTCGAATACGCCTTTGTGTTGTTAAAATTTGCTGAAGTACGACAAAAAGATCTGATAACAATTGATCTAGACGTTGATAATTAGCTTCAGTATCTTCGTCACTAGGAAAAGTGAATGGAATAGCCATGATGCTGCACTATGCACTTGGCACAATCAACAAACGTGCGGGCACAAGTATCACTGTTGTCAGATAATGCACACTATACGGTACGAATTAGTGTCGAGTGAAACTACGAGCGACAGAGAGTAGCACGTGAGGTGAACCACGTCCGCACACCACAGCGTTCAAATAAGCTTTGAGCAGAGAAATACAGACTGGCAGTGGCGCGCTGCTTCAACAGAGAACGCGACATACGACTATACTTCCCGCCGTACCCCGCTGCTTGTTGCGCATGACACGTAACAGCAAATCGTACACACAACGAGAAACTCTCGACCAATTGGAGCAATCATAAGGCGTGTCACACACCACAACCGGGAAATATTGGATACTTAAACTAAAAATAGGAAACGAGTTTAAAGCAAATAATATACCAAATCTGCCAGTTCTATTCTGTTCTGTTCTGTTGAACTAATGTGGATGATACTGGTCTGTATAATAATGATTCCCGGAAATTTCATCGCGGGAAAATTCATCGCGGAAAGTTCATCGCGGAAAGTTAATCGCAGGAAAATTCATCGCGGGGAAAATTCATCGCGAGGTAAATTAATCGCAGGAAAGTTCATCGCGGGAAAGTTCATCGCAGGGTAAATTCATCGCGAGGTAAATTCATCGCGGGCAAGTTCATCGCGGGGAAAATCATCGCGAGGTAAATTAATCGCGGGAAAGTTAATCGCGGACAAGTTCATCGCGGAGAAAATTCATCGCGAGGTAAATTAATCGCGGAAAAGATCATCGCGAAATAAATTCATCGCGAGGTAACTTAATTACGTAAAAGTTAATCGCGGTGATAATTAATCGCCAAAAAATTAATTTCAGACATATTTCATGATCTGTAAATTCTTCTTTGCAGACAAATAAATCACAATGTTGCGTGTTATTAACAACAGTTGCATAAGCGCAGAAGTGCACATTTGAAAAGCACGATGGTTTTAGGGATTGTAGGTACGACAGTTTTTCTACAATATTTTTTGAATTTTTTAAAACTAGAAAATATTTCTGCCTAACATTTTTCTGAACTTAACCCCATCATACTCTAAGAGTATTTTTAACAAGATTTTTTGCATTTTTTAAAACTAGAAAATATTCTTGCCTAACATTTTTCTGAACTTAATACCATCATACTCGAAGAGTATTTTTAACAAGATTTTTTGAATTTTTTAAAACTAGAAAATATTCTTGTCTAACATCATACTCGAGGAGTATTTTTAACAAGGTTTTTAAAAAATTTTAAAACTAGAATATATTGTTGCCTAACATTTTTCTGAACTTAACCCCATCATACTGGAAGACGATCTGGACTAACTTGTTATGGTCAGAAATCTCATTATCGAAAAATGCACTTATTCAATGTTTTGATCGGCGCTTATTCAATATAAATTTACTTATTATATTTCTGCGCTTTTCCAACGTCATAATGACTAAAAAAACTCTCCGAATTTTGTTACACCAGTTGGGTATACCTGAGGCCTGAGGTATTAAATATATTCAGGTGTTATTGAGTTTCTATATCTTTCTTCGAAATTTGCAGTATTACACTTTTGTTTCTTAGCTATTGATGTTGTGAACGAATGGTAAATGACTTTTTAATCCTATTATAGAAATTGTAAGCCAAAGAACACCTGCAAACGTTAGAATTTTATGAACTTTCTTCAAGTGCAGTTTGTAAGGGAAAATATTAAATTTCATATTATAAAATATTTCGTGATGAATTTACCTCGCGATGAATTTACCCCGCGATGAACTTTCCGCGATGAATTTTCCTGCGATGAATTGTCTGGACACGATAATAATCCTGGCACGTGTAAAATATCATTTTACAATAATTGTGCCTATACATGAGAAACTCATTTAAAATATTAAAACCGGTTCCCAAAACGAAAACTGAGATGGGGGCATGAATTGTTCGAAAAATGAATTAACCTTATTATGGATAGGTGGTCATTAATATTAAATTATGTTAGATAATTCTCTGAAAAATAATACATTTAAAAATTGATATGGGCTTTAAAATAGAATATAATACTAAGTATATGTATATCTATTAGAATCTGCAATAGGTAAAATCTAAAAAAGAATATATATATATATATATATATATATATATATATATATATATATATATATATATATATATATATATATATATATATTCGGGTGGCCCTTATCTGGGTCACAAAAAAAATTTGTGCGTCGCCCCCTAAAACACTTCGAAAAATTATAACAATGGCTGGACATAACCTCCCATGCGTTAATTTCAACATTAAACCGTGCCCCACTTCACTTTTGTGTTATTTTATTGCTCTCTTTTGCTAGAAATTCGGCTATCTGCAATTATTGGGTTGGATTAGGTCCTAAATTATTCGGAACTAGACACAAATGTTGAAGCACAAACGTGATGTGGAGCGCGGTTTAACATTTATAAAAAGGTCTTATAATTATATAGCAAACATTTGTTTGCTATTTTGAATAATTTTATATGAAATTAAATTCAGTAAATTCAATGCAACTAAATTTAGGCGAATTTTTACGATTTTCAGGAAAAAAGGCAATCAAAAAACACGAAAGTGAAGTGGGGCACGGTTTCACGTTCAAGCAAAGGTCTTATAATGTTATAGCAAGCATACGTTAATATTTTTTATTAATTTGAAACCAAATCGAACTTAGAAAAAAAGATGAGACCAAGTTTGAGTGAATTTTTACCATTTTTAAGGGAAAAACAGCATTTATATAGCACTGAAGTTATTTGGGGCACGGTTTCACGTTAGAGTAAAGGTCTTCCAACGTTGTAGGAAGCATTTGTGTCTAGTTCCGAATAATTTAGGACCTAATCCAACCCAATAATAGCAGATAAGTCGCGTTTATCTGAATTTCTAGCACAAGTGAAGTGGGGCACGGTTTAACGCTGAAATAAACGCATGGAAGATTATGTCCAGTCTTTTTATAATTTTTCGAAGCGTTTTAGGGGGCGACGCGCAAATTTTGTTTTTTGACCCAAATAATGGCCACCCTAATATATATATATATATATATATATATATATATATATATATATATATATATATATATATATATATATATATAAATATAAGTAATTCATAATAAATGGTCCATGGTCATTACCGGTATTCGCAGGATAAAATGCAGTAGGTAAGTACCTATGCAGTAACAAAAACGTTTCCAATAATATTTAGAAAATACATGCTGATGAGTTCTACTCGCTGAAAATAACAGGCATCTAACAATGCAACATTCTCCGCTTTATAATACTACTTTGGACAGGGTTGAATTTTCATTTAAAAAAAAATCGCACATTTACTATACCTATTATATCTACCATATTGGTTTAATACCTAATGGTTAATATTTATTGATAATTTTTTTTCAGTTTCTGTGCGGGTATAGTCTAAACAAATTAGAAAATAATAATTTAAGAGGAATTTTAAAAATAAGATTGACGTAAAATCGTGATACATTGGAAATATTATTGCGATGAAAAACAAAAACAACGTGAATGTCATCGTCGCTTCAATGCAAATTTCTCCAATAATTTCAAAAAAATCTGTACAATGAAGTCAGAATTTGACTTACAATGTACTGCACCTGAAATTCTTCAAGCGGAAAGAATTTTTTCTAAATATCATTAAATAATATAATTAATGGTTTGTGTTGAACTGTTCATTTTTTTATTTTATATGATTAGGCACATAAAGTAGCAATCAGATAAAGTTATACGTATACCTTTTCAATAAAGTCACATAAGTTGTCAATTATATGATGTTTGAAAATAAAGAGTAGGTATTATTAACAAATTAACATAGACAACCTGTTTCCGAAATTTGATTTCTTTTAAAAAAAAAAATTAAAAGATCCATACCTATTTAGGCTAAAATAAGGATTTAGATATCGCCTTGCAATTTTTATTTCATTCTTCAAATATTTGTATATTAAATTTTATAAACACAGAGTCCGTTAAGTAAAAAATATTAAAATATCAGTATTTGTCTCTCGGCTTCTAAATTTTAAAATAATGTAGGACAGACCGGAGTTGGTGTCACAATCTACCCCATCCTTGGGGGCAAAAAGTTACAGAAAGCGTCTTAAATATTTTAGTCACTTATGTCTAATTTTAATCATTGAAATCACTTTAATTAGTCAATTTTCAATGTTGATTTCTTTCTGATTAACAATTCACATTTTTTCTGGTTGTGTCTGTCAAAATTGCTGATTTTCTTGTCTTACGTGTGATCTTCTTTACTTTTGGCGCAGCTTTTGGATGTCTATAATTATTTCAGGAGAAAAAGTTGCTTTATCATTGTTAAGTAAAGTTCTCATCATGAAAATAACAAAAATTTCAAACAAATAACTAAAAACTTTTGAACTGGGCAGATTTTAACGCGTAACATTCTGCCCCATTTGTATGTATCTTTCTGCCCCAATGCCAAAATTAAACATTTGACATGAAATAAATAAGAACTACGCAATTATTTTTAACCAACTCCGGTCTCCCCTTTGTATAGCTATATAATCAAATTTTGATTATGTAGCTTTTTATTCAGTACTGGACAAAAGACAGATTCTTTAACAGAGTAAGTGGTACTCGGATAAATCATAAATTTGTGCCTATGATAAAGAATTTTTTTAAAAATATCTTTAATCGGAAACAAAGTAAAAAATCTGATGTGGCCAGCACACAACCTTCCGCCATATCTAGACTTATAAACATAAATGTATACGTACAATCCGGTATATTTAAAATATACAAATAAAAATCTAAAATATTCAAACACAGAAATTTGCATCACCTGAATCAAAAGATTCATTCACAGGAAAACTCTTCTATGTTGAAGCCAACCATTAATTATTACTACATTCAATATCTTACTTATGACGCTTATGACTTATATGGCGCAAGTATGTCAACTTGTCACCCGTCTCACCTGTCAATATTTTTTACGCAGAAACAAAAATCAACCGAACATGGATTACAAGATTTCAACGTTTAATCTGATAAATTTATTTTTTTAATTTTACTGCAGTTCTTTAATGCTACCAGATAAAGATTTTTTTTAACGGAAGTTGCAAATAACATTGCCTCTTATTCTTATTACAAATAAATACTATATTTAACCCAATTTATATAAATTTTTGACAATAATTAACTTTTTCAATCTTCAAATAATATCACTTCCGGTGAAGATATTTGTACCAAAATCTAATGAACTCTTCCAATTTATATACAAATGTTAAATACCAAATATCAAAATTTTTGGGTAATTCGTATTTGAGTTATGCGACTAAAAGATTTGACTACATACACACACACGCACGCACGCACGCACGCACACACACACACACAGACACACACACACACAGACACACACACACAGACACACACACACACACAGAGACACACACACACACAGACACACACACACAGACACACACACAGACACACACACACAGACAGACACAGACACACACAGACACACACACACACACAGACACACACACACACAGACACACACACACACACACACACACACACACACACACACACACACACACACAGAC
The DNA here is from genome assembly GCA_947534325.1 of Agonum fuliginosum. Lineage (NCBI taxonomy): Eukaryota > Metazoa > Arthropoda > Insecta > Coleoptera > Carabidae > Agonum > Agonum fuliginosum. Next base: position 18,284,777 of record OX384030.1, on the reverse strand, counting down.
ACACACAAACACAGACACACACACACACAGACACACACACACACACACACACACAGACACACACACACAGACACACACACACACACACACACACACAGACACACACAGAGACACACACACAGACACACACACACAAAGACACACACACACAGACACACACAGACACACACACACAGACACACACACACAGACACACACAGCATGTAGAAGATCTTTCCATGTTGCCAAAGCTAATAATTTCGTAAAGCCAGGAAGAACAGTACCCTGGTGGAATGAAGAGCTCACAATAATGAGGAAAAAGGTCAATGCACTAAGGAGAAGATACCAAAGAACAAAGAATAATGAGGTGATCAGAGAAGAAAGAAAGAAATATTACGAAAAGGAGAAAGCTATGTACAAACAAAAAATTAATAAAAGTAAAATAGACTCATGGAAAGAATATTGCAACTTAACAAATAAAACCAACCCATGGAATGCTGTTTATAAAATAGCAGCTGGAAAAACAAAACGCAATTTAACTTTAACTACAATCAAGGACGAAAATGGACAATACACAACAGACACGAAAAGTACACTGGAACTGATGATGAATGAGTTTGTACCAGAAGACAGAGAATCAGATGACAGTGAATATCACAAACAAATAAGGAACGAAATCAAAGAACCTGTGAATACAACATACGACCACGAAATACAGGAAGAAGAACTGGGAACAATCCTTAAAAACATGAACCCAAAAAAGGCCCCTGGAGAAGACGGTGTTACAAGCTCTATATTGCTAAGAGTGTTTAGTACATATCCACTTTTTATAACAGAAGTATATAATCAATGCCTACAAAGAGCGCATTTTCCTGGAGAATGGAAGAAAGCTATAATCATACCAATAGTTAAACCAGGCAAAGAAAATTCAAGCGAACCATCCAAATACAGGCCTATAAGCTTATTAAACGTTGGTGGAAAAGTTCTAGAAAAATTAATGATTAATAGAATTATGAATTACATGCATTCAAACGAATTACTAAACAAAAATCAATTTGGATTTATACAAAATAAAGGTACTACTGATGCTATAATAGAGTTGATGGAATATGTCACACAAAACCTCAAAGATAAAAGGATAGTAGTTATGGTAAGCCTAGATGTTAAAGGAGCATTCAATGCAGCATGGTGGCCGGCCATAATAAAAGCTATGAAAGATCTCAAATGTCCCAGAAACCTTTATGAGTTGGCGAAAAAATACTTCGAAAATAGAGAAGCAGCATTAGAAGTAAACGGAATTAAGGTCCTGAAAGCAGTAAATCGAGGATGCCCACAAGGCTCATGCAGTGGACCAGGTTTTTGGAATCTACAATACAATTCTTTACTAAATCTGGAATTCAAGAGAAGCACTAAGGCTATAGCATTTGCCGATGATTTAATTATTCTCGCTAGCGGGAGAACAGTAGCAGCAGCAGAAAACAGTGCAAATATAGAGCTGCAAAAGGTTACATCTTGGGCAACTCAAAACAAAATAACGTTCAACGAAACGAAATCACAAGTAATGCTTGTAACAAGAGCTACATCAAAAGTAAATAAAACCATTAAAATATTCCTCAAAAACGAAATATTGAAACAAGTGCAAAAAATAAAATATTTGGGGATAATATTAGATAACAAATTTCTTTTCAATGAACATGTACAGTATGTAACGGAGAAATGCTGCACATTAATACATACACTGTCAAAGTCAGCAAAAACCACATGGGGCATCAGACAGGAGGCACTAGAGATAATTTACAAAGGCGCAATACTACCCATACTGTCATATGGAGTGACAGCCTGGAAAACCGCATTACAAAAGAAAGCCAATCAGAAAAAGATAAATAGAGTGCAGAGATTAATAAACATAAAAATAATAAAAGGTTATCGAACGATATCATACGAAGCGTCATGCATCTTGGCAGGAAACACACCGATAATATTAAAGTTAGAAGAAATCGCAAGAATACATGAAAGGCTCAAAATAAATGAAGACAGAGGAACAGCAGAAGCTACGGATAGGAAAAGACAAATACGTCGCGAAGAAGAAGATACTAGCGTTGAAAAGTGGCAGAGCAGGTGGCAAAACTGTGAGAAAGGAAGCACTACGAAAATGTTTTTTCCAAGTGTAAGACTTAGATTAAACATAAACTTAATCCTAGACCGGAATGTAACAATAATTCTTAGTGGACATGGTAAAATTAAAAGTTATTTTTACAAATTTAAAATTGCTGATAATCCAGAGTGTAAGTGTGGTGCGGAAAACCAAACAGTTACTCATCTAATATATGATTGCGTATTGCTTGATGAACAAAGACTTAAGCTGAAAGACAATATTATAAATAACCAAGGAAGTTGGCCCACAGTTCAAAATGACCTAATAGAGAAACATTTGATATATTTTGTTAAATTTGTTAATGATATAGACTTTGAAAAACTACTGTAATAAGATAAAATTATTTATATGTTATACTAGCATTTAAATGAAATAACAATTAGTGAATAAGGAATGAAATAACAATTATTGAAATGAAGTACTTACAAAATGAACTGTTGTGATATAAACAATTGTAATATGGTAGATGTATGCATGTAATGTATTTTTATGGAACATGCTGAATAAATAAGTTAAATAAAAAAAAAAAAAAAAAAAAAAAAAAAAACACAGACACACACACAGACACACACACAGACACACACACAGACACACACAGACACACACACAGACACGCACATAGACACACACACACACACACACAGACACACACACACAGACACACACACAGACACAGACACACACACACACACACACACACACACACCCAGACACACACACAGACACACACATACACCCACACACAGACACACACACACACACCCACACACACACACACACACACACACACACACACACACACACACACACACACACACACACACAGACACACACACACACAAACACAGACACACACACAGACACACACACACAGACACACACACACACAGACACACACACACACACACACACACACACACACACACACACACACACACACACACACACACACACACACAGACACACACACAGGCACACACACACACAGACACACACAGCCACACACACACAGACACACACAAACACACACAGACACACACAGACCCTAATTCGTGCTCATCCACTAAAAACGTACTACCCGATTTTTTGCATGATTCCAATACCTTCCTTTACAGGTAAGCGGAAGGTAAAAACAAAAAATCGGCAGGACCCGATGATTTCCCCAGTTTTTTAATTAGGCTAATTGATAATCATATTGCATATCAACTTTATATAACAAATTTATCATTTTCAAGCGGAATTTTTCCTGAAGTTATATAAAATTAATAGTCATTCCAATTTTCAAAAAAGGAGATAAAACTAATCGAAACATTAATTTTTGTCGAAAATTATGGAATACAGCTATCTATCCAGTCTTTTTGTTGAAAAAACTAAAATTATTCACCATAATCAATTTCGTTTTAGAGAACAAAAATCAACAGTCGCGGCACTGATTAAACTTTCAGAGAATCTTCGAAATTTTATAGAATGAGGGGAGAAGCCAGTAGGAAGTCGAGCTTTCGATTGCATTCTGCAAAATAGACTTATTCAAAAACTGGAAGTTTATGGAATTCGGGAGGTTACTCTAAAGTGGATCGAAATAAACGTGGATATTGGTCTGCCGCAAGGTGGAGTGCTATCGCCGATGCTGTATATTTTGTATGTGAATGATATATTATGAAAAAGTGTCTTGCGGATGATAGTACGAGTATTCTCTTCGCAGATGATACATCTCTTATTATTTCGGATAAAACTCAAGTGAACTTGAAATAAAATGCAATAAAAGTCTTCTATCAGAATGGTTTGTCGAGAATCAGTTGTATCCAAATGAATCCAAAACGAACTTTTTTATATGTACCTATTTCATTCCAGGCAATGCACCACCAACCTCAGCCTTGATATACACATTGATGGTAAGCCGATTAGCCAAACGGACACCATTATTACTTTGGGTACAGCAACGGATGAATTATTTTATCTGGGTAAACAATGTACCATTCTAATAAAAAATAAGTTTAATATTTTATGTTTTCTAATCAGACACTTGCGTAATATTATGAATTTAAACCAACTTATTTAATTTTGTACCACACAAAAATTAATGCTTTATTACGCTACGGTATTATGCTCTGGGGATGCTCTACAATGGCTACTGACATGTTTATCACTCAAAAAAGAATAATACGTAGTATATGTGTAATAATAGCTTAATGATAGTTCAAAAGTGGTGCAAAGATAACTCGTTAATATTAAACAACACTAAAACGAATTTAATTGTATTTCAAAAAAAAAATTTAAAAAATATAGAACTTAAGTTGAATGATTTTTCCATTCACAGTACTGATAATTCAAAAATTCTTGGACTTCTAATTGACAAAAATTTAAATGGTAAGCAACATTGTGATTATGTTGTATCTACTGTCAGTTCCATGTGCTATCAAATCAGGCATTTAAAAACAGTACTGGGACACGATCATCTCTTAGTTTTTTATCATGCAATAGTGGAATCGAAATTACGATATGGAATTCTTTTTTGGGGCTCTTCTACACATACCACTAAACTTTTTATTTGTCAAAAAAGAATTATTAGATGTATAGCTGGTATCTCAAGAACGCAATCTTGCAGAATATTCTTTAAAAAATTTAAGATCATGACAATAGCGTCTCTTTATATTTTTGAAATTGCTGTTTATATTTACAAAAATAAACATACATTTCTATGTAATGAGGATATACATAACATCAACACAAGAAACAAATTAGAATTAAGAAAACCTTTAGCGAAATATAATTGCAGGCAAAACTCTCCTAATGTAAAGGGCGTAGAAATTTATAATAAAATACCAGATGATATTTTAAATTGTGTCACTTTACCAGGATTTAAATTTAAATTTAAAAAATTTCTAATTACTAATTGTTTTTACACTGTTAATGAATTTATGTGTTTTACTGATTGTAAAATCTAGTCAAATTTGTACTGTACCTGACGTATTTCATATGTATATATTACATCTCAGAAATAAATATGTATTATTATTATTACTGTACTGATATTACAGGTTACTCAGTCTTGTAGGGAATATTTCAAATCGCTAAATATATAAACAGTGCCTTGCCTATACAGGGTGTTTCTGTACTTATGGATCAAACTTTAAGGGTATACGTATATGTAACACGTTCTATTTATAACGAAACAAAAATAATTTTTCAAAGATACGCAAAATTAAGGGTGGGTTACTTTACTTTACTCAAGGAAACATGTTGAGTGCCACTGGTTTCATAGCTGTTTGTGTTGTTTTATTCAAATATTAACAATGCACGTAATTATCTAATTCAACGCTGATATTGTGTTATTAATATTCTGTTTCTTTCACAGCATTCGGTAGCTCGAAAGTTTTTCTATTAAATTCTGGAAATTTAACATCGCTTTTGATCCGTTCAGAAACTACAGATGATCAAACACAAAAAATAAAATTGATACTAAAATTTTCATATTTTCTCTAGGTAAAACTCTTTAGGTATATCGGTTTAACTAAGGCATTAAAACGTTTTCCATATAAAGTATGTTATAGTGAATTTTATGAAGAATTTAATGCAGAAAACAGCAAGTCAATATTTTAATTCGTTCAGAAATGACAGCTCAATAAACACAAAAAATACTAAAATTTCACTATTGTCTCTTATGAGGTTATGTTGAATTGTGGCCGAACTAGTACTCCCAAAATGTTAAAAATCATGTATGTAACAAAAAATTATCTAAGAAATCGAATATTGAAGACCTGGAAGTCGATATCTTGATTCATTCGAAAATAAAAGCGGTTTTGTTTGAAAAGACAAAATTACTCTATTGTTGAAAATGACTAGAAATTGCTCAAATATATTTTCACGATTTTCTCGAGAACTGTACTACTTACAGAAAAAATAAATATACCATTTTATAGCAAATTTTATGCTCTACAATTTTTCTCGGAATATTTTCCATACGAAATAAATAAAGAAAACTAAAAATGCCGAACATTTTTTCAAAATGGCGACCGTCTCTGATTCTTAACACTTTTATGATTTTGTCCTGACTCGCTAAAATACTTTGCATCTTAACTGGAAAAATTGGTGCAAAGTAATAATAGCTTTTCCTAAATATGAGAAAACAAATCCTGAATTTCAGTTTCTGATTAGTACTTATGAAAAATGTTTAACAACTTTACTCATCATACCTTACTTACTGCCATCCGTAACTATTCATAGGCAGTTTGTTTAACAAAAGGAAGGTTATTATGATGATATAATAAAACGTTTTAAATTAAGTTTTGAACATAGTACAACTTTTTAAATTACAAAAGTTAAGATTATTTGCTGTCATTTCATCCCATGGTTTTTGTCGTTGGAAAAACTTGAACTGAAATAGACATGTATAATGTATAAAGTAAAATCGTTACACGTGTAAATGTAATCACGAACATAATTTATGTACTTATGTTATTTTATAGATAAAATTTCAATTATATATTAATTGCAAAGTTAATAAACATTTTTATTTGGATACTACTTTTGATTCATTTTATATTCCTATTTCAGATTTAAAGGTAATTGATGAACAGTTACAGAAAATATAAAATTTGTTCGAGAGAATAAACATATTTGTCAAAGTAATAATATTACGAACATTAGGTAATGTGCTGACATATTGAGTGAATTAAATTTACTATAGTTGAATAATTCGTGAATAATATTCTAGCATTATAAGTAAATAATATGTATTTGTACAGTAAGTATATTTTACTATAGTACTGACATTTTTACTGATGCAGTAAATTTAATTTCTATTTTTTTAGAAATCGCATTTGGCTAGAATGAAAAACTTTTCAGAAAATACGTATTTGCATAATAAATGTAGTTACTGTTTTTCATTGTCACGATTTTAGGGTATGATATTAGCTAGAACATATTGTCAAGTTTTTCTTTCCGTGTTATTTGCATTACAGTAGGAATTTAGTTTCGCAGATTTAAATAGTCTAAAACTTTCGTCCAATGTAGTACTTACGCAATTTGTACAATTTGCACCAGCTCACATTATATTTTAGCCGTTCAATATTTGTTTCCTTTGCAATACTTAATTTATTCTCAGTATTTGTACTTTCATAGCCGAAATCCATTAAGGATAATAATTGTAGAAATATTAAGAGCGCTCCGAAGAGCTTCAAATATGTCGATTTTCTATATGATCTCGAATTTATTATAATTTGTTTTTATTAATTGCTAACATCAAAATATTGAAATTTATTAGTTTTTTTAATAACGTCAGTAAAAAAGTTATTATCTTGATTATTTTTGATGTTATTAAAAAAAAATTTTTTTTATTTTAATGGCAGAAATTAATAATACAAATTTCAATTTTGAAATCATAGCACCGTCAAAAAGTGCTTACCGAAAAGCTTGAAACACATTGATTTTCACTGGAAATTTCTGACGGTGCTATCATCTCAAATTGCACTGTTTTTGCCTTCTAAAACCGAACCAACAAACCACGCACCCGCACCACTCCCGCAAGTGCGCGACTAACAGGTAGAAACCTGTCCGCGACACGTGTGCATGCATCAAGGCATCATCGCTGTCCGTGCGAAAAAAGTGCTCTTGTAATAAAATTTGAAAAAGAAAGAACAGGACTGCCTTTCCTTATACCACACTCGATAAAATTGAAAATACATTTGAAGACTCTTTTCACTAGGTATCAGTTTTATTATATTTACGGAAAATATTGAATTACCATCAATACTATTATGATACCACTGATTGAAGATGGCCAAAATAGTTGAATAGATTACGTCGTATAAAATAAAAAGTGTCTACTTGATAGCATGTCCATGCGTTAAATATTGCCAAGTCATATCGTCGAAAAGTTCCTCCACCAAAATGTGTTCAACTCTATTAACCTTAGTAATTCAATTCGCATACATTTATATTCACTTATTTTTAGTGAAATTCATCTTTAGACAAACCCATCATTTAAAATTAATGCTGGAATCAATGCTATATAAGTTTGCACTTTTGCTGTTTAGATGTGTATTTGTAAACTTTGTGCTTACTGGTTACACATCGTCATTATTTATTTACTCAAATAAACATTGGCAATGTTCCTATTCCTACTATGTTTGTAATTTAATTTGTAGAATTACACAATTTAAGAACAAATGAAATATAATTTTGATTAAAATTAACCTAAATTCTATTTTAATTATTAGAAACGATATCACCATTATTAAGTTCAAATGCCATATCCGCTATGTGCGAAGGCATGGTGGGGACAATCAAATCGATCGTAGCGCACGCTCTGGCAGAAATGTGTAACAATATCGGACAGACTGTCAAACAAAGGATTGGTATTCCCTACAATAATTTATAATAATAGTGAAATGGGTCACAATTGTTGTTGTGTTGTGAACTGCAAAAAAAGAAAAAAATGGATAGCTGCTGTAAAAAGGAATAAGTAAGCAACACAAACCTAAATTACGATATTACTGTATCAATAATTATTTTCGCGATATTTCATGTGATACTATTTATTTCTTCAACATCTCTTACATGTTGTGCTAAAACTAGTTTTTTTCTTTTTTTCACAGTTTGAGGTTGGAAACTTATATTATGCTTAATACTTTCAAAACCGGTTTTTATAATACTTAATAATCATTTATTCTTCTCGTTTTATATTATAAAGTGTATTTAAACATCGACAATAATACTAATTTCACTTAGATTTTCACTTTAATTTAATAAAAACTAACAAGATACCGAACTGTCATTATTTGACGTGTCCCGAATTGTTGTGAACGCTATGCGGCGCTTTTGTCGTGCACATAGCGAATAGCAATATGTACGTACCTAACAAAAGCTTTTTTTTAAAGTTCAATAAAGAAATTTAGTACAACCACCAGCATACGTCTAAAGTTAATAATAAGTGAGATTGAGAGTTTAACATAAGTGATATCGGTAATTTTTTATTTTCGCATTATCACTATCATGTAGGATATAATTTGTTTGTTTGCATTGCCTTAAATGTAAAACTTAAATGTCAGATACATATCTTACCTCTTACTCGGAAGAAGATGTTTAAAAACATGTTATTGAGTATTAAATTAATTATAAAATGACAGATAAACAACTAAAAATAGAACAATTCAGTTTTCAATGTAACGGTATCTTTTGTGTATGTGTATGTGAATTCAGAGTGACGCATCATTTGAGTTGTAATATGACGCAAAAAAAGTTAAAAAATTATTATCTTGTTCTCACTTACTATATAACGACAAGACTCAAAACTGTAATTAGTAAACGGTATTTACAATTTTTTCCATTACAATGCAATAAAATACTTCGCATGTATCACAATATATAACAAGGCATAACATGATAACATACATTACAATCAAAAATATTATTAAAAAAATCAAATAACAAATTATGATATACGTGTTTACTTATTTTGTTATTTTGTTCATATTAACAGGTATTGTGTAGACAATTAATTACTATGAAAAGATAACAAATACTATATAACCGTAATGAAGTTGCTAAAGAAGTTATATGTGTAGTACCTACCTTTAAATTAAACTAAACTTATATTCCCAATAGTAATTATTATTTGTAAACATTTAGTGGATAATGCACTATTAATGTGCTGTTTTATGAATAACGAGTTACACATTTTAAATTTAGTGAAATAGAGATAATATCGCAACTATTATAATGTGTGTTCTTATCAGCAGATAGATGAGTCAAATATACGTACCTAAATTAATTTTGTCGCAATATATTAATATTTGTTGTAATTTGTATTCTATGATTACATATTGTAAACTGCGTTTTATTTCCCAACTTAAAATAAAAACAATTGGAAGAAGAAAATATACGTACCTATAGATAACGAAACCATATAATGACCTAACCAGGCAAAAACAAAAAGCCCGCCAAAACTAACCGCATTCATACTTCGCATTAATATTTACTAAAATACACAAGTGTAGTGTTGATTATTATGTATTATTGTCTGTCACTTCCGTCATGTTGTTGTTGAAGAAGTCAACTGTCTTTTTCACACTGTGTAAAATTGTTTATTTGTCAATTATATATTATTATTATTTTGAACAATGTGAAAAAGATTGCAGAGTGCAGACTACTTCACTATCCCTTTTAATTAGGGGAGACTGGGTACGATTGAAACACAGGACGGTTGAAACAAAACAAATATCTCGCGAAACGTATACGGTGGGGTGAGGGGTCCAAGGGCGAACGAAGCAGACAACAGGTTTGAACCCGAGACTCAGTGTTGTGTCGCTCACCGCGTGTTGCAGTTGTTTATAGGGGGTCCTATTGTATTTTGATAACCAAAAGTAAGTATTTTTGTTTGAAGATTTTTCCAATTATTATGGTTTTTATTCAAGTGAGAGTATTGAGTGTATTTTTGTGTTTGAAATGAAGCTTGTAAAATACGGCATCGTAACTAGTTTTAATGTATCATTATTGTAATCATTACTATAAACTGTTTTTTACCTAAAGGAGGGGTTGGGGACGGTTGAAACATTTTTTGTGGGTACGGTTGAAACAATATATTTATTTAATTTTATTGTTTTCTGGATGCCGAGAGTACGCACAATGAAGACTTCGAGAGGACAGGTCGACTTGTCGAGGTATACCATGCTTTTGAGGCTCACGAAGATTGCACATAAGGTGGTCTTGTCTATGTTTGCCACAATTGCGACTCGTAATGATCCCAAAGCTTGATTTTTGTTTGATTTATGACTAACCAAAATCAAAGAAATGTTTTCTTTTAGTTTATAGTCAGATTATTTTTCATGTTATTGTTAATTACGTAAATTATATATCAATGTTAAGTAGTCATATTGTCACAGACGACTGATAATATACATTTTAAGTTGTGAACCCTAAAAACCTTAAAGATTGATTAAAAATATATATAATATTGTCAAACGGTGCCATAATTATTCTTAGAATTAGAATAAGTAATGAATAAAACATGTTACAATATTATATTTTGATTTATTTTCATGTGTTTCAACTGACCCCAATCACTGTTTCAACCGCCCCTGGTATGGGGACGATTGAAACAAATCAGATGTTTTTTTAAATTTCATCTTCTACTAAATATAACACACCGGATATTAAAATGGTACTTCCTACTAGTAGATAGAACCACGCTCTTGTATTTAACATATCATTATCATAGTTCGACTTATAAATGGCAATACTATGGACGATATAAGCGAAATTGTTTCAACCGTACCCAGTCTACCCTACATTCTACACTTGGGTGAAATAATTTTTGAAAAAATAATCGGTACACCATTATAATAGGTGATAAATATATTTTATATATTAATATGTATATGTTAATTGTTACTTTTCATATATCAGATAGAAAAGAAACAAAACTATATTGTTTTGAATATTTACCTATCACAATTAACTAATGAGTCAGCAGTAATAAAAAATTCATAGATTAATTTTTTTTAAATTGATAAATTAGTACACTGAAATTGTAACTGCATATTTTTATGCATGTTAATAACATAACGTAGATTTTATAATTTAAACAACATGGTAATTTTGTGGAACGTAATAAATCATTTTAGGTGTTTTAAAATTATAAGCACATATTTCAATCAAGTTTTATTATTTAAATAAATAAACACGTTCTTTTATACAATTATTCGAAATAAATTTAAATAAAACTATCACAAACAGCTCGGTATACGTAAACAAATATAATGCCTAATACGATTATCTTCTCAGTCATAGAAAGAAAAACACCTGACACTGACAATGAAACAAGCTACGATTTTAGAAAGTTAAAAGTAAAACTAGGATAAATAATAAGGAAGCGTCGATGGCCTCTGTTCTCTGTTGATGTGGTGTGAGTCAACATGACCGTTTCACGTTCACACTGGTATCGAGTATGATTCACGTACTAAAATCTAAACAAAAGTAAGAATACAAATCTCAGCGATCAACACCAATTAGACAGTAATGTTAAGTAGATAGGTATAAGGGCAGTACCCCCGGATGACTAATGCTTAAGAATACGGTCGTTAGCCATCATCCATCGGGCAGCATTGGTGTTTGCGGAAGAATTAACCTAAAGTATGCGGACAAACTCACTGCTGCGCTGACTGCCCGCATAGTCTTCATAACGGTCACAACTCGCAACTAGAACTGAAAAATAGTGATGGTGGCTGCTGATCTGAGATTTTTCTACGCATTTTGCAGAATAAAATACGGTGCAATGTCTTATGGTGTTGTGGATAGATGTGGTGATGCGAACGTTGTCATCGTGTCCTTCCTCATTCATCCGAAAATAAAACGTTTGATATAATTATATCATGCTAAATCCATACTTTGTTGAAGTTTATATAGTTACACACTAAGCTACGGATCTTCGTGACATGTATAATTGCATTTTGAAGGATCTTTTTTCAATTCCATGTAAAATAGGTACACGAAAAATATGATATTATGATATAGGTATGGTTTTCAATGTGAATGAGTTATTCATTTATTGATTTTCATAGCTTGATAATTGAAAATGGTGTTTTCAAATTCCATCCATTTTACGTTAGGTTAGGTTTCAATCTTTCAATTGTCATAAATCTTAGGTTATTTAAATGAATTTGTTTTTTATATTTGTTGGAATTTATGGTTATTATGCTATTAAATTTAAATTTTAAAATTACAAAACAACATATTTAAATTAAGTTTCCAACTTTTTAATGTAGAGATTTTGAAGCATTTTTCTGTAAATAATTTAATTTACTCGAAGAAAATTTAATACATTTTGAGAGTGAGGGATTAGGATGATCTAATTAGACTTGCATAAAATAGACGATGTTTTTCGTTCAGATGAATAAGGAAGGAAAAGACTACTGCACCCGGCGTATTGGGGGGTTGGGCTACTTAACCTTGACCGGCTAACACACCATTCGAAAATGAAACGGCAAACACGGAGCAACAACACTACAGCAGCCGAGCCACTGGCAAAAGAGATTTGGACCTGTGACTCATGCTATAGTACAACATACTATGTCTGCCAGCAGTCTGAGCTCTGAGATACAGGTCACAGGTGACTCACCCTGCAACCATAGCTACAGGTAGCAAATAAACACATCGGTACGCATTCGTCATTTTCAAATCATAATCGCTATTGGTAATTCACAAACACATAGAGCACATATTTTTTAAATCATTTATTAACAAAAAATGATATTTATACTTAAATATTAAGATGTTGAGATATTGATAAGATTCATTAGAAAATAAAACCACCTTGAGATAAATTTAAATTCAACAAACTAATAATTATTTGTAAATATACAATATAAATATACTAAATACAGATTTAAATAATTAAAATTAATATTATAATAAAGTGTTTGCAGAGCGAAACGAGGCCAATTTTTTTATAGCGTTTTATTATATTATTTATTATTATAAGGAAATGATCGTTTTGAACGCGAACGTCCGTCGCATATCCTTAATTTGCTTAATATTTGACGAACATTGAAATTTATAATTTTCAATTTTCATAAATACGAAAAAATACAAGGAGTTGTATTTTTCTAATTTATGACGAGATAAGGTTTACTATATTAGGTAGGTAGGTGCTTACAGTCTACAGTTCACAATTTTCCCAATTAGTAAAATTAATATTTTATTCTTATTTTACCATACGGATTTATTACATTTGTTAGATAGTGTTGCATAATATGGGCTTAACGTCCGACAATTATTTACTAAAAGAATTATTTTTAAAGCTCAATAACCACATTCTGTGATTTTAATATTTTTTTATTGTTTCTGCTTTCTTTATTCGTAAGTGAGACTATATATGTTATAATTGTGAAATAAACATAATAATAAAAAAAGTTTACTTTAAACAATTCATTTTTATTTTTATTTGTTTTATGGATTACCTATAAATACCTTCCTGCGTTCCAGCACGTATTTGTCTGATAACGAATATTAATGTGGTATATTAAATATTATTATTCATAGCATAGTAAGTATTAATTGTAATTTATTACTATAATAAAATTTAAAAAATACTTTATTCTTGTATATGTATACCTTGACCGGAAGTGATATTTCTTGAAGATTGAAAAGATTAATTGTCAAAAATTTCTATAAATTTGGATAAATACACTCGAGGAAAATAAAAACGCACCACTTGAAAATGCACCAAAAATGACATAATTTCAAAGTGCGACATCTCGGCTGCATTTCGACGAAATTGGATGAATCTTCGAGTTCTGAAAACGTTGAAGTCTTATCTTTAATGTGATTATAGCCAATGTTACAAAAATCCACTCCACCCTCTCCCGCCCCCTTAAGAAAACCGAATGTATCTGATGTCCAAAAAGGTCCAACTTTGGCAACTCATACGGGGTGACAAAAAAATCGTGGACCTTATTGGCCAACAGAGTAATAAAGATCAGACTTTTTCTTCAAGGTCCGCAAAATTTCAAGTACCTACGATGATTTGGCGCGAAGTTATGAATTTTTGAAAAAAACGTGCCTTTTTGAGGTTTTTGGCAATAACTTGGCGAATTTTGCACGAAAATCAATAAATTTTGGATTTCCGAGAACGTTGAAGGTTTCTCTATTCGGCCCTGAAAGTTAATCTGCCAACAAACCCGATCCACCCCCTGCCACCCCCAGATAAAAAAACATGTTTTTGACTGAAAAATGTTCAATTGTAGCAACTTGTAGCGTGAGTAAAAAAAATCGTGGACCTTATTGCCCAACAGGACAATAAAGTTCAATCTTTTTCCTTCAATTTTCTCAAAATTTCAAGTACGGGCGATAATTTGGCACGAAGTTATGAATTTTTGAAAAAAATTGGTATTTTTGCGCTTTTTGCCCATAATTTGTCCGATTTCGCACCAAATTAATTAATTTTTGAAGGAAAAAGTCTGATCTTTAATACCCTGTTGGCCAATAAAGTCCACGATTTTTTTTAAAACTGCGTATGAGCTGCCAAAGTTGGACCTATTTGGATATCAGGTACATTTTTTTTCTAAGGGGGGTGAGAAGGGGTGGAGTGGATCTTTCGTCATGTTGGATATCATCATATTAAAGATCAGACTTTTTCCTTCAAGGTCCGCAAAATTTCAAGGACCTACGATGATTTGGAGTTATGAATTTTTGAAAAAAAAGAGCCTTTTTGAGGTTTCTGAATTTCATTAACAATTATCTAAAAGTGACTTTAAATTTTTTATTTCTTTAAACACCTTTATTTTTTAGATGTTTTAAGAAATAAACGAATTTGGTGCGAAATCGGACAAATTAAGGGCAAAAAGCACAAAAATACCAATTTTTTTCAAAACTTCATAACTTCGTGCCAAATTATCGTACGTACTTGAAATTTTGAGAAAATTTAAGGAAAAAGATTGAACTTTATTGTTCTGTTGGGCAATAAGGTCCTCGATTTTTTTTACTCACGCTACAAGTTGCTACAATTGAACATTTTTCAGTCAAAAACATGTTTTTTTATCCGGGGGTGGCAGGGGGTGGCTCGGGTTTGGTGGCAGATTAACTTACAGGGCCGAATAGAAAAACCTTCAACGTTCTCGAAAATCCCAAATTTATTGATTTTCGTGCAAAATTCGCCAAGTTATGGCCAAAAACCTAAAAAAGGCACTTTTTTTTTTCAAAAAATCATAACTTCGCGCCAAATCATCGTAGGTACTTGAAATTTTGCGGACCTTGAAGAAAAGGTCTGATCTTTATTACTCTGTTGGCCAATAAGGTCCACGATTTTTTTGTCACCCCGTATGAGTTGCCAAAGTTGGACATTTTTGGACATCAGATACATTCGTTTTTCTTAGGGGGGCGGGAGAGGGTGGAGTGGATTTTTGTAACATTGGCTATAATCACATTAAAGATAAGACTTCAACGATTTCAGAACTCGAAGATTCATCCAATTTCGTCGAAATGCAGCCGAGATATTGCACTTTGAAAATGTGTCATTTTTTGTGCATTTTCAAGTGGTGCGTTTTTATTTTCCTCGAGTGTATATAGTATTTATTTGTAATATTAATAAGGGGAAACTTATTTAAAACTTAGGTTATAATATTTTTTTCTTTACCTGGTAGCATTAAAGAACTAGTAAAATTTAAAAAATAAATGTATCAAATGAAACGTTGAAATTTTGTAATCTATGATCGGTTGACTTTTGTTTTTGCGTAAAAAATATTGTCAGGTGAGACGGGTGACACGTTGGCACTAACGCCATATAAGTCATAAGTAAGATATTAAATGTAGTAATTGAACGGAGGATAGCTTCAACACAGAAGAGTTTTCCTGTGAATTAATCTTTTGATTCAGGTGATGCACATTTCTGTGTTTGAATATTTTAGTTTTTAATTTCTATATTTAAAAAGGACACCGGATTGTACGTATACATTTGTTTATAAGTTTAGATAAATGGCGGGAAGTTGTGTGCTGGCCACAGATTTGTACTTAATAAAAAAAAGAAAGTAATGACTTATTTGCCATAAATTTAAGTGCCAAATCTTCAGTCAACTCTCATGTTTTTTTTTGAAAATAGAGGGGTGACCGAAGGATTGCTTGTGTAGAGCATTTTATTAGAACGAACTCAAGTCATGCATCGAAGCAAACAGAAGTCATCTGATCGATGTAATTTTTAAGTATTAATTGTTAATTTAGGATTAAGCATTTAACTTATTATTAAACATTAGATTTAACTCTACAATGTTCACCAAAAAATTTGGTGTCCAACTTATTTGGTTTTTTGATAATTGCAGTTTAAAATAAGGACACTCTTAATTTGACATCCTTTATAAAGATTATAGATTGAAACAAATTAATATAACAACAAATATTTTTCGTTTTGGTTCAGTATAAAGAATGTCATTTTTCATTTATTTAGGTATTTTATGAAAATCAATTGACATTAGTACAATAGTTAGTTTTTGTGTACATTTATGTATAGTGCAAACATTAAATTTGAATTATTTAATAAATGAAAACAGCAATTTTAAAATTCCGCGGGCGAAAAGAGAGAAATAAAACATACCGCTGCTTTTATTTGTGAAAAATTTAACTTTGATATGAAGGAACCTTGAACCGAAAAATTGTTTTTTCTATTTTATGTACAATGTTAAAGGCTGGGCCCACTGTAGTTCAAGGTCCAAGCGCCGCCACTGATAATGATGATAATCAAAAAGACTTTTCTCATTTTACTGCTTATATAAATATTATGAAGTAGGCCTGCTTGTTTAGTCTAATGAGAAAATAATTATATCACTGGGGGCGAAAACGTTCTTTCCACAATAGTTATGTTAAAAGAAAATAAGTGCAGTAATAACATTTGTTCGTTTACAGATATGTTTCATTATATACAGGCTGCTTCACAACTTCGTGCTTATATTATAATGATAACTTACTGGTCCTGGAACAAAAAGATTTTTTTATAAATACGAAAATTAAAGGGCACTTTTCACAAGGAGCACTTTTTCGAATCACTGAATTGAAGATTGCATAATGAATATCTGACTAAGAATGGAACAAAATTAAATTTTAACCAATAATTATATGCTATGGCAAGCTTCACTTATACAGGGGAAGGAATTAAACGCTGATCAGCGCTGACCACTCAAACGCTGATTCGCTGATCAGCAAAGAAATGCACAGATGCACGTAAAAAAGAATAAAATCAATCAAAACCGAGTACGTGGGACTCAAGAAGGTTATTACATTTCTTTATTTAGTTCAGTTCAATCAGAGTTTTTACCAAAACCGAGTTATATTTGTACTGAAGAATATGGGTATTAGATTTCTTTATTATATTATTATTATTATATAAGTTTTAATTATGCCTAGATATTATCCGAGAAATTAGGTCCCTATAACATGTGACTGGGGTAATTTTGGTTATAACACTTTTATGTTATATTATAATTAGAAAAAATATCCGGAGGGTTTCACTTGCTATTTCGTTATCAATGATAATTAGAATTAATTACTTAAAATTTACCTGCCTTTAAAAAAATAACTTTCATAGTCAAGTCACTATAGGACTATTTTTGATAAGAGATATTCAGTTTACTTAATAGTTAATTTCAATGTTTGAAAGTAAGAAGTAAAAGCTGTGAATGAAGACAATATTTAAGTCGAAACACAGGTCAGCTTTTACGTTACTACTTTCAAACATTTAAATTTAGCACTATTGGATAGATTGTTATGTACGGTAGTTTTTACACCTTAGGTTTGAATAATAATTTAGTCTAATTTTCAAAATTTAAGTCAATGTTTATTCTAGACGTATGTAATAATTGATATCCAAAATCAGTGTTTCTACAATTAGTCCACATTAAATGATGACATAAATTGTCATATATATATATATATATATATATATATATATATATATATATATATATATATATATATATATATATATAATATGGTATTTTGGTGTTTCTATACCTCTATAAGTTATGATGTATAATTTGATATATTTCTTATAGTCCGGACGTTAATCACTAAAATTGTTATCAACCCTGCAATTTTTTAAGAAGCACGAAATTTGGTACACATGTAATAAAGACTTCGCTTTACAAAACAAGAAGTGGCGCTATGCTTTTTCCCCCTATTTCCCCACTAGACGCAAAAATATGCCTGCATATTTTGTTTTTGCTATTTACTTCATCAATGAGACATGACGTCAAAAATACAAGACGGCAAAATGTTTCGTCATTCGATTCTAAACAAAATACTTACATAATGTTCTAAAAGATGTCATTCTCGTGTAATCTTGTATCAAAGACACTGCGCCAGCGGCGTAACTAGGATTTGAAGGCCTCCCCGCAAAGAATAATTTAAGGCCCCCCCTCTCCCCCATTTCATTATTAATAAAAAATAGTAAAAAACTTATAATATTGTTTTTATTTATATTATTTTTATGAAATAAATTATAATTATTATAGAATACAAATAAAAAATATCAACAATACAAACGAGTACTAGGTAAAGAATATATTCAAAAATATTGATGTTTAAAAAACAAAGTTACTTAATAACTAGTATAATCTAAATTATATAAGTATTCGTTCTACGGGCTTTTTTATTTGCAAAATCTTTTATAAGGGTTTTTAAATTTAAATTTTCAAATCTGTAATTCACGAAAAAAACTACTTATTAAAATGTGTTCTTTACTAATTTTATTTGTCTTTGTACTGTCTCTGAACTAGTACATAATGAAATGGTTAAATTTACTAGGTATAGCTAGTATAGTGGGAGAGCTATCCCCTACCCTAATACAAATTCTGCGAATATTGAAATAAAAAAATAAAATGTAATCGGTTTTAATATTAACTACTAACCCCACTCTAGGACAGGTGCGTGAACTTGGCAGAACAACATGAAGCACAAATTCTGAAACTTATGTAAATATTTTGTGCCCAATTTGTTCCTATTTGTGCCTTATAAATTATTGAAAAATTCCTGCACGTTCAGGAGTTATTACAGTATGAATGACTTTTTTGCCAAGTTCACACCAACAGAAGAAAAATTGAAAATGTTAGTTTTTATTTTACAAATAATTTGTGCCTAATTTGTGCCCATTTGTGCCCATAAAATTACTAACTTATTATGAATGGTTTAAAAGTTAGAAGGCTTTAAATTGATTTTCTGCCAAGTTCACACCAGCAGAAAAAAGATTGAAAATGTTAATTTTTATTACATAGATAATTTGTGCTTAATTTGTGCCTATTTGTGTCTTATAAACGAATTTAAAATATCTACAGGTTTTTGATTTATTAACAATTACTTTTTGGAAAGTCTGAAGTTGGCAGAAAAGTTTTTTCATTTTCGAAAAATTTATATACCATTACAATCGTCATAATTTGTGCCCATTTGTGCCCCATAAATAAATTAAATATCTCCATAGGTTCTTTATTAATAAGCAATTAAATGTGTGCACGAGTTAGTGCGGGCCCGGGTACGAGGCTAATGCCGGCGAGCGAGGGTACATGTCCCGACAAACGTTACACACTGCGAGACGGACTATCGACTAATCTATGCCAGCATCATAACTAGCTAAATTATTTGATTTTTCATTTTTACAATATTAATATACCTACCCTTAAAAATGTCATTTATATTATGCCGTATTATCGAGTTTGATAGTTATTAGAGGTTGGTATATAAATCTGATATTCTATTATTGAATAAATATTAGGTATGCAATTTTTACGTAAATAAATAAAGTATTTCTAAATTTAACAAAAAAATTAAAAAACAATTTAAAAGTTCTCGTTCTAGGTATGTAATTTTTAAATATTAATATATAGTTAGATAAGATTTAATATAATGAATATTATACTCGTATTATCATATTCAATGTAAAGTAATTGGCACTATACCTTTGTAATATTTGAAGAGGGCGTTACTCAAAGGGATTAATATTATTGTTTTTAGTTAGGTTAGTAGGTACTAACTCGAAAATTGTAGCAGGTAATCAGGCAGATCACTGACAGTGCCAGAAAATATTCAATGGGGGCAAATTATTTGCATTCATTGGAAATACAAGTAGAAAAACAGTAAAATTGTGAATAAGCACAAATATTATTATCCAATGCGATTTATCGTTTTTTACCTCTCACCACTCAGTCCTATAAGAGAGGTATTGTAATCATGCTAAAATTTTGATAGTGAATTTTCTATTGATAAGCACGTTTTGAGGTCCCTAGAACACGATTTTGATAGTTTCGCGATGATGTTTATTTATGTGTGTCGATAGATGTTGTAGTTACCGCACTGAATAAAAAAATTGAAATTATGCATATAATATTTTGACACCCTACATTAGATCTGATTAGATTTTGTTGTTAATTGTGCAACCGGAAGTGGAAGTTTCTTGAAGATCTGAAGAGTTTTTTTGAAATATCTTCAAAATTTATGGATTCTCAGGTATTTTACTATGTTACTATCTACAATTTGTATTTAAAATTTTGTTTCTATGTAGCACCATTTTTCAATTATAAGATGTTTAAAGTTCTACAAATTTGAGTTATAGGCAAATAATGGGAAAAAAAATTTGAGAGTTAATTCAAATAAATTTTTGACTTTTTGATGACAAATTGAAAATATAAAATGTAATTTATTATTTATATGGTTATGAAGTTATGATAAACTTTAATAATATTATAAAAACTACAAATCCCGAATTCCCTTCTATAAAATGATGATATGACCTACAATATATACCTACTTATATTACGTAGTAAAATAAAAATAGTATAGTATAGCGAGAGGTCATGTGTTGGCCACATCAGATTTTTCTATTGTAGTATTATATTCTTTAGAACAACCGACAGGCTCCAGTAGGGAGTTAATTTACAGTTAAAATAGGATTACGGATTATAACTTTCCAGCCGAAAGCCGAATTCGCAGTAAAATAGTTTATCCAAAATTTTCAAATCTAATCCTATTACCTATTTCTATTAAAAGTAATTGTTAATAAATCAAAAACCTGTAGAGATTTTAAATTCGTTTATAAGGCACAAATGGGCACAAATTAAGGACAAATTATCTATATAATAAAAATTAACATTTTCAATCTTTTTTCTGCTGGTGTGAACTTGGCAGAAAATCAATTTAAAGCCTTATAACTTTTAAACCATTCATAATAAATTAGTAATTTTATGGGCACAAATGGGCACAAATTAGGCACAAATTATTTGTAAAATAAAAATTAACATTTTCAATTTTTCTTCTGTTGGTGTGAAAAAAAGTCATTCATACTGTAATAACTCCTGAACGTGCAGGAATTTTTCAATAATTTATAAGACACAAATAGGAACAAATTGGGCACAAAATATTTACATAAGTTTTAGAATTTGTGCTTCATGTTGTTCTGCCAAGTTCACGCACCTCTCTAGGACTCAATAAATTTGCGCGCCTTGGGTTAAAAATTGTATTGGTATAGATAGATGTAAAATACTAAAAATGTTAAATAAATATAAATATTGGAATATTGCATATTTTAATTTATAAAATATTGAATTCGTGCTATGACAATATAAATAACAAGTAGTGTTAGATTGTTGTTTCATTTCAAAGAATATGTCACCCTCCATCAATAAACTTGTTTTCTGCTTAACGTACCGATACTGAGTATTGCGGTTTTATTCTTGAAACCTTTTGCTTATTTCATACATTGTTACTGATTTTAATAGAAATTTTTCAAAATTTAGTTACAGTTTAACGAATAGTTGAAAAAAAATATCAAAGATTTTGATATCCGTCCCCTTCCATACGGTGGGATTGGATGAGGCCCCCTTATACTCGGGGCCCCCCCGCATTGCGGGGTTTTGCGGACCCTATTTACGCCACTGCACTGCGCGCCGCTAAAGTTACAAATTTCTAAATTATCACAAAAACCATTCTTCACGTGTAAAAATTACATGAAAAAGTCTATATTGATATGACAACATGCATCTATTAAATATACATAGGCGTAGCCTATATGTGGACCAAATAGAAAAATTTTCTCATAAAATTTTTAGAGTAGGTATAGCGTCACCTCTGATTTTGTAGAGCGAAGTCCCT
Source organism: Agonum fuliginosum (assembly GCA_947534325.1). Classification (NCBI taxonomy): domain Eukaryota; kingdom Metazoa; phylum Arthropoda; class Insecta; order Coleoptera; family Carabidae; genus Agonum; species Agonum fuliginosum. Next base: position 18,262,024 of record OX384030.1, on the reverse strand, counting down.
TGTACATGTGTACCAAATTTCGTACTTCTATCAAAAAATTAGGTATAGTCTAAGAGACTATTATAGACAAGCGTCAATAAGATGCACTTTGTTTGATAAATCGTTCGCGCTCTGGTTGTGAAGTAGGTAGACACTTAATTTATTTTTGCATCAGTGCACATGCCAAAAATTACTGTCATAGTGTGAACTATTGAAAATCATACTGGTTACCATGGTACAATGTGTAAGCTTTACAAATATGGCTATGATGAAAAAATCTAAATTTTGAATCCTAATAACAGCGTCATAATCTATACGGATAAAATATGAATCGAAATTTTAATTTGATTACGTTTTATTCAGTTTGATAGAGTTACATCTTCTGGAAGCCTAGACATAGTTTATTATTACCGGTGTGAGTTTCAATCATACATGCTATGACAATAATAATAAAGCGCCTTATTGACGCACATTGAAAATTTCTTCAGCCGTATATTTATGCAAAGGATTTCATGCAACCGTCTCCACAGATTTTATTTTTTTCAAAATTCGCAAAAACAAGGATAGTGAACGTTTTAGTGCCACTAGTTTGAAACTATATTTAGCTGTTTATTAATTACATAATTAATGTAATTATTAATAAATAATAAAATGTACTATCAAAACAGTGTTACTAAGAAAATAACATTATATAGCTACACTACCTACCCTTAATAATTGTAAAAATTTCTTTTTGTTCTATAATCAGTAGGTATATCAAATTATATAACTCATTAAAGTTTGTTGCAGAGTTATAGAAAAAATCTGTATATAGACGTATCTTGAATGCTAAAACATTTATTATTACCACAAACGTCAAGCGTAAAACACTGTAAACCTAAACCAACTCGAAACCTTAAGTTAAAGGGTGTGGTGCTAATGACGCGGAATTTAACTGATGCGCGGGACAATTTGTCAAACACAAATCACGGATCAGTAAGCATGCGCATTGGTTATGATACACATTATATGCGTGACACGTGACGGGAGGGAAAAAATACAATCATCAGACTTCCGAAACCTACACTGAACACTCTGAACGACGAGTGTGCCTCAAGTGGCTGTATGTCGTAATTGTGTTGTTCTTGTTTCCCAATGAGCTCTGAATGCCGCTAACTACACACGTCGGCTATTATTTCCGTTAAGCAATTACGCCAGGAACAGAGACATCTTCAAGCATAATTTGCATGCGTGCCACTCAAACACATTCAATTTATATAGAGACAGATAATGTGCCCGACCGACGAACGACAATCGGTCGAGTATGTAGTTTATTAAATCTTTATTAAGAGTATGATTTCAAATGAATTAGCTAAATACCCAGTACTGCGTTTTCAATTTATCATCCAAACAGTCAAGGAATAAGGAATAATCATTGATGATCTTTATTACATTTCATCTTTATTGGGAAAATTACTTACCGTTGTAGTTTATGTAAGTTTGATTGCACTCAATTTCTTGATGAAATTTAAAATCGAGCATAACGTCAAAGAATAAATATATGTGTGTAACTAATTACCTTATCCTTATCTTATTTGAAAAGAATTATTGCAAACAATTAAACGGTTACAAGGTAATACGTCAAAAAAGTTTTGCAGAAATCAATAAAAATTATTTCGTATGTATTGTGCAAAAATAAGTCAATTTGACCTTATTGACAAATCCGAAACCTATTATATGGGAGTAAAAGGGAATAAGTCAACTTATTTCTTTATACCCACTTAAAAATGTATAATACTCTGTGTAACTGTATTCGTTCTGTAAAACAGAATTGTACAATGCACCATTATGCTTAGACCATGGTATTAGATAAAATAGGTATAGTCCGTAGTAGTTCGTATGAATCAATTTGAAATTAAAGCGGGAAAGTTATATTTTGATATTAAATATTTTTCAACTATATATTATGTGAATATTTGGAATAATGCAATCATTTAACTGATGCAAATATATTATTCTGGGCTCATAATATTAACTAAAATATCATATTTCAATGTATTAACTCTACTTTGTGAAATTTTATCTACATCACAGAGTTTTAAGTTTATGTATAGTGTTTAGAGGTTTAGACATATCATTCAAGTAAGCCAGAAAATTAATTTATAAATAATAACTGGACGTCATATTTTATTTATTTTAATTTTAAATTACATAAAGAATAAATGAATATTGAATATATAGCCTGATTTATAAACCTGACTGCTATGTTGACGTTGTCGTTCAGAGATAATTAGAAGAACGTATGTATCGTTTATAAAATCCATTGACGCTTCTGTTCACAGTTTACTTTCGAGATAACCAACTTTTGACGTTCGCCGTTCGCTAACGTTGGGTATTTTCAAGTTAAAAGAAACAATAGAGTCACGTTATATATTTGTTGTTAAATATTTCCATAACAACTATTTATGTTGTATTAACGCCAAGTTTATAAAAATCACTACATTTTAACTACTGCAACCGCAACGTTAATTGCAGCGTAACAGCGGTAAGAGCCGGTTTATAAATCAGGCTTAACATTAGTGTCCAACTCTTGAAGTCATCCTTTGACGAACTGTCATTATTTAAATTTATGTAAAACACGATTCAAATTTGTTGAAAACTTAAAGATATTTTTCTCATCTAAAATATTTCGCAACTCTTCATAAAGTAATGTGTTGTTATACAAAAAATAAAAATTATTTTTATAAATATTTCAATTCTAACAGGTATCATATTATATAAAAATATTCATATAAGTTCATAACAGTCTGAATTGTTTGTTTATTATTTCGTTTACCAGGCATATTTGCAGAAATAGCAACAATTGTCAATTGATGTAGATTATTTCTTGTCCAGTACTTGGTTGAATGCAGATCGCCATAAAGCTTATACAACAAAGAACGTTATCTATTTATTTATTTTTCTACTTCGTAATAATAAAAACTGTACGTAATAGCATTAATACTTCGCAAATTTCAAATGACATACGTGTTTCAACTAAATGATTGTAATAAAACAGAAAGAGTAAGACAATGTATTTTTTAGTTATTCTTGAAAATAAAATAATGACGTGCGGCAAATAAGTTTGGTACGTCATTAGTTTCTGAACTAATAACAAACAGGCATTACGTATATCACTCTTTGTCACATGCATGCTTGTGCATTCGTTGGTTAATGTTACGCATGTCTAATATGTATACTTAAAAAGAGAACGATACGTTTACGTCAAGAGAAATGTTAAACACTGATTAACACTTCAGATTATGTTTTGTAGGAAATTTAAGAATATTCATCACGTTCCAAGAAACAGCAAATAATAATAATAAATCGATACTAACAGCAGAAAGGAAAACACAACCGAACACTAATCTACAAAATAATAATAACATCAAATAGAAAATTGCAAATTTCAAAACATACCAGTGAATCTAAAACAATGGTTGTCGTTGTTAAATATTAAACAAACTCATTGCCATCAGAATTCATTTTTAGGTAATTTATAATGATAATAGCATGAAAAATTATTACTATTTAATTTTTTTAACTCGTAATTCTTAATATAAAGTTTATATTTACTTATAGTTCTTGTTCATCATGTATGACTGGTTGAGAACCTGTATGACGTCAATTAATTTTCCCACACCTAAAAAATTTAACCCAGACGAATATGTTTTGATGACGTACCGGTCACCATAACGCGGACAAACTATACAACAAGCGCTCAGCAGTGACTCCGTTTATGCAGTCGACTGGCTGGAGGGCCCTGCTTCTTATATCTCTCTATTACTTATTACTTCTACTCTAGTGCTACTAGAGAGAGGTAGAAGATGCAGGGCTAGCGAGTCTACCGTACGCGTGCACGTTGTAGCATGAAAAACAATATATAAAATCACATTTAAAACACTAACCGTGAATATTTTTTTGGAATTTATAAGTTATTTTAATAATAAAAAAATAATAGTTTACTAGAGTTTCTTGCTTTTAATTAATATGGTTAAAAAAAAAATAACCAGGCACACGGATTTCAGTTTTGGCAACGATATAAGATAAGATAGGTATACCGACGTAGCGTTCAGAAATGACTGCTTTTACAGTCGACTGGCTATACCTCTTTTATCTCTCTTCTACTACTACTATTCTACTGCAGCTAGAGAGATAGTAGAGACAGGGATAGTGAGACTAACCTCTAGTATACGCGTGCACATTCCACATTGCAACATTAAAAACAAGATATAAAATCAAATTCAAAAGTACTTTAACAATGAATAAATAATAGTTATTAGTTTTTTGCTTTTAATTATGCTGAAATAAATAAAAATAACGGTGCACACTGACTTCAGCTTTGACGTCAAAATTTTTACGCTCAAGTAGTGTGCGTATGCGTACGTATACCTGTCTTATATTATACCATAGTTTTTGCGTCAAAATTTTTACACTCAAGTAGTGTGCGTACATATACTTGTCTTACATTATACCGTGGATTAGACTTTATGTCCTTTTACCCAGTGATGCATGTTACAAATATAGACTTGTTTCTTTAAAAAAAAATCGGTAAAATTAACTTATACCTTTTACCTTTTGTAACCATCCAATTTTTAATAAAAAATATTAGGCACGACTGCACAAGGAGTAAAGTTAAGTTTTTAAATAGTGTCACCAACGTCTGTAGAACATAGTAATTTAATAACAAAATGAAAAATGTACAAATGCAAAACATTCACATAATATCTTAATTTTTGCAAATTAAAGTATATGAAACCATAACCACTGTACACGATGATAGGAAATTGATATTTTTCACTTCCCATAATATTAAATAATATTTTACAATTATAGGTACCTACCTACGTCAATTGTAGTATTTTTGGAACAAGTCAGAATGTGAATTGTATATCTATATTTTAATAAGAAGAATCTTGCAATGTAGAGGGTACGAAGTAAAACGCTAGAGTAAACACTCTGAGTTTCGGTACGCATACAGAGGGAACTCTCAGAGTATATTATAACTACCTTAAAGGTTTTGAATGTATCTCTGAAGTTTAAATTTAATCAGCTCTATATAAAAATTAAAACGAAAAAAAATTATGCTGAAATATTTTAAAACAGATTTTGAGATTTAATTGGAAAGATAAATGAACCTCTTAAAGTATGTTTCAAAAATAATGGTACATTTATAAAAAATTTGTATCAATGGAATATAATACGAACGGGTTATTATGAATATACAGACGCAAACGAGCAAATTCTTTATTTTCTTGTTGATATCCTTTATCCTTGTATATGATGTTAGGTTTTACAGATTAGGTAATTTGTGAAGGACACAGTTTATGTTTTGATACATCTACTAAGAGAAAAAGCAGTTAGGTTATGAATAAATTAATCTTAATCAGGGAAGTATCAAGTTGTATCAATAATACTGATATAAAATCGTAATATTCACGTGAATGAAATTAGTCGGTAATTCGAACCATTGTTTCGGTTAGTATTTTTCAAATATAATATACAACCCTTTCTTACAGGAATTCTGAACCACTAATGCCAAGCTGAATCTGAATATAGTAGGAAACATGTCGTATTACACAGTTTGATGTCCAACCTCCAATGTTCATAAATTCTCATTTGCAAGTCAAACAACGGGAACGAGCAACACTCAGTCGACACCTGTCACTACGAAACGGGTCGTTTTGCTTTCTCGTTCCAACTCCGAGAGCCAGAAACTGGCGCCAGGCACCAACACTATCGTGGAATTGGAATGCTACATTTAACATGAGATGTATGTGGTGTGTGCAGTGCACAGAGTTAGCGCTAGTGCCGCTGTTAATGGTCAGCTTAACTCCCGGGTGCTGAATACGTTAATAGACGTGCAAGTGGACCAGTGTGAAACGCAAAACAATACACGTGCCCCCGCATCCTTTGCACTCATGATGAGCTTCACTTATTTGCATACTGATTCGATAATTTACAAGAATCGTTAGCGCGATGTTCTCATGCGGGTATATTAATGACTCTGCAAAATATCCGAAATTATAACGAATCTTTCCGTTCTTGTGGTCGCATTGTTCCATTACTAACTGAACAACTAATACTAAATTAAAATATAGGTACATTAAACAATTAATAAAAAATGTGAATATTTATTTATATTATTTCTAAAAAACTGCCTCAAAAGCTTTCTCGATGGAATCTAATACAGAAAAAAACAGAAATCATTGAAATTTTATAAGAAATTCCGCTATTTTCAGTTTTTCAAGTTTAACTCATAAGTGCTTACCATTTCGAAAAAACATTTATATGACGTTATAGAGCACAAAATTATCTATAAAAAATATGCATGGGATTTTTATGTGAGTTATCCTGTTGCCGAAAAAATTATAGAAATGTGTTTTAGAAAGTTTCAAAACAAACATTTTTGAAATCTAGTAGATATTAACAAAATTTTGTACAGTAATATTAATTGAAAGTTCTGCAAATAAGAGAAACCAATCTAATAGAAAACAAATTCTGACTAGTATTTTGTCTCGCAAAAAGAAGTAAATATAATATTTGTGATTGAGACGAGAAGTTGAATGAACATTCTGGTCTGCGTGAAGTTAATTGCAGGGAATAGGCACTGACAGATTCACAGAGTAACCATGGAAGGGTGTAATGCTGCGAGGTGAATTCGAAATGACATCGTTTGTAGTGAATTGTCCCATTGTCAGATGAATGTGAATTGCCAGGCACTGCAGCACTGCGGTAGAGCATCGGACCAATTTCATTCCACAGAGCAGGGATATAACATTAAAAACTTTCTGTGCGTCGATTAATAAATTCAATTATGTCGTTTGGCGGCAGGCGCCACTGCGGCTTTTACGCATCATTGTGTGCGCTATTAGCAAGGCTTGTTTAGAATTTCATCCCACAAACATCAACCATTTGCATTATCTTTGATATGAAAATGTCGTAGGCTAAAACACATTTGAATTTGCATATATACATACAAAAGTCGGAGCTGCGAACTCGACCCCGAATTCACAGCTGAAAAGCGAAAAGTCTACCAGATGTGGGTGACTTTCAATTTCGCACCTGAGAGATCAATAGAGTTGTAGAATATAGGATGTGCGGGGGAGATCGGTGTTTGGTGTAGATCGTACATAGGTACACCTTTCTCATTAGTAGTTACCGCGCTGTGATTAATGCGATTAGCCGTGGTAATTGAAGCGCACCATGTCTGATCAGAAGCCGTCTGTCCACGACATCAAACAATGCTTACCTACGTTTTACCTTTCCTCACGTACGACATCACTCCTGAACTTAATTAAATAATAACTCATTTTACTAATTTACATAACATCATTTCTTCTATATTCACACTTTCCATGAATTAGTTTTAAGTCCAAAACAAAAGGGCAAAAGGTGGGGTACGTGCTACATCACTGCATCTAATTTAGTAAAATGACTGGAAGCGTAACGCAGTAACAGCGAGCAATAACTGATGGATTTGTGTAACATCTTAAGTCTTGACAGTCAATCTGCATGCGATAATTGCACACATTGCTACTGTTACGCGCGGCATGCGGCAGTGCGATAGTTAATTGGATGGGTTAAGCTTGGACCGCTACGGCCCACAGTGGCCCACGCCAATTTAATCTCATTCTCGCAACCTTAATTAGCGGAAAGATGGGAGATTATGAAAAAGAGTTAATTGGAAATCGTTCATTCCGGCAACTCAGAACCTATCTACAATGGCTTGTGACTGCTGCTAGTTCATTATACACATTGTCAGTCAGGGGATGTGTATGATACGTATATTCCAAATGACTGAACCCTACTTCTACCGCTACCGCTCTACCTTCCCCATTCATTCGTGTGTATGGTGTATAGCTATGTGCACCTGCGTCGTCAAATATAATAGGGTACGATGTACAAAAAAATCAAACTTCTAACAATGTATATTTGCACAGTAAAATGCAAATGCAAAGGGAGATGACATATTCTGCGATGCTGACAAAATTGCCAAACATCTTAAATAGCCCCAAAAATTGGATTTGCCGTTCAATAACCATAAAAGTATACGGTATTTCCAAACTCTTTGTTTAATAGTCGAGAGGGGCAATGTTTATAAAATAATGCAGTAAAATGAACATTTTAAAGTCTAACACGAGGACATTATAAGGAGATATAAACCTCTGGAAGTAGTAAAAGTAAAAAGTTCCGCACTGGCCGTAACTTCTGTCCGTCGGGCGTCGAGTTAGTAGAAGAATAAGCACAAAGGGCGAAGGGTGAAGGGTCGCGGTCGACGTCGTGACGTCGGCAGCGTGTGACGGAAGCTTGGAAAATGTCTGGGAGGTAAATCGGTAATTTCGGTGTGGATGGAACATAACAGATGAATAGGCGAAGTGGTTTCCGGGGTGCACGACAAAGCGACGGTCGGAGAACGGGGCCGGTAGCAGTGGTTTATGGCAAACAAGACAATCATCGCGGGTCGGGGCGCAACTTGTGGAGCCCTACCGCTTTACACAACGTGGAAATGTAGCTTTATCTATCAGTTTAGAGTCGGTTAGAGACCTGCACCCAAGTGCGGTATACAAATCCAGATATTGTTCAAAATTTTCTCGTTTCGGTTATAAAAGTGCCATCATAAAATCCTCGATCTGTTCCCTTGTCATATATTTCAATGCTTTTTTGTGTTGCTGCTCGATTTTGCTTATTACACTTGCACACTGTTCTATCAATACCAACAACAATAAATGGAAATTTCTATACATGTGATTCAAACTATTATAAATTCTTCGCGGAGTTTTATGTTTTTATTGCAAGCAAGTTATAGTTAGTCTCTATATTATATAGTCACGTCAAGTGCAGAAAGTAAATATCAGCATAAATGCATGAGCAACAAGAATTTTTTGCTTAAAATATTTACTTAGGTATTTATTACATATGTACATAATTAGTGTAGAGTACACCACAGAGGAGATTGTCAATTGACAATTTGATAATAACATTTTTAGCATTGCTATAAAAAATACTAAATTACATATAGGTACATGATCAAATATTTAAAATGAAAAATCATATTCACTTCACAATACTGTCGCCATCATTAACCATAGTAATTAAGCAGTTCGGGAGTTGGTAGCAAAAAAAAATTAGAGGAGATCCTAATTACATAAAAAGCATGTCCCACGGGAGGCACCAATATATCACCAGTTTCTTCACTGCTAACAATGTAGTTACTAACACAGACCTAATTCATGACAAAATGAGATTATATATTGTCTCTCTAGAGTTTCTTTGTCCCTATGCGACCCCTAGTATGGATGAAGTTCTTATGCGAAACGATTTTATATTGGGGAGCTTTTATATTTGTGAAATAGTGTATGTAAACAGCGCTGATTATCAGAAACAGTAGAGCTGTAGGGAGGACCAATGCTCACGTCATGTCTTGTTAATACCTGATCAATTGTAACATCATTTGCGAAACAGTAAAAAACTGCGGCAGGGATCCAGTATCAAGACAGATTAATCGGCTTACTGGGGCGGCAAGTAATCCGAGAGCCGAGCTTATTCTGTTCACTGTTCCCGACTCCTATTCCCGAGGGATATTACCTGTACGCTACATACATTTACTTAAATTGTAACGTGCAATCTGTATAACTATACAATTTTATACTACTTCACTGTGTGCTATATAACCGTGTTTAGCATAACAGTTTTCATTTGGTGCTATATGTTTTAATTGTTATATAATGTTCTTATATTCGTAAACAATCAAAGATAGTTACATGTAAATAGTTACGTCTTATTTAAATGAGTTTGACTTTGAAAAGTGTCTCTTTATTTAGATATTTCTTTTCTTTCTATTTAATTCTGAAGTCACACTTAACTTTTAAAAAGTCGTACATAAATTTACTTATGAGTGCCCGCAACGTCGATTGGATCGATGGACTCCCCGTTCATTTATGGTTTACAGTTCTTCTTATCCGCATTATTGGAAATGAATTATAATTATATTTTTTCTACACATAGATTGACATAAATTTTCAGAACTCATAATTAATAAATTATTATTATTTGGGTTTTATTTTTATTTATTGACGACGTAAATAATAATTAATAAAAAAATAAATAACAAAACTAAACCCAAATAATAATAATTTATATTCTTCCTGTCTAATGTATATTTTTAAATATTCATTTGTCATATATTCCAAATAACGCAGCGCTTCTATGGGATCTCAAGTTTCGCCAGATTGAGAGATATGAATAACGAATAACCCAATGCTGCCTTCTTCTAGCTTGACGTTGCTATACCTAAATTCTGATGAGATTTCTAGATATACTCGAACTTGAGCGACACTTTCCAGCCAATATTTTGATATTACCCGCATCCAACTATAGTAATGTAACTCCGCTCAGAAAACAATTTTTATTGACCTCTTTATATTGCTTGTAAAATTAATTTACTGTTTTGTTTAATGCACGCGGTTGCTCAAAAATCTTTGGGGGGTAGGTAATCTTAAATTGAAAGTTAAGTACTTACATCTTTTTGTTCTTAGTTTCTAATCTGGAAATATGATTATCCAATAGTTTAGTTAAAGTGATATTTGGCATACGTGTTAACGTATCTAGTCCTAAATCAATTTAATAATCATATTCTATTAGTAGGTACCTATAAATGTAGAATATATTAATTTAAGCGTTAATGATGACATACATATCACCTACAATATATTACAGGCAATATGTACGAACATATAATCACTGTAATTTTTCTTCATAATTAATTGATATTTTAGTGGTTTTTTTAAGTAAAGTTTTAATGCTCCCTTCGCATTTATAGTCAATGAAATGTCACCCGTAGTACATGGACAATATGAAGGTACCGATTAAAACGTAAAAATATTTCCATTTGCGTTCTGAATGACAAAAAACTTCAGACATGATAATTTAGCTGCAATTATTCAGTTTTTTCACGCAAAACAATGGATAAATCTAGGGATCCCCACTTAAATTAGGGTGCGTGTTGCGTTTCATTTGGGGTCGTGCGTGGTAGTTTGTGCATCTGACTAAACATGTTACTTTAATAATATCACTTTAAATAACGAGTAACAATCAAATGACTTAATGTGCACACATATTGTAACAAAAAAAAACTTTTGTCCGGGGTAATTGTTAACACCGGAAGCAATAACAAATACGAAACTAATGATACATTACTTTCCTTCCATACAATTATAAATACAGAAATCAACTTTAATTATGCACGTTCCTCATTTTCTTTAGTATTCTACGCACATAAAACATCAACATATAAAAATATAATACTTAGTATCTGTAACATGAATACATTTGAAACTAATTATTATGTACCTATTGAAAATAAAATACCTGCTCTTTAATGTATTGTGCCTAAAAATAGCACCATAGAAAATTTTATAAAATCTTACTCTTCTTATAATTTAATCTAATTATGTATTTGGTATAGTCAATCAGGGTTATTGTAATTTAGCCCGACCCACTTAAAAAACACATTAAAACCCCAGTTCTTTAAGAATTAGGTAGACACAATATATATTTTAGATAGGTAACTAAATAATTTAGGAAGAAATTATACAATCTACAGTATTGAATCTTGAATATACTTATTTCGTCTGTTTCTGCTTTGAACTTAATATGTAATATCTAGTTGTTTTGATCACAATAAACCGTCAAGTTAGAATTATAGTACAAGTACCTTAGAGAACATCTACCTAATAATTGTAAAATGCTTATTGCAGTCACACAATGCCCAAAACCGCAATCGTTTAAGATTAGCCCGCAGATAAGAAATATAGTCGAACAGTTCAGTATTTGCCATATTTATTAACCCGAGTATATATTTTACCCCCAGTGTTCCGCTGGTAGAGTAAGAGTTTTTCCAAGCTTATTACCAGGGTTGTATTGTATGCTCTGGCGTATCTCAGGCTTATGGTTTTGACCGTTGTGTGACTGCAATAACCCCCTAATAAACCCTAATGATTATTAGGTAGATGTTCTCTACTTGTACTATACCTAAATCTGCTTACAGCTATTCCGCAAAAATAATTCAAACACATTTATTTATAAATAAACTATAATCCGAAAAAGTTATTAAAAGTACCGTAAAAAGGACATATATGGAACTCCAGGGGTTATATGGAATTCTTCATTCATAATTCGAATTTGCCGCTAGTAATTGTATGTTGGTAACATTTTAGTGATTTTTAAAATTCTGTTTTGTACACGAACGTACAACGAGTTGAAGTTTGTGTCTCAGTGATATTTAAGCATTCGGTAAGTTCATCAAATAAATTATTAAAAATATAGTAAAATATCACTTATTTCAATACGCTACAGAGTCTCATCTGGGTCTCTACTCTTATACATTTTAGACATATCCTTCAATGAACTTTTTAGTAGTTTCTAACCTCAATTTATTTTTCCATTAATAAAATTTGTTAAAATAAAATGTGTACAATGTTGATACTGATTTAAGTAAAATATTGTGTTTTTAAGGTATATATGGAACATAATGCCACGGAGACATATACATAAATTGGGAACCCCCTACCGCCAAAATTATAGATTGGAAAATGTAGAACTGGCATTAAGAGCAGTTATGGTCGATGGGTTGTCATTCGGACAAGCTGCTGAAAGATATGGGGTGCCAAAGACCACTATTTATCGAAAATATAGAGGTCAAAATTCTGACAAATTGGGCAGACCACCTATACTAGGGATAGCAGAAGAAAGAAAAATTGTACAAGCTATATTACTGGCTGCTACATATGGTTATCCATTTATACCCATGGATTTAAGAGAATTTGTGCAACAATATTTGAATAGAAAAGGTGTTGTAGTTCCATGTTTTCACAATAATCCCCCTGGTATCGACTGGACCACATTCTTTCTACAAAGAAATCCGGAAATATCTAAAATAAATTCTGAAAATACTAAAAGGGCTCGTGCTAATCTACACCCAGACGCTATAAAAGAATATTTTCTAAATTTGAAAACTGTTCTTGACAGAGTGCCGCCTGAAAATATTATTAATTATGATGAAACCAATATCACAGATGATCTGGGAAAAGTAAAAGTTTTAACAAAAAGGGGTAGTAAACACGCAAGGAGAATATTGGATTCATCAAAGCAATCCATATCAGTGATGTTTGCGGCCATTGGCGATGGCACTTTGTTACCTTTGTATATAGTGTATAAAACTAAAAATTTATATCCCGAATGGGTTCAAGGGGGTCCTGCGGGTGTTCATTATAATCGGTCTACAAGTGGATGGTTTGATTGTGATATTTTTGAAGATTGGTTTACAAAGATTGTCATACCTTATTTCAAACGAAAAGACGGAAAGAAAGTTTTGATTGGAGACAACTGTGCAAGTCATCTGTCTTTTGATATAATTAAACAATGTGAGCTAAATAACATATCGTTTATTTTTTTTACCGCCAAACAGCACACATTTATGTCAGCCGCTTGATGTCGCTGTATTTCGTCCGGTAAAAGTAGCATGGCGACAAGTTTTAACCGATTGGAAAAAAAATAAGGGCATTGTACCGAAAACTCATTTTCCAGCTTTACTTGTAAAAATGTTAGATATGTTACAACCTTCTATGACTAAAAATATTAATGCCGGTTTTGAATCCTCCGGAATCATACCAATAAATGAACAAAAAGTAAATTAATACCAGCAGGTAAAAATCAAAACGTAAATGAAGAATCTTTAGCTGATAGTTTTACAGACATTATAATGAGAGCTACAACTGTAAATGAAAAAGTTACAACCAAACGGGGCAAAAAAATGAATATAGCTGCTGGTAAGGCAATTTCTTTGGATGATTTTAATGCAGGACCTTCGTCATGCGGTACAAATCAAGCTCAAGAACCTAGTGATAAAGAAGTGTCTGAATCAGATGAAAATGAACCTGTAAACGGTTATAATGAACAATCTGACATTGAACAAGACAATACAGATGTCCTAAAAACGCCAGTAACAAAACCTAGTGATATCTTTATTGATAGTTTTGTTATAGTTACATTTTTATATAATACAAATACAAAAAAAGAATATACAAAATATTTTGTAGGAAAAATCATAAAATTAAATAAAAAAACAATTAGTGTTGACTGTTTACGTCCATTGCAAGATTGTAAAAATAATGTAAGGGATATTAACAATGTTGATTTAAAACAAATTATTTTTAAGTTGTCCCAACCTGTAATAAGTAGAGGGGTAGTTACATTTGCAGGAGATGTAATTTAAAAATTTACTTTTTTTGATTAGTTTTTATTTATGTGTTTATCTTTTGTTTATGTGTTTATCTTTTGTTTATGTGTTTATCTTTTGTTTATGTGTGTTTCTTTTCTTATTTTGCCAAAGAACGTATTTTTTGTTTTGTTTATTTTGTTGTAAAAGAAAGAATATATTTAATTTTACGTGTTAATAATTTATTTTCTTGCGTTCCATGTCTCAAAATCCTTTTTCCCACTTTAAATGTAAGATTTTGGCCAAATCTGAACATTTTTGGGGCCGGTAAAATTTTTTTTTAGTCTTAAGTGTTCCATAAAGATAAATTTGAGGTATAATATGGACCGAATCATTGAATAAGGCAGTTATCTTTACAAAATTGGCATCGTTTCATATATCCCCAAACTACGGGTTATATGGAACACAACAAAATAATAAAAAAAGGCTTATGGTAATTATTAAAAATATGATATTTATATAAATAATACCAAGAGATAAACTTGAATCATATACAAAAATAAAAAAATTGTTTATAACAAAATAAAGAAGTTATAAGCAATAAACTAAAAATATCGTTCCATATATGTCCTTTTTACGTATATTTTTCAATTGCATTAATGGAGGACATAAAAATTAAGCAATTTTTTTTTGATAACTCTGAAACCGCAATAAAACCCAAAAATCCTAATAAAACCCAAAAAAACCAATAAAACAAAACAAAAACGGTATTTCTCAACCCTGTAGGTAGGTACTACATAAATATGATAATTAAATGAAGTAAATAATATTTGTGATTAGTAGGTACAAGCAGTCAAAATAAAAAATACAAGACTATTACTAACTAGTAAGTACTTTATTTGCTCACGTGCAAGCATTCGGTGGATGAGTCACCGTATATCGTTGACCGGTTAGATGTAATTGGTGAAGTGAAGTATGCGAACAGTTAGAACTTTGAAACACCTAACACCAACACCCCTATCGCGTGGCAATCGTTAACCCACATAGCCACAGCGCCCGGCCACCGGACATTCCAATAGCCTTACGCAAGCCACAACTTGCACTCTTCGTCAGTTCAAACAAAAAAATGCAAAAAAAGCTACCCATCAGTTTACATGCGGTGCAATGGTGTGGTACCTAACTGGTCCGCACCCGTCTTGAAGTTGTTACCAGTTTCCAGCGGAGGACCATGGAAGTTGAGGTGGTAAATTTATTTATAGTTAAAAAAATACTATCCATATATTAATACTTGCAATAAAGCGATAATACCATCGTTAGTTATCGATAGTTTATTAATAATTATTAAACGATAGTTTATCAATAGTTAAGCATTAATTCATCGATATTTTATTGACAAGTATACTAGGTAGTTTATCGGTTAGCAAAGCAACAGTTTATTGTTTATAAAAGAATTTATATTTATATTTCATACAATTTTTAATGTTCAATACATATACTTTTTATATAACATGTCAATGATGTCAATAATTGTTTGGTAGTAACTATCGATAAACAAAAGCTATCGGATGAAAAACAACTATTGTTTAGCCATCGATAGTATCGATTAATTTATTATATATATATATATATATATATATATATATATATATATATATATATATATATATATATATATATATATATATATATATATATATATATATCGATATACTTACCCATAGTTTGTTGTTGCCACTATCGAACTATCGATAGTTTCTTATACTCGTACAATAGTTTCCCACCTCTACATGGAAGTAGCATGTTGGTACAGTGGTATCTTGTGCATTTGGGTACTAACATGAACAAAATTGCCAAATATAAATTTTCCCCGACGTTTTGCAAGACAATACTAACCTATGTATTAATTGGGCTAACAGTGAAATGAGTTTCGGCTCGGCATGTTAGTCCGCTCGGCGATCTTGGCGATAGCAGCTAATCACAAAATTATGCTTTATTTAATTTCAATCGCAGTAAAATAATTTGTTCAAAAATAAATGTATGGAATACATGTGAATCATCTAATATTACAAGGTAGGTATGTTTTGTTTTCATGCGATTATATGCGACTAAACCAAACATCGGCAGTTAACGCTCTCTCGTTCTAGCGGAAACTAACAATATATGGATGAGTCATCACGAGCATCGCAATGGCAAGGTCTTATTTAGGTCATTCTTATTGAATGTCTCGGCATTAATCGATTTTTCTACACATACCTGTTTTCTTAATTATTAGCTGCGTTAACTTGTAGCTACTTATGGGTCTAATTTTATTGTTGGAGTGCAAAGTATTATTAAAGTTCTGGGGAAACTAATAAATACGACGCAAATAGGTGCAAATTGGGTGAAAAATATATAGCCATAATTTTTTTTAAATTTTACAACTTTTGGTGCTGGTGTGAAGTTGGCACAATGAGCATTGAATTGTTTATAATATTATACTATAGGTACTTTTATAATAATAAGTTAGGCGCAAAATATCTGCGAAATTTCAGAATTTGCGCCTAAACTTTTGGTGCCAACTTTACGGCAGTGTTGCCAGACTAAAATTTTTTAAGACAGTAGAAAACACATGAAAAAGTCAGTACTTTCCGGCAAAATTCGGTAGTTTTCCCACGATCATAAATATTAAACATTTTACCCATGAATATTTTCAGATGTGTAAAAAAATTATACATTTTTGAATTCAGAAAAATGTGCTTTTTAAAACTGTAAAAAAATATGTTACCATATAAAAAAAATTTCGCCACAAAAGTGCGTTCCAAAAATTGTTTTCTTGCTATAAATGGAATAAGTACATAATACTGAATTTAGTTTACATGAAAAATGTTTCTCTAATGTTACTAGTCTGTGAAATATCAGCTGGACACTGGAAACTAAACCAGCCTGTATAGTATACTATGTTATATACTCCAAGATTAAAATTAAATATAATTTGAAAAAGTGGTAATTAAATTATAAATAACGTAATTGAAGAAAGCGCTGTAGGCTGTAGGTGAAAATTTTTGTTATTGCGAGAGCAGTTTAAAGTCAGATACCTTATTAATTTGAATTTATGTTGCATTATGTTGTAATTTAATATGTAATTTCTCGCTGTTTTTATAAACAAACAAACAAAAAAGTTCTAATCACTGGTGAGGGAGGGACACCTGCTCGGGCGCCCCCCACCATTTTATCCGCCACTGGTGCCATTGAACATATTCTAAATGTAATGTTTAAATAAAGTAAAGTAATATTTATAGTCCATAACAAAAAGATAACAACTTGAAGGTGAAATTTATCTCTTTTCCCATCCTGTATCTTGCCCTCCAAAGTCATAAGTAATGCAATTATCGGTCAAATTACGAATAGGTAGTTGTTTCATAGTAATGACGTAATGAGTGTTACAAAAACTTCTCTAAATCGTAACGTCTATGTCTATACTACTTTACTATAATAATTATTGTTATTTCTAACAAATACATTTAAGAGTTTGAAACTTAAAGTAGCGTTAAACGGGGTTAAATCACACTAATGTTAAAACAAAGTGGACAGCCAGCTTTACCGGAGGAATTAGAAGAAATTCTCGTTGCCAAACTAATTTTATGTTCATCTTGGGGTTAACGGTTTATGATTTGAGAGTATTAGTGATAAGTTACTTCAAATAAATTTCGAACTGTTGTAGGAAACTTATTATTACTGCTCTTGTGCATACTAGAATTATTATTTTTTGTACTTAAGTTGTACTTTGATTTGTAATATAATATATACCTAAGTACAAAATTAATGATATTATCAACGTGATATTTATATTCTGTTATATTTTGTAAGAACCTATAAAATAAAAGACATATTGAAGTTATTTTCTCGTTTTCTTGATAATAAAATAGATTTAAGTCACTCTTAAATGCAAAGACCTGTTAAAAACATAATTTTTGTTCCTATTCATATCTAAAAAAGAAAATTAGAAAAAGCAACATGTATCTTTTCACCCATAACCTGGGGGCGAATAGTAACAGTATATAAATTTTAAAATTTACTCGAGAATGTTTTGTTTAGAATTATTGAATGAAGAATCTTTTTGCTTTCTTGTATTTTTGACGTCATTACAAGAGTTAACGCACGTACATTTTTGCGCGTATACAATATAGGGATGGAGGAGTCAAAAAGTGCAAGGTAAAGCCCCTTAACGTCCGGACTAATAAATCTTACGACACTTACTAGTTTTAAATCATTATTTTTGTTCTTATCTCTCAGTAAACTTTAGTTGAAAAGGCACTTCAGAATTCATCTAGTAACATTATTTCGAGTAGGTACCAACGTTAAGGGCATTATATAGTTTGATATGCTGAGTAAGGTCGTGCCAAGGCAGGTGCGGGCGGTGCCTCCGCACAGAGTGCATTTTTCTAAGAGCGCAAAATTAATACAATTTCTTTTTAAAACATAAATAACATTAGTCGAACATTTTATTTTCCTATACCACTTGAAAAATGTAATTACTTCTATTAAATAAAGTTAGGTACGCACATAACTACTAGTATTGAATATTACGCAATTAGTAAAGTTCTATGATGAATAGGGTCAGGAGTGAATAGACAAATTCCAATTTTCTAGAGAAGTGCATAGTAGTTTATGTTTATTAAAAAAATTAAGTTCTTATGTTTTTAATTAGGTATCTTATTTTCTTATTTAATATTAGGTAGATATAAATTGAAAGGATGCGTTAATTATACAATGATATTGGATAATTTAAAAATATCTTTCAGAATTTTTATTTATATTTACACATGAAAGGGGATGTCATATAAACCGTGTACTTCCTTGAAAACTTGCAATATAAAGGCATTTGACCTCTAAGAAAAAAAAATCGCCCGCGGCGCAATAAAATTAAATACTTATTCTATAAAATAAAAAATTTGTAAATTTAAATAGCCTCGTCAATAATCTATGTTCAGCAAAAAAGAGCTCAATATTTATTATGCCCACTGTGCGCAATTTTGTCTAAGCACTTCTCTGTGCTGATTACGAATCAAAACGAATTTTTCAGAAATTAGAAAAATTAGGGGCAGTTTACTAACACTGGCCAATTTGAGTACCACTGGATTTGTTCAATAATTACAAATAAAAATTAATTTAATCAACGGCTTTATAGAATGAGATTATTTAACTTATTATACTATTTTAATTAAATTATTAGTAAGTTATAAGTAATGTTGAAAATAATTATCAATCCAGTAGCACGAAAAAACGAAAAATGTTCTCGTAGGATACGTTGAAATTTATTGTTGGAATTTTTGAAAAAGTTTTCTTGCTCCGTAATCAGCAAATCAAATTATATCATATGCCCTACTTGAAGTATAATACGCCCTGTATATTTCGTTTCTGAAATTGTTATATGATTGCACTGAAATAAATACAACGCGAATGTACGTAGTGTAATTCCAGTTTCGTAATTTAATGTGGTTTGGTTTCGCATTTCGTTACCGTACACACAATGCAGTAATAGATCACGCTGTTAGTGTCACATTTCATAATACAATGTAAAATGAATTTAATGTAGTTGATATATTTTGCGGTTTAAACAATCGAGATAGACTAAATGTTTGAAATGAGATGTATAACAGATCGTCAAAGTAAAGTTGAACCTATCCGAATCCAAAAACCTTTGTTAATAAATAAAAGTAATATCTAACTACTATCGTATATCTAAATCGGTGGCTGCTGCTTGCTGATATCTACCTATATCAACGCATTTTTTTAAAATTTCTCTCAATTTTCAATTAAATACGCCAATTAAGTATCATTTACATTATAGCATTTAGTTCGAAGGTCTTCATTTAAATTTAAGTTAGACTAAATTTTTGATATGTATGGCAAGCCGTTTTAGTATTTAATGTTACACTGGCTTCATACTAATTTTAATAATATACTTGGCGTAACAAAAAATAAATGTGTTAAAAATCTTAGCATCTTATAAAAATTGATGTATTTACAATTTAAAAGAATTAAAATTTACACGTATAAAATTCTGAACGAATTAAAATTTGAATGAATTAAATTTTATACGTATTAAATTCTGTATGTTTTAAAATTTGTAAGTATTTAAAATGTGAACGAATTAAAATTTACTCGTATAAAATTATGTACGATTTAAAATGTGAACGTATTTAAAATTAACATGTCCGACCTGCTGCTCTGCGTATCTCATAGAAAATAGAAAGAGATGAAAACATATTGCCCTATACTGGCAGTGGAATAACACTATCTGTCTCTTTCTATTTTCTGTGAGATACGCAGAGCAGCAGGTTGGACATGTTAATTTTAAATACGTTCACATTTTAAATCGTACATAATTTTATACGTGTAAATTTTAATTCGTTCACATTTTAAATACATACAAATTTTAAATCGTACATAATTTTATACGTGTAAATTTTAATTCGTTCACATTTTAAATACTTACAAATTTTAAATCGTACAGAATTTTATACGTATAAAATTTTATTCATTCAAATTTTAAATCGTTCAGAATTTTATACGTTTAAATTTTAATTCATTCAAATTGTAAATACATAAATTTTTATAAGATACGAATATTTTTAACACATTTATTTTTTGAATATCGTTAAAATGAAATAATTATTTCATTACTTTTTAAAAATTGATTATTTATTTTAATTTTCATACATGAAAGAACGTAAAATATTATGTAATTTCCCCTGTATGAAAAAACTTAACTTTTAATGAAACAGTCAACAATTGTTTATGATTCTTTGGTCCGTTATTTTATACTGGCGAAAAAAAAATGAAACACTTTGAAATTCGTGAAATTTCGACCATTTTCAAACCGCTATAACTTGGCGTATTTTCAATCGATTTCGATGAATCTTTGTGTGCGAAAAACTTTGAAGTGTCTATTTTAAAGTCATGCCTGCGAATTTTAGCGCAACCCCTTCCGCCCCCCTCCAGCACCCCGGTGAAAAATAATAAATTTTAATTTTAAAAATGTTCAACTTTGACGATGTGTATGGACTTTAAATTTTTTTTTTGACTTGATCCATCAAAAGGGCACTAAAATTCACTCAATTCCCTGTGCAGGACTCAAAGAACGAAGTTCCTACGATGATTTGGAACAAAGTTATGAATTTTTTTAAAAAAGGGCATTTTTTGGTTTTTTGCACATAACTCAGCGACTTTTCAACCAAATTAGACGATTCTTTCGGGGAAAAACCAAATTGTGGGTGTACTTTAAGGGCATAATCTCAGATTAGGATGATCTCTTTTCGTACCCTTTAAAACCCGAACAAAAAAACACGTTTTTTCGCAAAGACTTCTAACTTTGGCGACAGAAAAGGCATTGAAACTTGTTCAATTACCTGTGCTGGGCTCAAAAAACGAAGTTCCTACGACGATTTGGCACAAAGTTATGGGCGTTTGAAAAAAGTGCATTTTGTGATTTTTTGACTCATAAATCGGCAGTTTTTTGACGAATTTTTTTTTCACGAATGAAATTTTCTTTCAAAATTTCTAATATTTTAGGCAATTTGGGTTATTCACACGAAATATCTAATTTCATTTTTAAAGCAGTAAGCAAATCTCAGTTCATACACATCGTCAAAGTTGGACATTTTTAAAATTAAAATTTATTATTTTTCACCGGGGTGCCGGGGGGGGGGGGGAGGGGTTGCGCTAATATTCGCAGGCATGACTTTAAAGTAGACACTTCAAAGTTTTTCGCCCACAAAGATTCATCTAAATCGATTGAAAATACACCGAGTTATGGCGGTTTGAAAATGGTCGAAATTTCACGAATTTCAAAGTGTTTCGTTTTTTTTTACTCAAAATTTGTTTATGTTTTGTAGTTTGCCCTGATGAAGGCTACAGAGTAAGCCGAAACGTAGGCATTAATAAATATGTGTGTAATGAAAACTTCTTGACTGGATGATTAGATAAGGAAGGAAAAATAAATTACTGGAAGTCAGTCACAAGATTTGAAGGATTTATTTCAACTAAAACTCTTTGAAATAAATCCTTCAAATCTTGTGACTGACTTCCAGTAATTTATTTTTCCTTCCTTATTAATAAATATATTAAAACTGATATACGAAAAATTTTCCATCATTGTAAACCTTAAAACTAAATGCTTATGTGAATGAGACTTTAGTTTCACTGTAAAAAATATTTTCCAACCGGAATCTATATAAACTAGTATTAGCCCCTACATTAAACAAATACAGGATCTACATTTTATTTGATTAAGAATCTTTATTTTAACCACTTTTCTCCTACTACTGAGGATTTTTAGGCACAAGAAAACTAAAAAATGTAGAATAGATAGGCAAAAAAATATTAACAATAGGCTACAATTTTTTAAAAATAGGCAATAAAAAAGCATTAAAACATTAAATGAATATATTTTATTGATAATTTTTTTCCATGTATCTATTTGATAATGAATTTATTATTTGGCATTTAAATAAATATTCAAAAGTCAGTTTAAAATACTTACACTACACTACGACAACTGCATTTTTTTATCTGCCAATTTACATTCAAAATAAGATAAACATAGGTATATGAATGGCAAAATTTGTCAAATTTTACAAAATAGGCTAAATAGGCAAATTAAATTTATCTTAAAGTAAATATAAACGATAGAAACTAAAATAAGTGCTATCAACTTTGTTGTATTACAAGTCTAAAAATCCTCAGCCTATTCATTTGTGTGGGATAGAATTAGGTGCTGGAATAGAGAAAAGTACGATTTGTTTCATAAAAAATGTTGCAATGTCGGGTCAATTTTGTTTATAATACCATATATCTTAAAGGTGAATATTTATATTTACTTTTAGTTCAAGGGTGTTAAAAACAGTCTTATATGAAAATAATTCAGTTTTGAAAACTGGCAGTGATAGTTTTATATCCCAAATAATTCTGGCATTTTCAGTTTTTTTTGTTTTGATCTCGTAAATAATAATGAAAATTGCAAAACATAATATAAAACTTGAATAGAACCTTTTTATATTTCACACTTTTCCTTGATATTTACGAGATAAA
This sequence comes from Agonum fuliginosum, assembly GCA_947534325.1. Classification (NCBI taxonomy): domain Eukaryota; kingdom Metazoa; phylum Arthropoda; class Insecta; order Coleoptera; family Carabidae; genus Agonum; species Agonum fuliginosum. The sequence goes on along the minus strand of OX384030.1, from coordinate 18,238,737 downwards.
CAAAAGAAACTTTAAAATAGCGGCCATTTATCTAATAGGGAGGTCGCAAAAGTATATATTATTCGGGAATCGGGATATGAAACTGTACTAAATTGTTGTTTTAAAACTCATTAAATTATTTTCAGGTAAATCTGTCTATTGTTTGGACTATTTTTACTATCTTAAATCTCGATTAGATTCAATAGAAATATGGTATAAGATGTCATCTGAAATTAAAATACAATAAAAGCAAAACAATAGATAGAAAATAACAAATTTGACTTTACTTTTATATAAAAATGTTTTCAGTGTACACGAGACTTTGTTTTTAAGACCACTGGGAATTTATCTAAACGTGAACCAAAAATAATATGGTTCGACTCCCTGTTTTATAGATTTAATTGAACATTTATGGCGAAAGTTCGAGTGCAAATTGTTGAGTGCAATATGGGAGATAGAGGTGCTAACATCTTTGTTCCCTACGTCATATAATAAAGCAATATAGGAAATGTCGGTCGACGCGAACCATAACGATATTTTACCCTCAAAGTATCGTGCAATCAGTAGTAGCGGCCCATCTAAAGGAGTGGTTGTCCACATCCACAATGAGATAGCAGTATTATCAGTGAAGTGTGTGCTATCTATTGAAACTTGGAAGCTTTCCACCTGATATATCAATTAGATTTTGAACAGTCTGACTTCTCCACTATTCACTGCGTTGTAATATCGTTTCCTGTCCAGTGTCCGCTAACCCCACAATTTTATCTGTATCGTTGTCTCGCCTTCGCGTTTCGGTCATCATATATTTTTATTGTCGGAAGCAAAAATAATTCAGAATTGTTGGGGAGTGAACTGGCTTGAGGTTCACAAAACCACATAAAGGTAAATGAAGCATCACGATATTATGGCAAGGGTTATCTGCGAGGGTGTCATTTACATTTACCAAGATTACTCGTATCTGTATCTGCACTACACTGAATGCTGGACCCCGAACCGCTGCCGGTCATCTGCACGAGGACGAGTAATATATGTAATTCTTTTGAAATATTAGTGTAGGGAATGAAAAATTTGGAAGCAGGAAAATGTATTGGCCATTCCGTTGACCAATCTAACAGAAATGTTGCATAAATATTCTTTATACTCGAATTATTCAAATAATGTTTGAATTTATTACAATTATTTATACAAATCGTTTTTAACGCCAATTCCAAACAATTTATTCTTGAAGCATCGCCTGATAAATATTATATTATGTTAAATAAACTTTGGGGCAGATGACGAAATACGTTAAAGTGACTGACTGTGGTTCTGACAGGTTTGAATCCAGTCAGGTTCAGGTACACATTACAGTTTAACTACACAAATATGTGATGTTCTTTCCACTATCAACTAGTTAACTAATAGGTACCTGTAAGATGGTGTCTGGTATTTGCACACACGGTAGTATGGAATATCCTAATTATGAATGAAAATTATTCACTTTATAGGTCAACTTATAGCATTATATATTTTTGCACCTGTCATGTAAATGTTGTCATACCTTTGATTTCATTTTAAATAAATAAAAAAATTGCCAGTATTTATTAGGTTTATTTTTATTAAATAGGTAGGTACCATTATTATTTACAGAAGTACGTAAAACATAACTGTACGGAGCGAATGGATGTAAGTAACTTAGTTTAAACTAAAAACTAACTAATGCAAGTGCAACATAATGTCAATGTAAGAGTTCGAATACTTAAAGAAAGGTATTGCACAAGAAACCAATATTTGTTTGGATAAGTCTAATTCGAAAAATAAAAGGTGTTATGAAGTGATTTACAGTATAATTGAAAAATTATTATCAGTAGTTTGTACTTTTTAAAAATTGCGAATCAAAACACAATTATTTGTATTATTAAAAAACAATTGCCAAGGTCAACAAAACACAATACCTACATAATAGTGGAACAAAGGTTCAAAAATAGTCAATTTCACCGTATAAGTGTGATCCAGAATTTGAATAGTTCAAATGTTTTTGGTTATATCTTGTGACTACGCAATTTAAAGAAATTTTGCATACTTACTGCCCAGCTTATACAGAAGAGACATGTAAAAAAGAAAAACAAAATGTTTATATATATATATATATATATATATATTTTCAAATTATAAATATAAACTTATATCAGTGGGTTACACTTTCCCGCAACTTGGGAAAAATGTATATCCGAGGGGTCTATATTACTGCAAAAACATGGAAACCTGATTAAGGCAGAAGTAAATTTAAAAATAAACGAAATATTTTCAGAATTTTTATAGTAGGTACACATTTTGCTTAAATGCGATGTTGAAATTAAACTGTCTTCTTGTATAAATAATTGGTGGAGGTAAATAACTAGAAGCTAGTCTATTTTTTTATTTTAAGGTATTTATCGATAGATTTTTTTTCATTAGATTTATTAAAATTTCACCGAGGTCAAATGAAACCTATCACGTTTTACATTTGCCCCAATGGATATTTTTCTTGGGACAAGTATGACCCACAACATTAAAACCAAACTGATTAAGGTTGCAGCGAAAATAACATTACTGGTAACTTAACAACACCTTGAGTATAGAATTAACCGAAATGTGCTATGAAAACACGACTTACCAATATAAGTAAAGTTAAGTATAAATGCAACTGCAAGACTTTATGATATGCAACAGAGAGTGTGGCTAATAATGTTTAACTGACTTCATTGCCGATCTACTTGACTATAATTGGCACTCCTATAACAATATTTAAGTGCGGAAATGTGTATGAGTTACACTTACCCCGAAATTACACTTACCCCGGTGTACCTTATGTTAAATGTTGTATTGTTCATGAAAGTATAGTAATTAAAACAAAAAATATAACAAATCTATACAATAAATCAAATAAATAAATTACAATATTAACAAAACAAAATCATATCTAACGAAAACATGTTCAGAAATTATAAAATTCGAAAGTATTTCTTCGCAATAGACCTTTTGAATTTATTACAAATTTTTAAATCTTCACATAGTATTCTCCCTAAATCGACCCCTACATTTAACGACAATAATCCTAACCATTTTTTCAAAAAATTGAAACAAAACAAAGCTGTAACAAATTGCAGGACACAATTTTGTTTAAGTTTGCGTTTTCAAGAAATAAAACCACGGTTAATAAAAAATAAAACACCAGTATTAATTTTGGCAGCTGCCATAAACAATTATGAAGTATGCCGAGTGAACACATGATTCACTACTTGCAAATAACTTCGTACCTTCATATCTATCTCTTTCTCTCTCTGGCAGCATTGTAAAAGGTCTATTGACATTTTAAAATAAATTCTGGATAAATTCATTTGCTACTGAATTACTACCTAATATCAATTTCTTTGTATAAATCATAACCATTTAAAATTGCCGCGTGATTAAGCCCCTCCCCCACCCTCACTGCTTTGATTCTTAGGAGTGCAGGCACCCCTCACCTAAATAGATATAGTTTTACTGAACGAATCCACCTAAACGCAGACAGTGGAAAGAATAAAATGATCAGTGCATGAAGTACCGTGAGATATCATGCGGTGAGTAATTGAGCTGGTCTATGCAACACCTGCACACTAACACTACGCGTTACGTGCCACAACATGACAGTGTGGTACTGTCTGGGGATGTGTCATCACACCCGTATGTGTTCGTGCATCGTGCAGCTTCGACGCTTCAAGGGGAGTACGCAAGGGTGATCGACATGAACTGGACTGCGACTAGCGGCTGATCTGATGCGTTGAGTAGCATGGCGTAGTGCGCCATGACATGGCGTGTTGCTCGTGACTGCTAGTAGCTAACTAGTTACTTACTTGGACGTTTATCCTGCTGCATTGCAGCGGCTTCAGCTGAGATACAACGGCGTCGACGCCACACGGAATCCTCATTTGACACCAAATTGAAATATAAGAACTGTAACATAGAATCTCGTATCTATAATACATCCTGCAATAATCGTATACAGGTTGGTGGAGGTGAAATGCGAACATAGGGAAATATATGACAATGGAGTTATCATGCTAGGCAACTTAATATACGTGGAATAAGTACTGTCAATGTCAAAGTAGCTGTCATATTATTGAAATTTTTATTTTCATTAAAATATTTTCTTTGCATAATAATGTATGTGTACGAGCAGAACGAGAAAGTTTACATGCACTTTTAGATTTTATTATTATTGCTGTTATTGATTACTCTTTTTGCCACACAAATTCACATTACTTCTTTTTGTGATACTACTACAAAATATATCAAGATACCTGGCATGAAAGTTCGATTGTCATGTATGTTCCCTATGTTCGCATTTCCCCTCCACCAACCTGTATATCATGTTTGTTGTTTGTGAATTAAATATACATATTAGTCCAGGAAAATTGCATAAAATAAATTTAAATAGTAGGAGACTTCTGAAAAAAACTGTTACTTTAAATTTGACGGTAAATATTGTTATTATAATATTGTAGCTTATAAAATTTTCTACAAAAGATGCTATCACTTTTTTACATAGAAGTAACAGTTTACGAGAAAAACGAGAAAATATATTTTGGTAGTACGAAGCTTATTAAATCGTGTCGTGTCAAATGTATTATTTTTATTTTTTCAGGGGAGCCAGGTTTAGCCTCAATTTTAACATAGAAAATACAGAAAATTTTGTATTTTGTAAATTTTTTGTGTCTAATCAACTCTAATTTCTGAACAAATTAAAATATCGACTTCCGGTTTCCAGTATTGGATTACTTGGACATTTTCTATAAGATACATTATTTTAAAAACATTTAAAGGCCTCTTTATTCAGCTGATTCAAAGTTTTTGTGCGAGAAAAAAAGTGAAGTTCGTATTTTTTTGGTTAACTGTGTTTAATTAACTCTAATTTCTGACCGGATTAAGATATCGTACTACCAAAATATATTTTCTATTTTCTCGTAAACTGTTACTTCTATGTAAAAAAGTTATAGCATCTTTTTGTAGGAAATTTTATAAGCTACAATATTATTATAACAATATTCGCCGTAAAATTTACTGTTGCCGAGTTTTTTTGAAAAATCTTTTTTTATCCAATATGGCGGCTCGAGCACACTTTCTGCTGGGCGGGACTCATCGGAGTCTTGAATGTTACAAATTTTGTTATAACTCTGCGAATTTTCAAAAGTCCCCTACTTTTTTCTATATTTGACGAATTTTGTAGCATTTTGCCTGGACTATGTATGTACCTGTCTAGATTAGTGTGTATTGCATAGGGATGTCTAATTTATATACCTATTACATAAATTTGAAGTATATTTTAGTAGGTACCTACTGCATATATAAATACCCAAAAATAGTAATTTTTGTTCTTTTATTAAAAGCAACGCAATGGGGTGCAAAATTTTTCTTTCGCAAATTTGTAATGGGCTAGGCTGGCCCCATAGCCCATAATACTAAAACCGAGTGGTGGCATAAGCTTATTGCCTTAGTGCAGCGTTTCTCAACCTGTGGGACGCGCCTCTCCAAAGGGTTGATAGAAAAACTTTATATTGAATCAACAAAAGCAAAAAATAAAAATAATGTGCTTAAAACAATAAGTGTAAATTATCTTTTTGTTATACAAATTACTGTATGTTAATGTAAAATTTTTGAAATCGATACCCTTATAGTTCTCTCAATTAAAATTTACAAAGAAAAGGAAGACGCCAATACAAAAAGGTTGAGAAACATTGCCTTAGTGTAAAATAAGTTCTTCAACAAACTGAATCATTTAAATCTGGTTTCTTAAGCGTTAATTTGAGAATAATTCCTTATTTATTAAGCAAACCCCACAAGATTCACACTTATCTCTGGATAAAGATAAATGTATTTTAGGATCCTAGAAATATGCGCCCGGTGCATTCTATACACCAACATCAAAAATGGCGAAAAAGTATATATGTTTACTAAAGAATATCAAAATATAAAAAAAATCAAAACCGGAAACGGTAAAAATCGGAAATAATGAACCAAAGCTGCTAGTTCATCGTCTGTGAGTTGTTTTGATTTTGAAGCCCTAATCGGTACACGATTCCTGTAATATTCATTATTACTATTACTAGAAGTCTTGGAACCACTTTTACAGACACAGAGAAAAGTCAAAAAATTTACTTTTGCGAAAAAAAAAAACAAAATTCACTTTACACTAGTAAGTCGCGGTATATTGAGCTCACCACTTCGCCATTTTCAATAAATAATTAAATAAATCATAAACAATCACTTCGCTATTGGAAGAGATTGACCTAGACACTTCAGTGTAAGGTTAGGTCTAGCGGTGCAACCACGAAAATTAACATAAACAAAATGGCGAGCAATTTAGTAGACGTGGTGTACTCTGTACACTGTAGCCAGTATAGTTAAAGGTTAAAAGGTCTGTTCAGAGTGCTAGCGTCAAGCGTCGCGCCACGTCTAGCGTTGCTTCGAAAATAAAACAATCCAATGTATTGAAGTATAGTGATTTAGAGTGAGTCTCTAGTGTAGTGTACGTAAAACGTTCCGTACAGCGTCAGCGTCCGAAACAATCCGGATTGTTTTTCGTAGCGTTAACTCGGCGTTTTGAGTATTCAACATGAGTTTTTCTCAGATTATGACGTAAATGATGGAACGCACCAAATTAACCTCTTTCACAGTTTAGGATAAATTCCAACTTTCTTTTTAATCTTCCTAATGAAATACGATGTCTTTAGCAATAACATTAAGGCAAGTTTTCTTATTGGAAACGTTTTTCAAACTCAATTATGTTTGCTGATTTGTTCGCCAAACGCCTGGAAGACGCTGTTACTCTGAATACACCAGCGCGACGGAAACGCAACGCGACGCTTGCACTCTATATTGCTATTATATTTTAAATACCTTTGTAAATAATATCTCTTGTTGTTTAACCTCTTGGTTATAGAAGTGAATTGTATTAGAATGAGTTTCATTTGACCTACAAAATTTAACAAAAAAGCTCTGTACTTTTAAATGTGGGTTTAATGAAGGATCGGATAGTAAAATTCATATATTTATTTGGCAATATTTTTATAATCCCAAATATTTTGATGAAATATTTTTTGTATTATTTTCTAGCTAAATGTTAATTAAATAAAGTATTATTATTATTATCTAAAAATCGTGTTCAATGGTCATTGTATAAAATACATAATAATATGACGTTACATTGCTATATACAATCTGACGTAGAATAAGAACTATATATACAAACACAGATGAGATGAATCAAATAACATTTAGGTAAACAATGTCTAATTGAATTACCGTGTAACCAAAATTTAATTATTGTGTGTATTGATAAGCACTATCTTGTTGTAATGACCGAGACTCAAGAAATCTAGTAGAATTAATTTGAATAAGCAAATATTTTAACAAAACAAGTACTACATTGTAAGCGTGATACATTATACATAGGTACACAGGTATAAACATACATTTGCGTTTTTATCTCAATTAAGAAAATCTAAATATTGTGTCTCGATGTCAAAATTTTAATGGGTAGGGGAGACCGGGGCTGGTTTGGACACTTTTTTGATTTTATTTTTTCTATTTTTTTCTGAATATCCAACCTATTTGGTTTTTACGCAGATGTTTAGACCGGTCCTTTGAGAAGCTTTCCTGTTCATATGAACTTTCTAAGAGCAATCATTTTTCAGAACAGGGCAATTTTTGACAGCGCTGCATTTGTCCAAACTATCCCCTGGCGTGGGGATACTTTGGACAGCAACTGGGGACGGTATGGACATACAATTATAAACATGAAAACAGCGAATAGATAACAGAAATATCTGTAATTCGTTTCTTATTACCCAAACATTGGAAACCAAACAAGGAAACAGAACAAAACATCAAAAAGATAATAAAGAAAAATTATTGCAAAAAAAAACTTTGAAAAGTCTGTGTTGAAGTAAAACGTTTCTTTAAACTCGGGACGCTTGACCACTATGGCTTTCGACAGGACCAAAATCACCTGCGAAAGTGTCACGAAGAAGAAATATTTAGTTGTTGGTTGAAAACGATTTTAAGGTAGCAATCGCTTATAAAAAGTTACATATCTGGGGATAGATTGGACAGATGTCCATTGTATCCCCAAGGTAGGTACACGATGAACAATTTCTCGCTATAAAAAATAATCAGTATATTGGATCTTTTTGTTAAATAAATCCGTGTAAAAAAGTTTATATTTAGAAACAAAATATTATTAAAATGAATATATATTTCATGTACCTTATTACGTATGTAGTACATATTTGACTAATTTGATTGGCTGCACTGCACTGAAATTGCTGTTGGTCAAAAATTAGACTTAAAATTTGCCAAGATAGAGATATTCGGGAAGAACACGCCAAATTGAGAAAGGTAAACGGAATTTAAAACGTTTTTGACAGCTATTGAAAAAATATAACCAAACATTTTGGACTCATTCATTATAATATTCTCCCCAAATATAACTAAGGCTATGATTAATCATATTCGTTTGTCTTCAGAAAATTTCACTCGTCAATTTTCATCGATCAACTCATGCTATCACCGATGATAATCATTGCACTTGTTATATTACCCCCAAAAATAAACGAAGATCAAAAATTTTAATTTTTAAGAAAATTTTTAAAAGTTGTATAACTTAAAAAGCTTATAGGTTTTCTTGTCATTGAATAAACATGCCATTATTCAATCAATAACACTAATGATAATGCATTGTTTGTTTGTTTGATTTATTATTAATGGACAATTATCTAAGTATAACAAATTCAGTTTAAAAGCAATTTACATGCAGGTATTCAATGTAAGTTAAACAAAAGGTTTAAAGTTAACTTAATACTATATTTGTTGAGATCATTAACTATGGCCATTTGGACAATGTCTTTTGTCTTTGGTAATGTTAGGTATATCCTATAAAATTATATCGGGTAATGAAGATTATAATGTTTAAAACGAAAATAATACCTTCTACTTTTGGCTAAGGAAATTCAATGCGCATAGTGTTTGTTTATAAGTGATTCGAACCCGGAAAAATGAGTTCGGTTCGAGTTCGGTTCCAACTTGTTCCTAAAATTTATGTTTAGGTTCGGTTCGGGATCAATCTACATTAAAATTCGGGTTCACCAATATTGCAAGGTTCTGTGCAGGATTTGAATTCAGCTTTGGTTCGATTCTTTACTTTTAATGCCGCATTTACACATTTGCGCGAGTAGCGAGTCGAATCGCGAGGCGAGTGGTGAGGCGAATGTGTAATCGGTTCACTCGTCATTCGCCTCGTCGTTCGCCTTGCCACTCGTGGCGCTCGCGCCGGGAGCGGTTTTTTGGGACGAGTCAAAGGTTTCTATAGCAACGACTTAGTGATCTGAACACTCGGCGAGTGCGAAAACGGTCATTCGCGTTGTGGGGACGAATGTGCGAATGCCACTCGCGAATGTCGGCGAGTGATGAGGCGAATCACGAGCGCGAATGTGTAAATGCGGCATAATAAACAATACAAATTTGTCTTCTCGTTTAAACGTGTCTGGTTCTCTTGTTACCAGGGGCGTAACTTGTATTTGGTGGCCCTGTATTAAAAATTACAATAGGGGCCCCTCTCCTTCTGGGTTGAGGTTTTTACAGTTTCATTTTTCATGCCATATTAAAAAAAATTGATAGGAACTATTTTCGCTCAAGAATGTAATCCATTTGCATAGGATGAGTTAAAACAAAAATCAGATTTAAAATCTTAAATAATCCAAAAAGTCAGTATATAATTTTCTTCTACATTAAATTTTTATTTAAACGCCTTAAATAACCTGTAATTCACGTTATTTTTTATGATAAAGAACGAATTTCAAATAATATTCATCTTGTAGAACGAATTTCAAAATTACATTTTTACAGTAAACAAACACCTAACCATTAATAAATAATTTTATTTGGGTTTAGATCTGTTATATGAATTTATATAACTGAACTAAACCCAAATAAAATAATTTATTAATAATCATGAGTTCTGAAAATTTCTATCAATCTATAAAAACATGAACGTTTATGTGACATTTCAACTGTTTTGGATGTAAAACTATACCGATGCTCCAGCTAACCCAAGCCCGTAGCCAAGTCAAAAATATAGAGTAGGCAATTCGAATTTTGGAGTGAGCATGAGCAACTCAATTTTTCCCCGGATGAGCATGCGTATTTATAGGAAAAGTAAATATGCGCCGCAGGTGTTTTTTTATATTAATTTAAATATTGAAAATTTGAATAATATTAATAATTATTAATAATAACAATAAATAAATGTCTTTATTGAGGTTGGCTGGTGCGGCTCCCTTATCTTGGGGGCCCTGTATCATTGATACGGCAGATATAGCGGTTCCTACGCCCCTGCTTGTTACGCCGGCGCCGATAGTACTGTGCATTGTGCATGTTCAGACCTGAATACTGAACCGGAACTGTACCACAAACCTGTATTTTAAAAGCGGGTTCGAGTTTGGACAACATCAATATTTGAGGTTCCGTTCCGGGTTCGGGTTCACTGAAATTGTATGGTTCAATTCTGGTTTTGTATCGGTTCAGGTTCGGGTTCGAAACCCAGTTAGTGAGGGCAAAGCACACGTATCAACAAAAGAATATCTTCATAAAACTAAATTATAATGCATACTTTCAAATAAATTTTAACTACTAAAATTCTGCACAGATTGTTATCTTCCAGTCGAGATATATACCTAGAGGAAAAAAACACTGGCTCTAATTTGCACCTATAAAAAGGTTGGTACAGGTTCCTACAGATAATTGGACATGATTTGAACTATGGTCTCTAAAAACAAACTAATTGAAGGAAATTATCTATCGCAGAACGGCAGAGCTAGTTGTAACAGGTATAAGTGGGAGAAAAATCTTTTTAGAAAATATTCGCCCATGGTTTTAAATTAAACTTCGGTAGGTACCCATTGACTACGTATACAAACGCAGATGCAAATTTTGGTTATAAAACAATTACGACACTTTGGCACATTTTTTACAATGTCCCAGTAAATGTTAGTAGGTATAGTACAAATAAATTTCATCTACCTAATAATCATTAGCGTTTATTAGGGGGTTATTGCAGTCACACAATGGTCAAAACCACAAGCCTGAGATGCGCGAGCATACAATACAACCCTGGTAATAAGCTTCGAAAAACTCTTACTCTACCAGTGGAACACTGAGGGTAAAATATATACTCGGGTTAATAAATATGGCAAATACTGTACTGTTCGACTATATTTCTTATCTGCGGGCTAATCTTAAACGATTGCGGTTTTGGGCATTGTGTGACTGCAATATACATTTAACGATTTATTAGGTAGATGTTCTATAATCGTAGTATACCTTTGCTTCGTGCATTTCTATATTTCAATTAAATTCTGACAATTAAGTAGGTTAATACATATATTTAACCTATTTATTCTCTGTATTAATTGTGTAAAAAAGAAGTTTTATCTTTATTAAATAATTATTTTTTTGTTATTTATCCTAGTGTTATTCAAACAAATTTTCGAACAGCAAAACAATTATCGTATATGTTTATACTTACCAACAAAGTGTAGTTTGTAGTAGTATAAATAACTCAGGGGCGGATCTATGGGAGGGGTAAATGCAGTGGCGTAGCTAGGTGTCTATGGGCCCTGGGGCAAAATAATTTCGGAGGCCCAAGCCCAGATTCAGGTGATAAGTGATATTCAAAGTGAGGATAATTTTTCAACAAAAGTATGATAAATGCGCCGCAGACGAAAATTTTTTTATAGTTCAAAGTTAAGTACATTTATATTAAATTTTTAATTTTGAATAATACTTTTTGAATGAAGAAACATAGGTAAGTAATTAAAAATTACATTTAGCTTTCCACTTTCCTCTCTTCATAGTCATGCAAAAAATACAAATGTTTTTAGTGTTCCATAAAGATTAATTCGAGGTATAAATTATAATTTACGCAGTACTGAATGCTACGCTACAAAACATCGTTGGGGAATCCTCGACAAACATTTTATATCGATTGTCGATATAAAATGATCGATAGATGGCGGTATAGCAAACCTACTATAATGTTCCAAAGAATAGTGTTTCTCAAGTAAAAATATTATTTTTCTTGTGTACCTACTTATACTAGAATTCGAATACTTATAGCTATTTTTTCAAGTAATAGTTACAGAAAAAAAAAATTAAATTGAAAATAATATAAAGTTTTCCATAAAAGACTTTTGTTGCAATAAAGTTTTAATATTTTTAGCATAGCAAGTTCAATACGAGGTTTGCTGTTCAGGGTCCGAGGGTCCCCTGAGCTTGGAGGGGTAATTACACCCTCTCCCCAAGATTTTTTTTCTAAAAAAGGACAGCTATTCCAATTAAATCTTCAATTATAACTATTTTTTACTAAGGCAGAAGTAAATATTTTTTTGTATTTATTTTTGCTCATATAAAGATGTTCATTTATATAGTTTGGGTGTAACACTCCACTGGATTATTTTCCTGTGAAGCAGTTACAACCATGACTACCCGTGAATTATTGTAACAAAGAAATATCTGTATTGGCGACTTAATAATCTGTGCTGCTAATAAAGCCCTGTTCACAAATGGCGTCTTTGAGGATTCTGTCATGATTTAAAAAAATATCATGATTTTTATGTAATGTTCAAAATTATATAGTTTTATATTATATATTTTGACAAAAACATTTTGCTGTTTACTTGTATTAGTTATAAATTAGTTATTGCAATAAGTTACGAACAAATTGAAAATCATTAGTAATTAAATAACAATACCTATAATTCCTTCTCTCTTTCATAAGTTTGAATTAAAAAGTTAAATACAGCAAAATTAATTTGTTGCTTGTATTCGTTTTTAATTCATATATCCCAAACTAAAGAAACAAGGCTAATCTTGTAAATTTGTTTCATCTCCTACCTACTGTTTTGGTTTTTTTGGTAGATCATCGGTGATTAGGTAAAATCTAAAAATAACTTTAAAGGGGGTTGACAAGAGTGGTACCCGGTACAAGTCGGTTTGTTTATTCATATGATTTTTTTATAAGTTAGTCTTAATCTTAATTTCCAATGCTTCTTATGATGTCAAATTTTAGCCCTTTGCGTCGTGTAGGTACGTGTAAAATTTTCAAAATGTCTATTGTGATTTTATGATTATTGTTAATAAGTTGTTTGCCGCATTTGTTTAATCTCTAATATGTGATTAGATATTAAAAGAACACAATTAAACTGAAACGTAAATATGTATTGTACTATTATACAAGTATTATACTTGTCATTTTTTACGCAGAAAAAAATGCAACTTACTAAAAAATATGAGTTTTGTAAATTTAAATATTTGAAAATTTATATCTCTTTTAATACAATAGAATCTTTTAATCGCAGTTGCACTGATACTTTCACGATCTCTTAAATACAAAAATTTTATAATTATTAATGTGGGCTCTATTAGCAAGAGTCTTGTCGAGACTCAAGACCAAGGCGAGACTTACATTAAGTCTTGTCTTGTCAAGAGCAAGACGAGACCCAAGTTGTCGAGACTAACCCAAGACCAAGACAAAACCAATGTCAAGTCTCGTTCCGTCTTGTGGCAACACTAAATCTAGCAGCGCCGCTATTTGACAGGTAATTCTCACCAGGATTATTTTTCTCAACCATATGGACTACAAGATTCTTATAGATTTCAGTAAATTAACCTTGGACTAAAATTTTTTTTACTTTTCATATCAATACTCCACATCATCTAGAACCGCCCTTGGTATAACTGACATTATGAATGTATTCGTAGATAATTTCCAGTGAACCATCCAACAGAATTCGTATTCGCATTACGGAGTGGTGGTTATAATTACCTACTAATTTTTATTATGGACCCGAAATCCAACCACTTAGAGCTAGTAGTACCTACCTATTGTATTTTTGTCGGTTGCTGGGTTGGAACTTGGAACTGATAATATACGTAGCAAATACTCAATCATTGTGCCGTTAATGAAAGAATGTTTTGTACATAACTCATTTAGTGAAATCGCATAAATAATATAAAAATATAGGTACCTATTGTGAAGCCTGGATCCAACGACAGAAATTGTGGACAATTAATTGCTGTCGATACTGGCAACATGGGCGTCCGCAGGAATTTTTGCAGGAGGGGACAAACCATATAAAAAGACTTGTTTTAAAATGAAAGAAAATAATTTTTTTCTGGTTCAAGATCGAATACCTTGGTCATTGAATTTTGAGGTATGATCAAATGCCTTTTATCTTATGTAAAAAAATCTGTCGTGGACACCACATGACTTCCTTGTACGCCTATTAAACTGTTCATACTTTTCTTAATAACTAAAATGTAGAATAATATAAAAATATAATAACCGTATTTGATTTATGCGGAAAATACCAAAAAATACCTAGAGTAAAGTGCCCTTTTGGCACGGGCGATCGCAACCAAAAATATTAGGTGATCAACTAGATGCAACATGAGTCTCAAATACAAAATTTCAACTTTCTACGAAATACCGTTTTTGAATAATGCGAAAAATACCAATTAGTGCTCCTTTGGCACGGACGATCGCAACCAAAAATATGAGGTTGATCAACTAGATGCAACATGAGTCTCAAATACAAAATTTCAACTTTCTACGACATACCGTTTTTGAATAATGCGAAAAATACCAAATAGTGCCCCTTTGGCACGGACGATCGCAACCAAAAATAGGAGGTGCACAACTAGATGTTATAACAGTCCTAAATACAAAATTTCAACTTTCTACGTTTCACCGTATTTGAGTTATGCGACATACATACGTGCGGACGTCCGTACGTACAGACGAGACGTCATGACGAAACTAGTCATAATGGATTCAGAAAAGGTCAAAACGGATATTTCCGTCAAAATCTGAGAACCGACATTTTTCGCGATTACAATAAGTACTTCCTTTTTACTCCGTACAAGGAAGTAATAAAAATTTAATAAACAATTGTTTACGCCCGAATATTTGTATAAAATTAATATAAATATACTCATGTATAATGTATTCCATATTTGGGTATGGATTAGTATTCTCATTCTCAGAGGGGATCCATCACACTCCTCGTATCCGCATCTAGTAACTAGTAGTCTTAAAAATTTCTAGCTATTTCATTAATGCATAGCGGATAGTGCATAACACATAAGCACAAGCGTTATGGGTAGTGTTTTGAACGAATTTTAAGACCATTTCCAACTAATGTTTTAATGCATAAAATCGATAGTAATGACATCTATTAAACACACTGATACATCAATAGTTTTGTAGAATATCGACTTATCGACACTATACCGTCATATTGAGCTTGCTTTGAACGGTTTTGACCAGCATCGACAGATATTTGATATTGTTATTTCTTTGATTTATCAATTAAAATGGAAGATCTTTTCGTTTCTTAGGTATACCAAAATAACATACTGTGGGATAAGACGTCGCCAAGTTATAAGCTAATTGACAAGTAAAAGAATATCTGGGCAGAAATTGCAAAACAATGTACCTAATTTTAGGATTAGGAACATACAAATGTTTCACTTCATTTAACTAACAATGTACATACCGTTCTACGTTTTATGATTTCATATACAGCATTCACTGTATTCTCAATATTCGCTGTATTCATTTCTCTATTTTGCTCTATCACTATCACACAAATTAAACAGGTTATAATATTATACTGCTATTCTGACAGTTCGCGGTAGAAAGACAAGGACAACTATATATCAAATATATCTTATATATAGCTTATGCATAGTGACTAAAATAATGAACCTTGCAAACATTTGCGCTTGTGCACTACGCTTATGCACTACGCACTCCTCTTAAACCGAAGTGGGAATGCTTTTGCGTGACCCTATCGAATAAACTTTTATGCATTACGTACTATAAGTCTGATCTTTAATGTGATGATAGCCAATATGACGAAAAATCCACTCCACCCCCCTTAGAAAAAAAATGTACCTGATGGCCAAAAAGGTCCAACTTTGGCAGCTCATACGCAGTGCCAAAAAATCGTGGACCTTATTGGTAATAAAGATCAGACTTTTTCCTTCAAGGTCCGCAAAATTTCAAGGACCTACGATGATTTGGCGCGAAGTTATGAATTTTTGAAAAAAAGTGCCTTTTTGAGGTTTCTGAATTTCATTAACAATTATCTAAAAGTGACTTTAAATTTTTTATTTCTTTAAACACCTTTATTTTTTAGATGTTTTAAGAAATAAACGAATTTGGTGCGAAATCGGACAAATTATGGGCAAAAAGCACAAAAATACCAATTTTTTTCAAAAATTCATAACTTCGTGCCAAATTATCGCACGTACCTACTTGAAATTTTGAGAAAATTGAAGGAAAAAGATTGAACCTTATTGTCCTGTTGGGCAATAAGGTCCACGATTTTTTTTACTCACGCTACAAGTTGCTACAATTGAACATTTTTCAGTCAAAAACATGTTTTTTTATCCGAGGGTGGCAGGGGGTGGATCGGGTTTGGTGGCAGATTAACTTACAGGGCCGAATAGAGAAACCTGCAACGTTCTCGGAAATCCAAAATTTATTGATTTTGTGCAAAATTCTCTAAGTTATGGCCAAAAACTTCAAAAAGGCACTTTTTTTCAAAAATTCATAACTTCGCGCCAAATAATCGTAGGTACTTGAAATTTTGCGGCCCTTGAAGAAAAAGTCTAATCTTTATTACCCTGTTGGCCAATAAGATCCACGATTTTTTTGGCACTGCGTATGAGTTGCCAAAGTTGGGCATTTTTGGACTCAGGTACAGGTGTTTTTCTTAGGGGGGTGAGAGGGAGTGTAGTGGATTTTTTGTCACATTGGCTATCATCACATTAAAAATAAGACTTCAACGTTTTCATCCAATTTCGTCGAAATGCAGCCGAGATATTGCACTTTTTCAAGTGGTGCGTTTTTATTTTCCTCGAATGTAACACTGAAAAAAAAAGGTTCACCTTTGTAGGTAAAAATTATTCTCTAATGCATTTTTATTTAAATTAGAGAAGAAAAGTACTGCACCAGAAGTTTTTTCTTTGATATAGATAATTCAAGTTTGTATAAAAACAAATTTATATTTCTAAGGCAAAATTCACTAAACTTCGTAAAAATATTGTCTATATTATTTATTACAAATTTTATTTCTCTCATTTTGATTGTCAAATTCTCTGTTTTGGTTATAGAACATATTTCTTAAATAGCGAAATATTTTATTTACCTTAACTAATATATTTATTGAAATGGTTAAAATAATATTTAATTTTGAAATAGTTTTTGCAGATACAGGAAATTTATTTTCTGTGGTTGGTAATCTTTGTCCATGTCCGTCTCATGAGACATGTTGGTGCATCGTGCTACTAGCTGTAAGATCCAACGCTTTTACAACGCAATAAATGATATAAGTTAAAATCGATCTCTCTAGTAAGTACTGTGTATTCTATTGTATATACAATAATATAAATGCAAATTGTAAATATTTAGATAATAAAAATAATGGCAGACGAATTCACAAAAGAAATTTTATGTGAAATGAACATACACCAAGACATTATTAAATTATTCGAAGGTTTGTTTTATATTTGTTGTTCCAAATTATATTATTATACTCGTATTTATAACGAATTCATGTGTTTAAATGATCTTTTGTTGAACTTAACCTTAATGTATTACTTGGGTTTATAATAGGTTATATTGTACTATTGTAATGTACATGCATGTCTATAACAGTATTACGCCTTTTGCCCAACTTGGGTGTGGTACCCTCATGATTACTGTGAGATAATACAAATATATTTAGTTTTACATAAATTATCATGTAATTTAATAAATATGTATAGAAATTCTACAAAAATATGGTAATATGTTCATATTTATATCTAATTTTATTGATCCATTTTAGATGAAGGTATTGATCAAGAGGCGTTTCTCTTATTAGAAGAAAAGCATTTAGAAAAATATATACCCACTTTAGGACAAAGATTAAAATTATCTAAAAAAATTAAAGAATTACAAAATGCTACATCTTCTGATAGCACAATATCTATAGAGTCTATCCCTACAACTGTATTGGATCAATTTTTAATGCCACCACCTGCAAATCCGCCAATCATTCTTGATTTTGTTGAAGGTTATAGGTTATATTCATATCGTATTAATTAATAATTAATATATTAATTATTTGTTAGAAACAGAACCATCTCCAAAGAAGTTTAAATCTGATTACAACTTGGAAGATATTTTAAATCGAACTAACACTGACCAGTGTATTTTAAGTATATATAAAGAAAACGGCACATTGGATAGCAGGCCATCAAGAGAAAAACTTACCGATATAGTCATATCCCAGGAATTAGAAGAAAATCCAAATGAGAAGTACGATAAAATATTGAATATGTTGCTGAATTAGCAGCGAAAAATAATAGTCCAGTGCCAAGTCATATAAATTATTTAATAAAAATTTGTACTTCAGTTGACTTACCAGAAGGTACATAAAAGTAAACTATACTTATATAATTCAAAATCATCTTTTTATATTTTTAGGATCTTAGTTTGCAGCCACACTTAGCCTGTTGCCATATATATTACCAACAGTAACAGTTGCTGTAAAAAAAATAAACGATACTAAAAAATCTGTCTGGAGACCATCTAAAATTGAAACACTAGACGGATATTTGCTACACGTAAAGGTAAATAGACAATTAACAATTATGTATTCATTTATACATATGTATTTATAACTATCTTTATTATATCGTTTTTAATGAGTAGGTACGCTTAAATTTCGTTATTCAGCCTCTATGGTTGTAATTATAGATATTATAGATTTAGTTCATGTATTCGGCAGCATTGTGCAAATTTTTGTTGATGAAGAAAATCATATTTTTTTCCTATGCAATGTTATTAATTCTATTTATTTTGATAAAAATTATCATGCATATAATGTTGAGAAAACTTCTAATTTTGTTATTTTATACTCCCAAGAACTAATAGATTGTGATTGTCTTTTGTTAAATGACGCTGCAAATGTATGTAATGATAAAAAGATGTCTTATAATAAATGTGTTTCTTTTTTTTGTAATAACTATGATTATTATATTATTAGAATGTATTTTTATTTTAGGTCATTATTAGGATCTCAAATACTAATAAGAGGTTCAATTTCGTTTAAATAATAGTTTAGCTGTACTTATTTAATCGAAGTTGTAACTCTTAATAGTTTTTGAGATTTTAGTAGTGACCCAAAATAAAGATACAAACACCTTATATAAAATTAGATTTTACAATCCTAGCATCCTATTTTAGTGAAATAAATTCCTTAATTAAGTATTAATTTTTATCTGTCAACAATAAAAAAGATTCTAATTGTCTAAATTTAGTTTACTAAAATAGTAAATATTTTCAGTTTCTTAAGATAATATTTCACAGCATTAGAATTTAAAAAAATTATTTCAGGTACAATTAATTTCTTAAACAGTAAAATAATTATATATCTCAAGTATAATATTTCTAAAATAGGAAAATAATTTCACTAAATATTTAGAATTTTGTTTGACTGAATGAGCAAAAATAAAGTAGAAATAAAATTTCGTCACCGTAGGTGGTATTTTAGCTGTCACGATATTAGAGTACCTTTTTCGCTACTAGAAGTAACCTTTTTTTTCCAGTGAAATCCTTTATATACCTATGAGACTCGATCGATATTTATTTAAATTTTTGTTTTTGAACCAGATCGGTGCAGTACATTTTGAGATAGCTAGCTGCCATTTTGTTTCAAGATAGCGGACTAACATTTTAATATACCTATGTTTCAAGACAGATTCTTAGCTATTACTGTACCAAATTTGAACGCAATAGTTACAGTATATTTTGAGATATTTGTCCGCCATTTTGTTTCAAGATGGCGGAATGACATTTTAATATATCTATATCATAAGTTAGATCCTTGGCTATTACTGTACCAAATTTGACCGCAATCGGTGCAGTACATTTTGAGATAGCTAGCCACCATTTAGTTTCAAGATGGCGGATAATCTGAAATTTTGCCAAAGTGCATTGTTAGGTGACAAAAGTCTATTTGCAAAATTTCAGCTCGATTGGATTTCGGGAAGTGGATCATTTTTGACTTTTTTTCCGTAGGTACATAAACAGAGATGACGGTGAAGTTAATATAAAAGATTTAAAAATTAATATTAACAATAGTATTTCAGTAACAAGCGTGACAGTTGCATTCAACGCAAGCGTTAATTTTCTTTTAATTGTTTTTATAATAAATGTATGCCTATATTTAAGAGAGAAAATTACAAAGAGTTAAAATGAAATTTCTATATAAACCGGCATTCGAATTGGTAATGCTGTTACGAAATAAATAATATCAACAAGAAAACATGAAGTCAACTCACGCCGCTACGTCTAATAAATGTTTATCATGTTCAATTGATGAAGGTCACAGTTGCATAGTGTGCTAGTGAATATGCACAAGTGAAAGGTACGACGCAATAATTACAGGGACGTGCGACGTATTACGTGCTACTATGATACGGGACATTATGATTGCGGACTGTAGAGCCCAGCTGTCTGCCTCTGACAATAACAATTCAGATAGTTTAGACTCATGATTTCAAGTGCGGATTTAAATCATTAAAGCCTCCTTCACATAACCATTTAATTTTACCGTTTACATTTATGTTTATGTTTAAGAAAGATTGAATACTTACATCTAACTAAATATTCACAGTGCTTGAATGTGGGAAGTGTGAATGTATGAGACAAAATTAAACAAATACCAAATACAGTAGATTTGTTTTATTTCTTTTTATAAGCCAAGAAAATATCACGTCCTATAACAGGTGTACCCATTAAAGCAGTTGTGGGTTAATCTCCCTCCCAGCTTGGCTACACCTATGTCCAATACATTAGAAATTAGCGTAGTAAAATAATGTTAGGCCTATATTACGTAGTGTGTTTGTGCATGTTGTAGATATTTTTTATATTTAGAAGTTCCGATATGGTCTCACAGTAAAACAAAAAGCAATTATTAGAGATGAGAACAATAAATATTGAATTATTGATAGATTGTAGGTAACATAATAAACGTTTATATTGTTCAATTGTTAGGTCTCTAAATTATTATTTGAGATTTTAAAAATAACTTCACCAAATAAAATTCTGAAAAGACACCAATCAGTTGATAAAAAGGGTTAACGCACCCTTCTTCTTAGTATCATTGAATATTACCAATAATGTTGACAAAAGTAACGCCGACTTCGTAATGATAAATTGATTAACGGATTAATCGGCAAGAAAGGGCATGAGATATTAAAAAATACTCATTATGTAGTTGTTAATTGTATTTTATTCCAATATTTCGCTACCAATTTTGGTGCTTCATCAGGGAAACTAAAACGGTTACAAATATAAATTTTGTAAGGTTAACAATATTAAATTGATACTTACAATAATTATAACATATAAACAATTTACAAAGTTTCTGTAGTTTTCAATTTTTGCGAAAAACAAAGTTAAAATAGATTAGGTAATTACATTATTTATTACAAACACCATGCTGTTACACGAGGTTAGTTTAGTAACCCACAAGTGAAACATCGAGTTGTTGGTTTGCAGCAAAGATACTAACCTCAACAAGAAGAAGAAGAGCCAATTCGAAACTACCATTGTTGATAGGCGCCAAAATTTAAAAAGTTTTCAAAAGGTAAGAATAAATGGCACTTAAATTGTTTGTGTCAGTTTTATAGTTTAAAGTATTTTCTTGGTTACTTTGAATATGACACATTTCAAGAAAAATACGTTTTTTGTAGTTGCTCTCTCTATCAACGATGGAAGCTTCATCGTAGTTAATGAGATGTTTAGATTCTTTAGCATTAAGTGCAAGAGCACATTGAATCTAAACATCTCATTAACTACGATGAAGCTTCCATCGTTGATAGAGAGAGCTACTACAAAAAACGTATTTTTCTTGAAATGTGTCATATTCAAAGTAACCAAGAAAATACTTTAAACTATAAAACTGACACAAACAATTTAAGTGCCATTTATTCTTACCTTTTGAAAACTTTTTAAATTTTGGCGCCTATCAACAATGGTAGTTTCGAATTGGCTCTTCTTCTTCTTGTTGAGGTTAGTATCTTTGCTGCAAACCAACAACTCGATGTTTCACTTGTGGGTTACTAAACTAACCTCGTGTAACAGCATGGTGTTTGTAATAAATAATGTAATTACCTAATCTATTTTAACTTTGTTTTTCGCAAAAATTTAAAACTACAGAAACTTTGTAAATTGTTTATATGTTATAATTATTGTAAGTATCAATTTAATATTGTTAACCTTACAAAATTTACATTTGTAACCGTTTTAGTTTCCCTGAGGAAGCACCAAAATTGGTAGCGAAATATTGGAATAAAATACAATTAACAACTACATAATGAGTATTTTTTAATATCTCATGCCCTTTCTTGCCGATTAATCCGTTAATCAATTTATCATTACTAATAATATTGGCGTATTGATGACTTTCCATCAGAAGTTACTACATTATATTTTTCTCACCGTTTTCTTAGATAAGTAGTATCAATCAAAATTTTAAATTTCAAAATGAAGTGACATGTTCAAGTGAGACATAAGGTATTGTATGCATCACAAGCATTAATTAATCGGTGGTTAGGTTATATATTATACACCTACTCAGACGATTTGCACACCCTTATAGTCTAGTATCCCTCGGCCTTGTAAACATCCTGTCACTCTCGGACGACATAAATATAATTATATTGCCCTTGATACATAAATAACTAGTTTATATTTTAGACACGGTACGAAATGTAATATGTAATGTACTGAACGTGAAGTCCAGGAAAAAGTTGACGCAGTTCGTATGGAAATCAGATTTTCGTCATGAAAAATATGTAATTTAGAAAGGTATGTTGATATCGCCTTTCTTAATTTTATACAGGGTGTTTCTATACCTTTGCACGAAACTTTAATGACATATATAATTTGATATACTGATTATAGAACAAAAAGAATTTTTTCGAAATTCGCAAAAATAAGGGTAGTGTACTCGTTGCGAACATTTTTAGTGCCACTGGATTAATAGTACATTACATTATTTATAATTATGTTATTAATGAAATAAAAGTATGAACTGCCTACAAATAATCATTTATTAATTACTTATTATGTAGGTACCTGGTCTTATTACGTAATGATTTTTAAACAAAATTACTTTTCTATTTGTGTTCCTAGTCTGATTTCGTATACAGTATTAAAACAAGTTAATAAACTATCTATCTATCTATCTATCTATCTATTAAAAGGGTAAGGTGTTGTGGGAAAAATTTGAAAAAATGTATAGCAATAGTGAATTAGTGGATATGCTGTTAGTGTATGGAGAAGCGGCACAAAATTCCGAATTAGCAGCGCGAATCTATGCACAGCGTTATCCTCAAAGACGTCATCCACATCGCCAAATGTTTGTTAGGATCAAACAACGTCTTCGTGATGAGGGAACCTTACACAGAAATGCGGGACGAGGTGGCGGTCGCCAAAGATTACGAAACGATGTTGAAAATGAAGTTTTGGAAATTGTGGCCGCTGAACCTACAGTCAGTACGCGAAGAATATCTCGTGTTATGGGTGAAGTGTCTCATTGTACAGTTTGGAGAATTCTTAAAGATTATAATTTTCATCCCTTTCATTTCCAAAGAGTTCATGCAGTAATTCCACGAGATCATCCTCTCAGAGTGACATTTTGTGAGTGGTTGTTAGAACAACATGCTGTAAATGCTAATTTTACGTCAAAAATAATATTTAGTGATGAAGCAATTTTTACAAGAGATGGAATTCACAATATTCATAATGCTCATTGTTGGTCTCAAGAAAATCCGCATATTGTTGTGAGAAGTAGTTTTCAACATAGATTTTCTTTAAATGTTTGGGCAGGAATAGTAAATGGTACATTAATTGGACCCTACATACTACCAAACAGAATGAACGGAAATAATTATTTACATTTTCTTCAAAATAATTTACCGGAATTATTGGAAGATGTTCCTTTAAATGTGCGTCAACAAGCTTGGTTCATGCATGACGGTGCACCACCGCATTTTACAAGAAATGTTCGGCAGCATTTAAATGAAGTGTTTGAAGGTAGATGGATAGGACCTGTATCATGGCCTCCTAGGTCACCCAGTTCTTAATCCATTGGATTTTTATTTATGGGGACATTTAAAATCTCTAGTGTATGACAATCAAAATGAACCAGAATCAGTCGAAGAATTGCGGCAACGTATTGAAAACTTTGCGAAAATAATAAGGCAACAAAATTCATTGCATCGGGCGTGTAGTGTGTGTTTGATACAACGTGCTACATTTTGTATAGCTGCAGGCGGAAATAATTTTGAACAATTTTTATAACAATGAGTTGTTGTAGTTTATTTTGATGAAATTTAAAAAAAGATATCCTAAACTTTGTTTTGTCCTTGACCTACCATAACAATCAAAACATTCACTTATTACTGAAAATTACATAATACCTTTAATTTAATTAGTTTTGTTTATTTTATTTCATTAGTAACATAATTTTAAATAATTAAATGTAGCATCAAACCAGTGGCACTAAAAATGTTTGCAACGAGTACACTACCCTTATTTTTGCAAATTTCTAAAAAATTCTTTTTGTTCTATAATCAGTATATCAAAATATATATGTCATTGAAGTTTCGTGCAGAGGTATAGAAACACCCATAGTTCCAATTTAAAAAAATGAAATTTGAATTATGATAACATTTAGAGTTCTCGTACATAAAGAAAGGAAAAATGGTCCCTTCTGCAGGGAGACAGGGCACATTACAGATAATGCAAAAGATTTAGAGATGTGCTTTAAAGACTCAAACGATCATGTACTCTAGTGGCGTCTACGTAGTCACTGAGTACATCTGCGTACGTGGTGACCAAATACTCGCCAAAAACAGCATGATGGTAACTTTTTCTTTTTCGTAATTTTGGTCTCATGTCGTAGATAATTAAGATAATTTGTTCTATTTGGAGTTCACAAAGTTAACTTTGTGAAACGCAACTGAATGTCGCTAGAGCTCACTTTGTGACACGCAACATATTTTTATAGAAGGTTGGTATTGCTAGTATCAGATCAGTATCAGATGACATTTATTTCAATTGTTAAACGTCAAACTTCAGAATTGACAAATTTCAGTATAACCTCTAAATATGTTTTGCTTAATTAATTACTTTTTATTCAATAAAATTAATGAATCTAGAAATTGAGAACATATAAGTTCAATATTTTCTATAATATCTGTACTTATCACCTAGAATAGTTCAGTAATATATACTTTTGCAGTGACAGTGACAGTTAAATAAATAGCAATATTAATATCATCAACCAAAACGTTACACACATAAATTTCCCTAAATCGACCTGTGTATATTGTGGCAGTATAATTTAAATTTTAATAGTAAAAAGACACCAAATAGAAAAAATAGTATAAAGAACTCATTTTATAAGACTTTTTTCGCACTTGTTCTTTACTAAACTCGCCCGAGGGCTAGTTTTACACGTGCGAAAAAATTATGTCTTATAAAACTTGTTCTTTAATATTAGGCTAGGCATATTAGTAAAAATATTGGGTCTCAGAGGAAAGTTTTGATATCGTTTTGATTTTTTCACCGTTTATGTTTTTTGGGTCACTGAATTCGAATTTGAAGTTTGCGGGCAAAAATTTTGCCCGGAACTTTGTTTTTTGGGCACTTGTTGATCAAATTTTGGCACTTTTTTCAGTTTTTGGCTTATATCTCAGAAAGGAAGCGTTTTTTCGAAAAGTCTATTCTATACAAAATTAAAGTAGACAAAATTTCCTACATTTTTCATATATAAGGTTTTTTCCAAGACTAACCGTTTCGCCGCTATAGCGCGCCCAAAAGGGGCCATATTTCCATATCTAGTGAAATTAAAGAAATTTTAGTATTTTAAAATTTTTGTGTGTTTAGCGGCGAAACGGTTAGTCTTGGAAAATAACAAATGTAGGAAATTTTGTCTACTTTAATTTTGTATAGAATGGTCTTGTCGAAAAAACGCTTCCTTTTTGAGATATAGGCCAAAAACTGAAAAAAGTGCAAACATTTTGTCAAAAAGTGCCAAAAAAACAAAGTTCCGGGCAATATTTTTGCCCGCAAACCTACAAATTCGTGATCAGTGACCCAAAAAGCATAAAGGGTGAAAAAATCAAAACTATATCAAAACTTTCTTCTGAGAATCCTAATATGCCTAGCCTATATACTATATTAGATTTATTTTTTTTTTGTTACTTTAAGTTTCTTGTTTATGAAATCACATTGTTTATTTAAAAATAATTGCATTTGTATTTATTTCATCTCAAACGTTTGATTTTGATCTGGTTCAAAAAGTTATACAAACGGGGCAGGTTATTACGCGTTTAAATCTGTCCTGTTAAAAAATTTTGAATTATTTTTAGAAATTCTACCATATCCAAAACCTGCGCCAAGATTAAAAAAGATCACACGTAAGATATGAAAATCAGCAATTCTGACAAACACACCAGAAAAAATGTTCATTGTTAATAAAAAGAAATAGACATTCATGACTGACTAATTATAGACGTTCCATTGATTAAAATTAGAAATAAGTGATTAAAATGTTTAAAACGCTTTCTGTAACTTCTTGTCCCGTATGTTGTAACAACCTACCCCAAGACTGAGAGGTAGGTTGTGACACCTACCAAATTTTGAAAAACGGCCATTTTTACCTACTTATCAGTCCATTAGCCACCAAATAAATATCATATTGTATAGCCAACAAGCTACTTTTTAAATCATAACAATTTCATTTTAATCCTATTTCCCAATTAAACATTAGGATAAAATTTCTAAAAAATGTCACAACCAACCACGGTCTCTCCTACTACACAGTTGGAAAAAAGAGAGCATTATTTTTGCTCTAAAAACGGTTTATATAAGTCCAAGGTTATATGGTGCTAGTTCAAAAGAGCAGAGGTAAAAGGGTACTTTTGTCAATGCTTAAAAAAGAGTAGATTAAAATTTTACTATATTTTGGGCATAAAGGGTTGCTACATTAGTAGTAGAAATTTACTATTTTTAGTTCAAAATACTGCCTTTAGAAGAGTACAATATTGCTCATATACATGCACTTATTTTACCATTTAAAATTCAAAAATTGCTTAAAAGAAGTACTAAAAATGCTACTATTTAAGTAAATTTCTTGCTACTTTAAGAGTAAGGTAATGTTGCTCTTTCTTTGAGTAAATATTGTATTTTTTTGCAGTAGTAATTTATTAAATAAAATTATTATTTATTAAAACACACAAATTCACATTTAAATGGTCATTTAACTTTTGTAAATATTAAGTAAACCTCGAACCTTGTCGCGATTTCATTGGTTTTATTTTTCCTTTTAGATGAAACTCAAAATTTAAGTAAGATTAGTGCAAATGACCTTTTAAATATACATTGTTTTAATAAGAAATAATTACAATAGTATTTAATGAATTCATTACTGCAATAAAAAGTACAATATTTAAATATATATTGAAATAGCAACACTTACAAAATATCCAGCAGTTGATCTGAAGAGCCGGTAAAATTATATGGCAGGAGGAGGTTATCGAATTAAAAACGTAGTATAATTTTCATGGAATGCATTTATTTATTTCATATAGTTTGTTCTTGTCGTAAACAATATGATATTGTATATTGCATAATTATATAAAAATCACAGGTTTCTAGTCAATAAAGAAGTCTACAAACATTGCAGAAAACAGTCAACATTGAACTGACGCAGTGGCAGTTTTCATGCACAGACTTATTGTTCGTATTTAATTTTATTCTAAAAAGAGTACAAAGTACCGTTTTTGGAGCAAAACGTAGTAACTTTACTCTTATAGAGGAGCACGAAAATGAATTTACTCTTTAAAGGACAAAAAAATGAACAAATTTCTGGTAATAAGTACCTCTTTAATAGTACTTACATTTTTTAGGAAAAATTTAGGGCAGAATATGATTTAAAAAGAGTAAATATCGCTTTTAAAAGTGTAAAAATTTCCTCCTGATCTTTATTAAGCAATTTTTGCCCCTCAAAATTGTTTACCCTCGGAAGAGTACCATCAATTACTTTTCAAAAGGCAAAAATAATACCATTATTGCAGCAAAATGCTATGCGCTCTTCTGAAAAAGCATGCTACAGTGCCCTTTTTTTCAACTGTGTATCCAACCTAAACTATTAGCTACAAAACGTGCATCTCATACCAAAAACATAGGATTAAATCATTTAATTAAAAAAACCATTGTCATTTTAAATTTTTATGAGCCAACCATTGGGATCTCAAGAACCATAAGAGATACGAAGGCGGTTAAATTGGGTCAAATTTGATGTGATGTATTAGTTGACCACTTTATGATGTATTTGTTTTTTTCGAAAAAATACATATGTCACTAGATACAGCGAAAATGTAATTTTTGTCGATAAGTTTTTTACTTAAAACTTTTTTGTTTGAATTCATACAAGTTTCTAATTTGCCCGTTTTGCAGGCAAGGCACTTTTTTATTCACAGCCGTCCTCAAAATTTTGATAGGGCGTAGGTACTGTTTTCGAGAAATTTATAGGAACTAACTTTTTATTTTCTTATAGGACTCAAAGTTGTCTTTAATGCTATTAGAGTTTTCTCTCTCTTTCCAATGATGTAAAATACACGTAGGAACAATAAAATGAAAATTTAACTAAGAAATTGGAAAATTATTGATTTTATTTATTTGAATCAAGTGCAGTTTGGAGTCAAAATCAAGAATCTTTTGTTTCAAACAACGTTTGCACAATTTAATTTTCATTGTTAGTTGTACTATTTTTGTGAATTTGAAAGAGAAAATGCAATATCAAAAATATTTAGCTATATTTACTTTATGTGTATCTTCTTTTAAAAATTAAAAATAATATATTATTTACTTATGGGTTATATCAGATTTCATTAGGTACTTAAAAATCAGGAATCGAAATTTTAGTTTATATTTATTCTAGCATGTTATATACTTACACAAAACACCGGCAAATCGTAGCCAATTATAAATACTCGTATGTGAATTATGTGATGATATTATATAGATTTTTCAAAGAACTTGTTACCAACTTTTACTGTCAAATATTAATAGATCAACATGTCGCTAGCTTAATTGTCAGATCTGCAGTATAATTTTGAGTAAAATATGTCATATGAAAATGTGTGGAATTTTTTTGACATCATTACAAATGGTAGAAGTTTACTTCTACAGATCAGAAAATGTGCTTTTAAAAAAATAATTAAATAAATATGAAATAAGGAAGTAACAAGTATCGCATTTTTCATCGATATTTTTAAAATACTTACTATTATTTAACTAGTAATACCAACTATTGTCAAATTTATTAACAGAAATAATGATGTAAGTTGTCTTCAAAGGTCTGTAACTCTTTAACGTAACAGTTCCGAACCTACCTATTTTCCTATAATGTTTCCTGACCCTTTGGAGTCACCGCTAAGAACAACATTAGACCCCAATTCATTTCATTGTCTGATTTTACTTTCGTTAGCGTTTGTGTTAAAATGCACAGAGTACATAATACTGCTTGCAGAATGCAAGGTCAAAAACAATTTTCCATTTTCTTGATAGGTACCTACATTTTTAGATTTTCACAATATAAACTTATAAAATTATCAGTAATTTTGAAAGTTATTTTCGTTTTATGTTATCAATCTCAAGTTTATTAAAACACATTGAAACATTTTCTTCAAAGTTATGCGCAACATATGTAAATACTAATACTTTTTTTGTACATTATTTAGACATCATCTTTCTTATGCAAGTTTAGCCCACCTCCAATCCATGAATAATATTATTTAAATAAATAGGTACAATTATAACATTTACAAGGTACAATTAATAAATGTTTTCTCTACTTTGCTATAGGTATTATTTACCTAAAGGCTGGTTTATAATGGATGTAACTGTTGACTTCTTCTGTGTTCTGTTAACATGAGCTATAGATATTCCTATGTTACGGTTCATAATGACACTGGATACTGGATTTGACGTTTACCTATACTGTAACAGTAAGGTTCGCCAACTTTTAACAAAACTTCCTAGAGTATCACTATATAAAAAGAGTATAGCCATGGGCGCTATTTTAAAACAAGTAGCCATGCTTTAATACTCTAAAAAACTGTGGAATTAATTAATGTTTAACTGTTACGATATGATATCCAAAAATTAGTTCAGTATCTAACTTTAAAACTCTTCATGTATTACCAAACATATTATTTTATTCAAATACAATTTTACTGAAGTCAGCCATACTCCGTATAGAGCCACTCTGTTACATACTTCACTCTTCACTCTTTCCCAACAAATAGCAAGGAAGTTCTATTTGTTCTTTGTTTACTTTTTGATGAGTATTTTATATTTCGCTACAATATTTATTGTTATAAACATTGCAGATCCAACTAACTTTCAACAAACGGATCTATTTCTGACAGTTATAAGAAAGGTTATGTCGTCAAGTTAGCAGATTACTGAAATGATTATGAACCACACACTTCTCATTCACATCACACATCTTACAGAATACAGAAGAAGTAAACGATTGCATCCATTATACACCAGGCTTAAATCTTTATTATTCAATAGGTTACGGTCCCTATTACAGAATAATAAATGAAAAACAGTGATGAAATATTTAAATTAGCAAGTTATCCAACTTATTAATACTAACAGAAAAATCTAGTTCAGAAGAAAAATTACACTCTCGAAACAGGAGAGTTGTAATGGTAATTCGTGCGTGAAAAGTCACAAACAAAAATATCAGCGCAACGAGTGTTGCAGTTATTTACATAGAACTTTAACTTACCTATGAAATCAATATCATCTATGTAATTATTAATAACTTTATATAAAAATTAAATTTGATGTTTAATACGCCTGGTAGCAAGTAGTTCAAGATTGAATTTCTTTAATAAAATATAAGAGTTACAATGGGGAGACCAGGGTGTAATTTGAAAAAAAAAACGATAAATTTTGATCAAGTAGTAGTTTATGTCTCATCATACAAATTCTCTATAAAAAATGTTCCTTACGATTTTCATGTAAGTAGTAAGTACAGTTTCCGAGAAAATCGTGAAAATGTATTTTTCATATACCAATTTCTTTAAATCAAGTCATTATTTTGTGGTGTCACAAGAAATCGACTGTAATTATTTAACGTGTGCAAATATCGACTTCAAGTTTATGTGACATTCATTTTCCTCGGATATATTTTCAAAAAGTAACATTATTTTCAAAAATTTTGTAGCTCTGTTCTGTTATAATAATTTGAATATATCCCCGAGAAAATTTTTTGGTGGAAAAATTGCATAAAATAAAGACAAAAAGTAGGAGACTTCTGAAAATTTGCAGAGTTATAAAAAAATATGTAACATTCAAGATTCCGATGAGTCCCAAGCAGCAGAAACTGTGCTCGTGCCGCCATATTAAAAAAAAATTTAAAAAAACTCGGGAACTTTAAATTTTACGGTAAAAATTGAAACTTGTAACTGTTTTTTCGTAATATTGATCATTTACGAGATAAAAATTAAAAACAATATGGCGGACGAAGGTCCAGTCCAGTCGATTGAGACTTTTAGTATATTGTTGATAAAGTTACAAGTTTCAATTTTTTCTGATATTTCTTAGAAAAAATCTTAAAATTTCGAACTAGCTAAAACCTACAAACGTTTAAAACTCATATCATCTTTTGACAAATTTTATAGAGAATCGTATGCATAAATCCCGATGTCAATAACTTTATCCAATTACTGTAAATTAAACACCGAAATGTAAAATAAAAAACAAATTTTTTGTTAAACTTTGTAAGAATATCCTTAAATTGTAACTAAACCCGTGCGTCAAAAAATTTGAAAATAATTTTACTTATAGAAAAATATTCAGGAAATTGGATTCTGCAAACCGGAAATCAATATATTTTTCATTAAAAAAAAATTACAGCCGATTTTACACGATGAGACATAAACTACTACTTGATAAAAATTTATCGTTTCTTTCACAATACATTTTCACGATTTTCTCGAAAACTGTACCACTTTCATTCAAGATTCCGATGAGTCCCGAGCAGCAGAAAGTGTGCTCGAGCCGCCATATTGAAAAAAAAATTGTTTTGAAACTCGGTAACTTTAAATTTTACGGTAAATATTGTTATTATAATATAGTAGCTTATAAAATTTCGTACAAAAAGATGCCATCACTTTTTTACATAGAACATAGAACTAACTAAGAAAAACGAGAAAATATATTTTGGTAGGAACGAAGCTAATTAAATCATGCCTTAACTTTGTTTTCTGACACAAAAACGGCTTTAACTTGCGAACGGATAGTAAAAACGACTTCCGGTTTGAAGCATTCGATTCTACAGACATTTTTCTTATCAAATATATTATTTTTAATTTTTCAGGAGGGCCTGGTTTAGCCACAATTTAATATAGAAATTTAAAAAATGTGTCAACATTAAATTCCGGCTTAACTAAGGACTTTAATAGTTTAAAAAATAATGCAGCTTATAGAAAAATGTCCGAGAAATTCAATGCTGGAAACCGGAAGTCGATATCTTCATCCAATCAGAAATTAGAGATTGTTAAACACA
Organism: Agonum fuliginosum; assembly: GCA_947534325.1. Classification (NCBI taxonomy): domain Eukaryota; kingdom Metazoa; phylum Arthropoda; class Insecta; order Coleoptera; family Carabidae; genus Agonum; species Agonum fuliginosum. The sequence continues at coordinate 18,205,981 of OX384030.1, read as the reverse complement.
GGAAACAAAAGAAAAATATTAAAATGTCACTATTTTCTCTACGCGTAAAACAATTAATTGTGGCTTCAAAGGCCCTTAAAAGTAATTAAAAATAATGAATTGAAAATTGAGAAAAATGTCCGACAAATCCAATTCTGGAAACCGGAAGTCGATATATTAATCCGGTCAGAAATTAGCGTTGATTAAACATACTAAAACTTCACTTTTTTGCACAAAAGTTTTGAATATCAGCTCAACCTAGAGACCTTTAAAAGTTAAAAAAAGTATTTTATAGAAAAATGTCCAAGGAATCCAGTACCGGAAACCGGAAGTCGATATCTTAATTTGTTCAGAAAGTAGAGTTAATTAAACACAAAAAATGTAAAAAATTCAAAATTTTCAGAATTTTCTGTTAAAATTGAGGCTAAACCAGCCCCTCCCTGAAAAATTAAAAATAATATATTTGATAAAAATGTAGGATAGAATGCTTCAAACCGGAAGTCGTTCGCAAGTTACAGCCGTTTTTGTGTCAGGAAACAACGTTAATTAGCTTCGTTCTATACCAAAATATATTTTCTCGTTTTTCTCGTAAACTGTTAGTTTTATTTAAAACAGTGATGGCATCTTTTTGTAGGAAATTTTATAAACTTAAATATTATAATAACAATATTTACCGTAAAATTTAAAGTTCCCGAGTTTTTTTGAATTTTTTTTCAATATGGCGGCACGAGCACAGTTTCTGCTGCTTGGGACTCATCGGAATCTTGAATGTTACATATTTTTTTATAACTCTGCAAATTTTCAGAAGTCTCCTACTTTTTGTCTTTATTTTATGCAATTTTTCCACCAAAATAGTATGCGAGAGGAAACATACAAAAATTTTCTCGGGGATATATTCAAATTATTATAACAGAACAGAGCTACAAAAATTTTGAAAATAATGTTACTTTTTGAAAATATATCCGAGGAAAATGAATGTCACATAAACTTGAAGTCGATATTTGCACACGTTAAATAATTACAGTCGATTTCTTGTGACACCACAAAATAATGACTTGATTTAAAGAAATTGGTATATGAAAAATACATTTTCACGATTTTCTCGGAAACTGTACTTACTACTTACATGAAAATCGTAAGGAACATTTTTTATAGAGAATTTGTATGATGAGACATAAACTACTACTTGATCAAAATTTATCGTTTTTTTTTCAAATTACACCCTGGTCTCCCCATTGTAACTCTTATATTTTATTAAAGAAATTCAATCTTGAACTACTTGCTACCAGGCGTATTTAACATCAAATTTAATTTTTATATAAAGTTATTAATAATTACATAGATGATATTGATTTCATAGGTAAGTTAAAGTTCTATGTAAATAACTGCAACACTCGTTGCGCTGATATTTTTGTTTGTGACTTTTCACGCACGAATTACCATTACAACTCTCCTGTTTCGAGAGTGTAATTTTTCTTCTGAACTAGATTTTTCTGTTAGTATTAATGTGTTTAGAAATAAGTTGGATAACTTGCTAATTTAAATATTTCATCACTGTTTTTCATTTATTATTCTGTAATAGGGACCGTAACCTATTGAATAATAAAGATTTAAGCCTGGTTTATAATGGATGTAATCGTTTACTTCTTCTGTATTCTGTAAGATGTGTGATGTGAATGAGAAGTGTGTGGTTCATAATCATTTCAGTAATCTGCTAACTTGACGACATAACCTTTCTTATAACTGTCAGAAATAGATCCGTTTGTTGAAAGTTAGTTGGATCTGCAATGTTTATAACAATAAATATTGTAGCGAAATATAAAATACTCATCAAAAAGTAAACAAAGAACAAATAGAACTTCCTTGCTATTTGTTGGGAAAGAGTGAAGAGTGAAGTATGTAACAGAGTGGCTCTATACGGAGTATGGCTGACTTCAGTAAAATTGTATTTGAATAAAATAATATGTTTGGTAATACATGAAGAGTTTTAAAGTTAGATACTGAACTATATATATATATATATATATATATATATATATATATATATATATATATATATATATATATATATTTATATATATATATATATATATATATATATATATATATATATATATATATATATATATATATATATATATATATATATATATATATATTATAACTCTGCATAATCGTAAATAACCTGTTTAAATCCTTTATATTAACTTCATCGTCGTGCGTACGTACGGCAAAAAAACAAAAGTCAAAAATGACCCACTTCCCGGGATTCTATCGAGCTGAAATTTTGCAAATAGACTTTTGTCACTTAACAATGCACTTTGGCACAAGAAAAAAATCTGATGTGGCCAGCACAAGACCTCCCGCCATACCCTAAACCTATTTCCACATATCCAATCAATCTGAAATTTGGTACATAGACTCGTTGTGACCAAACATTTACTTTGGCACAAGAAAAAATCTGATGTGGCCAGCACAAGACCTCCCGCCATACCCATTTCCCCATATCCAATCTATCTGAAATTTGGTACATAGATTCGTTGTGACCAAACATTTACTTTGGCACAAGAAAAAATCTGATGTGGCCACCACAAGACCTCCCGCCATACCCTACTCTTTTTAACTCTTTCTTGAAACACACTATCTAAGATATATAAAGGATTTATAGTCAAAAATTTTGTTTTTACGGGTTCGTTTTTTTTTGTGAATAATAATATACAATACAATACAATAATTCTGAGATGGGCACCAGATAATAGATTCGTAATTTAATTACATATTTATACAACATATTTATACAACACATTGTAACATGTAATATTTTGAAAATCTCGGGATAATAATTATCTAACAATAAAGTTAAAAAAAAAACCTATCTATAAATGAGATAAATATGGCAGTATGAATACCGCATTTATAAATAAAACAAAACAGTTGTAAAATAAAATAAACTAATTTATTGTCGACATCGAAAAAGTAATTTCTTATGCTAAATCCCTACAGCCTGATTAAATAGTTCTTAATTATAATTTCGACTTTTATTTAAATTTTAAATGAAATTACTTATCAATTACTGCCACTTAATATACATAAAATTATAAAGTATACGAGGGTGGATTGAAAAGTTTCCGGAATGGACAACTGGGACTTGCTTTTTTCAAATATTTTATTGTCGTTATGTTTGTTATTCTTTCATAATAAATGACACAAATTTTCCAATCGATCTGTCATTTAGTCTGGTTTTGATGACCGTTTTAGTGTGAGTAGGTTTGTGCGTTTTGAAAAATGGATAGAAATGAAATTAAAGCGGTTACTAAATTCTTTCATTTGGAGGGGAAAACCGCCACTGACATCAAATCCAGATTCGATGCCGTACTTGGGGATTCATCTGCTTCATTTTTCACCCTAAGTTTCTGAGTTTCTAAATTCAAGCGTGGCAGGACGCACACAATTGATGCATCACGTTGAGAACGTCCAAAAACGGCTACCACACCAGAAATGGTGGACAAAATCAATTATACGGTTTTGGAATACCAACGAATACAAGTCCGTGAAATTAAGCAAGGTATAGGCATCTCTTATAAACGAGTTGCTCATATATTACATACCTAACGTTTTAGGGTTGAAAAAAAATATTCGCAAGATGCGTGCCGCATTTCTGAATTTACAGAAAAAACGCATTCTAGCGAGAACCTCAGTCGATAGTTTGGTAGAATTTAAGAGGAATCCAACCGATTTAAAGAGGCGATTCATGACCATGGATGAGCCCTGGATTCACCACTACACACCTGAAACAAAACTTCAATCACAATAGTTGATTGGCCGTTGGGAACCCGCTCCGAAGAAGGCAAAGACCATTCATTTGACTGGAAAGGTGATGACATCCGTTTTTTGGGACGCCAAAGGAGTTTTGCTAATTGGCTAAATTGAAAAGGAAAATACCATTACAGGACAATACTACATAATACTTTTGAACCAGTATAGTAGGTAGAACTCGTCTTTAGGTTATACTCGTAATTGGCTTAATTTGATTTTAGGTTTAATTCATAATTGGATAAATTTAATTTTAGGTTTCAATTATTAAATTAATATACAGTTGGTAACATTGACTTTGTATGTTTTTCAGTTACTTAGTAACTATAATGACGTATATATGTAATACCAACATAAATTTAGTAATTTTATTAGTAACATAACAAAATTAATGTAATTAATTAATTATAAAAATTTAATTTATTATAATTTTAATTAATTATAAAAAAAACTAAAGACATTTAATATTTAATTGAGTTTTGCAATAATAATTAATGAAAGAAGTGTACGACTACATTTTGTATACTTCTTTATTACGAAAATAATAACCATAATACAACCAAAGTGTAGTAAGTAGAACTCGGTTTTAGGTCCAATTCGTAATCGGCTAACTTCAATTTTAGGTTTCGATTATTAAATTAATATACAGTTGGTAACATTGACTTCGTGTGATTTTGGTTGCTTAGTAACCGTAATGACGTATATATCTAATACCAACATAAATTTAGTAATTTTATTAGTAACATAATAAATTAATGTATATTTTAATTATCTATAAAAAAAAAATAAAAACAGAATATTTAATTGAGTTTTGCAATAATTAATGAAAGGAGTGTACGACTACATTTTGTAAACATCTTTATTACGAAAATAATAACAATAATACAACCAAATTATAATATTACGATAACCATGGAAATGCTTTGACATACAAATATCTGACTTTGTTTAACCTGTACCTAATGTCAGAGTGCTATCTAACGTTTTATAGTATAAAATATATGATTACCTGAAACAAAATAATAATAATATTAATGTATTTTATTTTTACTTTACCTTTTAAAATAATACAAAAATGTCTAACATAACAATAATATCCGTCATAAAATTGATCGCATAGAGTTCAGACAGTGGTATCTGTAATGCTACGATTTGATACTGTTTACAGTGCCAACTTTGTATGGGAATCGCACTTATTACGTGGAACGAATATAAAAGGAATTAATAGGACTGGTATTTCAAATTAGATTAAGTTAATTTATTACTAAACCTCTATAAATATACATTTTCTACAATAATTATTTATAACATTTGCTCCAATAATTATATTACTTACAAAGACAACACAAATATTTAGCCAAAAATATTAATGACGTGTTAAAATTTAACAGATTCAGCTGTCAGTTGAAATAGTATTTGTTGACATCCGGGCCGGGCATTTTCCAAGTATCTTGGTGGTAACAGAGAGGTAGAGACAGGGAATCAATTTAACTAATATTTGGCCTCGTCGTTGTTTGACAGAAAGACTAATATGCAGTGTCGTGTGTTTACTTGATATGACATTTCGTAAGCAATACACACACACACACACATTCATGTTTTATAGGATTTACCCACTGAGAAGTTTTGCACGCACTTTATTTCATCATTTTCATATATTTGGTTCATTTGACTGTTGTTACGCGCTTTAAATCTAAAGGTATTCCTTCCGTATAACGATATAATGTTTTTACCTATTAAGAAATAATATCGGGATGCCGATCTACGATCTGGTCTCATTAGCCTAACTCTCGCTTTGTTTTATATCTTAGTTTATCTTATGCTATAAAATGACTAAAAATTGCATGTAGGTGTAGGTATGTATTTTTTCCGGTCATCTTAACTTTTATCTATCCCCGATGAAAATAAATTATAAAATTGTCTTTAAACATCATTTTTGTGAATTTTTATTGTGAATTTATTTTTTGATCAATTAACTACCTATTTAAAAGGATGTTGGAATGGTTACTTAGTTGAAATAAAATTAAAACATTTTTAACACAATAAATATTATTTAATAAATTATACAAAATAATAAATTTTAAAATAACAAATGATTAATAAAATTTTTGAAAAACCAGCATTAAAACATAACAAACAGAAGTAAATGATTTTAAGTATTAAAAGCTAATTTGAAGATTTTCTGATGTAAAGGCTTCCAAATTTTCGAGGAAAAAATCTTCATCTTGGTACATAAACATCTGGTACGGTATTATTCTGCATTAGGTATGGCCATAGGTACCATTCTTGACCACCTCACATCAGGTAAGAATTTATGTGGGAATAAAAATTTTTATTTTACAGGTATGGCCATTGGTAACATTCTTCACCACCTCACATCAGGTAAGAATTTATATGGGAATCAAAAATTTTATTTACTAGATATGGTCATAGGTACCATTCTTGACTACCTCACATCAGGTAAGAATTTATGTGGGAATCAAAAATTTTATTTAATAGATATGGCCATAGGACCATTCTTGATCACCTCACATCAGGTAAGAATTTATGTGGGAATAAAAAATTTTATTTAATAGGTATGGCCACAGGTACCGATTTTGAACATCTAAGATCAGGTAAGAATTTATATGGGAATCAAAAATTTTATTTAATAGGTATGGCCATATGTAGAGTTTTTTGGGAATCAAAAATTTTATTTAACAGGTATGGCCATAGGTAGAGTTTTTTGGGAATCAAAAATTTTATTTAATAGGTATGGCCATAGGTAGAGTCACAGCGCGGCAATTAGATACGCTCAGAAGTGTATACAATAAAATATTCGAGTAGACGTGGCATAGGCGTGTCCTAGTGTATTTTTGAACAGCGAAAAACTCGCTGAAAACTAGTTTTCTGGAAAATTTGAGTTAGTCCGTCAGATTCCTGAGGTTGAAAACCTCTTATATACCAACTCTCGAGAAAATCGTTAGAGCCGTTTTCGAGATAGCATGACCGTAAAAACATACAATTCCTTCCTCATTTAATAGAATAGATACAGATATTAAAAGTTAGGAAGTGGCTAATCACACTTAAAAAACGCGAAAATCGCGAAACTCGAAAAACGCGAAACGCGACTTACAGTGTTGCCGCTTACTCCGACACGCGAAAAACCTAACCCCAAAACGTCACACGCCCTCGAGAACCCGCGTGCCGGTCGCGTGGTAATCCCGAAATTGGCCTTTCATTCGAGTTCTCTTCGCGTTTTTCGAGTGTCGGAGTAAGCGGCAACACTGTAAGTCGCGTTCCGCGTTTTTCTCGCGTTTTTTAAGTGTGATTAGCCACCGCGTTTTTAAGTGTGATTAGCCACTTCTTAAAAGTTATATACTAATTTTCATAATAATAATAGAAACCCGCATACACAGTAAATTATTAATGTCGTATAATAATGTATTATGCTTTACTATAGATATTATGACGGTATAATTATTGTAGTAGGTAGCTTTAGGACGTAGACTTAATATTTAGATGTAGAAACTTCAATACGAAAACCAAATTGTCAAAGAGGCAAAAAATATGTTGTCATTCTTCGTCTTGCATTTTACCAATGTTTTAGATTGTTTAAGTTTGTATAATACGCCACCCTCTCTCTCTGTGTAGTTTCATGTACCATGTAGTACCTACAACAGTGTACTGTTTCAAATATAATATAAGCCCATTTGAATCATATCTGGTCTTGTTTCGTAATTTATCAGTAACATTTATTTCATTGTATTGTATATTTCATAGCTTGATAACAGCAAAAACAATTGTCATAAGACTGATAGATGTTTTATATCGCTAAATTAGTTAAAAATTACATTATTCTACCTTGTAAAATGTGAAATATGGACATAAGCATATTTTTAACCATTAAACAGACGATGAAATAAGACCATGTATAACACTGTCAAAAGCTATAATAATATCCCATTAAAATTACCTGAAAACAAAATAATATTAATGTGTATTTCATGTTTCCTTTACCTTTTTAAAATAAAACAGATGGTCAAACCCAAGTCCATAGATTGACAATAACTACTAACTTTATACTAATGTCATAAGACTGACGGAGATGAATAAGTGGGTACAAACTGGCAGTGTACCCCCCAGAAGGTAAAGAAGATGTTTTGTCAGTAGTCGTGCTCAACTCTGACGAATGTTTAAGGTTCAAGAGAGCTTCTGGATTGTTCACATATTCTTCAGAATTTGCTTATCGTCATAGGATACATTATCAACTGCAGTCACTGATAATCGTCGTTTGGAATTAGTAACTGACGATGAAGTAGTTTTTGTAGTAGCAGCATAAGTTATTGTTATAGCAGCTGTTGTTTGTTTTGGTGATCGGCCTTTCCGTTTGACAGGAGATGATGATGATGTTTGTCGCTGAGTATCTGTTTTTGATACCTGTTCAGCTGGTGGGCTTCTGTGGCCTGCATAAAGTCTATGGGATATTTCGTAAGCAGAATACACGACATGTTTTATTGATTTTCCACTCGAAAATTTAGCTCACTTTGCACCTTCATTTTTAAAAATTCCAAGATAAGTGAAATTTGAACCTATTCAACACTTTAGCGCCCCACTTTGCTCCATAATTTATTTTTATATCTGGATCATCTGGCCGATGTTTATGTTACTTGAAATTGGGTTTTACCCTCGTCAACAATCAATACATTCTATCTAAAGGTTTATTTATATTTTTTCATATAAAGAAAAATACAGTCATATTAAGATTATATTCTAATACATTTTTATAATACAAACTCATACAGTAGTTTCATGTACAACTTACGTTTATAATAAACAATTTTGTATAGTTTCAAACATATTTATAAGACCATTTGGTACATTTTTCGTCTGGTTTTATTCCAATATCTCTGTTCGTCGTGTTCATTATAACCATGTACATTAATATGATGTAGGTACTACAAATACTTACATCAACTTTTATATAATGCAGTGAAGTTTATTATTAAATTATGAACAATAATATTAATGAAGGAAAATGTTAAGCGACTGTGCGTGTTGTAGTAAAATGAGAGTACACAGGAATGCAGTCAAATTGAATCTTTATTAATCTAAGGCCAACGTTTCGCCACCTCTTGTGGCATCATCAGGGCAAACTACGAAAACAAAAAATATCACATACACAATTTGTAAGAAATATACAATGTAACACTTACAGATTTAAAAATTATACAAAAATTAATCATCAAAGAGATGTTGTCAAATATAAAACAAAAAATCGAGCACTTCTCTCCATGCACTCACAGAAAACAAGAAACATGAAAAGTGAGGAACAAGTGGAAACTAGTCATTACCAAGAATCAGTTAATCATTTAAACAATTTGCAAATGTTTTCGAAAACGCTGAAGTCCTGGATCGTGCTTCTTTCCTCAACAAACGCCTTCTTCTTGAGATGCTTCACATACAGGAAAATAAAAATAATGTAAATTTTAGGACTGATGTAGAAGACCTCAACAGCATCTACTGTCACATCTGCAAATATATATATATATATATATATATATATATATATATATATATATATATATATATATTTACATCATGGCGAAGAAGTGGCGTCCGCCTTAATAAAAAGTGCATTAAATGTGGCGTCCACGTGTAAATTGACGTCCGTATACGGACGTCATATTAAAATGCTATGTGATCAAGTTTTTCGGTATTAGGGAGGCCTCTAGTGTCTAAAAACGAATTTTACTATGGACGTCAAAATGATGGCCGAGTGAAAAAGTGTATATTTTTGTAGTTCAGCTTTTTGCTACTCTTGGCGCTGGCGTCGCTCCGTGTATATTGAAAGCGTATACCTACAGTTCATGTCGGCGTTAAAGTGAACTCCGAAGTATTGCAACGCTGTAACTTAGATAGTATTTGTTTTCATAGTTCTGTGCGTTTCATTTTGTGTTAGTGTAGCAAGTAGCACGCAGCACGGAAGATGCATAATTCCAGGAAAAATTTATTTACTGTATACTTTATTTTCACTACATTTATATAACCTATCGTATTAAAATTATCAATGGTTATTTTTCTTGTTTTATTCCTGATCACAATAATTTTATTAATACGATATGTACTGGTATTTATTTTTGTTAGCTCATAAGATAGATACCGCAGGTATCTAAAAATTATATAATATTTTGTAGGGGCAAAATCAAATATTACGTCCCAAAAATTTATCAGTGAAACCCGAGAAACACACCCAAAACGTAAATTTTTAATTAATTTAAAAGAAGTTGTCTGAATCTCTTAGTCATTTATTTGATTTTAGTTCTGTAGGTTATTGTTAGATATTAATAAATATTCCTTAATATTAAAAAGAAATCTGAAATAATTTTCTTATTTAAAATAAATAATTATCTTATTAGTTATCAACTACTATTGTTCAAAATGATTACAGTAGGTACAGTATTGGGCCGGTATTTACAATATCAAATAAACTGCTGAATAATTTTACCAGTCGAATAAAAATAGTTTGAATTAGATTAAAAAATTCGTTTAGGTAATAACTTAAAGGGTATAACCGGATAAGAGGCTGAAAAGCAAATGTCTTTCAAAATCCCGTCTATTTTCAAAATTTTAGGTTCATAAACTAATTTTTATGGGATTTTTTCCGTTTTATTTTTTTTCTCCGATTCTACCGCATAAATCGAGCTGAAAAGATTCTATCAAAAAGAAAAACAAATTTTATACCTAAAATAACTTTTTTAATTCATTTTGGCGCCAAATTCAAATAGAAAAAGATATTTTAATTTTCAATTTTAATTATTTCAATTTATATCGTGTAATTTATCTGAGAGAAATCTACAACATAATTATATTTTTTCAAATATTTAAAAAGTGTTAAAAAAATAAAAACTAATTTTATCACTTTACATATTTGAATTTCGCACTTAGATTAAGAAATAAATTGAAATAGTAATCGAGTTCCTTCAATACGAGAATTGATTTTGAAACTTAAAAATAAATTTTATATACCTATGAATTGGGTATCAAAATTAATTGAAAAAAATATTTTTAGGTGTAAAATTGTTTTTTCTGGTTGATCGAATTTTTCTGCTTGATTAATCCGCATAAATCAGAGAAAAACACGTAATAAACACGTTTTCGTCATAACTCCCGTAAAAATGAGGTTAGAAAGCTGAAATTTTGGGAATAGACCTTTATATGCCTCCGGTCGGCATCGCTAGTTTTCCATATCTCAAAATCCGCCAGAAACTCTTTGTTGCCAGCCTAGGACGGCAAACAACCGGAAGTTATAGGTTGGCATCTTGACATTACTACAGTTGTCAAGCAGGTGTCAATTTTATGTGTTGAATATTTTTTATACAAGAATTAACAAGATTTTGACAAATTTTAGACGTAAATCGTTAATAGAAACTGAAATAAATATATTTTAATCTCAAATGCAAGTATTCAGTCCACAATTTTTTAGGTTATGTATAATAAAATACAGAAAAATGTAATCGACAACAACAATATTTGATATTAAACAAATTAATTAAATTCATTTTATATTTTTGTAATGAAATCGGCACATAAAATATTGTGTATTACACGTCCAGAAACTGTTATGCTAGTGCTCGTAATTTGCAAGCCTCGCCTGTGGCTCGGCGTGTCACAAATACTCGCTTTTGCAAAAGGTCAGTTTCTGGCCTTGTGATACAAATAACGATTTATCTAAAAATCGCAATTAATCTTTTGCTTTGGAGGCACCTTTCACCCTCTTATTCTGATATATCATTTGATATATTTGTATTTATTTCACTGTTAAATCAGGGGTTCAAACCGCACAAAAGAACGGTTCAAGGTCTTTTAAAATCCAGTCTATTTTCAAAAATTTTTGTTCCTAAACTCATGTTTATGGGAGTTTTTCCATTTTATTTTTTTCTCCGATTCTACCATATAAATCGAGCTGAAAAGGTTCTATCAAAAAGAAAAACCTATTTTACACCCAAAATAATATTTTTATTTTATTTTGGCGCCAAATTCAAATAGAAAAATATTTTAATTTTTTTAAATCGATTTTCGTATTGTAGCAACTCGATTAATATTTCAATTTATTTCGTGTAATTTATCTGAGAAAAATTTACAACATATATTTTTTTCAGATATTTAAAAAGTGTTAAAAATAATAAAAACGAATCTTATGACTTTACATATTTGAATTTCGCGCTTAGATTAAGAAAGAAATTGAAATAGTAATAGAGTTCCTTCAATACGAGTATTGATTTTGAAAATTAAAATTACATTCTCTATATTAATTTGGAACCAAAAAATCGGAGAAAAAAATAACTCTCGCAAAAATGAGGTTAGAAAGTTAAAATTTTGGAAATAGACAGGATTTTCAAAGACCTTTTATCTAAAATTCGAAATTAATCTTTTGCTTTGGAGGCATCTTTCACCCTCTTATTCTGCTATATCCTTATTTGATATATTTCTATTTATTTCACTGTTATACTATTAAATCAGGGGTTCAAACCGCACAAAATAACAGTTCAAGTTCGGTTCTCGGGTCACTGTGCTTTATAATAAGGTTCGGTTTTATTCCGGTTTTGATATTTCTTCTTGAAATTATTCGATTTCCCGTTTTAATAATTCAATAATTTATTAAAACAATCAATTAATTAAAAGAATTCGTGCCAGTTTTGGAATCAAATACGTATAATAAATTTCTTTAAAAAAAATTTTAATAGAAATTTAATGATATTTTGACGAAAATACGTTAAATGTCATTAATTCTTTCAACCATTTTGATCCGGTTCACAACCATTGCTTCGGCTCCTTTTATGGGTTTGCTAAATTATTTTTTAAAGATTCGGTTTGGTTCGCGGGTCGTTAGAATAGCTGCGGTTCGTTTCGGTTTTCGTTTCTGTTCCAGTTCGGTTCGAATCCCTGTATTTAATTTATAATGTAAGTACCTAGTTAATCAAAGTTTTGAAAATAAAACAAATTTTTAAATAAATAATATTATAAAGCAACATTTAATTTAGTATATGAGAGATTGAATTAATGTTATCCATCTTCCAAATACTCATCTCTACTTAATCTAAACTACTGGATATAATTCTCAACCGCAGTCTTACTACTAATATTTGGCAACAGTGTTGGACGTCAGTTAAACGCTAATGTGTAAAAATATATACGAAAAGGACGCCAGAAGAGCGGTATAATGTAATATGTATATAAGAGGACTCCACAATGTATTGACCATGAAAGGACGTCACAATACAGCAGTGAATGTATACTTTATTTTTTATTTTTTTGAAAATTGAAACCGATAATCACAACAAGCAATCAAAATTATGCAATATACTTTAAATAATAACGTTCTAACTATATTGCTTTCGGTGGACGCCACAATGTACTAACCATGTGGGGACGTCCGAATGATAGTCGGATGTAAATATTTATATATATATATATATATATATATATATATATATATATATATATATATATATATATATATATACACAACTTACTATCATTGAAGCGTCCTTATATTGACAATTTTCTATCAATCGAGCGTCCGGCTCCAATGAAGCGTCCATATATGGACGCTCGATTGGTCACTATGTTAAATTGGCTCCTAGTACCATCTAGTAGTCATATTTAAAATTTTTGATGGACGCCGAATTGATAGTGAATTATCATTTGCCATATACATGCCGTATACTTTTAGTTCAGCCGAACGCTCACTCGTGGCGTTGCTGCGCTAGGCGTATAAGTATACTTATATTATTTTTTTGAAAATTGAAACCGATAATCACAACAAGCAATCAAAATTATGCAATATACTTTAAATAATAACGTTCTAACTATATTGCTTTCGGTGGACGCCACAATGTACTAACCATGTGGGGACGTCCGAATGATAGTCGGATGTAAATATATATATATATATATATATATATATATATATATATATATATATATATATATATATATATATATATATATATATATATATATATATATATATATATATATATATATACACAACTTACTATCATTGAAGCGTCCTTATATTGACAATTTTCTATCAATCGAGCGTCCGGCTCCAATGAAGCGTCCATATATGGACGCTCGATTGGTCACTATGTTAAATTGGCTCCTAGTACCATCTAGTAGTCATATTTAAAATTTTTGATGGACGCCGAATTGATAGTGAATTATCATTTGCCATATACATGCCGTATACTTTTAGTTCAGCCGAACGCTCACTCGTGGCGTTGCTGCGCTAGGCGTATAAGTATACTTGCATCCAATCTATCGCCTACCGAGCGTCCTCAAACTGGCAACACCGAAACGTATGTTTTCAAATGTTATGTTCGAAGTGTTCGTGTTCTCTTGATATTGGAGTATGAAGCAAAATATCAAAGTACGTTTTTTTTGTTTCGACTACGTGGTTCTGGTTATCAAGAACTTATATACTTATAACAAACTTTTTTCCGTCACACGTGAACGCAAAGCACGCCGTTATTACCTGTTTAAACTAAAGGGAGCAAACCACGCTTTTGCTCCCTAGGAGGCAAAAACGTGTTTTTCTTCTTCTAAACTGGAAGTGTTGGCGTGCTTCGCGTGCATTAAATAAAAAAGATTGTTTTAATCGAGTCATAAATTATGTTCAAATTTGTTTGAACTATTAGGGGGGGAGAGTTAAACATCAAGATCTACACCGTTTGCCCGATCCTCATGAAATTTTGCATGCAGATTACTTTTTAAAAGACTCAGATTTTAAGTTTCCTATGTATTAATTTGATTGGACCATTAGGGGGTGAGGATTAATAATATAGAATCTCGACCATTTGTCCGATTCTCATGAAATTATGCACGCAGGTCTTTTTTAACTGAAGTCAGATTTTAAAGTATGTTTAAATTCGATCATAAGGGGTGCGGATTATAAATCTATAGAATCTAGACCATTTGTCCGATTCTCTAGAAATTTTGCAGGTTGGACTCTTTTTTACTATAGTCAGATTTTTAGGTATATTTGAAATTTATTGGGCTATTATTGGGGGTAATCTCTATAGATCTAGACTGTTTGTCCGATTCTCACGAAATTTTGCATGCGCGTCTTTTTTTACTAGAGTCAGATTTCAAAGTATGTTTAAATTCGATCGAATCATTATAGGGAAAGACGAGGGATTAAACTAAAAAAATCGCTTTACAGTCGTAATTTTTTTTTTGAACGAAACTCGGTAATATGTAGCAATCAACTACAGTAAGAAAGATAGTTTTTATTTATCGGGTTATAAATTATATTTAAATTGAGGTATGAGGATTAACCTCTAGACCGTTTGTCCGATTTTCACATAATTTTACAAGCAGATATCTTTTGAAAAGAGCCTGATTTTAAGGTATGTGTGGTGTGACTTTGTTCGGGTCCAAAGAGGTGGGGGTTAAATTCAACAATCACTCAAATGACCGTAATAATTGTTTTTTTGCAACAATACTCGGTATATACCATTGAAATAAAATAAGAAAGCTTATTTTTCTGGTAGTTATATTATACATTCATGTACCTCATGCGCATTCGTAATATTAATATCCAAGCACAAGGAACATTCGAAATACTACCAGAAAAATTATCGACATAACTACGAGACTACGACTACCTATGGTATTAAAAGTGAGAGTCTTTTTTTTAAATTGGGTCATACATAATGTTTTATTCGATCGGACTATTATGGGGGTGGGGGTTAAATATTTATATCTAGAAGGTTTGTCCGATCTTTGTGAAATTGAAATAAAATTGTATTGCTTTGACAGCAAATAAAGAAATAGTTAATTAATGAAACCTTATTTAGTAAATAGATAATAGATATTTATATAACAAGTAAGGAAACAAAAGTTGTTACCTTACGTATGTGAAATTTGTACCACG
Organism: Agonum fuliginosum; assembly: GCA_947534325.1. Lineage (NCBI taxonomy): Eukaryota > Metazoa > Arthropoda > Insecta > Coleoptera > Carabidae > Agonum > Agonum fuliginosum. The sequence goes on along the minus strand of OX384030.1, from coordinate 18,190,269 downwards.
AGGCGTGGCCGAGTTCTGAAAACACATAAGTAAGGTGACTACCGAGATTCCTTACTTGTTGCATACAATATTTTTATACTTTAATATAGAATAAATGGAATTTTTGTTTGAAATTATGAAATTTTGTCATTTAATGTCTTACAAATTATGACATGAAACTAAAACACCCAAATTAGGTTATCTACAAACCACATTTTTATTCGAATTTAAAAAAAATTTAAACAGCATAAAATATGCGATTGCAAGTTAAAAACATTTTATATTGAAGTTTCTTTACAATGTGATCTATAATTTTTTTAATAAATGTAGTTTTATATGTGTACTTTTTATTTTTTAAAAATTCTGACGTGGCCATCACACAACCTTCCGCAATATCTAGACTTATAATATAAACATAAATGTATACGTACAATCCGGTGCCCATTTAAAATATACCTACAAATAAAAATCTAAAATATTCAAACACGGAAATTTGCATCACCTGAAAAAAAAGATTCATTCACAGGAAAACTCTTCTGTGTTGAAGCCATCCTCCGTTCAATTACTACATTTAATATCTTACTTATGACTTATATAGCGCTAGTATGCCAACTTGTCACCCGTCTAATCTGTCAATATTATTTACGCAGAAACAAAAATCAACCGAACATGGATTACAAGATTTCGATGTTTTATTTGATAAATTTATTTTTTAAATTTTACTGCAGTTCTTTAATGCTACCAGATAAAGACAATTTTTTTATAACTTAGGTTGCAAATAACTTTTCCTCTTATTCTTATCACAAATAAATACTATATTTATCCAAATTTATATACAATTTTGACAATTAACCTTTTCAATCTTTAAAAAATATCACTTCCGATGAAGATATTTGTACCAAAATCTAATGAGCTCTTCCAATTTATATACAAATGTTAAATACCAAATATCAAAATTTTTGGGTAATTCGTATTTGAGTTATGCGACTAACACCCTTGACCACATACACACACACATACACACATACACACACATACATACGGACATTATCGTGAAACTATCAAAAATGAATTGTAAAGAACCTAATTCGTGCTCATCCACTAAAAACTCACAACCCGATTTTTTGCATGATTCCAATACCTTCCTTTACAGGTAAGCGGAAATTATTTATAAAATGCATTAAGTAGTATTATATTCTAATTTTAAACCTAATCAATAGTGTTGTCAACAAATTTGTGAATTTAGTAATTATTGAAATATAATGCATTTGTTGCTAATTTTCATTTAAATAATTGACTATCAGATCACAGACAATTTGACCGATTTTCAATATATTTTTATTATACTTAGTTATAAGCATACAAATCCAACTTAAAATATAGACTGAATAATCAATTAACGTACTATCTGAAAACAAAATGTAAGCGATCTATTCCACATATAACTTTTTCATATTTATTCAACTTGTCGATAATAACTCCGTCTTTTCATTTCAAATCCACAATATAACGCGCGAAGTAACATTGTTTAGTCGCGGCAACACTGTCGGACGCTTGATAATCGATGAATTGTAATAATCCGTATATTCCGTACGCTTCAAAGATGATAGTTTGAACGGACGCTCTAATCAGGTTTTTTGAACGGACGCTCTGTTGATAGTGAGATGTATATATATATATATATATATATATATATATATATATATATATATATATATATATATATATATATATATATATATATATATATATATATATATATATATATATATCTCACTATCAACAGAGCGTCCGTTCAAAAAACCTGATTAGAGCGTCCGTTCAAACTATCATCTTTGAAGCGTACGGAATATACGGATTATTACAATTCATCGATTATCAAGCGTCCGACAGTGTTGCCGCGACTAAACAATGTTACTTCGCGCGTTATATTGTGGATTTGAAATGAAAAGACGGAGTTATTATCGACAAGTTGAATAAATATGAAAAAGTTATATGTGGAATAGATCGCTTACATTTTGTTTTCAGATAGTACGTTAATTGATTATTCAGTCTATATTTTAAGTTGGATTTGTATGCTTATAACTAAGTATAATAAAAATATATTGAAAATCGGTCAAATTGTCTGTGATCTGATAGTCAATTATTTAAATGAAAATTAGCAACAAATGCATTATATTTCAATAATTACTAAATTCACAAATTTGTTGACAACACTATTGATTAGGTTTAAAATTAGAATATAATACTACTTAATGCATTTTATAAATATTTTTGTACAAAATTTATTACTTCTGGTTAGGAAATGGTGATTTACCCAGTTATTTTGGTATGAAAAGCACAAACCGAAAGTAGTAAATATTTTAATGTCAATGTTTGTAACGTTAATTACATAAGAGCCATTTATTTTTCCGAATAAATTTGTTTGCTATTTATCGAAATCTTGTTACGTAGCAATTTAAAAAAAATAAATGTTTAATAATAATACAAAATTGTTGTTAGCTTTAAAGGTAAAAATCTGACGTGGACACCACATGACTTCCTTGTACGCCTTGTTTGTTCATACTTTTCTTAATAACTAAAATGTAGAATAATATAAAAAATTCTTTTAACTTATACTAGTATACTCACAAATATATTTTAGTCATTTTATTTAAACTGCAGAAGAAGATATAAAGCATATTTTACTATTGTCACTGTCATGTCATAATCATTTAAATTTTACATAGTAACAAATGTTAATCGATCATGGACTACAAGATACCGAAATACTAAATTATAAATATATACTTTAATTATTCTTAAATGATACCAGATACAAAAATATTTATAAAATACCGATTGTAGGTAATAATCACATAATCTTTCATTTAAAATAAAAAAATTTGTCTTAAGGAGGTTGGGGACGCCTGCAGTGGCGTACCCAAACATTAGCCTTAGAGGCTGGATAAGAAAATAAAAATATGATTGATAATGTAAAACAAAATTCGCCCAACGCCTCAACGCACGTTGGCTGATGTCATTGCATTGCTGTGATATTTATTTTTACAATAATTACTAATTCCCTAATCAAAAATGCTTGACATGCTTACATTTTTTTTAAATAACTTGCAAATGGTTTAGAAAAAGTACACAAAATCTTCAAGAACTTATTTTTAAAGGTTTACAGGAAATATTAATACAAGTTCTATGAATTTTTCATCATTTTATCATATAGTTTAAACAAAAATTTAGTGAATTGCCATAAGAGTCCATGTAAAACGAGCGTAATTTCAACATTTAATTACTCAGAAACCGGATAGACGAAAATTTTTTAAAATTTTTGTATAAATTTCAGCCTCTCATCATCATTTTAATATACGGTCGCCAACCTCCTTAAATTAAATATTTATCGAAATTTTTTTAAAATTTACTACTTTCGATTTGTAGATTGAAACCAAAAATAGGAGGTGCACAACTAGATGCTATAACAGTCCTAAATACAAAATTTCAACTTTCTACGTCTAACCGAATTTGAGTTATGCGACATACATACGTACGTACGTACAGACGTTACGACGAAACTAGTCATAATGGATTCAGAAAAGGTCAAAACGGATATTTCCGTAAAAATCTGAAAACCGAAATTTTTCGCGATTACAATACTTCCTTATTACTCCGTACAAGGAAGTAAAAATGTGAAACAGAAATTTTATTTGGAAGAAAAATAATGCTCGACACGACTGTAATTTACCTATTTAAAATCTACTACTACTCATTATACAGAAAAATAATAGAAAATTAATCAAATGACATTAGGACATTACAGTACCTACTTATATCAAGCAGTGTTTATTGGGTTTTTAAAAATAGGTAAATATTATTGTCTTACTTTCGTTTGGTTATAGACAATTTATTTCTCAATTTTGCGCTAGGAAATTAATTTAATTACTTAATGCAATGGTTTTTATTTTACTCTTTTTTTAAAAATAAAAAGTACACATATAAAACTACATTTATTTTAAAAATTATAGATCACATTGTAAAGAAACTTCAATATAAAATGTTTTTAACTTGCAATCGCATATTTTATGCTGTTTAAATTTTTAAAAAATTCGAATAAAAATGTGGTTTGTAGATAACCTAATTTGGGTGTTTTAGTTTCATGTCATAATTTGTAAGACATTAAATGACAAAATTTCATAATTTCAAACAAAAATTCCATTTATTCTATATTAAAGTATATAAAGCAACAAGTAAGGAATCTCGGTAGTTACCTTAGTTATGTTTACAGAACTCGGCCACGCCTCGTGGTACAAATTTCACATACGTAAGGTAACAACTTTTGTTTCCTTACTTGTTACATAAATATCTATTATCTATTTACTAAATAAGGTTTCATTAATTAACTATTTCTTTATTTGCTGTCAAAGCAATACAATTTTATTTCAATTTCATAAAGATCGGACAAACCTTCTAGATATAGATATTTAACCCCCACCCCCATAACAGTCCGATCGAATAAAACATTATGTATGACCCAATTTAAAAAAAAGACTCACTTTTAATACCATAAGTAGTCGTACTCTCGTAGTTATGTCGATAATTTTTCTGGTAGTATTTCGAATGTTCCTTGTGCTTGGATATTAATATTACGAATGCGCATAAGGTACATGAATGTATAATATAACTACCAGAAAAATAATCTTTCTTATTTTATTTCAATGGTATATACCGAGGATTGTTGCAAAAAAACAATTATTACGGTCATTTGAGTGATTGGACCTCTTTGGACCCGAACAAAGTCACACCACACTTACCTTAAAATCAGGCTCTTTTCAAAAGATATCTGCTTGTAAAATTATGTGAAAATCGGACAAACGGTCTAGATCTAGAGGTTACCCCTCATACCTCAATTTTAATATAATTTATAACCCGATAAATAAAAACTATCTTTCTTACTTTAGTTGATTGCTACATATTACCGAGTTTTGTTAAAAAAAAAATTACAACTGTAAAGCGATTTTTTTAGTTTAATCGCTCGTCTTTCCCTATAATGATTCGATCGAATTTAAACATACTTTGAAATCTGACTCTAGTCAAAAAAGACGCACATGCAAAATTTCGTGAGAATCGGACGAACAGTCTAGATCTATAGAGATTACCCCCAATAACAGCCCAATAAATTTCAAATATACCTAAAAATCTGACTATAGTAAAAAAGAGTCCAGCCTGCAAAATTTCTAGAGAATCGTAGAAATGGTCTAGATTCTATAGATTTATAATCCGCACCCCTTATGATCGAATTTAAACATAAGTACTTTAAAATCTGACTTCAGTTAAAAGAGACCTGCGTGCATAATTTCATGAGAATCGGACAAATGGTCGAGATTCTATATTATTAATCCTCACCCTCTAATGGTCCAATCAAATTAATACATAGGTAACTTAAAATCTGAGTCTGGTAAAAAGAAATCTGCATGCAAAATTTCATGAGGATTGGGCAAACGGTGTAGATCTTAATGTTTAACTCTCCTCCCTAATAGTTCAAACAAATTTGAACATAATTTATGACTCGATTAAAAAAATCTTTTTTTATTAAATGCACGCGAAGCACGCCATCACTTCCAGTTTAGAAGAAGAAAAACACGTTTTTGCCTCCTAGGAAGCAAAAGCGTGGTTTACTCCCTTTAGTTTAAACAGGGAATAACGGCGTGCTTTGCGTTCACGTGTGACGAAAAAAAAAGTTTGTTATAATTAAGTATATAAGTTCTTGATAACCAGAACCACGTAGTCGAAACAAAAAAAACGTACTTTGATATTTTGCTTCATACTCCAATATCAAGAGAACACAAACACTTCGAACATAACATTTGAAAACATACGTTTCGGTGTTGCCAGTTTGATGAAAGTATACTTATACGCCTAGCGCAGCAACGCCACGAGTGAGCGTTCGGCTGAACTAAAAGTATACGGCATGTATACGGCAAATGATAATTCACTATCAATTCGGCGTCCACCAAAATTTTTAAATATGACTACTAGATGGTACTAGGAGACAATTTAACATAGTGACCAATCGAGCGTCCATATATGGACGCTTCATTGGAGCCGGACGCTCGGTTGATGGAAAATTGTCAATATAAGGACGCTTCAATGATAGTAAGTTGTATATATATATATATATATACAGGGTGTCTCTGTACTTCGGGAAAAAAATTAAAGGGTATATACTATGAGATGTACTGATCATGGAACAAAAAGAATTTTTTTAAAATTCGCAAAATAATTTGCATGGTATTTAAAGGAAACATTTTGTTAGCCACTGGTTGATAGCTATTTTTAATGATTTTATTTAAATCTACTAATAATACAAGTAGTAATTGTTTACACAACGCCAAATAAATGTCTGGTGTTGTGTAATTGATAATTAGGTTTCTTTTAATAAAGTACGCTGCTTCAGTGGTTCTAAAAATGTTCATTTCAAGTAAACCACCCTTAATTTTGCGAATTTAGAAAAAATTATTTTTGTTCCATGATCAGTACGTCTTACAGTATATACCCTTTAATTTTTTTCCCGAAGTACAGAGACACCCTGTATATATATATATATATATATATATATATATATATATATATATATATATATATATATATATATATATATATATATATATATATATATATATATATATATCGATATTTTTCGATATATGTCGATATTTTTCGAAAAATATCGATAATATCGATGTATCGATACCAAACGAAAAGTGATATCGACCGATGTTCATATCGATATTTATCGATATATCGATATTTTTCCCATCCCTAGTTATTAGTCGCCAAATCGACGATTTCGCTGTGAAATTTGTAATTTATTGTGATTGAGTTATATTTTAGTTTTATTTGAAAATTAAGTGAATTGTTGCGTAGCACATACTCGCTAGCTCCACTTTTGTTAAACGGACAGTACATGACCAGCTCTGCCTTCTTACGCAGCTCAGGGTCCTAGATATCTGCATTTTACTATAACTATATTTTGATATGTAAAAGGAGGTTGGGTTTTTTAAATGCACAAAAATTGGACGTTCTGATTGGTCTGATTTAATATAAATTAAATAAGCATATTTGAATGAGTATAGTTTGTTGTTTGGCCAGCCATTAATCTCTATTTGAAGTTTTAGTTGTAACATGCCACGAAGTAGAAGCTTATAAAACAGTTATCAACTCCTCTTGGCACCTGCATTTATTAATTATCTTTTCTAGATATTGTCCTTATTAGCCGCCGATTTGTTATGAATTCATTGTAAAAACTCTCCAAGTAAAAAGTGCAGTGGAATTCTTAGCGCTTAAAAGCAATGGCAGAAAGAAGATGTTTAAAATTCAGCGCCGATCCGATCTGCAGTTGTCGCAACGATTGTAATTGCCAATAAAAATTCTCTTTAACTCTTAACTGCACATAATAGCGGAGCACTTTCCTGGAAAAATACAATTCAAGTTTGTAAACTAATGGCCAAGTCTACGAGAGAATACCGCGAAGTCGAGAACTACCGCTACTACTACCTAATCCGATACACAGTACTTATAAATCTTTGAATGTTTATTCAGTACTTACATTAATTAACACACAATTAGACTTGTGCGCCATTGAGGTTGATAACGAATACGACGCGCCTTAGTAAGAGAGAAAAGAGATAATAGTGGATACACACAGACAGACCAGTATTGTAGTGTTTGATTAGGTACTTTACGACTGTATGAATGTAATAGAATACCTATGTCAATAATAAATAATCGAAAATGAATACTTTTGTTTCATTAGTTATTTCTGTTTACTAAAAAATATTAATGTGGTTGTACTATTATTTGTAGATACTAACTTATCGATAATTATCAATACTTATCGATACTTATCAATAAGAATCGACAAATATCGATAAGTATCGACAAATTGTTTCGTTACAGATCGGGTCTTTGTTTCGCTATTTTCAAAATAAACTTCGACACAGTTTTAAGTGAAGTGTAAAAATTCTCCGTTGTGTATATATGTATGTATGTGTATATATGTATAAGTATATTTGATTAATTAAAATTAAAACATTCTTATGATATATAGATTACATAAACAAATTTGCAGAAGTGATTAAAACATTAAAAATAGAAATAAGAAGGCAAAAATATGCAGAATTATTATTAGTAATTTCATTTCCTTTTCAATATTTTTATATTGTTAAAAATAAATACATAAGTACTTATGATACAAAAGTTGCATAGAAAAAAATACAAATAATATCATATTTAGCAATAATTTTAATAAAATATTATATTAGTTCGCGCGTTCCCGGACAGGATTTTAAGATATTAAAAAATGAGCACCACACGATTTTTTATTTCCTAATCCGATACACAGTACGTATAAATCTTTGAATGTTTAATCAGTACTTACATTAATTAACACACAATTAGACTTGTGCGCAGTTGAGGTTGATAGCGACGGCGGCGAATTGTTAAAAATAAACCGGCGGTGACTACGCGCCGGCGTGAACACTTAATTTTTAAGTGGCGGCGGCGTACCTTTCCTTTAGGCAGCGCTTCGGCGTACACCGGCGTATTTACAAAATTTACATCAAAATTTACTTGTATCTAACTTTGTAATATCGACATGTGGCAAAGATAGTGTCAAGGAAATATCTTATCAGATGCCATACACATAATGACACAAATTTATTTATTGTTTAATATGAATTATAAAAATTCCTAGTAAGAGCCTAATGTAGTGAAGTTGCGCGCAGCAAAAACATGTTTTTGAATAGGGATTGAAATTGAGACTAATTTTGGTCGGATATAAATATATTCATAGATCATCATAAGTAATAGGTACAATAGATTTATAGGTGCATATTTTAACTTTACATATGATCGTTTTTATTACGATTATATTTGAATTCTCTATTTGACACTTTTGTATTCATACAAAAGTTGAAATTTGTATCTAAATTTATTGTATAGATACCTGCTTAATACTTATGATGATTATTTTTATATCAAAATTTTTAAGTTACAGAATGATATAAATTATTTTCTGACTTCAGATGTTTATTGCCAAATCTTGGCAAAATTTTTTGATAATTGTTTTAATCCACCCGTACACAGTGTTGTAACTTATCTAGATAATTTCATCTAGATAATGTATGTTTGATAAATGTTGAATAGTAGTTGAATGATGTCATTGTTTATTATTTAAATATTGATAAAACTATTACAAGTTCTATTTGTTAGGTTTTACATTTTTATTCTTATTGGTTATTCATAATTTTTATTACAAATTATTAGTTTCAAAACATAACTAATGATAAAATTGCATTCACAACAATAAATAAGACAAGCAATCAACAACAAAGTCAAAATAAACTTTGTTTCTTCACGTGTATTTAGCTGTGTGCGCTAGGCTATGCGCTGTGGTGTATGATGTGTGTGCCTTGCGCGAAGACAGACGATATTTCCTTAGCCTCACCCAAGGCCACGCCGCCTCGTGAGTCAGAATGTACCGAACGCCATCTGTATCAAGTGGCCGGAACTACGCACGACCGCAGCGACGTGGAAAATGTGTAATTTTACAGTTTAGCAGAAAGAAAAACGCGTTCCCTAATTGTTAACAAAATATAAGGTATTTGTTCAAAATATTAAGTCGTGACTGTTAGAGTTTCAAGAATATTATGATTCACTTACATCGTCAAACAAACTGTCATTTTCGAGATATGTTATAAAAAGTGTCAGAGGTTTTTTTGTTTTCTCGAATTTCATTGTGATATTCATTCATAAGATTATTTTAATCACAAAGAAGTCACTGCTAAAGTTTCGTTCAATTCTGTGCAATATTCGAGTCACAATTAGGGAACGCGTTTTTCAAGTGACTGTATGATCCCCTTAACGCTGTCGAAATTTTTAGTTAATTTGGAATTTTGATTACGGCGCGGCGTAAAAAATAACGGCGTTGGCGCACCGCCGCGCTAGTGTTTAGAATACAGGCGGCGGCGTGAAAAATATACCGGCGACGTGACGTCCGTATAGTTAGCACCCCCACTTCAGAAAAATACAAAAATAAAAATGCCATAATTTTATGCTAATTATGTGCTGATTTTGTACTAACATTAAAATTTTTGTGCTAAATCCGAAACCGCGAAAACGGACGTCACTCTATTGGAGGTGCTAACTATACGTATAGTTGGCATCGCCCTACACTAAATTATCACAAAATTAAAAAATTTTTAGCCTATAATTATGTGCTAATTTTGTACTAACATTAAAATTTTTGTGCTAAATCCGAAACCGCGAAAACAGAAGTCGCTCTATTGGAGGTGCTAACTATACGTATAGTTGGCACCGCCCTACACTAAATTATCACAAAATGAAAAAATTGTTAGCCTATAATTATGTGCTAATTATGTACTAATTTTGTACTAACATTAAAAAATTTGTGCTAAATCCGAAACAGCTGAAACGGTAGTCGCTCTAATGGAGGTGCTAACTATACGTATTTTATATTATCAAAGTTATGAATTCTTTTTTATCTTTGAATTCCTTATAATTTGTGCCTATTTGAACCCTAAACTCGAATTTAATATTTCATAACAATAAAGAAGTTAATAATATTTTTTGGTCTACCTACACAGTATAAAAGTAGGGCACGAATTAACTTAATGCTTTCCAATAACGTCTTAATTAGCTCGAGTGGTACACATACAAAAAAATTTACAAATAACTGGGTTCCTAAGATTTGTATTATAACGTTAAATATAAAATTTGGTTGTTAAATGTTTGTAAAATTTTGAGTTATAGAGCCCGAAAAAATATGTCACATACGACCTAACGCACGCACACACACACAGAAAATCTTGAAAATACTTTATTCGTATTCTATCGATCCTAAAACGTGCTTATCCACTAAAAACTCACACTCGACAATTTTGACCCGTCACAATACCTCCTCTTCTAGAATATAAGGCGGGAGGTAAAAATTTATTCTGCCAAGTTACAATATAAACTAGGGCACGACATATTTTTTAGTACTAAAATGTTCATAATTACTCAGAAAAACACTTTTGTATTATAAGAAAAAAATCTGATGTGGCCAGCACACAACCTCCCGCCTTATCTAGATTTATAAACAGAAATGTATACTTACAATCCAGTGCCCATTTAAAATATACTAATAAAAATCTTAAATATTCAAACACAGAAATTTTGTATCACCTGAATCAAAAGATTCATTCACAGGAAAACTCTTCTGTGTTGAAGCCATCCTCCGTTCAATTACTACATTTAATATCTTACTTATGACATATGGCGTTAGTATGCAAACTTGTCATCCGTCTCACCTGTCGATATTTTTTACGCAGAAACAAAAATCAACCGAATATGTAGGTATTACCAGATGTCAACGTTTTATCTGATAAATTTATTTTAAAATTTTATTGTAGTTCTTTAATGCTACCAGATAAAGACAATTTTTTTTATAACGTAAATTGCAAATATCTTTTCCTCTTATTCTTATTAGAAATTAATACTATATTTGTCCAAATTTATATAAATTTTTGACAATTAACCTTTTAAATATTCAAAAAATATCACTTCCGGTGAAGATATTTGTACCAAAATGAGCTCTTCCAATTTATATACAAATGTTAAATACCAAATATCAAAATTTTTGGGTACTTCGTATTTGAGTTATCCGACTTACACCCCGGTCTTGACCACATACACATAATTCGTGCTCATCCACTAAAAATTCACTACCCGATTTTTAGCATGATTCCAATACCTTTCTTTACAGGTAAGCGGAAGGTAAAAATTACTGAAAAAGAATGTTTCAAGCAAATTTGTACTTGCTTTATCTTATGATTAAGATTTATTAAAAATGTAACTCGGCATAAACCTAGTTCCATTCTTCCTACACATATTTTAATGGTATATACCTAGTGCCTTTATACTCACTACTAGTGCTCAACTCACTTATCACGAAATTGAAAAATATGTTATTTACAAATAGGTAGTAGTTTATTTATTTAAAGCTATAATTAATTACATGATATAAGAACACTGTTAGTTTGAGGTAGTAGTATAATAAATTAATAAATAAGATTAATCCAAACTAAGTACAAAATTATCATTAAATTATTATTATTAAATTAAACTTGTAATTTACGCATATGTTTATAATTATTTTTGTATGACATAAATAACTGAAATATTAATTTTTGCAAACATAAAACGGACTAATTTTTAAGTAAGTTATTCTTAACCTTAATCAAATATTAAATATTCTCTGCCATCCAACCAATATTACGCCAAATATGTAAGTTCGTTCAAAAAATAAATTTTTAAAGATTTTGATGAATAATGCCACACGTATAATTTATGTAATTGACTATTCCAGAATGTACTATACCATTAAAACCAAAAAGTTCTACGACGAAAATTATTTAAGTTTTTGTTAAATTTGGAAACACGGATAATTTATGTTAAAGACCACATAGTTGCACAGAATACAACAACCAAATCCATATTCCAATCCAATTTTTGTCCCTAAAAATAGAAGAAAACATTTAACATTTTCTTGTTATTAAACCAGCTATGCGAGTATACCTGAATCCTGAATTTAACATCCGTTTTTTTCTCGATCATCAAAATTATGAAACAGTTAATTTGACCAATAACTCACCAAACTTGTAGGCCCATAATGTATCCCATAATCATAATATTTTGTAAATAAATAAATTCTTCATTAAGTTTTTAATAAATTTGTGTTAAGGCCATACGTAACTATACTCTCGAATAATTAGATTTCCCAAAACAATTTGCAACCCTGAATCATTTAAAAAACATTGTTATATATTATTTAGATTTTGTATACTTTTAAATAATTAAATTAATAATGTAAGTACCTGATTTAAATATAATCCAATGAAGAATAATGATTATTATGATGCCCAAATCGAGGAAACACTAGGTAAATTTACCAAAATTCGCCAAACTAGAAGGTCCACGAAGAATCACAAATTATACTGATATTTTCTCGACGTAAATTTGTGTTAGAGCCGAAATGCATCCTGACCATCCCGACTAATAACCTGAATAGTTCAATGATTTCATTTCCGTACACTATAAATAGACCAATAATATTTTAAATTAAAATTAAAATGAGCAATAAATATTTTCAGTATAAGTACCTCGAAATTTTGTTAAATCATCTTCTCAAGTAAAATCATACTTAAATTTTACGTCATATTAAATATACAACGAAAATTTTAAGTCTTTATTTTCTTTTCTTCTAAATTAATACACATCACAAAAAACCATATTCTAAATTTGTGAAGTATTCAAATAATTTTCAATTTGCTTTAAAGTCCAAATGAAAAACTGGGAAATATCAAATCAGGGTTTCAAGAAAATATGTAATCAATTTTAAAAGTTCGATGTTCAACAAAAAAATATTAATATATTATAAAAATATGTCTTTCAGCTTCACAATTAAATTTGTTTTAAGCATAAGCCATGTCAAGTGTTCTTAAACTTCAAACCAAATTTTAAACTTCAAATATCAAATCAAGGTTTAAAGAAATTAGGTACATTTAATTTTCTTGTTTTATTAGTATGAACCTCAAACATTGAATCCAATTCCAGATATATTGTTTCATTATGATGAATGATAATTTCAAATTTTTTAACAAATAATTTTTGTAAGGCCCATTCTCTCCAGTTAATAAATACCATTTTTTGTTAGTTAATATCCAACCAAAACATGGAACCAAATTTAATTTAGAAGTCCGATGTTCAACAAAAACATACACATTTTAAAAAAATATGAATTTCAGTTTCAAAGTTAAATTTATTTTAAGCCCAAGAGATGTCCAGTGTTCTTAAACTTCAAACTAAATTTTAAACTTGTTATGCTTCCAAAATAAAATTTTGTTTCATTTTGTAGAACCAGATAATTTGAAATACCGGAATTTTGTCATCCCGTTAGACCTAAATAAATTAAATTAATTCATTTAGGTATTAACATTTAATTATATTAATTTTTAAAGGCATTGTTTAAAAGAAAAGTTTTATAAAAAAATTTGCTTGTTTTTTGTTTTGTTAATAATAACTGTTATAATGCTACTCATCCTTAAAAACTACCAAAAAAACAAGTACAAACACCTAAAATCTGCTGTGTCCACCACAGTACTTCCCCGACTATAAGTTTTAATAACTTATTTCGTAACGACTTTAATTTTATGCTTTATTCAGCAAAATTTAAATAAATTTATCTTTTTTCCCAAACTATTTAAGTTGATACCAACTTGATTGAATATCGCGAAAATGTCATTTTTTACATTTTTACTAAATTCGTCTTCCCGAGAGCTTTAAATTGACACCAAACTCGGTATAATTTGAATAATGTATTTTAAAAAATTGACGATCGTTTAATAGTTATTTGTTTAACTAGGCAAAAAAATATTAGATTTGCTGCCGCGGCTAGAGTTTCATAGACGAGGCGCAGCCGTGGCTATGGATCTAGCTTAGGCAGCAAATCTGTATTTTTTGCCCTTTAAACACATTATTTTTTCGGCGATTGTTATTAATATTAATTTAGTGATTATTTTAAATATATTGATAGGTACCGCAATCAAAGTATGTTGCTATGCGTATGTTGACAGTTGCTATGAAAGAACAAAATATAAATAAAATGGCATTCTTGGAATTCCATTCTGATGATGTCATTAGAGAGTTTGTATTGCGAACTACACATACGTTATTAGCAACGACATTGTCTAGAGTATTGTTGTAATCACAGAGTGTTTGATTCCGTACGTCGACACTGGAAGAATATAGTATCAAATGCTGATCTGCATTCCTCTAAGCAGAAAAAATATAGGTACAGGTTCCTTGTCGATTCCCTTTTTCGCTCCGTTGCGTTGGTCTAATAAATATGTAAATGATTAAAATATACGGTAATGTTGATGTTCGACCTGGATTTATTGAAATATCAAAGTCCGAAAAGCTGATCTTTATTTGGTACAACTTCTAAGCCATATCCTACAGATGATACAGTGATAAAGAAAAATGGGCTTTAATAATTCGCAACAAAACTAACATACCTCAAAATAAATTCTGCAATAATTTGGTACTGCGATGAATGATGAATTCCAGCTTCAGCTCTGTGGTTGCTATTCTAGTGTTCGATAGGTTAATCGTTACTCGACGATAAACGTTGAAAATAACAATCACTCCTTAACATGTTACTAATTCGCACCGAAGGAGGAAACATTTTATCAAAATGGTATCATACTTCAGACATCTACGATGTCTACTCTATTATGTACAAGTACAATCATCAACAAAGAGTACAATACGCATGCGTAACCTATAATCTCAGTCTGAACTACTGCGCACTGCATGTAGACATGCGCTGATAACCTTGGCGGAATATTTGAAAAATCACGCCTTGAAGCTCGCGTCAGAATTATTTTATTTTTATGATTAACAAAATAACATAATATTACAAACAAAGCTTTAACCTAAGCCAAAATAGGTTAGGTATGTGATGAATTTTATAAATGTCAAATTTGTTGATTCACCATAGTAACAATTACTTTTGCTGCCTAGGCTTTTTTTACTATTTTTGCTGCCTAGGCAGCAAAAGTGTCACTTTGTTGACTGTCTGCTGTCAAAAAAACAGCACTTTTAATGTCAATCGCCGAAAAATGTTATTTTTATCTTTCTACTATAATTATTTTCGCGAGAGCTTCAATTTGATACCACACACGATAGTATTTTAATAAAAATAAAATAAGTTATGTTTATAAAGTAGTTGGTACCACTGGTTGAATAAAAAAAAATCTGCTGTGGCCACTACACGACCTCTCGCCTAATTCTGCTTATTCTACTAATCTAATAAATAGTTTTACTTACATTTTAATAGTTTCATGTTCATGTAATATGTAAATGATAATGTAAACCACGATGCAAGCAAAAGATGTCAACTGTAATGTCACTGTCATTATAATTCAAATTTTGAGTAAAAACAAATTTCATATCATGGACAACAAAATATTGGTACTTAGTTGCACTTTATTTTATTGCTAATTACTACCAGATTTTGCAAATTGTATTTAAAATTAACTGTACCCATAGATAATTATATTATCTTTTATTTTTAATTGCAAAAATTGTCATAAATAAATAATGTACCAATTTATTTACGAAAAACTATATCAAGTTCCAAAAAGTACTACTTCCGGTTTGCGGTTTTCTACTAAAATCTTATCCGGTGTTAAGATCCTTATTCAAACCTTAAATATGAAATTTGGTTATATTCATGCCATAATATACCTAAATTAAATTAAATTTTTGACAAATATTACATTATTTGGCAAAGCCGTTTTATAGAACACTGCTGTTAAAATTGTTTTATTTTTGGAGATATCTTCAATATATTCGTTCGTACGCAACCTTAATACCTACTTTAATCAAAAACCTGTAATTACTTCAGATTCATTTAAATAATATAAACATTTAAAATATAATTTTACTACGTAAACATATTTTATAGAAAGTCAACTAGTTTGCATAAAATTTTGTTAATAATAGTGACCAAATTAAGATTGTTATGTACATTAGGCGATAGTCCGTCTCGCAGTGTTACGTTTGTCGGGAGAAGGTACCACGCTCGCCGGCATCAGTTTCGTACCGAGCCCGCACTTACTCGTGTACATTTTAATTGCTTATAAATAGATCTTAAATTTGTTTATAGGTCATAAATGACAACGATTGTGACTATAAAAAATTTGATATCCGTACCTATACCTACGTGAATTATTTTTAAAAAGTGGATAAAGAAGGCTTTTAAACGTGTCTGGAATAATCCTCAAATCATAATAATACATAATAAGTTTCCGAACTGTACCAATGTGCCTGTCTCTCATGTAGTGTATAATTTTGGTAATTGTAATTGACTTACCGTTTTATTGAAGAAAATCTTCAAAAAACTTTGTCTCTTATAAAATCCAAAGCAAAAGATAAAAATACAATGATTAGTGGAGCATGTACCTATGTGCTCAAAGCAAAACACAGAAATGATTTGGAGTGAATTAAATCTTCGGAATATTTGAGGAGAGCGCTAGTCAAAAGAATTAGTCACTGTTCTTAAATTACTTAAATTCCCAGATGTTGTATTCTTTTGGAAGAGCAGATACAGTACAATAACTTCAAGGTAAGTAGGGGTAAGTAGGTAATAGGAACAGTGTATTAAAATTATCGTTGAAAGTAAGATTAACATAACGGAAGACAATGTACAAACAATATAACTTAAATAAATTTCAAATTCATTCGTTTTACTGCTGTTAAGTTTTTGTAACTATTTTCTTGGCAAAGTTATAGAAAAAACTGCAAATACTGTATATTTTGTATTATGTAACCCAAACCAAAACATAAGCCGTTAATATAATAATTTGCAAAAAAGTATTCCTGGGTTCAAGTTCATTTCAAAAGTAGAAAAAACAAGCGTCCACAATTACAAAATTATAATAAAAAATCTGATGTGGCCAGTACAAGACCTCTCACCATAACTCTATTCTTTTTGCTTACAAATATATTAATATTATAGGTAGGTAATACTACTACTCACACATATATTGTAGTCATTTTATTTAAACTGCAGAAGAAGATATAAACGATACCTATTTTATATTATTGTCACTGTCATGTCATAATCATTCAAATTTTACGTAGTAACAAAAATTATTAAACGATCATGGACTACAACATACCGAAATTTTTAATGTTAGTACAAAATTTGCATATAATTACACAAAATTATAGGCAAATAATTTTCTCATGTTGTGATAATTTAGTGTAGGACGGTGCCAACTATACGTATAGGTATAGTTAGCACCTTCATAGAGCGACTACCGTTTTAGCGGTTTCGGATTTAGCACAAAATTTTTAATGTTAGTACAAAATTAGCACATAATTATAGGTTAAATTTTTTTTAATTTTGTGATAATTTAGTGTAGGGCGGTGCCAACTATACGTATAGTTAGCACCTCCAATAGAGTGACGTCCGTTTTCGCGGTTTCGGATTTAGCACAAATTTTTTAATGTTAGTACAAAATTAGCACATACCTAATTAGCACAAAATTATGGCATTTTTATTTTTTTATTTTTCTGAAGTGGGGGTGCTAACTATACGGACGTGGCGCACAGGTCTAACACATATATTTTAAGTAAATTAAATTTTTCGCTTGCATAAAAATTTAAAATTGTTGCTCTCACTTTTTTATTTATAAATTATGTAGCAGTACGCTAAAATCTAGAAATTCTCGGTATTTTGTTTGGTTGTTAATAAATTGTAAAAAGTACATTCTAATGAATACTGTAAATTTCAAGATTTCCTTTTTAAAGATGTTTTGTAAATAATTCAATTAGTTTTATGCTTGAGGATGTATTCCAATTACAAAGTACTTTATTTTTAACTATTATTTTTGTATATATAGCGTAGTTTATTTTGTGTTAAGTAATCAGCAATAATTATCGATCAGTAAGTCAGGCAGTCACAATCATACTGTCTTGTTGTGACCATCGAACACACGCTGGTGTTTGAATCCCGAGCGCAACTTGCGTTTCGGGATGCATCATCAACAGCATGATCATAGCTAACGGGGTGTGGGTAATCATCAAAGTTAGGGTAAGGTAAACATCTACGTAATTTTTATCATCACAATTATTGTTATTTCACATTGATATTTTATATTCTTTTGTGTGTACATCTTACATTTTACCATTTGTTACCTGACTCTGGCAAAATATTTGAAATCCCATTTTATAACAAGATTCATGAAATTATTATTATTATTATTATTATTAATATATTAAATTTAAGTCTTTCTTTCTCCCCGTTACAATTATTTATTTAGGTTTTGTTCTGTATATTTATATTTATTATACGACGTTTCGGAAACGTTATCGTTTCTTATCGATTTATATATATATATATATATATATATATATATATATATATATATATATATATATATATACATATATATAACGTCCGGTCGGTGTATATTCCCAATTCATAAGCGTTCTTTCAAACTATCTAGGCTAGGCATATTAGTAAAAATATTGGGTCTCAGAGGAAAGTTTTGATATAGTTTTGATTTTTTCACCGTTTATGTTTTTTGGGTCACTGAATTCGAATTTGAAGTTTGCGGGCAAAAATTTTGCCCGGAACTTTGTTTTTTGGGCAATTGTTGATCAAATTTTGGCACTTTTTTCAGTTTTTGGCTTATATCTCAGAAAGGAAGCGTTTTTTCGAAAAGTCTATTCTATATAAGGTTTTTTTCCAAGACTAACCGTTTCGCCGCTAGAGCGCGCCCAAAAGGGGCCATATTTCCATATCTAGTGAAATCACAGAAATCGCCTTTGCTGTGATACTTAACTGTTGTAACAATTTGGTCTAAAAGTGCTCAAAAACAAAGTTTTGGGCAAAATTTTTGCCCACAAACTTCAAATTCGTGTTCAGAGACCCAAAAAATAATTTTTTTGCTAATATGCCTAGCCTATACCTGGAAGTAATTCCCTAAAAGATGATAATTTGCATATATGTAGTACTAGTACCTACCCAGTAACAACATATAAAAAATAAACATTCATACATGTTGTGCTACGGCCGCCATCTTGGAAAATGGCGACCGATTTTCACTTCTTTTATTTTAGTATTTATAAATTCTTCTGTGTTTAATCAACTCTAATTTCTAACCGGATAAAGATATTGACTTTCGGTTTGCGGCCTTGGATTTCTCAGGCATTTTTATATAAGATACATTGTACTATTTTTGAAGAGCCTTTTATAAGCCGAAATTTAATGATTTTCTCCAAGAGAAAATTATAAAATTTTAGAATTCTTATTCTCTTGGAGAAAATGATTAAATTTCGGCTTATTAAAGGTCCTTCAAAAAAAATACAGTACAATGTATCTTTCATAAAAATGTCTGAGGAATCCAATGTCGAAAACCGGACGTCGATATCTTGATCCATTCAGAAATTAAAGTTGATTAAACACAAGAAAATTTTAAAATTTTACAAGTTTCTCTAGGAGAAAATAATTAAATTTCAGATTATTAAAGGCCTGTAAAAAATAGTACAATGTATCTTACATAAAATTGTCCAAGGAAGCCAATGCTGCAAACCGGAAGTCAATATCTTTATCCGTTCAGAAAGTAGAGTTGATTAAACACAAAAAATATTTAAAATTCTGAAATTTTGCTATTTTCACTTGAAGGTAATAATTAAATTTTGTGTTATCAAAGGCCTTATAAAAAAATTTAATATAATGTATCTAACGTAAAATTTACTAAGGAATCCAACGCCGCAAACCGGAAGTCAATATCTTTATCCGTTTATAAATTAGACGTGATTAAACACACACAAATTTTAAAATACTAAAATTTCTTTAACTTCACTAGATATGGAAATATGGCCCCTTTTGGGCGCGCTCAAGCGGCGAAACGGTTAGTCTGGGAAAAAAACCTTATATATGACAAATGTAGGAAATTTTGTCTACTTTAATTTTGTATAGAATGGTCTTGTTGAAAAAACGCTTCCTTTTTGAGATATAGGCCAAAAACTGAAAAAAGTGCCATGTTACTTCGCGCGTTATATTGGGGATTTGAAATGAAAAGACGGAGTATTTATCGGCAAGTTGAATAAATATATGACAAAGTTATATGTGGAATAAATAGCTTACATTTTGTTTTCAGATAGTACGTTTATTTTGTTTGTTAGATTTGTATGCTTATAACTAAGTATAATAAAAATATAATGAAAATCGGTCAAATTGTCTGTGATCTGATAGTTAATTATTTAAATGAAAATTAGCAACAAATGCATTATATTTCAATAATTACTAAATTCACAAATTTGTTGACAACACTAATACAATTAGAATATAATACTACTTAATGCCTTTTATAAATAATTTTTGTTCAAAATTTATTACTTCTGGTTAGGAAATAGTGATTTACCCAATTATTTTGGTATGGAAAGCACAAAAAGAAAGTAATTTTAATGTCAATGTTTGTAACATTAATTACATAAGAGCTATTTATTTTTCCGAATAAATTTGTTTGTTACTTATCGAAATCTTGTTACGTAGCAATTTGAAAAAAATAAATGTTTAATAATAATTAAAAATTGCTGTAGCCTTTAAAGGTAAAAATGTGAAACAGAAATTTTATTTGGAAGAAAAAAATGTAATTTACCTATTTAAAATCTACTACTGATTATACAGAAAAATAGTAGAAATTTTATCAAATGACATTAGGACATTACAGTACCTATAATAATATCAAGCAGTGTTTATTGGGTTTTTAAAAATAGGTAAATATTATTTTTTACTTTCGTTAAATAAATATTATTTTTTATTTCTCAAATTTGCGCTAGGAAATGAATTTAATTACTTCATGCAATGGTTTTTATTTTACTATTTTTTTAAAATTAAAATGTACACATATAAAACTACATTTATTTCAAAAATTATAGACCACATTGTAAAGAAACTTCAATATAAAATGTTTTTAACTTGCAATCGTATATTTTATGCTGTTTAAATTTTTAAAAAATTCGAATAAATATGTGGTTTGTAGATAACCTCGGTGTAATTTGGGTGTTTTTGTTTTATGTCATAATTTGTAAGACATTAAATGACAAAATATCATCATTTCAAACAAAAATTCCATTTATTCTAAAAGAAAGTATAAAAATATTGTATGAGTTACATATATCCACCATAATTGATAACATAAGAGATAACTTTATTCCTTTGTTCTAGTATGATAAGTAATATTCCGAATCAGCTCTTATGCAAGCTGTGAAGGAAGATAGTCATAATTTGTTAAGTTAGTTCATAAGAGTCTATAGTCCTAACAAGACGTGTTGTAATCTTGCATTGCTAAATAAATCTTTTTAAAAATAAGTTAATCATACTTATTTACAAAGCTTCGATCGAAATCCTACGAAAAAGGTTCAATTCGTTTAAATCGACTTTGGTTAGTTTTCACTATTCATTACGGATAACAACGCGAAGAATCATTACAAGAATTTAAACTACAATACAGACTCGAACTCCGTACCATAAGTGCTAAACAGTGCCAGGTTCGTTAACATTCAACATCACATAGAGCCAGCAGTGCTAGTGCCCGTGAGTTGAACTGTCGTCATCACACAGTGCCAGTAAATCTAGTGCCCGTGAGCCGACAACACATCAATGAACATCACACAGCGTCCGCAAGCCGAGTACCCGTGAGTTGATCTACAATCGTCATCACACAGTGTCCGCAAGTCGAGTACCCGTGAGTCGATCTACACTACACCCCAATCATCATCACACAGCGTCCGCAAGTCGAGCACCCGTGAGTCGATCTACATACATCCAATATTAGATATCCAAACAGACAACCCAATTTCATTGGCGAAGAATTAAATAACACAGAACAAGTTGATAACATAGAATACGCAGAACCAACAGAAAATGTTGAAGAGTATGAAGACGAATATAAAAATTATGACGAACAAGAAACCTTTGATTATGACAACAACCATTTTTTAGAAGAATGCCCTACGAATATAGAGGAGAAATCTTGAACATAATGTGTAATTTTAAATTACCATTCATGAAATTCGCGATTATTTAATATTATTAGACTCAGGATCTTCAATCAATTTAATTAATAAAAATTATGTTTATAAAAATAAAGATAAATTCAAAATTTATAACGAAAAATTTACATTCACAACAGCAACAGGAGAACATACAGGAAATGAATATATAATTTTAAAAATTGAAAATTTAGAAACAAAATTTTATCTCCATAATTTCCATAAACAATTTAATGTATTACTAGGAATACCCGCATTAATTAATTTAAAAATTAGTATTGACTTTCCAAAAATTATGTTCGATTATCAGATAAAGAATTTAAACTTCAATATTTTGATTCAAAAAATAATGTAAATATAAATAATGTAGAAGAAATTAAAATCAGAACTAATCATTTAAACTCAGAAGAGAAAAGAGTATTATTTAAATTGATAAATGAATACAAAACAATTTTTCCAAATTCAAATGACGCATTAAGTTATACAAACGTCATTCAACACAAAATAAACATTAAAGATAACGATGATATTCCAATCTATACTAAATCGTATCGATATCCCGAAATTTACAAAAAAGAAATTAACAAACAAGTTGATAAATTATTAGAAGACAAAATTATACAAGAGAGTCATTCGCCGTGGTCATCACCTGTATGGATAGTACCTAAAAAATTAGACGCCTCTGGCAAAAGAAAATTTAGAATGGTTATTGATTATCGTAAATTAAATTCAAAAACAATTGACGACAAATTTTCTATACCAAATATTACTGACGTTTTAGACAAATTAGGAAAGAACATGTACTATACCACACTAGACTTAGCCTCTGGATTCCATCAAATCCAAATGCATCCCGATTCTATACCCAAAACAGCTGTTAACACGGATAAAGGACATTTCGAATTTACACGAATGCCTTTTGGTTTAAAAAATGCTCCAGCAACATTTCAGAGATTAATGAATTATGTTTTGAAAGATTATATCAATAAAATATGTATATATATATATATATATATATATATATATATATATATATATATATATATATATATATATATATATATAGGTAGAGTTAAAAATCTTGGGAATCGGTCAAGGCTCAAATACAACTTGTATTTGAGCCTTGACCGATTCCCAAGATTTTTAACTCTACCTATACTACAAACGGTCGATAACTTTTTTCCTCTATATATATATATATATATATATATATATATATATATATATATATATATATATATATATATATATATATATATATAATCACTACAAGAACATTCAGAAAATATAAGAAAAGTTTTTTCAAAATTAAAAGAATATAATTTAAAAATTCAATTAGACAAATCAGAATTTATGTGCAAAGAGGGGGTTATCTTGGACATATAATTTCAAAAAATGGAGTTAAACCAAATCCCACAAAAATAGAAGCAGTCAAAAACTTTCCAATTCCCAAAACTAAAAAAGAAATAAAACAATTTCTTGGACTTTTAGGATACTACAGAAAATTTATACCTAACTTTGCTAAATTGACTAAACCTATGACGAAATGTTTAAAAAAAGAACAGACGATAAATTTAGATAACAAAGAGTACAGACAATGTTTTGAACACAGCAAAAATTTATTAATCAATGCCCCAATTTTACAATATCCCGATTTCGAAAAACAATTTATTGTTACAACTGACGCTAGCAATTTTGCTATCGGTGCAGTTCTAAGCCAAAATGTAAACGGAAAAGACATGCCTATTGCATATGCATCTCGAACACTCAATGAACATGAAATTAATTATAATACTACAGAGAAAGAACTTCTTGCAGTAGTATGGGCAATAAAATATTTTAGACCGTATCTTTATGGTACAAAATTCAAAATTCGTACAGATCATCGACCCTTAACATGGCTAATGAGTTTAAAAGATCCAAATTCAAAATTAATGAGATGGTGTATAAAATTAGACGAATATAACTACGAAATAGAATACAAACAAGGAAGTCTAAATTCAAATGCAGATGCACTTTCACGAATCAGACCAAAATTTCAAATCATAAAAACAACAGATGACATATTTGAAAAACCTCAAAATTTAGCGCATTGTATATCACAAGACCGTGCCTTAGGAAAAGGATTTGCCAAACAGATAGATACAAATTTTAATAGTAAAAATTATTTAATAAATAAAACTGATAAAGATAAAAATTTATTTATTCAACCTATTTACGAAAATAAATATAAATTATTTCACCTAGTAACTAAAGAATATTTTTATGAAAAATCAGAATTAGAAGACATAGAAAAATGTTTGATTAAACTAAGAAATTATTCAATTCAAAATGAAATTTATGAAATTCATATGTCAAAAATTTGTTCAGGTTTAGACCAAAAACCGTTCGAAATAATTGAAAATTTAATAAACCAAATTTTTAAAGAAACTCATAAAAATAGTTATACAATGAAACGGAATGTGATTTACTTAGACTTTTTGGAAACAAACAAAGATTAATCATTAAACTAAAAGAGACAAATTTAATTAACGAAATTATTAAATTTTTAAAAGACTATCTAGTTCCTAATGTAAACTATCATTGTCTAATCAATAAAGACTTAATTATACCTATAAACGAAGTTTTAGGAAACAGCTTTAATAAAGACACTTACAAATTAATTCAGTGCGAAGAAGTACTAGAAGATATATTAAATCATGCAGACCAATTAGAAACAATTCAAAACTATCATTTAGGAAAGACAAACCACAGAGGAATTTTAGAAACATACCAAAAATTTAAAAGGAAATACTATTGGCCAAACATGCTTACAGACATTCAAAAATATATCAACAATTGTGATATATGTCAACAAAATAAATATGAAAGAAATCCTTATCAAATTCCTGACAATCTCACAAAAACTCCAAAAATTCCTTTTGATATATTACACATTGACACACTGACGTTGGAAAACAAAAAATATTTAACATTAATAGACCCTTTTTCCAAATTTTCCCAAATGATATTTCTAAAATCACTATCCGCGATAGATATCACCAACGCATTACTGCAATACTTCGCACAATATCCTAAAGAAATCATTTTTGATAGTGGCACTGAATTCAACAATTTGGTCAAAGACTTACTTACAACTTATAGTATCAAAATTCACATGATATGTGTCGACAACCCCAAGTCAAATGGTGTAGTCGAAAGATTCCATTCTACTATCATAGAACATCTAAGAATTCTGAATCAACGGGAACACTTCAAAATTCAAACAGATTCTAATAAAATACAATTGGCTCTAATAGCGTATAATAACTATAAATTCTATTACAAAATTCACTCCAAACGAAATACTTTTTGGATCAGATTAAGATAATGAAGTATTAAAATTCAAAAATAGCAACGAAGACTATTTACAAGATTGGCAAAACAAACTTGAACTATTAAGAGAAAAAATAAATAAAAATATTCAAGTAGAAAAGAATAAAAGATTTTTAAAATAGAAACCCACTCAAAATTTAAACGATTTAAAATTAGATAAAGTGTTAATAAAAGAAGGAAAAAGAAGAATTCAGAAAATTAAAAAACCACTATTCAAAATTCACAAAGTTAAGACATACAATCACAATCTAGGAACAATAAAAATAAATCAAAACAAAAGACA
Source organism: Agonum fuliginosum (assembly GCA_947534325.1). Lineage (NCBI taxonomy): Eukaryota > Metazoa > Arthropoda > Insecta > Coleoptera > Carabidae > Agonum > Agonum fuliginosum. Next base: position 18,163,952 of record OX384030.1, on the reverse strand, counting down.
TAAAATTGACAAAATTAAACGAAAACGTCTTTTTGTTTTAGATACTCCTGCAAAGGAGAAGACTTAACCGGGGATAAATATATTAGACCTTGGACAAGTAAATATATATATATATATATATGTAAAGAAAGTACTTTCTTCATTTGAATCTGCCGCGCTTCATATATTACGCGCGCCTTTATTGACTACACCAGATGGAACTATAAAAAAACATGACGAGAGAATTTTGAGGATTGGAGAATGAGAGGTTAAGAGTAAATATTAATAATCAGATTTTTATATTAAGAGTTTGATAAATGAGTAAAGCAAAGAAGTGATAATAATAAACTTTAATTGTTGTTTTTCTGTTTTACAGGTAATTTTGTAATTATTGTAAATAATGTAAATAAGATCTAATAAAATTAAGTTCTGTTTTACAGAGAAACTAAACTGCTTATTATTATCATTATTGAATAGAATTAATACCCTTATAAAACAACAATTTTGTTTATGATGTCAAAGCTACAATTTGAGTTTGCAGTAGTACCTTCACCGAAAGATACTAAATCAAGCATAATTGCTATAACCTCGATTTGTACAGAAGATGGAAAAAAATATATATTACCAGAGGACCTCAAATATATAGGAGATCATACAGAATTAAAGAAAACAAATAATTATATCAAATTAGCCAATACACTAAAGAAGAGAAATCAGATAAGAAGAGTGTGGATCACTATGACAGCAGAACTAACAAAGACATACATAGATGAAGATGGAAATCTGCAGTTTAAGGATCAGTACCTAGAGGAGGTAGATCAGACAAATAAAATTGTGACACAAGATAGTAATTTACAAGAGATATTAGAAAAATTGATAGAGTCACAGAATAAAGATAAAGAAGTAAATCTAAAAAAGACATCAGAAAAATTTTTGATAGAAAAGTTTTCAAGTAAATATACCAATGTTAAACAATGGATGGACAGTTTTGAAAAAGAGTGCTCTAGATTCAAAATAAACAAAGATGAGGATATGATTGAAATGTTAAAACTATTTTTTGATAAACCGAGCTTAGATTGGTACTCTGCTACACTTGTAAGACTAACAGTAGATGCTGGTTGGTCAGAATGGAAAAAAAGATTTTTAGAATCCTTCACAGATAACGGATGGAATAATGTAACCTATGCATTATCATTTAAATACCGAGAAGGTTCGCTAATCGATTATGCATTGAAGAAAGAAAAACTTTTGATAGACTTTAATAAAGATATGGATACAAAATCACTTATAGCATTAATAGCAGTAGGGATACCAGAATTTATATTGAATAAAATCGATAAGACAGAGTTAAAAGAAACAACAGATCTATTTAATGAATTGAGACAACTCGAATGTTTAGTAAATAAAAAAAATTTTCAAAAAAAATCTACATTATATTTTCAGAAAAAATATGAAGAAAAGAACCCATGCAAAACGTGTGAAGATTTAGGTAAAGGTGTAAGATACCACCCCAATGAAAAATGCTGGTTTAAGAAAAATGAAGAAAACAGAGAAAAAAACACCGCAACAAGAAAAGTAAACAACAATTCTATCCTAGATGTACAAATTTATGATGAAACAAAAAACGAATAAACACACCACTAATTAAATTGAACATTGTATTAGAAAATAAAATAAAAATAAAAGGAGTCTATGACTCAGGATCTCAAGTTTCATTAATCAATAAAAAATTGATTAAAACCATAAATAGTAGTAATACAGATAAAAATAAGATACAATTGAAAACAATTAGTGGTGTGTCAATCACAAAGGGATTAACAAAAATAAAATTAAAAATTTTTAAAATTGAAAAAGAAGTAGATGTGTTCATTGTAGAAAATGAGGATTTTCATGACTTTTTAATAGGCCTTGATATAATAAAAGAATTTAGATTAAGGCAAGATGAAAATCTAACCATAAGCCAAAGAGAAGATGTAGAAATAAATTTCAATGAACACATTGAAGAGAAAGATTTTAGACTAGAGTTAGATCATTTAGATGATGAAAAAAAATTCAAAATAAAACAATTGATAGAAGAATATAAAACAATATTTGCTAAAGATAGATATGATATAGGAACTCTAAGAGATTATGAAGCAAGAATAGATCTATTAGTGGACAAATTTTGTAGTAAAAGACCATATAGATGTACAATTGAAGATAGGAAAGAAATAGAACAGCAAGTAGCAAAACTATTAGAAAAAAATCTAATTGAAGAATCATATAGCCCGTTTGCTGCACCAGTGACTCTAGCATTAAAAAAAGGTGAAGGAAAGACTAGACTCTGCATAGATTTCAGAGATCTAAACAAAATTGTGACACCCGAGGCGCAACCTTTCCCGCTAATTGATGATCTGATAATTAAAGCTAGAAATTGTAAATACTTTACATCACTGGATATCAATTCAGCATTTTGGTCGATACCACTCAGAATAGAAGATAGAAATAAAACAGGTTTCATAACTCAAGAAGGACACTATCAATGGACTTGTTTACCATTCGGTTTAAAAACAGCACCAGCAATTTTTCAAAGAATTTTATCAAGCATTTTAAGAAAAAATAATCTCAAGAACTTTACAGAAAACTATATAGATGACATATTAATATTTTCAGAGACTTTTGAAGAGCACATCATGCACATACAACAAGTTTTAGAAGCCATTATAAAAGAAGGATTTAGATTAAAATTAAAAAAATGCACGTTTGCATCGAAATCAATCAAATATCTCGGGCACATAATAGAAAATAATACAGTAAGACCAATTAAAGACAATTTAGTTTCAATACACAATTTTCCAACTCCAAAAACACAAAAGAACATCAGGCAATTTTTAGGCAAAATAAACTTTTATCACGAATACATACCGAAAATCTCAATAAAATTAGATCCATTACACAGATTGCTAAGAAAAAACATTAAATTTGATTGGTCGGAAGATTGTGAAAAAGCATTTGTAGAAATAAAAAAACTATTGTGTAATCAACCAGTGCTAGAGATATTTGACAAGGATTTACCCATTAAAATATACACAGATGCTTCAATAGAAGGTATGGGTGCAATATTGAAACAGACACAAAGAAATGGAAAAGAAAAGCCAGTCGCTTATTTTTCAAAAAAATTGAATGAAACCCAAAAAAGAAAGAAAGCCATATACTTAGAATGTTTAGCAATCAAAGAAGCAATAAAATATTGGGAACACTGGTTGATTGGTAGAAAATTTGAGGTATTTTCAGATCATAAACCTCTTGAGAATCTAAACATAAAAGCAAGAACAGACGAAGAATTAGGTGATTTAACGTATTATTTATCTCAATTTGATTTCAGTATCACATACATACCAGGAAAACTAAACACAGAAGCAGACTGTCTTAGCAGAAATCCGGTATTAGAAGCAATAGATAGTACTCAAGAAGCATTAAAGATAGTTAATACAATCAAAATTCAAGAAATAAAAAGAGATCAAGATGAAAACATTACTCTAAATGAACTTAAGAAAAAAACAATAGATAAACATGGCATAATCTATAAACAAAATAAAAATAAAAAGAAGATAGTATTATCAGAAAAATTGAGTATTGAATTAATAAAAAATATACATAGAGATTGGTGTCATATTGGCATAAATCAAATGATTAATAGAATATGCCCGTATTATACTTCAAAAGGATTAATAGAAAACATAAAAAATATATGCAAGACATGTGATATTTGCAAAAGAAATAAATCTAGAGGTCAAACAAAATATGGCCTAATGTCTCAATTAGGACCAGCAACAGAGCCGTTCGAGATAGTGTCGATTGATACGATCGGTGGATTTGGTGGTCAAAGATCAACAAAAAGATACCTCCATCTCTTAGTTGACCATTACACAAGATACGCATACATATTAACATCCAAAACTCAAGCTGCAAGTGACTTCATAAAAATAGTTAAAAATACACTAGAAATTGGCAAAATAAATACAATTTTAACAGATCAATATCCAGGATTAAACTCTAAAGAATTCAAAAATTATTTACAAGAACAAGACATCAGAATTATTTATACTGCCTTAAACGCACCTTTTTCAAATGGACTAAATGAGAGATTAAATCAAACAATGGTTAATAAAATAAGATGCAGAATTAACGAATCTAAAGAAAAGAAAGCTTGGACAACAATAGCAAGAGAATGTGTTGATAAATATAACATAACAGAGCACTCGGTTACAGGATTTACACCACAATACTTACTGGATGGGACTAACACAAGTTTGCTACCCGAAGAATTAAAAGAATGTAGAAGTGCGGAGGACTGGAAAAAAGATAGAAAAATAGCTTTACAAAACACAATAAAGTCACATGAATATAACAAGAAATTATTTGACAAAAACAGAAAAGAACACGAATTCCATACAGGTGATTTAGTATACATAGAAAACGGAAATAGACTAAATAGGAAAAAACTAGATGAACTTAGGACGGGACCATTCAAAATTACAGAGAAGATATCAAGTACAATATTTAAAATTAAAACAGGAAAAAGAAATGAAGAAACAGGATTATTCCACATCACAAAACTAATACCAGAATAAATAATAACTGATAAAAATTCTCTTGAGAATTTTCACGATGGGTGGGGGAGATGTAAAGAAAGTACTTTCTTCATTTGAATCTGCCGCGCTTCATATATTACGCGCGCCTTTATTGACTACACCAGATGGAACTATAAAAAAACATGACGAGAGAATTTTGAGGATTGGAGAATGAGAGGTTAAGAGTAAATATTAATAATCAGATTTTTATATTAAGAGTTTGATAAATGAGTAAAGCAAAGAAGTGATAATAATAAACTTTAATTGTTGTTTTTCTGTTTTACAGGTAATTTTGTAATTATTGTAAATAATGTAAATAAGATCTAATAAAATTAAGTTCTGTTTTACAGAGAAACTAAACTGCTTATTATTATCATTATTGAATAGAATTAATACCCTTATATATATATATATATATATATATATATATATATATATATAAATATTCTTATTACATATATTATAACTATATAATAAGCAATTTGAAAATTGAATATAACAAAATAAATCAATATAGAAAAAATGATATACTATTAAAACTAAATAGTAAAGATACAGAGAAAAATAACTATACACGGGAATTACAAACTTACTTAAATATTTTGAAATTCAATATTGCCAGATTAGATTAAAATTAACAATTTATTTGATTCTAAGCGAACTAAAAGAGGACTAATAAATGGATTGGGAACAATCATTAAAAGTATTTCTGGAAATCTAGATTCACAAGATGCTGAAAAATATGATAAGCTATTTGCTAAAATTCAACAAAATCAACATATTCTCCAGGTACAAAATTTGGAAAATATACGTACAAATAAAGAAATGATTTCACATTTCAACAATTAAATTAAAAATATTCAACATAATGAATTGGTATTGCAATCAAGAATTGTTCAAATAGACCATATTATTAATGAAACTATGAAGTGGGAAAATATTTTGAAAATTAAAGACACAATCAATCAGCTAATTTTATTAAGTATCAACTTAATCGAAATTTTAGATGAAATAGATGATGAAAATTATCATAAGTATATTAATTCTTTTGTTATAATTATTATAATAATTATTGTATTGTTACTTTTAATCTTTTTATATAAGAATAAAATTAAAAGGAATTCTACTCTAAAACCAAAACCTGATATGTCAGATTTAATAGAACTCGAGGATACGAGATCAAGATTTAGAAGTCCTTTTTCTAAGAAAACTTAAGAATATCAGACTTTTTCCTTCAAGGTTCGCAAAATTTCAAGGACCTACGATGATGTGGCGCGAAGTTATGAATTTTTGAAAAAAAAGTGCCTTTTTGAGGTTTCTGAATTTCATTAACAATTATCTAAAAGTGACTTTAAAATTTTTATTTCTTTAAACACCTTTATTTGTTAGATGTTTTAAGAAATAAACGAATTTGGTGCGAAATCGGACAAATTATGGGCAAAAAGCACAAAAATACAATTTTTTTTCAAAAATTCATAACTTTCTGCCAAATTATCGCACGTACTTGAAATTTTGAGAAAATTGAAGGAAAAGGATTGAACTTTATTGTCCTGTTGGGCAATAAGGTCCACGATTTTTTTTACTCACGCTACAAGTTGCTACGATTGAACATTTTTCAGTCAAAAACATGTATTTTTATCCGGGGGTGGCAGGGGGTGGATCGGGTTGGGTGGCACATTAACTTACATGGCCGAATAGAGAAACCTTTATCGTTGTCGGAAATCAAAAATTTATTGATTTTCGTGCAAAATTCGCCAAGTTATGGCCAAAAACCTCAAAAAGGCACTTTTTTTTCAAAAATTCATAACTTCGCGCCAAATCATCGTAGGTACTTGAAATTTTGCGGACCTAGAAGAAAAAGTCTGATCTTTATTACTCTGTTGGCCAAAAAGGTCCACGATTTTTTTGGCTCTGCGCATGAGTTGCCAAAGTTGGACCTTTTTGGACATCAGGTACAGTTGTTTTTGTTAGGGGGATGGGAGGTGGTGGAGTGGATTTTTTGTCACATTGGCTACAATCAAAAAAAGATAAGACTTCAACGTTTGCAGAACTCGAAGATTCATCCAATTTCGTCGAAATGCAGCCGAGATATCGCACTTTGAAATTGTGTCATTTTTGGTGCATTTTCAAGTGGTGAGTTTTTATTTTCCTCGAGTGTATCGATATATTTCCATACTTAACGACATATGTCGATATTTATCGGAAAATATCGATAATATCGATACCAACATTGAAACGCTGTCCGCTCGCAGAGTCAAGCAGCAACTACACTCGAGGAAAATAAAAACGCACCACTTGAAAATGCACAAAAAATGACACATTTTCAAAGTGCAATATCTCGGCTGCATTTCGACGAAATTGGATGAATCTTCGAGTTCTGAAATCGTTGAAGTCTTATCTTTAATGTGATTATAGCCAATGTTACAAAAAATCCACTCCACCCTCTCCCGCCCCCCTAAGAAAAACGAATGTATCTGATGTCCAAAAATGTCCAACTCATACGGGGTGACAAAAAAATCGTGGACCTTATTGGCCAACAGAGTAATAAAGATCAGACCTTTTCTTCAAGTTCCGCAAAATTTCAAGTACCTACGATGATTTGGCGCGAAGTTATGATTTTTTGAAAAAAAGTGCCTTTTTGAGGTTTTTGGCCATAACTTGGCGTATTTTGCACGAAAATCAATAAAATCGAGGACCTTATTGCCCAACAGAACAATAAAGTTCAATCTTTTTCCTTCAATTTTCTCAAAATTTCAAGTACGTACGATAATTTGGCACGAAGTTATGAATTTTTGAAAAAAATTGGTATTTTTGTGCTTTTTGCCCATAATTTGTCCGATTTCGCACCAAATTCGTTTATTTCTTAAAACATCTAAAAAATAAAGGTGTTTAAAGAAATAAAAAATTTAAAGTCACTTTTAGATAATTGTTAATGAAATTCAGAAACCTCAAAAAGGCACTTTTTTTTTCAAAAATTCATAACTTCGTGCCAAATTATCGCACGTACTTGAAATTTTGAGAAAATTGAAGGAAAAAGATTGAACTTTATTGTCCTGTTGGGCAATAAGGTCCACGATTCTTTTTACTCACGCTACAAGTTGCTACAATTGAACATTTTTCAGTCAAAAACATGTTTTTTTATCCGGGGATGGCAGGGGGTGGATCGGGTTTGGTGATTAACTTTCAGGGACGAATAGAGAAACCTTCAACGTTCTCGGAAATCCAAAATTTATTGATTTTCGTGCAAAATTCGCCAAGTTATTGTCAAAAACCTCAAAAAGGCACGTTTTTTTCAAAAATTCATAACTTCGCGCCAAATCATCGTAGGTACTTGAAATTTTGCGGACCTTGAAGAAAAAGTCTGATCTTTATTACTCTGTTGGCCAATAAGGTCCACGATTTTTTTGTCACCCCGTATGAGTTGCCAAAGTTGGACCTTTTTGGACATCAGATACATTCGGTTTTCTTAGGGAGGCGGGAGAGGGTGGAGTGGATTTTTTGTAACATTGGCTATAATCATATTAAAGTTAAGACTTCTACGTTTTCAGAACTCGAAGATTCATCCAATTTCGTCGAAATGCAGCCGAGATATCGCACTTTGAAATTGTGTCATTTTTGGTGCATTTTCAAGTGGTGCGTTTTTATTTTCCTCGAGTGTATTATGAATAGATGTGTAATAAAATGCAACTGATTTTTAAAATTTGTTTATTTTAAATACTTTGTAAGGCTATCGATTTCGACCGTTCAGTCATCTTCAGGCCACAGCTGGAAATACAATACATGTCAAATAAATGTTATAAAAAGTTATAAAGGATGTTACATTTAAAGAGTTTATAAGTTTAATGTCAGATTTAGTTGATTAAAATATAAAATGCTAGCAAGAGAAATTTTGGAGAACGCTGGTTTATCTTCTATAGAACGCCATGTGCGAAAAGTGAGGTTAAAACAGAAAAGTTCAAAACGGTATATATGTGACTGCAGAAATCAATAAAATAATCCATAATATAGAAGAGTAGCAAAAACTTACCGTCAGTAAAAAGAAAATGCAGCGAACATTTGGTTTGAAGTGATATTGAATAGTGTATTAAAAAATTATAGATGAAAATGGTGTGTAGCTGTCAAGTAGATGAAACATAATGGCGTTTGAACTTTGAACATTTGAAGTATTAAAAAACTGTTTGGAAAAGAATTAGAATAAGAAGCATGATGTATTGTGTTTTATTGGCTATTGATTTTAATTACGTTATGATATCTTTAGTGGCGGAATATTTTTAAAAATGTGATGTTCTGGGAAGTTTGTAATTTCATTTAATAAAGTTTTGTTATTATTTATGTGATTTAGTATTTCGAATTATTCTAATAATATTAATTTGTGATTCGAAATACTAAATCACATAAATAATAACAAAACTTTATTAAATGAAATCACGAGCTTCCCAGAACATCACATTTTAAAAAATATTCCGCCACTAAAGATATCATAACGTAATTAAAATCAATAGCCAATAAAAACACAATACATCATGCTTCTTATTCTAATTCTTCTCCAAACAGTTTTTCAATACTTCAAACTTCAAATGTTCAAACGCCATTATGTTTCATCTACTTGACAGCTACACATCATTTTCATCTATAATTTTTTAATACAGTATTCAATATCACTTCAAACTTCAAACCAAATGTTCGCTGCATTTTCTTTTTACTGACGGTAAGTTTTTGCTACTCTTCTATATTATGGATTATTTTATTGATTTCTGCAGTCACATATCTACCTTTTTGACCTTTTCTGTTTTAACCTCACTTTTCAACTAAATCTGACATTAAACTTATAAACTCTTTAAATGTAACATCCTTTATAACTTTTTATAACATTTATTTGACATGTATTGTATTTCCAGCTGTGGCCTGAAGATGACTGAACGGTCGAAATCGATAGCCTTACAAAGTATTTAAAATAAACAAATTTTAAAAATCAGTTGCATTTTATTACACATCTATTCATCATGACGCAAACTGACATAGAGTCCTTCATTACTAAAAACAGCAACTATTATTTATTTACAATTTGGTAAATTTTATTTTTGATGCTCCTATTCTTTTAGCTAAAATACATTTTTACTTACGGCCTTGTAACACTAGAAACTACAACAACTTATTCCTCTGCAGTTTTTCTAGAACCAACCACAACTTAAACTCTCCAGTCAATGCAGTGTGAACTACATTTAATAAATTTAATTATGTACTGGATCTATTTGACTCCCTCCATGTATTTAAAATGAAACTAGTTAGTCTTGATTTATAATATTGTAATTTTGGTATGTCTTATATTTTTTATTGTTTTATTTTAAGTATATTGTATATGATCTTGTTTTTGTTAGTATGTATTATTTCTCGTTTTTTCTAAATTTTGGGTTGTTATACATAATTTTGTTTTTTCTTTTGTCTCTTCGTTTAATTTATTTTTCTTTCCTCTGCTATTGATTTATAATAGATGCTTTGTACAATATTTATTTCTATTAGTTTTATAATTATTCTTAATATTATATTGTTTTTTATTATTACTGTTATGCTGTATATTATGTTACATTATTCTGTAATGGGATTTATTTAACCTGTTGAATAATAAATAAATAAATAAACGAAAAGTGATATCGACCGATGTGCATATCGATATTTATCGATATATCGATATTTTTCCCATCCCTAGTTATTAGTCTCCAAATAGACGATTTCGCTGTGAATTTTGTAATTAATTGTGATTGAGTTATATTTTAGTTTTCCTTGAAAATTAAGTGAAGTGCAGCGTAGCATATACTCGCTAGCTCCACTTTTGTAAAACGGACAGTACATGACAAGCTCCGCCTTCTTGCGCAGCTCAGGTTCCTAGATATCTGAATTTTACTATAACTGTATTTTGATATGTAAAAGGTAAGGTTGGGTTATTTAAATGCCCAAAAATTGGACGTCCTGATTGGTCTGATTTAATATAAATTAAATAAGCATATTTGAATCAGTATAGTTCGTTGTTTGGCCAGCCATTAATCTCTATTTGAAGCTTAAGTTGTAACATGATTATTTAGTGTAGTTGTGTCGCATCGTGAAACAAAAGGAATGCATTTCTGTCGAAAATTGCCACGAAGTAGAAACTTATAAAACAGTGTTATCAACTCCTCTTGGCACCTGCATTTATTAATTATCATTTCTAGATATTGTCCTTATTAGTCGCCGATTTGTTATGAATTCATTGTAAAAACTTTCCAAGTAAAAAGTCCAGTGGAATTCTTACCGCTTAAAAGTAATGGCATGGTGTGTATCCTCTATTATCTGTTTTCTCTCTTATCGTAAGAAGCCCAAATTAAGTCAACATGAATCTTCCGTTTATTTAAATTTTTTATTTTGTTTGTTTAAAAAATTTAGTTGCAATAATATTAAAATAATATTTATTGATATGAATCAATATTATCGATATAAATCGATATTTATTGATTGATTGTAAAAACTCGCCAAGTAAGGGAATGAGAAGTCCAGTGGAATTCTTAGCGCTTAAAAGTAATGGCAGAAAGGAGATGATAAAAATTCAGCGGCGATCCGATCTGCAGTTGTCGCAACGGTTGTGATTGCCAATAAAAATTCTATTTAAGGCTTAACTGCACATAATAGCGGAGCACTTCCCTTGAAAAACACAATTCAAGTTTGTAAACTGATGGCCAAGTCCATGAGAAGAATACCGCCAAGTCGAGAACTACCTCGAAACAATATACAACACTTTTTGCTGTTGTCAACAAAGAACAACGGGGAGAGCAAAGCACTTTTGCTTATTTGGAGGATGTGGTGATCACTAGAGTGCAGATTATATGCATTTGCATATATTGTATTACTGTGCATATTAGTTGTTTTTTTTAATGTATGCATTTCATACAAAAATAGATCAAAATATGGTGAATTTTTTTGCATATTTTGCATATTTCAATATTTTTTGCATACATTTATTAAAAATGCATATAACTGCATATTTTGTACCTTTTAACCCAAAATTTCAATTTTTTTTATCAATTTTGTATGTATAAAAGTTATAATCGCTCAAATTTGATACCACCTATAGTAGTTTTTACATTTATATTAAAGGTAGGTAGGGACACAAGTCGTATTCCAGAAATTATACGTTGTTTTGTTTATTTTATATGATATTCTTGAGCATTGTTGACAAAATGTAATATTTTTATGATTTATAAAAATAAATTATTAGTAAAAATGAATAAAATTATGTTGCATATCTGCATATGCATGGATATATTTGTAAAACATTGCATATTTGTTTAATTATATACAAAAATTGAGCATATTTTGGCCTTTTTTCAATGCATATTGCATGCATATTTTGAACATATTTGCCTGCATATAATCCGCACTCTAGTGATCACACTTTGAGAAGTTTTAAAACCTCAAATATAAATAATGTTGTAGTTTTCATAAATGCGATAGCAACTGCATTTTAGTAAATAATTTTATCTTCAATCTATGACTGTTTTCAGTTTAGTACTGCTACAATAGAATACTGACTTGTTAATATTTGTTCATTTTTTAACCGGTTTTATCAGAAATATATTATAATGGTATTTGACTTGGTCAATATTTTTTGGTACAGTACCTACTCATTCGAATATACGAGTATACCAATATATAAGTATCAAATATAACGTCTTTTAGCCTACTTGGATGCAGGGCGTAGCTATCGTTTTTTCATTATCATGAGTAATTCCAATTCCGATGTTTCAATTCTCGTTGAATACACAATAAACAACAAGTGTAGAAAAGTGATATTTTGCTGAATTATTAAGGCTGTTTGAGTAGCGAGCGTTATAATATTGATATTTATCGATATAAATCTATATTTACCGATATTTATCAATATGAAACGATATTTATCGATATAATTTGATATTTAACGAAATAAATCGATATTTATCGATATGAATAACTATTTATCGATATTTATCGACATTTATTGATAAATCGATATATTCTGTTATTTAATTGAAATATTCAGCAATATATTGTTGCAGAAATTTTTTTCTGCAACTGTTTTATTTAAACTTAAATTGTGCGCCAATCTATGAACATTGAATTGACTAGGTACGAGAGTATTTCTAATTAAAATTGCGAGTTCCGGCGTTGAGCTTGTCTCGGCAGTTGGTTCTTGGCTGTCGTGTGGAGTAAGTGGTTTTTGTGATTGAGAAATAATACAGGTGGTTTATAAATTTTAGTATTAAAAATTCAATTTATAATTTCTATAACTTTTTCACAAGTAGGTAAGTAAGTATTAGTTTTTTTGTTATTTCTATATTTTTTTTAGTTCTGTGCAAATTCACGTTTTACGACCTCGTGTTAATAATTCTCTCGTATATTCTTATAGTTTCTAAATCAATTTTGTTGTATTTTACTCCTTATTATTTATTTAAATTATCTAACGGTTTAGTATTTTTGTTTTATATTTAATTACAGTTTAATTAATTCTTACAGTTTTATTTTATTAGTTATCTGGTTTTATCTTCTCAATCATACAAGCCCTGTTCTAGCAGATAGTTCAAAGCCATACTCCTCTTGTGATTTAATTTTGTTTCATAAATATTTTTCTTCTCTTCATCATTTTGTAGCATCGGTACCGATTTTCCTTATCATTATTTCCGTCTTCCAGTTCCTAGGTTTGGAAGGCTGTGTGCTGTGTGAATGAAGGTTTGAATTTTTAGTTCTTTTTCAGGCCCTAGACCGTCATAGACGCTTCTCTCGTTGGTAAGGTTGATTTTGACTTTGTCTTATTACTGTGATTTAATTAAGTTTTGTTATTTGGCTGAATAGTTTTTGTAGTTCATTATTTACGCAAAACCGTTCGCAAAATCAACCATACTTATAAATAGGTAATCTGATTCTTGAATATTTATTCTTCTAAAAATTTACCTTATTCATGCTTGCATGTGATAATTGTGTGTATTACTAATTTTCTTACATAATAAATTATAGTATTTATAGTTTTTTTGTATTTTGATTCGCGGAGCTCATTTTGTTACCGTATCTTAATCTTACACCTGTTGTTTCATAGCTTTACTTATATTGCTTTTTTTTGTTAAGGTTAGCTTGTTCTGCTTAAGTGGCTTTTTGTATGTTGCTTGCTTCCTCGAAATTTTTCTGCCATCGGAATTGGAATTGTAGGCTACGAAGATCAACACCGTTCCATAGACGTCGTCTCCGGAGTATTGTTGCAGCGAAAGAGTGTCCAGAACGAAGCCAGTTGTACGTTTTATGTCACATCAACACCAAGGACTGGTCTACGTCACCAGCTCATCTATTTGGGGCTCAAGCACTCCACACAATAGCTCCTATTCACTGACTATATCCAGTACTACGCCATCGTGTTATCGTACGCTCCGCTCCAAGCTCTGGGACATCGTCTTCAACTCCTGTTCGACACTACGTTCCTTTTCCGTGGTTGGAAATCTTTTGTGGTTGAAAGCCTCGCTGCTTGCAGTTTATGTAACTTCCGGAAACAACTGTTGTAAGAAGCCCACTTGACATGAATCGTCCATGGGATGTTTAAAAATATCTTATTCTTGTACTTTAAGTGATGTTACGTAAGTCTATCCTAGCCACATCCTGAGTACCATCAAAAATTACATACTCAATACAAACATCTCAGAGAATTACATGGGATGCATAATTGTGATATTATTACCAAATTACAACATTGGAATGTAACATAGATAATGTTACCAAGGGCGGACATTAGCAATCGCAAAGATATTATTAGGATGTTAATGGGCAAATATAGCAAGTAACAAGCCGGGATGTTCACATTCTTGAAATGTTCTGGGGATTTTATTTTGTCAAGTGGGAGGCCTATAAGTTAAGTACATTTTTTATATATTATCTGTTTTTGTTGTTGTTCATAAATTTCACTTTACATTATTTATTTATTTGAATTAATCTATTTTATTGTTATGCGTAATTCTGCTTTAGTAAAACTTAATTCTTAGTTGTTGAGTTTTTCTTACTTGTTTTTTCGACTAAGTGGCGCTATTGGAGAACGATTACCTCACTCTTTGCTCTCCCTGAGATTCTTAAGTGAACTCCCACCTTTCACGTTTCTAGCTGAAGCACACCTAAGGTAGGTGCATTTTTTTCCATCAAATATTATTGTTACACATTGGCGCCTAACGTAGGGCCCTCCTTTTATCCAAATCCTAAAAAAGCACCTATCTTTTTACTTCTGCTCTTGAGGTTAACATCTTACGTTTATCCTATTCTTTTCTCTTTTTTTTTCCATTAACATTTCATTTTGTAGTTGCCTTGTATTCAATTTCAAACTTTTGTAGGTTAAAATGGGTTCAGTATTATATTTCCGTCCTGAACTGGTTATGCATTTGGAAACTGAGGAGTTACATCATGAACTTCAATTGAGGAAACTGAACATTCTTGGAAGTAATGAGGATAATATTAGACAACTTCGAGCATCTGTTGTGATTGAGAATGTGTGTCCAGATACAATTCCTAATCTTTACCGCCCTATCGATGATGCCCAGTATTGTTCTAGTCAGCTCTCCATTTTGAAGGGTAAGATTGCTTCAACTTTACCTAATCATAATCTGTCTCATATTTCACATAAACTAGAATACCTCGAGTATCCTGTTATTCGATTAAATCGCTCATTTACTGTTCCTTACTTGATCGAGATGTTGATAGAACTCAAAACTCAGTTCGAATCCTTGCAGCAGGCTAGCTTAAATTTTATCTCTCCTCCAGTACAGAATGTAAATCAAATTAATTCAACTGAACCTTTCGAAGTTTCATTTTTCTCTCCCTATCGTACTACATCTTTGGACACGCTTGATTTCTCTAAGTGGAATATCAAATTTAATGATAGTGGAAGTGTCATTGCTTTTCTCGAACGAGTCCAAGAACTTGCTCATGCTCGTGGTATAAATCAAACTCTACTATGGAGGCACGTTAGTGAATTACTTGTTGGTCCAGCCTTAATCTGGTTTCGATCAGTTAAAGATACTCTTTGGGACGAATTCGTTATATGTCTAAAAAATGCTTTCCTGCCGGTAGACTATGAGTTCGAATTGTACGATGAAATCAGAAATCGCACACAAGGGCCTGACGAGAAAGTGGAAATGTACGTCGCTCTCATGCGAAATATTTTTAAACGTCTCAATCCACCTCCTGACGCGAATATAAGTTTGAATATCGTACTTAGAAATTTACAACCTAGATTTCAAAAAGAATTTAGCGTTCTTCAATCTCGTACATTAGACGAATTAGTTACTATTTGTAAAATAATGGAAACTACTGACCATAGACTAAAGAAATTCCACAATCCACCCCATCGTAATTCGTCTTTATTGGAACCCGAACTTTGTTATCAGCGTCCACAAACTTCCCGTGTTAATGAAGTTTAATCTAGTAACGTGTTTCGGTCACCTTCCTCTACTTCAAATCGTAAATGTTTCAATTGTTGTGCTTTAAATCACTTAGCTCCAGTTTGTCCAAAGCCATTTAAACGTCACTGTTTTTCTTGCGGTACCCCTGATGTCACTCGTCGTACTTGCCCTACATGCCAATCAAAAAACGCTTAGGCCCGCGTCGTTCCAGTCGTCGTCGCTCACGGGCATGTTCCAGTTTGAAGACTGCTATTTCCTCCGAAACCCAAGCTACTGATTGGATTAAGTGGCTGAATACTGTTGCTAGATCAAGATCAAATCGCTCCTCTGTTATGTCACCCAGGCTCAGATTCTCGTCCATTTATACGTGTAAAATTTGGAAATATTTTTACTACTGCTCTCTTAGATTCTGGTGCCAATCTCTCTGTAATTGGACGCTCTGGTTTACATCTTCTTCAGGCTAATAACCTTCAAATCTCTTCAAATCCTAATCATGACGTCATCACTGCTGATGGAGCAACGCAAAATGTTATTGGACGAGTTACTGTTCCTTTTACCCTATCGGATCGTTCACTTTCTATTTCCTTTTTAATAGTACCTTCATTACGTCATTCTGTTATTCTAGGGATCGATTTTTGTACCCTTTTTGGACTTAATTTAAATTTTTCTTCTGATTCTTGGAATATTTGTACCCCTAAGACCAACAGCTTTCGTAATGAATTATCTTGTATTAAAAGTGTCAAGGACTTATCCGCAGCCGAATTGTCTACCTTACAACGTGTCATTAAAGCTTATGTAGACTTGGGTTCGAAAGAGTTAGGTTGCACTGATAAAATGACTTATTCCTTTGATACGGGTGATGCCAAACCCATTAAACAACGCTATCATGCTATGTCTCCAGCAATGTTGTCAATATTACATCAAGAACTCGACAAAATGTTGGATCTTGGAGTTGTTCGTCCTTCTACTAGTGCGTGGAGTTCTCCAGTCCTCCTAGTTAAGAAAAAATCCGGTGAATTTCGTTTTTGTTTCGATGGCCGAAAACTTCCCAGCAAACACACTTGTAAAAATTATATAGTTAAGATATCACAAAGAAATTTCAATATAATATAGCATTTTTATGTAGACTATACATAATATTTCTCACTGTGGAATATCTCTACGATATTATTAATGGAATATATTATCTATGTCAAAATATATCTCAATTATATAACACAAATAATATACTCTTTATATAGTTAAATATATTATTTGTAGATAGTTACATTGTATGTATTCTACTTGAATATTATATTCCATTTATATAAGAATTTTATTAATCTATTATATATTTTTAGATTACTTTATGTCATCTGTACGCATGCAACATTTTTTTGTTACCAGTGCCACTTTATTTATTTAACAGGTTGACTGCCACAGTATAAAGTCAAAAAAATTCCCCTGGTGCCATTGGCAGATTTGAAGACGTATAACGTTATTAAGTATATCAATATAGGCAAAAGCAATATTGAGGTCTGTTTTTGAAAATATTTTGAAAAACCACTATCGATCATTTATGACCGCTCGGGCATGGGAGACCGCTAGAGATGTCCTGTGCCCGAGCGGTCACAGCAGCGGTCACCTGCGACAGGTAGAAACACCAACAAGAAAATCACTTGCTGGCCATAAGTTCCTAAAAAGAGAAGGATTGGTTGACAAAACAATAAAATATTGCAAAGGATTTTATAAGAACATAGCGAGAAGAAGAATTTACAAAACTTAGTAAAGAAAGTTAACACCTATTGTGCAGATTGCCAAAATGAACCTCAGTAATTTTTCCCATATTTTAACGCTTTTCATTACAAAAACTTATTTTCTGTAGTTTGTTTTTCAAATTACATGGTCTGCAAGTTTATACTATTTTATTTCTGAATTTGATTTTTCAAATGTAATACATTTGAAATAAAGTTTTGGTTTTGTATTTACTAAATTTTAATGTGGAAACAGCCAAAAAGCTAGTACCTAAAAGTTGGGCACTGCAGTAGAGTCTCTGATACCCCGACAGTCATATAAGACGCACAAATCCCGCATGACCGCCACAAGGACAGCCCTATGTATATGCTGGAGAAGTTCATGCGCACAAAGTCGGTAGTCGGTGTGATAACCTATTAGTAATTTTTTTATCTCAAATAAATAAAATCTTTCAATAATGGAAAATATATATTTGTTTAGTAAACATAATTTATTTTTTTCAAATAATTTGTTTGGTTTGTAAAGAAATATGTAGTCTTTCAACTAAAGAATTGTACTTTTTTATACGTCAAATATAATTTTAAGGTAAATATTTTGATTCCAGTAGGTAGTACAAAATATACACAATATACTTAACTAGCTTTGTAAATCCCGTACGTAATTAAAAATACTGGTATTATTGCTATAACTATAACACTATCATTCACTATAAATCAACAAGCCAGGATGGTCGCGCGGTCAAAGGCTCGGTCTAAGGCGCTGTACCTGTCAGCAATGAGATCCCAAGTTCGAATCCCACCGAAGAACGAGGAACGAGGACGTTTAGAAATTGTTGTAATTGTCTAGATTTAAATTGCTAACATAGTGCCTTACTAATCGATTACTAATAAACTTACAACTTTAGGCCGTAAGAGTGTCTCCTTTTTTTTAAAAAAAAGTAAAACAATTCAAATTAAAAACAATTATAAAACTACATCAGCGCTATATAATTATGACGTAACTCTGGAATGTGATTATTATATAATTGTTATATAGGGTTGTGGCGGACATTTTTAATTAAAAATAACAAGTTTTTATATGTATGAGTGACATCGCAATTTACTTTGATATAATGGCTGCTACATGATATATGTGTAGTACGTATATATTTGTGTTTCCTGGGTTAACTCAGTCACAAAAAATGATTCTTATCTTCTACCTCTTGTTAACGATATTCTTAACCGCTTGGGTGATTCTAATTATCTTTCGTGCATTGATTTAAAAAATGCTTTTTGGCAAATCCCATTGGACGAGGCTTCATGTGAAAAAACTGCTTTCACCGTGCCGGGTCGTGGATTGTTTGAATTCACGCGAACCGCTTTTGGCCTGACTAATGCCCCTCAAGCCCTTCAAAGGTTAATGGAACGAATTCTCGAACCCTTACTCTCTGAGTATGTTTTTGTTTACTTGGATGATGTTGTCATCCGTACTAAAACTTTTGCTGAACATATTGCTGTCTTATATGAGGTACTTGAACGTCTTAAATCAACTGGATTGTCAAAAAATTTTAAAAAGTGTGAATTTTGTAAGCCTAGTCTTACTTATTTAGGTTATGTAGTGGATTCTCATGGTCTTCGTACAAATCCCGACAAAGTCGCTGCGATCGCAAACTATCCTCTTCCTCAAAATGTTACAGAAATCAAACGTTTCATTGGTCTAACTTCTTGGTACAGACGCTTTGTACCACATTTTTCTACCTTGGCCGCTCCTATCACCGCTTTAACTAAGGGGAAGACGAAGAAAAACTGTGTTGAGTGGACTCCTGAAGCTCGTAATTCATTTATTGCTTTAAAAAATGCCCTTATTTCGTCTCCAGTTCTTGCTAGCCCCGACTTTACCAGACCATTTACGATTCATACGGATGCTTCTAACTGTGGTATCGGTGGCGTGCTTACCCAGGATTTTGATGGTAATGATCACGCTATAGCTTACGTTAGCCGCACTTTAAATAAAGCTGAACGTAATTATTCGGTTACTGAAAAGAAATGTTTGGCTGTTGTTTTTTCTATCGACAAATTCCGTCCGTATGTTGATGGCACTAATTTCACAGTCATCACAGATCATCATTCCTTACTTTGGCTGAGGCGTATGCAAGATCCCAATGGTAAATTAGCTCGCTGGTCAGTCAAGCTTCAGCAATTTGATTTTAAATTAGTACACCGTCCTGGAAAACAGAATGTCGTTCCTGACGCCTTATCGCGTGCTCCTTTGGAAGTGTCTACCTTATCTTTTGATACTTATTCTTTTCCTAATACTACTGATAAGTGGTTTATCAAACAACGGCAAATGGTTCAAACTTCTTCTAAAGAGTATCCGGATTGGAGAGTTGAAAACGGAGTTACTTCCTTTTGCTTCTCGAGCTCCAAATCTTTCTCCTTGGAAAATTGTCATTCCATCAGACTTTCGTAAAAAATTATTGCAAGATTGTCACGATTCTCCTACGGCTGGTAATTTCGGTATTTATAAAACTTTTTGTAGGCTGTCAGAACTATATTATTGGCCGCACATGAGATCAGACGTACGGCGCTACGTGCTTCGTTGTCAAACTTGTTTAACACAAAAGTCCCCTAATGTTCCTTCTCCTGGTCAAATGGGTACGCAAAAAAATATTAAGTTTCCTTGGCAAGCTATAGCCATTGATTTTCAAGGACCTTTCCCTCGTTCGTCAAATGGTAATACGCATCTCCTCGTGATTTCTGATTGGTTCACAAAATTTACCTTATTGTTTCCCGTTCGTCAAGCCACTGCCAAAATTGTGTGCACTATCTTGGAGCGTGACGTTTTTCTTATGTTCGGTGTGCCACAAATAGTGATTTGTGATAATGGTCCACAATTTATTAGTTCCGAGTTTAAATCTCTTCTGTCTCATTATCAAGTCCCTAAACTTTGGTACAATGCTAAATATCACCCCCAAGTAAATTTCGTCGAACGAAATAACCGTATTATTAAAACCGCTATTAGATCTTATTTGAGTTCTAACCATAAACAATTGGATAGTCACATAGCTCGAATAGCTCAAGCTATGCGAACCTCTGTTCACGAAGTCACAGGTTATAGCCCCGTCTACCTCAATTTCGGTCGTCATGTTCCTTTATCTGGTAATAATTACGGTTCGGACCCAGAAGTAATTCTAGCAGATACTCCTGCAGATTACGCTCACCAGCTGAAAGATCCTCAACAACAATTTAAGAAAGTCGAATCCAAATTACAGCGTTCCTATGATCGCGCCTCCAAGACTTATAATTTACGGCACCGTGACTTGGAATTTTACGTCGGCAATACTGTGTGGAAAAAGAATTATGTTCTTTCTAACGCTGCCAATCATTTTTCTTCCTCTTTAGCTCCAAAATATGTACCTGGCATCGTACATAAGAAGATTTCCAAGCTTATTTATCATCTACATGATTCTGATGGGAACGATCTTGGACGCTGGCATATTAAGGACCTGAAGGCCCCCATTAACGAAATTTCCGCTGAAGATGATACCCACTCTTAGAAAAAAATATATAATTTTTTTCTCTTCGGAAAGGGGCAGTGTTGCAGTAATTTTGTCTGCAACTGTTTTATTTAAACTTAAATTGTGCGCCAATCTCTGAACATTGAATTGACTATACTTCATTTCAGCTAAGAAAATAGCGTTGGGTTAGATAGGGCAATGATATTCTTGAATCCGATTGGTTGAGATGAGAGGTAGATTTACACTAGCAAACATTTTCATTTCCGTTAACATTACTTATACCTTCTTATTTTGAATTTCATAGTTACATCGAAGTACTACATTATTCTATAAATAGATGGCAGCTTTATTCACAAAACATAACTTATTTAAGATCGCGTCAAATTTTGAACTAAAGAAAATGTGTGAGTGTAAAACTTACTGGCATTCGCAGTGCCATCTGCTATTTTCTTAGCTGAAATGAAGTATAGGTACGAGAGTATTTCTAATTAAAATTGCGAGTTCCGGCGTTGAGCTTGTCTCGGCAGTTGATTTTTGGCTGTCATGTGGAGTAAGTGGTTTTTGTGATTGAGAAATAATACAGGTAATTTACAAATTTTAGTATTAAAAATTCAATTTATAATTGCTATAACTTTTTCACAAGTAAGTAAGTATTAGTTTTTAAAATTATTTCTATATTTTTTTTAGTTCTATGCAAATTTACGATTTACGACCTCGTGTTAATAATTCTCTCGTATATTCTTATAGTTTCTAAATCAATTTTGTTGTATTTTACTCCTTATTATTTATTTAAATTATCTAACGGTTTAGTATTTTTGCTTTATATTTAATTACAGTTTAATTAATTCTAACAGTTTTATTTTATTAGTTATCTGGTTTTATCTTCTCAATCATACAAGCCCTGTTCTAGCAGATAGTTCAAAGCCATACTCCTCGTGTGATTTAATTTTGTTTCATTAATATTTTTCTTCTCTTCATCATTTTGTAGCATCGGTACCGATTTTCCTTATCATTATTTCCGTCTTCCAGTTCCTAGGTTTGGAAGGCTGTGTGCTGTGTGAATGAAGGTTTGAATTTTTAGTTCATTTTCAGGCCATAGACCGTCATAGACGCTTCTCTCGTTGGTAAGGTTGATTTTGACTTTGTCTTATTACTGTGATTTAATTAAGTTTTGTTATTTGGCTGAATAGTTTTTGTAGTTCATAATTTACGCCAAACCGTTCGCAAAATCAACCATTCTTATAGGTAATCTGATTCTTGAATATTTATTCTTCTAAAAATTTACCTTATTCATGCTTGCATGTGCTAATTGTGTGTATTACTAATTTTCTTACATAATAAATTATAGTATTTATAGTTTTTTTGTATTTTGATTCGCGGAGCTCATTTTGTTACCGTATCTTAATCTTACACCTGTTGTTTCATAGCTTTGCTTATATTGCTTTTTTTGTTAAGGTTAGCTTGCTCTGCTTAAGAGGCTTTTTGTATGTTGCTTGCTTCCTCGAAATTTTTCTGCCATCGGAATTGGAATCGTGGGCTACGAAAATCAACACCGTTCCATAGACGTCGTCTCCAGAGTATTGTTGCAGCGAAAGAGTGTCCAGAACCAAGCCAGTTGTACGTTTTATGTCACATCAACGCCAAGGACTGGTCTACGTCACCAGCTCATCTATTTGGGGCTCAAACACTCCACACAATAGCTCCTATTCACTGACTATATCCAGTACTACGCCATCGTGTTATCGTACGCTCCGCTCCAAGCTCTTGGACATCGTCTTCAACTCCTGTTCGACACTACGTTCCTTTTCCACACACACACACACACACACACATACACACATACACACATACACATATACACATATACACACATATACACATATACACATATACACATATACACACATATACACATACACACATATACACATATACACATATACACATATACACATATACACATATATACATATACACAAATACACAAATACACATACACACATATACACATACAGGTTGGTGTAGGTGGAATGCGAACATAGGGAAATATATGACAATGGAGTTATCATGCTAGGCATCTTGATATACGTGGAATAAGTAGGGGAAGGTGTTGTACCTTGGGACAAAAATTACATTTTTTGGTCTATATTTTTTTTGTGATGAGTTTTTCGGAAAATGATTGTACATTAAAGAACAACTATCTTTTGTTAATAACTATTATTTTTATTGTGATGATATTTGAAAGAATAATAGTAAAATCTTATATAAGAAATAAAAATGGCAAACTGTCGGGACACATAAAATATAAGGAAAAAAGACAGAATTAAACGAACAGAAACAATTTGTTTTAACTATATAGTAATTTTAAACGAATGTATTTATAAATTTTTTATGTTACACATATTTATTCAAAGAAATATAATTGAGTTTGGAAAAAGAAATAAATGATCCCATTTTATACGATTTAAAGTCTATACCGTAGCGCGATACTTAAAATTTTAGCGAAATTTTAGTTTAGCGATAAATGTACGCAATTATAATTTCCATTATCCTTGAAAATTAAATTTAAAGTTTACATATCCTCGAAGACATGTACTTATGCCTTGAAACCATGTCCCAAGGTACAAGCAAATAATTGTCCCAAGGTACAATTAAGCAAATATTTTTATTAAATGTAACGCAGTATTTGTTTCATTAAATTTTAAATATCAATGCAAGAAGTTTTCGAAGAAGTAACAATGTATATACTAACTGGACTATCAGACAATGAAAGGTACCAAATAGGTACTTAGTAATACAAAATGCAATATACGATCAAAAAATACATTTCCCTCTGAAAAAAAAACATTCTTCTTCAGTGACTGAACAATAAATGCATGAGGATTGAAACTACGTGTATCACTTTATTTTCAACAGTGTTATCAAATTCTACTTGAAATTAGTTTATAAAATGTTAGATACGGCTGCAATTGATGTTGTCCCAAGGTACATGCGTCCCAAGGTACAACACTCTCCCCTACTATCAATGTCAAAGTAGCTGTCATATTATTGAAATTTTTATTTTCATTAAAATATTTTCTTTGCATAATAATGTATGTGTACGAGCAGATTTTAGAGAAAGTTTACATGCACTTTTAGATTTGATTATTATTTCTGTTAATGATTACTTTTTTTGCCACACAAATTCCCATTACTTCGTTTTGTGACACTACTACAAAATACATCAAGATACCTGGCATGAAAGTTCGATTGTCATGTATGTTCCCTATGTTCGCATTTCACCTCCACCAACCTGTATACACATACACACATATACACATATACACATAGACACATACACACATATACACATATACACATATACACATTTTCACATATATATATATACATACACACAGACACACATACACACACATACACAGACATACACACATACCTACACACATACACACATACATACATACATACACATATACACACAACACACATACACACACAGCCTCGCATACAGCTAAATAGACATGAAGAAACAGACAAGTTTAATTTTACTTACTTTTACTTTATTGTTGACTGCTAGTCTTATTTATTGTTGTGAACGCTGTTTTTATTAATTTTATCATTTGTTATATTTTAAATTAATAGTTCTAATAAAAATTATGAATAACAATTAACAATAAATGTAAAATCTAATAAATATAATAGTTTTATCAATGATGTAAGTTACTTATCTACTATTCAACATTTCTATATTATGAACAAATAAATAAAAGATTTCAGTTAAATTTTTATTATAAATATTAAAATATTTAATATATGGACAGAATAAGAGTCATAATAATCATGTGCAGATAAATTTGTTCGCCTCATGCTAGAGTTTTGTTGCCGAGGAGTAGGGAGAACGCCGCAGAACACTAAACTCGTGCATCTTGCTGAATACAGCGTTGAATGTTAGGTATACCTACTGCTATTATTCTGTTGTTATAAAGTAATCCGTATTATTAAATTATAATAAATTAATGAAGTACATATATTGAATAATATTTAATTTTATGAAACTACTATCATTATCATATCATATTAGTATAGGTACCATTGTAGACCAGTCGGGAAATCCGAAATTCGCACTTCTAGGTGCATTTTATGTAACATTTTGGTAACATGAGTTTCTAGACTAATTTGACCCCGCTGAATTCGAATCTGCCCGTTACCAAGCCGAATTTTGCATGCAACACCCGGAATCCAAGATGGCGGCCGTTTTTTGAGCGTTAGGAGTGGTGCACCGCCACTGTTATAAACCGTAACCGCCAAAAACCGAAACCAAAACCAATATAAAACTTATAAAATCGTAACGGATAAACGAAACCGAAATTTTCAAAGGCATTTACCAATAATAAATACATAACAAATGTACACACCTCTTGTCAATTAAATAATAAGAAGGAATCTTTCCTCAGAAACTGTATAAAAATGAATTTTAATTAATTAATTACTACGAGTAGAATGCCTTTTTACTTTTATCAGGACAGAAACTCGAATTCCCTGACTTGCAGGCCAAACGATCCTATTTCCTGAATTTGCCCTGATTTCCAATTTATACATTAAATTCACTGACTATTCCAGGTCGCTGAGCACCCTGGTTAACAGAAATCGAACCATAATTTTTTTCGGTTTGACTCCCTGGTAGGGGCCACTTCATATTTCAATGTATGTCGATACGGTCCTGACTACACGCACCACTCGCTAGCCGCTGCACAGGTGTGCCACAGTTCAAGCGCAGCGTACACAGTAGCTTTTACCTCCGACTGTACTAACAAAATCTGTCTTGGCCATTAGATTGATGCTACTGGGCTTAGCTGCGTAACGGCAGAATAAGCAGTAACAGCAGCAGCACAACGGGCAGCAACAAGCCTCTGCATCTCTACCTCGAAGTCCCGCTTGACGCAAGAGCTCGAGACAACCGGCCACTAACCTAACTAGTTTTTTTCTTTTTGTTTCTTTTAGTATTTTTTGTTTTTATTTTTTATATTGCGTGCAATGAGAGAGTAGTTCAATGTATCCCAGTCGATAATAGACCACAGGTCGATGAGCATTGCTACCTGAACAGAGGCGGCATTAGATGGAACCCAACTTTTATTATTCTTATTGCTGTGGTGTACAACATAAATTATATCGTAAATAATTGTTTACACTTAATAAAATTTATCTTGACAGTAAGTAAGTAAACATAAAATATTATTTAAGTTGATTTAATTTTATACAGCGCAATGTTCCACAAGTGCGCATTATACAACTTTGTATATTTCCGTTCTCCTATGGCCGTTTGCACCATTCTCACTTAAGGTAGTACAGCCGTCAGATGAAAGTTATGAAATGTCCTTTAAAACTGTTAAAAAGGCAGTAAAAATAGTTTTCTTCAAATTAGTCAGATGCAATTATACCTTTACGGTATTAATTTTTGAATAAAATGATTTTAAAAATGTATTATCATAATGGGTGAGCGTTAGCGGGTTTATTTATTTCGAAATAGTAAAGTTATTCATGTTGAGAAAACTAATAAATAGTATAATGCAGGTTGAGAATTTAATAAGGAATCCAATTTTATTTTCGTTAACCTACCTTGCGAAGTTAAGTGACATTCACTTTTACTAAGTTTCGTGTATCTTAAGCGGTAGATTTACTTACGGTGTAAAATATGGATGTTAGATTATGGCAGTGAGTGTTGACATCAACATCAAAATAAATTGATTAATAAAATGTTTGATATTTAAATGGCCATGGGAAAAATAGTGTAGTTACATAACTCTCTGGAAAGTGTCTATCGAAACTAGTAGTTATGGTTATAACATAAAAACTAAATTAAGAAGTTAAATTATTAAAATATGTTTTTACTACGGAATAAAAATAACATTCTGTGCTTAAAAAAATAAATAACACATTAATACAAATATAAAATTTCAGTCATTATTAATTAAGTTATATAACGAGCCTCGTTCTCGTAATTACAATATTAACAATGTAGTAACGCTTGCCGGTACGGTTATGCCACAATGTTTAAATTAAAAACATTTAATCGCTTATGTCACCATCTTCAAATTAGGTAGTCTATCTACAACAAACTGTTCATTTAGGCGCGTTTACATTGGAGCAGTAACTGAGACAGTTACTGGTACAAGTAGCGGGCTATACTAGTACACTCAACTAAGCGCTAGGCTAGTAGGTGTTTACACCAGAAATACAATTTAGACGACTAGCTATAGTTCTAGTACCAGTACAAGTTGTTATGTAGGTGACAAAATGAATTCTTTTCGAACAAAATCTATTATTAAACGAAATAAAGTAAAGATAACAAAATTTATTGACATCCCACAAACACTCATGATCACGATATAGTTCTACAAACTTTATTGTCTCCGATTCAGACCACTTTTTCATTTTAATAAAGTAAAAATACTGAATTTAATTATAAAACAATTATCTTTAAAATGAGCCGTCAAAACACACTAGTATATTTTTTTGTAAATGACCCGCGATTTAAAAAGTCTGCGCAGCACTGCTTCACACCTTGCACTAATTCACTCGGTAGCTGGCACTTAGCTGATAGACTGAAACGATCACTATTTAATACAGGCGTTTAGTCTATTACAAATTTTTTTTTGAAAATTTAGCAGCTAGAAGTCATACGAGAAGTAACACAGTCTAGGCAAAATTATTTTAGTATGACGAGTTTCTAAATGGGTAACCATAGCACCTAGACTTCACACTGCACGGAATTCTGGTGGTAATATGAATTACATAGTTGGTAATTAGTATCCTTGCAGCTAGAATTCACACGAGAGGTGAAGCAGTCTGCAGGTAATTCTGGTGGTATTATGAATAACAGAATTGCTAACCATAGTAGCTAGAGTTCACACGAGAGGTGAATCAGTCTGCACGTAATTCTGGTGGTATTATGAATATTAATTACATAGTTAACCTTGCAGTTAGAATTCATCCGAGAGGTGAATAAGTCTTGTGGTATAATGTATTACCAATTTAGTAACCCTAGCAGCTAGAATTCACACTAGATCTAAATCAGCTTGCAGATAAATCTGATACAATTGTGATTTATATTTGTTAATCTTAGTAGCTTCTATTCACACTAGAGCTGAATCAGCTTGCAGATAAATCTGATAGAATTGTGATTTATATTTGTTAATCTTAGCAGCTAGAATTCGCACTAGAGTTGAATCAGCTTGCAGATAAATCTGAAAAAATGTGATTTATATTTGTTAATATTAGCAGCTTGAATTTACACGAGAGGTGTAACAGTTTGTAAAGAATTAGAATGATATTTAATTAAGTACATAAATCGTTCAGCTAGGTGCATGCGAGAAGTACAAGGTGGTAGTGGTGGTAGTACGTGGCCAGCCAATGGCGAAAGTTACAAACTTGTTTTTTCCATACAAACAAGATCGTTAAATATTCGACAAGTTGCGTTTGAAAAATAGAAATAAAATAAATAAATAAAATAATTTCTTCATTTCACAGAATTAGCTTGGCGCAGTAAATGCTCGATTGCTAGCTTTTTATTACTTTTATAATTTAATGGATCCGCACTGTACTTATTCTAGAATCGGCTCGGATTATCACTTGTTCTCTTAAACGAAGAGGGGGTAGACAGGACTGAACAAATAGAAAAATTAGGTGAAACAGGAAGATCATTAACAGTTCTGTAAAACAACATGTCCGTATCTAGAATGGCTTTTATTTCTGCATCTCTAAACAATAGGTTCAAAGAGGTCTCAAAAATTGTAAACAGTTCTTATTCGGAGACCAACTCTCAGATAATAAATGAAGCTAAAATCTTGGAAAAGTTAGAACAGAATATAATGCGGAAGGAACTTTCCACCATTCAGTTAGAATAAAAATTGTATTCCTCAGGTAACGGAGATTAATTCAATTGAATTACAGTCGGCTATACAAAAACTGGTAGGGGAGACTGGGGGCTAAGTGGATAACGCAGTTTATAATTTTCCCACTTGAAGAAAGTAGCTCATATTAGTCTCAAAAGATGCCTGTTATTGTTCTTCAGTATTTGAAAAAGTATTGGACTTTTAGTTTAGTGGATGTTGTAATTTACTTGACTGGTGGTAGTTAATGAGAAAAGGAGAAAAATTTCTGGGATGCAGTCACTAACTAATAATTTTATTTCTCAGTCGACTAGTTTCGACGTCACATACGTCATCATCAGGAGCTACATTAATAGAATAACAATTACAAGTTTTTTCTATATAAATTAATTTGTACAATACAATTACTTACATGAGAAATTTTTTGTGTAAAAAATATGTAAATAACATTTACTGTATAAAGTAAAACATTAGGAATGAATGTCTAAAAGTTTTTATATTTTGAAAATTGGAATATTTCAAAAATTGTCAATAAAAATTATTCTTAAAAAACGTTGTCACACCTTCAACGAAAACTACTTAAGTAAGTTAAATCCTGTTGCAATTCCGAAGGTCAACATACTTTCAATTTTGAGGATACCAAAATTATAGACACTGAACACACACTACACAAACGCCTAACATTAGAAATGCTACACATCAACAATGATAAGAACAATGTAAATTTGAAAACGGATACGCTATATATTAGCAAAATTTACAATAATTTACTAAAGTTAAACACTAATACTAGTTGAATTAACTAGAATAGAGGGATTAGCTGCAGCATTTAAATTATTTTGTTGGCGCGGTTTTTGCATCGGTTGACCTTCGGAATTGCAACAGGATTTAACTTACTTAAGTAGTTTTCGTTGAAGGTGTGACAACGTTTTTTAAGAATAATTTTTATTGACAATTTTTGAAATATTCCAATTTTCAAAATATAAAAACTTTTAGACATTAATTCCTAATGTTTTACTTTATACAGTAAATGTTATTTACATATTTTTTACACAAATTTAAATTTCTCATGTAAGTAATTGTATTGTACAAATTAATTTATATAGAAAAAACTTGTAATTGTTATTCCATTAATGTAGCTCCTGATGATGACGTATGTGACGTCGAAACTAGTCGATTGAGAAATAAAATTATTAGTGACTGCATCCCAGAAATTTTTCTCCTTTTCTCATTTTAGTTTAGTTTTCATAGGCAGTCATAGTACGAATGTGTTTTTGAGTTGTCGAAAGTAAATATTTTTAAATAACTTTTCGCATAACATCATTTGTTGGTGCAGTATATATGCATATATTATTATTTTATTTGAACCATAAATTAATAGTAGCCAATGTCCAATTTGTATTTTAATTTATGTTAAAGTAGTTTTGTTACTATTTTTAAAAAATGTTTGCTACGTAACATGAGGATTAATGGTACTAACAAAAAGGGTACTATTGGGACATGTTTCATTTTTCATTGCGCGTCCATATAATTAATTAAAAAATTTTGGCTGGAAATTTTCCATTCCTATGTACCTCGTAATAAAAAACGATAGCTACGAATAAAAGTAAAGGTTTTTAAAAATACAACATAAAATTGTCATAATTGTTGCTGAAATGCACAATGTGAAATGATTCGACAGACAATGAGATAATATTATGCCAATAACGAAAATTATTATGTCCTTGTTGAATTTAGAGAGAAAACGAAAATAGTTTTTTTATGCCGGACCAAATAAATTCAAAATAAATACAAATTAATTTAATCCCAAACCTAGTCCCATTAGACCCAAGGAATGGAACTATTGGGACACTTGACACGCTTTTTAAAATAAATAAAATAAAATGTGTACAATGTTGTTACAACCGTTCAACCACTATATCATAAATCTAAAATATTGTAAATATCACATGAAATGAAAAAACAGTTAAATTTTATTATATTATTTCATAAATTGACGAAAAACCAAAAATAGTCCAAATAGCCCCCAATCCCTCCTACAATGAGGCGCCATTGAAAAATGGAAACCGTATAAAGAACAGTATGAATCAAATTTTTTTTGTTAAAAAACCGAAGGGATTGTATAGAAATTTCATATTTAAAATATTTAAATATCATTATACCCTAAAGATATACCGTGTGTCCCAGCAAAAGTGAAACGTACGGTTTCGTTGGCCGGTTAATTTCTTGAAATTACATTTTGAAACTGAAGTAATGTGTATTAAATAAGATGTAGGAATAGATGTAGTATTGTCCTGTGCAATATGGTACGAGGGGTCGTTTTTATATTCCCGGCTAGGCATGAAAACAAAAGACTAGAGCAAAAAAAAATTTCAATATAGTTCCAGTGCTTTTGAATACAGTTATAACACCGTTTCAATAACATCTTTAATCCAGTATAAAAATATTCATTTGGTTTTTCCGCAAAATGGCCCCCAACAGCTGCTATAAGTTCGTCATTGTCCCTAAATTTTGTCCCCCTTAGTGTTTTTTGTGATTTGGGAACAAAAAATAGTCACTGGGTGCTAGATCTGGACTATAAGGCGGATGTTCAATTTTTTCGAAGCCACAATCAGCTACAGCAGCTTTTGAAAGTCTGGACTTGTGCACTGGTGCATTGTCGTGGAGCAACAAGACACCTTGCGTCAGTTTTCCGCGTCTCTTCACTTTAATAGCATCTCTAAGGCGATGCATCAGGTTTGCATAATACTCTAATTGCTAACTGCTAATTGTCGCTTTTTTAGTCTTGCATCCTCCAGTACCAAACACTTGGTTTTTTCAACAACATCTGAAGTGATCACGTCAACCGGGCGCCCTGGACGGGGATCATCATCCAGTGATTCTCGACCATGTTTAAACAATTTTGACCACTCGCAAATAGTTGACTTAGAACGGCAATCATCCCCGTATACAGCCAACATTTCTTCAAGAATAATTTTTGGAGGTTTTCCTTGTTTTGTAAGGAGTTTTATAACAGCCCGGTATTCGATTTTATTCATTTCGATACATATACAACGCGCGATGACACAAACTGACAGATAATAAAATTAATAATGTTGCAATTGTTTTGTAAATTGCCACACAAGTTACAAAGGCATATGTGATTAAAAAACAGCATAATGAAAAATTGCATCAAAATTCAAAACAGCCCAGTCCGGGAATATAAAAACAACCCCTCGTATCATAGTTGTTAGCCGGGTAGTTTTTATTTATAAAAAACTGTTTTCACATGTTAAATGCATATGCCACACTTTCGCTGGGACACACAGTATAGATTGAAGATATCTGTTAAAACAGTCATTATACCTTTGTATCCTAATTGGTATAAATGTGCACCAATATAAAATATGTCTACGTTTTAGTACCAAGGGTCGTAAGACTAAGATTATGTAACCAACACGATTTATACCAATTAACTCGTTTACCATTTGATTTGTACACTCGCCCATTTATTTTTACAAAAATTATGTACGTAGCGATTCGGAGTCGTAGAAAAGATGACAGTAGTTAACGTGCGATTTGGACGATATTATTTACTTCGGAAGTTCATTTGAAGACCCTTTCGCGACGACTTTATTTTAGAATTTAGTGTCGTGAAAATACTATTGGGTTATATATGTTCCAAAGAGTTTTCAAAATATTCTGTTGGCTTTAATTTGTATCTAAATTACATTGCAAGCTGTCCCAATGGTACAAACAGACCTAGTTTTCAGATTTATATTGTATTAGACCAACTTTATTGTATAGGTTAGTATAAAATTACACCAGACCGCGTGTAGACAGAAGTGGTCGAAATTTTATAGGTGTTATTTACATTAGACAATACTGTTTGTTGCAGAAGCATGCAATTATATATTATATTAAATTATATTTTTGGAGTTTACTCCTTAACCCTTAAGCAGGCGCGTCCCTATTCACAACGTAATAGGTCGCACGGGGTGTCAGAGACACCCCAAAATCAAAACGTCCCTGAGTGTTATTGATATTTTTTTTCGTTTTTTTTTAAGTTTAGCTTGTTAAGGTAAATTAAATGGATGGGAATTAGGTTTTATGGCCTTCCAATTTGGTCAGAAAAGGACAGAAAGATACAAAAAGTGAAAGAATGAAAATTTCATTGAAATAAAGCTTTTATTCTTAAAATAACCAATTTTAAACTTTACAATAATAATAAAACTTTGTAAAAACACTGAAAACATAAAAAAAGGTTGTATTTAACAAGTAATAATAATTTGATGAAAAAACAGCAAAGGGGGAACAAAACCTAGCCTGCTAAAAGTCACTCACTTTCGCTACTGGAATTATCCATAGAATCGATTTATTTCACGAAATAAACATGAAATAAAAATTAATAATTTAAGCTAGTTTCAGACTGCCATGTAAAATTAAACAAAACAAAAATATTTCTTTGTCACTCTGACAGTTGACAGATTTGAAATTTTTGTTCAAATTGATTTATTGGCCCATAAGAAAGATTCACTACCTAATCAAAAAAGAAATGAATAATTATTTTATTTTTCTTCCAAAGGTACATGTTTTTGAAATTAATTGAAGGATTTATTTTTTATTTGATCTGACTCATTACAAGTTACACAAAAACAAAAATTGAATCAACCAACTTACCAAATTAGTTGAAATCGTGAAAAAAAAAGTTACGTGGGAAAGCGCACGGGGTGTTCACAGCACCCAGTGCCTGTTTGATACGAAATAACAGTCAACCTGACAATAAAACTTCAGAATCGGCAAGAGAATATGATTGACAATACCTTGACAGGAAGGTACTGAGCAGGAGCGCCATCTATACGACTCAAAACTAAAACCGTAGCTATGTTCATGATGCTGGGGTGATTTGAATACCCCGCGCGACTGCTTAAGGGTTAAGAATCGATTTTCATATAAGGCGCCCGGTATTGAAATTTTATGAAGAGTGAAATCAAACGTTAAACGTTAACTAAAAGCGTAACGTTTTTATTATTAATTATTAGTAATGATAATGATGACAATACGTAACAAGTAATAACCCACCCGGAATGATGTTTAATAGATTGATAATTAATGTATAACTTATGTAAGGTAGGTTCTATATACTTGTGTAGCTGTGTCAAGCATTCATTTAGATAGATAATAGAATTGATGTGGTGAATTGTATGTTGTATTTATTGTTAACAATAATTCTAAACTATTGAAGAAACAATATCATTTACTTCCACTCATACTTGGCGGCGATTTCAATATTAATTTCGGTAAAGATGAAGGATTGAGATTAGTACAATTTTTAAAATCAGAGCTTAATTTGGATTTTGTTTCTGGAAGTACACTGGGTACAACCTTTGACGCGATGTTTTCACGATTCATAAACCACGTATCTACCGACGTTCATGTATCGTATTTCAGTTACTACAAACCTATTGTCACAGTGATTAATAATGCCGACAGTATTGATGTAATTAATATTTAAATCAACCTTCCTAGTTCCTAACAATGTATGCATGTAGTATAAGTAATATACAGGGTGTCCTATGAAACTGGTTAAGCATGGCGATCTCGAGAACCATAAGAGATACGAAGTTGGTTAAATTAGACAAAAGTTGCCCCATTAGGGGACCAATTTATAAATATTTTTGTTTTCCCACAAAAATGCATAGGTGACTAGATATATACCCAAAAATGTAAATTTTACTAATTTAGTTTTTCACCTATAACTTTTTTCTTTGAATTAGTACAAGTTTCTAATTTGCAAGTTCTATAGGCAGTTTTTAACGAGGAATTCACAGCAGTCCTCAAAATTTTTTTATCTCCTACGGATTTCGAGAAATTCAAACCAAATTCAAATTTTAATATGGAGCTCATAGTTGCCTATGACTCGTCGTAATAGATTTTTTTTCTTTTTTGAACGATATAAAACACAAGTGCATTGAAATTAAAATGAAGGCAGAAATTATACAATAATATTTTTTTAACTGTTTTTATCAAGAAAGACTACGAATATCAATAAAATAATTATAATTATTATTATACCATATTGGATTCCTCGAAATTTAATCAGAATAATCCGCTAATGTAAAAAAATTAATAATTTTCACGCAAACAAATGGCAACCATATTTTCGATTTTGGACCTAAATTTTGAACGCTCATATCTCGGAAACTAAAAAAGATTTTTAAGTGCGGTTTGCGCCATTCTTCGTAGTTTAGTTAGTATAATTTGATACCTAATAATTTGATCAATATTCATGGTCTTCCTTAATAAAAACAGTTAAAAAATATTATTGTGTAATTTCTGCCTTCATTTTAATTTCAATGCACTTGTGTTTTTTTTATCGTTGAAAAGAGAAAAAAAATCTCTATTAAGACGAGTCATAGCCAACTATGAACTCCATATGAAAATTTGAATTTGGTTTGAATTTCTCAAAATCCGTAGGAGATAAAATTTTTTTGAGGACTGCTGTTAATTCCTCGTTAAAATAGAACGTACAAATTAGAAACTGGTACTAATTCAAACAAAAAAGTTATAGGTGTAAAACGAAATTAGTAAAATTTACATTTTTGGGTATATCTAGTCACCTATGCATTTTTGTAGAAAAACAAAAAGATTTATAAATTGGCCCCCTAATGGGGCAACTTTTGTCTAATTTTTAACCAGTTTCATACTGTATATTTATGTAACATGATTGATCTATAATACTTTACCGAATCAATATGGAAAATGTAAATAGAATAAAAATACATTCATGCTTTCAGTATTATAAAGCCTGTTTTACATTATACTTTTTTTGTCTAGATTCATGCTAGATTTCTCGTTAGATTTCCATCCGAGATTCGTTCGATTTTCATACTTTATTTCCAAACTATTCGTATACAATCGGAATTCTTCGATTTTTTCCGAAATGGTCCAAGTTAGGTAACTTCAAAATAATAAATAATATTCTTACTTATTCTGACAAGTGACAACTTAAGATTTGGAGGTTAGAATTTATAATGGAAAAAATATTAACACAACTTTAATAACACATGTACAAGTGCAAAACTCATAAACATCAACGTGAACAAAATAAAACAAAATATCAAAACTTTTAAAGGTTGGTCAAACTGACTCCAGATTGAACTGCGCATGCGTAGACAAATCTAGTATGAATCTCGAATAGAAAAATAGAGCCGGGCGTATATTTCTATACTAGAAAAAAGTATGGAAATCGAACGGAACTCGGATGGGAATTTCTGATTTACATTATACTAGAAATGGCTAGCAACTTCTCGGATGAATCTCGAACTAGAATTTATACGAAAAAAGTATAATGTAAAACAGGCTTAAGAGATGCATTTATTTACCATCTTTGCCTATTGCATATTCAAAGACAATCGTACTTAAGGAGTAAACTCCAGTCGTGCGTCGGAGCTGACACACACACAATTTTTTTCACTTTTTGAATGTTTATAATTATAATAAGTACCTACTACTCGGATTGTCGGATTGCGTAAGCAACGTGATATTTCCTTATATTTTTATAGTAATACTCGTATTTATTTTTTGAATAGGTAATTATATATTATGTTTACAAATATTATTCGCATTCGATACTCTGAGATTTGCGTAATTGACCATGTAATAAATAAACTAAAATTATAAATTTCGAACACCTAATAGGACATTTTTGTCCCAAAATTTCGCACTACTGGGACATATGTTCCCACAACATTATACTATTGGGACATAAATATCCCACAACATTATACTATCGGGATATAGATATCCCACAACAATATACTATTAGGACTAAGTTGTCCCACAACATTATACTATTGGGACTAAGTTGTCCCACAACATTATACTACTGGGACATATATGTCCCGCGGTCTAAAAAATCGACATTCTTGGTGCATTTTCAAGTGGTGCGTTTTTTTGCCGAGTGTATACAAAATAAAAATCTTGTTAAAAAAATTAATCAATATTGTCATGATATCCTATTCAGAAACAACTGAAGAATTCCCTCAGTACCTATGTTTTTAAAAGTGGTAATAATTAGATTTTGTCCGAAGAATTAGCTTATAGTTCCAAGTATTTATATATACGGATTTTTCAAGCTTATTTTTCGGTCCACGTGACGTTGGACCGTCACATGAAACCCCTCAGCCTTGCTGTGAAGCATCCATAATAAACTAAAAACACCTGATCGGATTTTTAGAAATCTCGTCCAACTAATTATTTATCCACCACAAAAAGATAGTATTTAGACTTCTTGGCAACACCATCTTTATAAATGCTCAAGGTCAAGATCTCTTCCTGTTCTAATTATTAT
Organism: Agonum fuliginosum; assembly: GCA_947534325.1. NCBI lineage: Eukaryota > Metazoa > Arthropoda > Insecta > Coleoptera > Carabidae > Agonum > Agonum fuliginosum. Next base: position 18,126,474 of record OX384030.1, on the reverse strand, counting down.
TATTTAGGTGTATAAACAAACCTTATTTCGACTGAACAAACCGCTATATAATATGCAAAATTATTATTATTATTCTGTTTATTTTGCCATTTTGCTGTACATAATAATAATGATTAATATTATTTTTATACTGTGTCAGAAGAACCTTTTGAAACAATTCTACAATAAATTAAAAACCTCCTTTTATTTTTGTGTTAACCCTTTCGCGACGAATGGGACATAATAGTCCCAATAAACTTTGAGATTTGAAAAGACGACTTTTTTCTTTTATACTTTTTAATATTTTTTAACGTAAACTAGCCATATAAGAGCCAAGGAACAACTATGCATAAATTTCATATTTTTTCACATTAGTGATATTAACCACGTCCGTGAAGATAGCATCGCCATTAAAAGCTCAAAAAATAAAACATATTTGTAAATATTGAGCTTTTTATGAGCTTTTCAAATGCGTTCTCCAATTATTTTGAGCTCGATCCATTGTCTTTTAATTCAATATACAAATATGGCGCGCTAAAGCGACGGTCGCACCGCCACGGAAGGCTCAAAATTTAACAGCGGGTCTGCAATTATGAGCTTTTTATGAGCTTTCTAGAAAAGCAAAGGGTGATTTTTGAGCTTTCTCTAATCTCCAGATACTGCTAATGCAATATGCTGCATTTGGGGGTGCCAAATTCACGTTGGCACCACCATTAAAAGCTCAAAAAATAAAACATATATGTAAATATTAAGCTTTTTATGAGCTTTTCAAATGCGTTCTCCAATTATTTTGAGCTCGGTCCATTGTCTTTTAATTCAATATACAAATATGGCGCGCTAAAGCAACGGTTGCACCGCCATGCAAGGCTCAAAATTTAACAAAGGCTCTACTATTATGAGCTTTGTAGCAAAGCAAATGCTGATTATTAATCTAATCTCTAGATACGGTTAATGTTATATGCTGCTTTTGGTGGTGCCAAATTCACATTGGCACAACAACGTAGTCTATTTCTCTCGAAAACCATGCCAGCTAGTCTGAATTTTTATGAGCTTTCCAACCATATCTTTGTCTAATTTTGAGCTTTTCGAAATATCTGCATTATGACTTATAACCTTACTAACTTATTAAAAGTCTCATTCTCTGGGATACCATCTTTGTCTTATTTTGAGCTTTTCGAATAACTGCACTATAAGTATCTAACTAATTTATTTCTAGCGTGTCAGATCCTAATATTTAGGCACGATTAGTATTAGTGCCATTTGCTGTGTTTGGCAGTTTCAAATACCTACACATTTGGTTAGAATAAATTGTGTTTGGATGGTTTTCAATTTTCTTTAATAAAACTCTTGTTCGGAATCATGTTAATGACCATATTTAAATTACTCATACATTTTATTAGTTCAAAATTTGGCGCGAACTTAAAAAGGTAAATTTTTGTGAATAAAGCTGTGATCTATAGAATAATGTACTACTTCGATTATACTATGAAATTCAAAATAAGAAGGTATAAGTAATGTTAACGGAAATGAAAATAAGACAAAGATGGTATCCCAGAGAATGAGACTTTTAATAAGTTAGTAAGGTTACAGGTCATAATGCAGATATTTCGAAAATCTCAAAATTAGACAAAGATATGGTTGGAAAGCTCATAAAAATTCATACTAGCTGGCATGGTTTTCGAGAGAAATAGGCTACGTTGTTGTGCCAATGTGAATTTGGCACCACCAAAAGCAGCATATAACATTAACCGTATAGAGATTAGATTAATAATCAGCATTTGCTTTGCTACAAAGCTCATAATAGTAGAGCCTTTGTTAAATTTTGAGCCTTCCATGGCGGTGCGACCGTCGCTTTAGCGCGCCATATTTGTATATTGAATTAAAAGACAATGGATCGAGCTCAAAATAATTGGAGAACGCATTTGAAAAGCTCATAAAAAGCTCAATATTTACATATATGTTTTATTTTTTGAGCTTTTAATGGTGGTGCCAACGTGAATTTGGCACCCCCAAATGCAGCATATAGCATTAGCCGTATCTGGAGATTAGAGAAAGCTCAAAAATCACCCTTTGCTTTTCTAGAAAGCTCATAAAAAGCTCATAATTGTAGACCCGCTGTTAAATTTTGAGCCTTCCGTGGCGGTGCGACCGTCGCTTTAGCGCGCCATATTTGTATATTGAATTAAAAGACAATGGATCGAGCTCAAAATAATTGGAGAACGCATTTGAAAAGCTCATAAAAAGCTCAATATTTACAAATATGTTTTATTTTTTGAGCTTTTAATGGCGATGCTATCTTCACGGACGTGGTTAATATCACTAATGTGAAAAAATATGAAATTTATGCATAGTTGTTCCTTGGCTCTTATATGGCTAGTTTACGTTAAAAAATATTAAAAAGTATAAAAGAAAAAAGTCGTCTTTTCAAATCTCAAAGTTTATTGGGACTATTATGTCCCATTCGTCGCGAAAGGGTTAACACAAAAATAAAAGGAGGTTTTTAATTTATTGTAGAATTGTTTCAAAAGGTTCTTCTGACACAGTATAAAAATAATATTAATTATTATTATTATGTACAGCAAAATGGCAAAATAAACAGAATAATAATAATAATTTTGCATATTATATAGCGGTTTGTCCAGTCGAAATAAGGTTTGTTTATACACCTAAATAATAATAATTAGAACAGGAAGAGATCTTGGCCTTGAGCATTTATAAAGATGGTGTTGCCAAGAAGTCTAAATACTATATTTTTGTGGTGGATAAATAATTAGTTGGACGAGATTTCTAAAAATCCGATCAGGTGTTTTTAGTTTATTATGGATGCTTCACAGCAAGGCTGAGGGGTTTCATGTGACGGTCAAACGTCACGTGGACCGAAAAATAAGCTTGAAAAATCCGTATATATAAATACTTGGAACTATAAGCTAATTCTTCGGACAAAATCTAATTATTATCACTTTTAAAAACATAGGTACTGAGGGAATTCTTCAGTTGTTTCTGAATAGGATATCATGACAATATTGATTAATTTTTTTAACAAGATTTTTATTTTGTATACACTCGGCAAAAAAACGCACCACTTGAAAATGCACCAAGAATGTCGATTTTTTAGACAGCCATAACTCGGTTGAATTTGGTCGAGAATGGATGAATCTTCAAGTTCTGTTGACATGTTTGAAGTTTCCTGTTTAAGGTCATGCAAGTTAATATGATGCCAAAAGAAAAAGTGTTCTTGATGTCAAAAAATTTCAAACTTTGACAACTTGTACCGGGTGCAAAAAATGTATTTTTTACAACTTTGAACTTTTTTAAATCAATTGTCTACAAATGTATACCTTTAGCTTAAATTATCAAAATTCAAGCAGAGTTATGAAAAAACTCACAAAATGCTGAGTAAATTTTAATAGCACATAGCTTCGGTTAAAATCATCGTAGGTAATTGAAAATTTTCAAAATTTACCAAAAAATTAATGATTTTTATCGCCATGTTGATCAATTGGGTTGAAAACATTTTTTGGTATACTATACATTTTTAAGTCAAAAACATTGTTTATTCTTCGGGGCATGACAGGGGGTTAAATGGATTTGGCGTCATATTAACTTTCATACCGTTGAAGATGAAACTTCAAGATTAATCGATTTCTGTGTAAAATTAACCGATTTATGACAAAACAGAAACAATTTTTTTTCCCGAAAGAAAAATGGATGAAATTTATCGCCTTGGTAGTGGATTGAGTCCATGATTTTTTGCACTCGGTACATGTTGTCACAGTTTGACATCAAGAACATTTTTTTCTCAGGGGGATGGCATCCATTTTCGACCAAATTCTACTACACATGTAGTACTTAGGACTTTTAATCATTTAATCTGGGAAATTATATATTCCTTTCAGTGAAAGGAAAATCATTTTTGTCGTAAACCGAAATTTTAAGTTTTTTAAAAATTTACAGTAGTACTTGCAAAATAACAGTTCACGTACAGTGTCGGAAATATTTTTTCAGGCTTTCACAAATATTTCCCACACTATACGTGAATATGTTATTTATTATTTTGCAAGTACCTACCTACTGTTATTTTTAAAAAACTTTAAATTTCAGTTTACGACAAGAATGATATAAACAACAATATCCTTTAAAATATCATATAAATTGAATCTTGTCTGTTGAAATTTTGATGATGGAAGGCCGAATAACGGGTACACCAGTCTCAATTATTGTAATGTTGTTTTTAAAATATCGTCAAGTTAAATATTTTAGAATATAGGTTAATAATATAGGTTAGGTACCTGCCTATTTTTTAAATTGTAAGATGTAACAATTGAACTTGTAATAGTACATAACCATGGGCGTCGGCAGGAAATTTTTGTAGGGGGATGCATCAATAAAAATAATAATAAAGACCTTTGAAATTATAATAATGTTATAACTGATTCTAAAATATAACAAAATATAGTGATAACAATTGATTCCAGGGTGGATGGTGGCAAGTGACCCTCCCCTCGCGACGCTCATTTACATAATATATCCAGCAATATTATCACCGTCACCATAAAGTGAAACAAGAGAAATATCTGGCTTTAATATGGACTGTTATTGGGATTCACAGATGAATTGTTTTGTTATTGACCAACTAGTAATTAATATCTCATCAATTTTTGGGAAGCCTTTAATAATTGTTGTGTGAAATTACATATCAAACGTGAAACTGGTTTGAGAATTGAATGGTGGACGCGGTTGTAGTAGTAGGTTGTCAGTGTCGACTGTCGAGAGTTAGATATTGTTTGTAGTCGAAGCTGTACAGTATTATGATCGTGTTTGCGTTTGTGTTTGCGCGGCGTTATGCAGCACAGCAACATGATTGATCCGATACAAGCGCCGATGACACATGACTGACTGTGCTATCGCACTGGTTCGCCAGATATACGTCCACAGCTGCTGATTAATGACCGACAAACCATTATGTGACTTATTCCCCGATCGCTCGGCAACCCGACGGCTCGACGCATGGTGCTCGACGTCTACGTTGCAGCTCCAACGTCGATTACACCGCGCCACTCAAGATTCTATTAATTTGTTTCGTGCGCTGCTGCCACTTCAGTTTACTGTAGTCTTATTTCATCCTTCCTTATCCATCCAGAAGTAAATCTTACCTTCCAGGAATTTTGTTGTGATGTAGAAGACATTTGTTCTATTGAGATTCAAGTAATACGTACTAAAATGAATCAAATAAAAATATACACTTGAAACATTATATTTATTTATTAAAAACAATTACATTGACATTTCTATCTTTTTGTTACTATAATACATTTTATAATATAGTGTTCCATGAAAGCTCAACACCCTACCTCAATTTAAACTGTAAAAATAAAAAGTTTAAATTGCATTACTTTAACAAAAACGACAGCAACAATTAAATTACAAAATATTATTTCAAACCCAAATGGAAAACAAAATTCTGAAACAAAATCCTGAAACTGATTTTCGATCTTCGAGGTCATTAGCCCAATCTGCATCGCAATAAGCTTCTATTGAATGTCCTTCTATAAAATGCAATTTCAAATTCTTTGAGGAATAAATGTATTTTAATACACGTTTAAAATATTTAAAGTTTTCAAGAGTCGGATTAATTTGAAATCTACTTAAGTAGTTTACTGAAAAACATATATCTGGTCTGGTACTCACTGCTAAGTACATCAAAGCTCCAATTAAACTTCTGTATTCTGTTTCAATATTTTCTTCACTTTCTTTCCCTCTTTGTAGAACAAGACCCTTTTCCATTGGCGTTGTCATAGGTCGAATATTTTCTAATTCATATTTCTTCGCTAGTTTTTCTATGTATGTTCTCTGATGAATTTTCATGATTTTATTTTCTCTATCTCGTTCAACTTGAAAACAACAAAAACAAATATACTGGCGGAAAAAAAATGAAACACTTGAAATTCGTAAAAATTTCGACCATTTTCAAACCGCCGTAACTCAGCGTATTTTCAATCGATTTCGATGAATCTTCGAGGGCGAAAAAAAAAATTTGACGATGATTTCAATTGATTTGACGGGGAAGCTATGCCGAGTACTATCGATGACATAGTCCTGCAAAATACGCTGGTGGAAAAAAATTAAACACTTGAAATTCGTGAAATATCGACCATTTTCCAACCGCTATAACTCGGCGTATTTCCAATCGATTTCGATGAATCTTTGCGGTCGAAAAACTTTGAAGTGTCTACTTTAAAGTCATGCATGCGAACCTCTTCCGCCCCTCTAGCACCCCTGTGAAAAAATATTTTTAATGGAAAAAATGTTCAACTTTGACGATGTGTACGGAGTTGAATTTTTTTTTACTTGATTCACCAAAAGGGCACTAAAATTTGTTCAATTCTCTGTGCAGGACTCAAAGAACGAAGTTCCTACGATGATTTGGCACAAAGTTATGGGCGTTTTAAAAAAAAAGCATTTTTAGGTTTTTCACCAACAGCAGCAGCAGTAGAAAAATATATAGTTTATCTTATTAATATCTAAATCTTTGAAAAAGTATGGAAAATAAAATTTAGTAATAGTGTCTACATTGTAGTTACCCAGATAATGATTTCTTAAGATTTTGTAAATTGGGCATTGCATGTAAAAGTGAAACAAATCTTCATTTATATGAGTATTGCAAATCGGACAAATTACTGAAGATAAGAGTTCATATTTAATGTTTTTATAAAATATTTTAAGACCTTGCTCACTAGATAGCCTAATTTGACACAGTATTTGATGCTTGATTACAGGCATATTTATTAATAAGTAGTTTTGTAGTAGAATTATAAGAAGATTCGGCTAGCCTGTCGAGGTCATTTTTAATCAAGTGATTTGTTATAAGTATATAGTTTGAATTTCCTTTTTTGAAATATATTGATCAGAACCAGTTAATTCAAAACCCAGTTTGTTCAAGAAAATGCGAATTTGACTGTACCAGTTGAAGTCAATGTCATTGTGAGTATATTCATCTAAGGCAATAGTCCAGTCAGGAGAGTCAAAAATCGATTGAAACCCACGACTAATACATAACCAAGTGAAATTTGGCATGTGAGTAGTTAAGAACATACAGAAACAAAAAAAATTCGCTCCACCTCGGTATGCTCCGCTTCCCACAAAAATTTTCAGTTGAAACTCAAAATTTTCTTGTAACGAATTTTCCTCGAAAACTATCAAAGATTTTGGAAAACTGTTTTGACAGGGTGAAAGCTGAGGAAATTTGCTATCAAAATGGTATTTGAAAATTTTTCATAAGTAGCACCGTGTAGGCACCAGCCGTTTAATAATCGAATGACTTGAGAATTTTCTGTATAGTAGGCGCTACATTGAGAATGACGTAGTAAACTCGTCGCTACAGAATAAATGTGGTATAACTTCGTTAAAAAACATCATTTTGTAAAGATAAAAATTGCATTTTATTCGTCGAGGCTTTCACTTTCAATTGCACTAATAACAGTTGAATTTCCGACCCCGTTCATACCGAGAAAATGGCTTTTTAAAGAATCATAACTCAGTAGGTATTAGAAGATGTTCAAAGAATTCTCAATATTTTCAATATCTATGAATGAAATTGTAAACTCGTAGAGGATTATCTTCACCAAATCATCCCCAATCACATGCAACTATTTGGAGTGTTGTGTGTTTTACGTCCGAAAAGAAACTGGTTTTCGCTATCTCATATATATTTTATTTTTTTATTTTTATTTTAATGGTAACCAACCTACAGAATTAACTTCCAATTACAGGATGGTAGATGTTATTATAGTGGAATCCAACCACTCGGACCCAGTGGTATTATTTTCGGTTGTGCTGGGAATCGAACTGGGGACCGCTAGCATGCTAGGCGGTCCTCTACCGCTGAGCTAACCACTGGCCGTGACAAATAAAGAAAACAAAAAGAGTGAAAGAATTTCTCCCTGCAAAACTCCTTGTGCCACTTGAATTGGGTTAGATACTAAGTTATTTACTTTGATTTGCATAGAAACATTATTGTATAAATGCTGGATAATTCGTATTAGTTTTGTAGAGATGCCATTTCTATATAATTTATTCCACCAAATATTATGGTTTACTGTATCGAATGCCCTTTTAAAATCTACGAATATTGCATAAGCGTCGTGCCTTTTTAAACGTAAGCGAAGATGAATTGCTGAAGTTAGTACAAAAATATTATCTCTTGTGCCTCTATTCTGCCTAAAGCCTGCCTGAGATTTGTTTAAAATACTATTTATTTCACACCAGTGCTGCAGCCTAAAACACAAGATTTGTGTGAAGAGCTTACAAATAGCATTCACAAGTGCAATGCTGCGGAAATTTAGCGAATCCAAGTCATTCTATTTTTTATATAACAAAAATAAGTTAAAGTTTGTCCAGGAAGAAGGAATGTTTTCAGAAGTTAAAATGTTATTAAATAAATTTAATAAATAATGATTCCATTCCGGAGTAAGGCACTTAAAAAATTCAAGCCCATTACAACCTGGTGCTTTATTTAATTTTGATTATCTTAAGCTAGCTTCTAGTTCGTCTAGGGTTATATTTGAATCTAAGCATGGGTGAAGACAGTCAAAAACTTGAATAGACGATCGAGTATTTATCGTGAGTAAATTTTTGTAAAACGTTTCCCAAGTCTGCAAATCAATGTTATTTATATTTTTTTGGGTAGATTTTAAAGACCAAAATTCTTGAGTATTTTTTATATTTGATAATTGGGTTTTTATTTCTCTAAAAATAGTTGTTTTTGCGTTTTTTAATTAAATTCATATATTGCCTTTTATCTGACACATATTTTTAAAGATTGTAATCTGTTAATTCTTTGTGATAATTTTTCAGGCTATCTTTACATATTTGTTTAAGACCGAGGCATTCATTATTGTACCATAGTTTATGTTCACGTATGGTAGTTTTCGAATTTGTGTATTTTTTCTTATTAATTTTTAACTTCTCTGATTTACACGCTGCTAATTTAATTGCATTTACAAGGTTTTTTGCTAGGTCATTTGAACAATCACTGTTAAAATAAATTTCCTTAAGCAAATTTAAATTTAATTGATATAATTCAACAAAGTTACGATCTTTGAACTGTACTTCATATATTGAGCTGGGGACTTCTGGATTCCCTGAGATCAAATTAGTTGTTATTAAACGAGTTGACTCTTTTACTTTTAGAGTGCAGATACTATGGTTGAAGTTTGACAATGTCGGCTCAATAGAAAGTGATTCTACTTTATCTACGGAGTCTATATTCATCCAAGCTAAGTCAATCGTACTTTTGTCGTTCATACTTATGTAGGAGTATTTACTTGGCATATCCCCTTTTGTTCGAGCATTGAGTAAGTAGAAGCCTAATTTTTCCATGCATTCCGTTAGTTTAATGCCTCTTGAGTTTGTAGCTGAGTTTGTAATGGATCCCTGCGTTCGTAAACATTGGGCGACAGAAATATACGATCCTCTTCCATTTGATTTAACTTCCCCACATGAGAATTAAAATCGCCTATAATCATAATAACATGGAGTTTATATGTTTCTAAAATACCAGACAACATTTCTGATAAAAGTTCTAAACAGTAAATATCCAAGCTGGGCTTTAAATACGTGAAAAAAATTTTATACTTTGATTCATTTGTTATTAGCTCAATAATTAACCATAAATTTGAAATATTAATTAATTTTGTTTTATATTGGTTATTTATTCTAATTAGAATTAAAACTAGACCTCCACTGAGTCTTCCGACACTTTTTTCTTGAGTTGCATTACTGTAGCAAAAAATACTGTAATCATATACATAAAATTTGGAAGGAAAGCTAATTCATTCTTCAACCAAGTTTCGTATAAGCATAACACGTCCCCGTTTAGTATTTTTGTTTTAGTATCAATATCTAAGTTAAATAAATTGTTTATTCCATTTACATTCAGACAGAGATGCGGTGTATTTTTACTAATATTCTTAGCTAAAGTTACCTTACTATCTGCTTTACTCTTCTTTTTGTCTCGATTCGTCTAACAAAACATTTCGCTCTTCATTTAATCCTAATTCATTGTCATATAACTTCCGCTTTGCTGATTTTGAAACACTTTACAACTTACTGTCGGAGGAGAGCTGGGACTGTCTTACTCTCTATGATGATGTGAACGCTGCTTTTAACAAATTTTATAATATTTTATACAGCATATTGGATAAATGTGTTCCACGTATCAAAAATAAACCACTCTCTATTCCACCTTGGTTCAATAAACAAATTATTAACAATATAAAATCAAAAGAAAAATATCATAAACTGTATAAATTATACAATCAGGAACATAATTTAAATGAATTCAAGCGACTAAGAGCACTAGTAAAAAAAGATATTAATATAAAAAATATTTGATAAATACTGAAAACGCGATTAAAACTGATCCCACTAAATTTTGGTCGTTTATTAATGACATTTTTTGTCATTAATAAACGACCAAAATTCCCGAATTGCCGGTCGCATGCATATAAATGGTCAAACTTTTAACAACACCGGAGATATTGTCCAAGGATTTGCTGACTTTTTCGCCAGTGTTTATACGAACAGCGATGCTTCTTTTGTCAACAACGCTATATCCAATAATTATAATCTCGATGTAGTAAATATTTCTACTATTTCTGAAGATGATATTCTTGACGCCATAAAAAAAACTAAAAAATTCGCGCAACCCTGGTCCTGACAACTTACCTTCATATGTGCTCAAAGGATGCTTTCAATTTTTTCTCAAACCACTTCAAATTTTGTTTAATCTATCTCTTCATAAAAACATATTTCCTTCTGTTCTCAAAACTTCTCTTATTTGTCCCATCTTCAAATCTGGCGATAGCATTAATATAATATATCTAATTATCGTCCTATTGCTATCCTCTGTTAAACATCTCTAAAATCTCTGAATCCATATTGTACAAATATATCTATAGTTCAGTTCATAATCATATCTCCATTCATCAACACGGCTTTATCAAAGGTAAATCTACCACAACTAATCTATGAACTTTACCGAATTCACTCTCAACTCAATATATGAAAATAATCAAGTAGATGTTGTATACACAGATTTTTCAAAGGCGTTTGATACTAATAATTTTCATTTTTCCTCTAGTCTTCTTCGTTTCTTGTCATCGTATCTAAATAATCGTCAGATGTGTGTCCGCTACAACAATTATAGATCACTCCCATATTCTGCCACATCTGGTGTTCCTCAAGGATCCAACCTTGGACCTTTATTGTTTAACTTGTTTATAAATGATATTGTTCAAACGGTACAGCATTCTAATATACTGTTATACGCAGATGATCTTGAACTTTTCAGGTAGATTAACTTTATTCAAGACTGTTTTCTTCTACAAAAAGATATTGAAAATATTCTTGCTTGGTCACAGACTTCTAAATTATTTTTTAAGGCGGAACTTCAAGGGTCTAGAAATAGTGGTATCATTTATTCGGAATTTTAAAAATTTTTGAAGTACTGTAAAGATAAAGGATGGTTCTAAACCCGTCTTAAAGTTTTAATAAAAATATCAATTGTTTTATTTTCAACCATCAAATTTGTATATTTGTATTATTTTGTTCGATTTATAAATTTACGACTGCTTTAGAACAATTCCTTAACTTTGTAAAAATTATTAAAACTTATTATAATAAAATTAGCCAATATTTCGTAATAACGAATAAATGACACATATATTTTGACGAAAATCTGCATCTGTTGTTCAATACAAGACATACTTTCCTTCTACTCCGATTACCCAGGCTAAGAAATTTTGTAGTGAACTGCACGTCGCTGCGTAGAACATATGGTATAGGTTTCGAATGCGGAAAAATTTGATGTTCCGCCTTAACTATAGTAAATGCAAAATAATGAGTTATTTTGTCAAAAAATACGTCTACACTTATCCATATCACATGGAAGCTAATACTCTTGAAAAAGTCTCACGGTTTAAAGACCTCGGTATTTTGTTTGATGAGAAATTAAGTTTTAATGCAGATATAGATACTATTGTTAAATCATCATACAGGAGTCTTGGTTTTATAATTCGTAATTCAAAGTCTTTTAATGAAATATCGACTCTTAAATCTCTGTGTTATACATTTGTACGTAGTAAACTGGAGTACTGTCTACAAATTTGGAACCCTGTCTACAACAAGTATGTCAATGTTATCGAATCAATACAAAAAAGTTTTTAAAATTATGTTACTTTAAAATTTATAGACACTACCCAAGTTTTCATGTTAAGTATGTTACGTTACTGTCTGAATTAAATGTTGTGTCCTTAGTTAATAGAAGGAAGATACTTTCCTGTCTATATTTATATAAATTAATAAACGGTCTCATTTCTGATTCTTGCACACTAGAGCGCATACCGTTTAAAATACCACGCATTTCATCCAGAAGTAAAACTACTTTTGCCTGCAAAACAGTCAGAACAAACTACCAGATTAAATGTCCTATTAGACAAATGTGTGATGCATACAATAATGTCACATATAATATTGACTTATTTGGTGAACCATTACTCAAATTTAGAAATTTACTTTTTGCTCATATTTAATTATTCATTTTTTCTACTATTAGTTTATATTACTTATGGATTATATAATTATGTACATAGATGGTTGATTTATTTTTTGTATATTTGCCTCAGCATCTATTGTTTTATTTAGATTGTACATATTTTTTTTTTGTAATCATATTGTAATTTTATTTCTATAATCGTTCTGTAATTGGGATCTTGTATCCTGTTGGATTGATTCAATAAATTAAAATTAAATTAAAATTATAAATTTTTCATATTTAAAATTAGAGTTTTACCTATATCTGACGTGACTGAAGTTCCATCAGATATTGGTATGGAGGCTACCCTAAAAAAGACTGAGGGGTGTGCATGTTGATTGTGGAAACTGCAGTACCCAGTTGTTCACCGACGAGATCACTGCTAGGCTTACTTATTTTTGACGTTTGCGATGTTTTTGTAGGTGTATCATCTGAAGGTTCACGGCTCCTCTTTTGATTTTGAGTGCCATTTGTAGTGGAAATGAATAGTTTGCCTCGAGTAATAGTGACTTTATGACCCTCCGCTTCCAGCTTTTTCTTCTCTGATGATAGTGCATTACGAACATTTTGCTCTTCTTTCGTAAAATCGGGATTTAGATACCAGTTTTTATACACAAGTAAATTTTTGCTATTGAATACCATGTTTCTAGTTTGGGTTAGATAAAACTGAATTAATACTGGACTGCATTTTTCTCTTTTCTTAGCCAGTATAACCCTTGTGTACACGAATAGGTACACCTGTAACTTTTGCGTTTTATTCAATGATTCTTTGATATATTTTTAAAATTTAATAGCTGAGCTCCAGTGACATCTTATATTTGATAATTATAAACGCATTTTCCAGAAAAAAAATTTTTATGAATTAGAATTAGACCCTGTTTTATGCCTTCAACTTTAATAGTACGTTTCTTCATGGATAGGTACATGTGTACCTATATCTTCAGATCTTGGCTCACATACAATTATAAATTTTATTTGTATATTATTTATTTATATATTATATATTTATTTATTATAAAAAGTAAAATTTTAGAAAATTGGAATATATTTATTGAAATACGGAAACTTATTAATTCGCAGGTATAAAATTTAGAAATTGTTTCTGTGTGTTCATTGCAGATTGGAGGATTACATACTTTGCAAGATTTCCTTGTATTTTTCTGGAATTTGTTCTGGATGCGACACACGTAGCATGATCCAACCACTTGTTTATGTCCTTTTTTTTCAGGCGACTAGTATTGGACACAGGTATTTTATTGACTAGTGGATGACCAATCATGGCTTCGATAGAAATCTTTGTCGAAAATACCTTTACTACATTGGTTATCTCTGACCTTGTTTCTATGGAAGGCATTGCTAAACTACGTCCCAGATTCTGGTAGAATGTTCTACGGCTATAAGAAGATTTTGTAGTCAAAAGGTTGTTTTTGCTATAAATTATGTAGCTGGCCAGACAAGCAATGTCAATCATATTGTAGAACAAATCTAGTGTTTCTCACCCAGTTATTGGGCGTAAATTTCTCCTGTAAGAGGATATGAACTTTCAGCATCGCATATCCACCAGATTTTGATGGCGATTATCGCTGGCTTTGAAGGCATATATTGCGTGAATTGTGTTCTTCCTCGAAATGGAAAAAGTTGTTCGTCAATAACGACACAAATCAGATGGAACATTATGCGACCGAAGATTTTAATTCAACATAATCCATATGTCAGACATCGCTGCTGTAAAAAATCTAGTAATTGGTAAAGTTGCTGGATACAGTGGGTATGCATCACATTTCCATAATTCTCGTAAATGTTCCGAACTACATTGACGTACACCAACTGTAATCAAAACACCCAAGTATCCATAAAATTCTTCTTCTGTATAGACTGCGCCATTTTTTCTTCGGCTTATCTGGTGCCCTGTATTCCATTTCGCATATACCTTTGATGCTATTCTATTAGTTTCTCTTATAATAATGTCAGAGATTGTTTCAGATATTATGCACTTGAAAATTTCAACTGAGCATAGATTCTGTGTAAATCTTATAGGTTCAGGATTTTGGCGAAGGATGTTTTACCGTTGAGTTTGAGTACGAGCTGGTGGTTCACGATTCCATGTACTACAGTCTTTGCCTCGTAAAATTGAGGCATCCGGAAAGAATTCCTCATTTTCATTATCATCACTACCATAAATTTCGTCTTCATCTTCAAATTCAATTTCCAAATTATTATGATCAGCCAAAACATCTTCAATATCTGATATCTATTCATCTACTTGAACACAATTTGAACACTGTTTCGCCTGTGGAAGCCAATTATCGTCTGAATTATCATCAACATCATGATTTTCATCGGTCCCATTAGATTCTAGAGCATTATCATCCAAAAAAGACCGCAAATAATTTCATATATATCACAAAAGCCGTAAGAATAACATACAGGTACGTGAGTACCTATCCGTGTATTAGCGGTTAAAATGTTAACCGTGTACACAAGGGATAAGCTAAATCTGTAACTGTAACAGTTATTAAATCCTTTATATTAACTTCACCGTCTTGTCTACGTCAGAAAAACAAAAGTAAAAAATGACCTACTTCCCGGGATCCTATCGAGCTGCAATTTTGCAAGTAGACTTTTGTCACCTAACAAAATATCAGATTCTCCGCCATCTTGAAACGAAATGGCGGCTAGCTATCTCAAAATGTGCTGCACCGATTGCGTTCAAATTTGGTACAGTAATAGCCAAGGATCTAACTTATGATATAGATATATTAAAATGTCAGTCCGCCATCTTAAAACAAAATGGCGGACATATATCTCAAAATGTACTGTAACTATTGCGTTCAAATTTGGTACAGTAATAGCTAAGAATCTGTCTTGAAACATTGGCATATTAAAATGTTAGTCCGCCATCTTGAAACAAAATGGCAGCACCGATCTGGTTCAAATTTAGTACAGTAACAGCTAAAGATCTAATTTAATATAAAAATTTAAATAAATATCGACCGAGTCTCATATACAGGGTGTTAATACTAAGTTGTAACACCCGAAAATGGCAGTTAGAACTCATCGAAACAAACAACTTTTCTTAGTAAAATTTTTTGATTTGGAGCCCTAGTTCCGAGTTATTGGCGTTCTTTTGTTTTTCGGAAAATCGTCATTACTCCCTTAGTTTAACGAATATTTAAAAAATACAAAATTTTTCAGTATTTGCTTTCGGTTCTCTAATACATTTGTATTTAGAATTATTTTCTATTTTATCAAATAACAAAATGGCGACCGATCAAAAATTTCAAAACAAGATAAAATAAAACATTTATAAAATCCTTAAACTATCTACTATAACATTTATCTGAAACATTTTTTCGATCTGTCCAAAAAAGTTTTTATTAAAATTGAATTACAAGTTTATTTTAACAAATTGTAACAATAATTTAAAATAAACTAGGTTTGCTGCCATTAAACAAGAAAAACAAGTAAAACAAGAAAAATAAAACAATAAACAATGAAACAACCAGAGAGGGACTATATTTGATTTTCAAAATGGCCACCATTCGCAGCAACGCAAACCCGGCAGCGTGTATCTTGTAATTCAATTTGATAAAAAACTTTTTTTGGACAGATTGAACAAAATGTTTTAGACCAATATTATAGTAGATAGTTTAATGATTTTATAAAAGTTTTATTTTTAAATACCGGTCGCGTGGTTTTCAAAATATCTTGTTTTGAAATGTTTGATCGGTCGCCATTTTGTTATTTTATAAAATAGAAAATAATTCTAAATACAAATGTTTTAGAGAACCGAAAGCAAATGCTGAAAATTTTTGTATTTTTTAAATATTCCTTAAAATAAGGGAGTAATGACGATTTTCCGAAAAACAAAAAAACGTCAATAACTCGGAACTGGGGCTCCAAATCAAAAAATTTTACTAAGAAAAGTTGTTTGTTTCGATGAGTTCTAATTGCCATTTTCGGGTGTAACAACTTAGTATTAACACCCTGTATAAAGGATTTATAGTGAAAAACTTTGTTTTTATGGGTTCATTTTTTTATAGTTTATCGGCTAAGAACTCTGCTACGTAGTTATTAAGTTTGGAATTAGCTGTTTCCAACTCTTCTAATCCGACGAGAACTAAATTATTTCTTTTAGTTAGTTTTTCTAGTTTATTTATAATTTTTTGCTGATCTTCAAGTTTCTGCTCCAAAATCTCAATTTTTTCTGAATTTGTATTTACAGAAACAGAATATGCCAAAAGGTCCTTATTGATTTTTGCAACATCTTCCTTAATATTGTCGAGGATTAGTAATTTTTGTAAAATTGTGTCTATTTTACTTTCCATTATTGAAAACACGCGGTGATTTTGTGGTTATGTAGATAGAAAATTATCATTTGAAAACAAACTGGTGAATAATTTATTCAAATAATTGAGTAGTATTTTTATTTAAAATAAACAAATTATTCAGTAATATTCAATATTTCAGAACTGAGAACAAATTTAAACTTCTGTACTTGTCAAAAACAATGTGGCCAAGCAACATGCAAATAGTTCGTGGAGTTACGACAGAATAATTGTGAAATGCATTCATTTTAAATTTGAGAGGAATAAATTATAACTTGCACAGAGAAAAGGAGAAAACTATCAGAAAGAAACAGTTTGACATATTTTACCGAGTGTGGTTAACCTAAATTAAATTAAATTATATTTTTTATTCTACTTGGGTGTGGTGGCCTCACAGCTGTATCCATCGAGATTTACGTGGTGTCCCATTACTTCGAGTAAGAATTAAATTTTATTCGGAAATTCAAAAAATTTATGGTATAGTTTTCATACTCGGCCCATTGTAGGTACTACTGGATTCACATAATTACTATTAAAAATAAATTTATTGAATACCTAAATGAAACGATATTCATTTAGAATCAATATAAAATCATTAGTTGGCCCAGACGTAAAAAAAGTAGTTTTTTCTTGTACAAAAGTATAAAAATTAAAATACAAGTATAGGGTTTTTCAATTGAGGCGGATCGATGTTGGCAGTTTGTGGTGGCCATGTTGTTTTGGCGGCGTCTATTGTTTATTATTCAGTTACTGATGCCATGAAATGTTACAATATAAAATAAATACTTGGCCCAGACGTAAAACAGTCGATTTTTCTTGTACAAAAGTATACAAATTAAAATACAAGTATAGGGTTTTTCAATTGTGACGGATCGATGTTGGCAGTCTGTGGCGGCCATGTTGTTTTGGCGGCGTCTATTGTTTATTATTCAGTCACTGATGCCAAATCACCATGATAAGTTACTGGAATGAGCAGCACGTCCAAATGATAAAATTTTATTATCAAAATGAGTGTTACGGCTTTTGAAGAAATACTTATTGGATATCAATTTTTACCATAAGCTATAAGAATGTGATAATAATTGTTAATTTTGATAGATTTATTACCTTTTTACCGAAATGAAAATGTAACTCTTTTGAAATGTACATTAAAATGCGCCATGTGTGACGCAAACGGCACTGAGACCAAACTGTGAGTATATTTGTTCGTGTAAGTTCGTTTTTTGTGGTTTTGACTACGGAATTGATGACGGCCCTTTGTTGAAATAAGGTAAGACCTACGTATCGTATTCGATCCTTGTCAGCGCGGTGAACGTATATTCTCAGTGCCGATGACGTCACACCGTAAAGACGGCATCGTTTTTCGTGGCGCCTATTTTTTTAACTTTATGAATTTGTTTCTGGCTTATTAGAAACTTTTTGGCAAAAAGAAAAAATACGGGTCTAATATTTTAATGTATAGATTAACATATAAAAAAACCAAAAAATCGTGGAAACCCCCATTGCCGTATATGGGACGACGCCAAACCACAAGAGGTTCACGAAGTTATATTCCACACATAATGGCATACATGGGTCTTTTAAATAAAAAAAGAATTTTGTTAATACCTCACACACCGCTTGTTTTATTCCATCGACGCGCCCTTATTTAAAAACCCTATATAATATACTGTATCTTATATTTATTGAAAACTGCAATATATTTTTAACAATCTCAAATAAATTCTAGTAAATATATAAGTGGTGCAGGTAATCTTAATCCCTTTTCCTTTAAAAGATTCTTGAAACGAACGTCGCCATTTTCAAAAAATCCCCTTTACGCTATTCAACCAGAACGTAACTAAAAAAATTCAATTTGACACTTTGTTCATAACAATTTTGGCAATATTGATATTTGTTCATTTTCAAAACAAACAAAAGATATGTTATTGTTTTTGTTACTATTATTTTGCACAACAATGGTACATACACACATGTATTGTCTGAGTAGGACACCTATAAATTCCTAGAAAGTAGGTAATGAATTATTAGAAAGATTTTACTAGCCTCGGATGACACAGGACATTTGCGTTCGGATATATTAAGGAGGATGAAACAGGACACCCTTCAGCCTATATATCCAATTAGGTTTAGTTCCGATGTCCCATCAAATTCGTTCATCAACGTGGTGACTTGCATCTTGTGTATAACATATTTTCAATCAATCGAAACTTAACTTACCCAGGTTTACTACCATTATTGTTAACAGTAAGACGTCGCAATTTTTTTCAAATATTTATCAACTATACCCACAATGAGAACCACAATTTCGGCAGTAACATTTCGCAAATTAAAAATTGATTGTCTGTGAGTGCCAGTGGTAGAGATAGAGATGCGCATTTTTACCCGTGACCCGATACCCGAACCAACCCGAACTGAAGTACGCTCGGGTTTCGAGTCGACTTAGAATTGTTGATGTCGGGTTCGGATCGGGTCGGTTCAAGTATGTTCAGGTCGGGTTGGTTCAGTTCATGTCGGGTTGGTTCAGTTCATGTCGGGGTTCATTCCGAGTTCGTATCGGGTCAGGCGGGTTCGTGTCGGATCGGGCGGGTTCTTACCGGGTTGAGCGTTCTTTTGAGTTGTGATCTGTAGCTAGCATAGCATATCTGTTATTGCTGTGTTAAGTGTCTATATTATAATACCGTAGATTAGTAGGTTCTTATATTTTTTTAAATTTATATGTTTCCTTTTGTTGAAATACATTTTCACAATGTTTGAATTAAATTTTAATTTGTTTCCTTTTTGTTTTTATTTTTATTATTACTATTACTAGGTACTATTTATTACTTACTATTTAAATACGAGTACATTCGCATATTAATTATAAATTATGTATCATTTTAAAAATACACAGCAAGCGATAAAATATAAATAGAAAACTCCGTTCCTTTTAACAATGCCTGTGGTTCATTTCAGAAGTTAAGGGGACAATGCGGGGAATTAGAATTTCATAGCTGAGTTTCCCTTCTTACATCTCCACACTTCAAGGGCGTGGCGTTATCAGCTTGTGTTTGCTTGTGCGGGGAGTAGTAACGGCAGAGGCAGCGAAATATTGGTGTAGTCCATGCAATTCGTGCTTTTAGTACAGCTGCCAACTCATTCGAAATTCGGAAAATTTTGTCGAAGATGGTAAAATGAGGATTGTGGCTGGAAATTAGCTAAATCTATTCGAAATTTTTTTCTCTATTGAAATGTTATTAAATAGGTAGTTATTGATATATCTAGACTGCAAATAAGGATTTTTTATTAATAATGTAGGATATTATTAAAATTCAAATATTAATTTTCAAATAAAAATTATTAACAATTTTTTTTTTAAATAAGCTTATAAATTAATTTAAATAACTAATGTTATAAATCACTGATTTCAAAACATAAATCTCATCGGATTTGCAAATTTTTGGGATCAATAATTTCTAGCATTAGGTAGTATATTATTTATATAATGTAGGCTATAATTAAAGAGGATGAAAGTTTATGCACGAGCTGTAGGCGCCTGAGTTAATTAATAATTATTGCTATTATGTGCAAGTCAAAAATAGTGTTGAATTATGAAATCATAATACAATAGCGTATTATTATTATTATTATTATTATTATATAAAATATACTTATTAGGTACCTAATGCCGAAAACATTTGATTAATAAAAAATATCGTATGGCACACGGATAAGTGCTTTTATCTACAACTATTGAATAATACATTCACAATTTCGGTAACTGTAGGAAAATAAACAACTTTATTATAATACACACTATTGTATTATAAATCATAATTCAACACTATTGTATTATGAATCTATTATTCAACACTATAATATTAAAATGAATAAAAATTTGTATAGAAATGTTTAAGTCGTAGATAAAACGTCGTATAATGACATAATGAGGGGAAAGGCTGCAAAACCCGAAAATGCATTTTCCGTGAATGCATAGACCGAAAATGCAAAAACCGAATGTAACAAATTCCGAAAATATTTAAACCGAAAATGCAAAACTCGAAAATGCATTTCCCGAAAATGCGTTGACCGAAAGTGCAAAAACCGAAAATGCATCAACCGAAAGTGCAAAATCCGAATGATGCAAATTCCGAAAATGCTTTGTCAAATTTTTCACGAATTTCTTTGACATGAACGTAAAATAATAACTGCAAACAGTGTAGATTACCAATTTTACTAATAATCCTAAATAACCATTTTAGTTGTACAATTTTTTATTCAGATAACATAATTCTTACTTACATTTAACATAATTTATCTTGTTATTATTTAATTCAATAATGAAAACTTTAACATTTAGATTTTTGTTTATTTTTGGATTTTTTTTTGATATTTTGGCAACAGCTCAAGAATTTAGTTATATTTGGTAATTTGAACAATAGTTATTTGTATAACTAGGCAAAAAAATATTAGTTTTGCTGCCGCGGCTAGAGTTTCATAGACGAGGCGCAGCCGAAGCTATGAATCTAGTTTAGCGAGCAAATCTGTATTTTTTGCAATATTAAACACATTATTTTGCCGCGATTGTTATTAATTAATATTAATTTAGTGATTATTTTAAATATATTGATAGGTATCGCAATCAAATTATGTTGCTATGCGTATGTAGACAGTTGCTATGAAAAAACAAAATAGGTTAGGTATATTGATGAATTTTATAAATGTCAAATTTGTTGATTCACCATAGTAACAATTACTTTTGCTGCCTAGGCTTTTTTATTATTTTTTACTGCCTAGGCAGCAAAAGTGACATTGTGCTGACTGTCAGCTGTCAAAAACAGCACTTTTAATGTCAATCGCCGAAAAATAAATTTAATTTAATAATTTATTAAAAAATCTCCAACCGTGCATAAAGTTGTGTGCTTTTGCTCTTCGTCCTCGTCTAACATTCGGGATCAAAATCACGTCTCACGCCATAAAAGCTTCTTTCCGCCCCTAATTATAAATAACAATTATAACACTAACAACGTTGAACTCGTATAAACTTCTTTTTTTTTGATGATGTATAATTGACAGTAGAGTAGATTGACTGAAGTAACAAGTAAATGTGCCAAAATAATAACTCATTTTTACTATAATAGTTGTTCACAAATACATTTAAAAATTTGAAACTAATATAACAACGTCGAAATGTGCATATTTTTGTACTAATTAGTTTAAATTTTTTTGATTATTTTTAAACAGTTTCATCTTTATATCCGACTAACTTATTTCCCCGATAGTAGTGTAGGTACCTATGACATAGGGCATGATAGTAACAATTTTTTTAATTTTTTAAGGTTGATGATTTGTGATTTTAATTTCAGTTTCGTATTAAACTGAATAAATTTATTTATTTAAGAACAATAACTAACTTTTTATTATTACTACCTGATGTTATTTATGCTAATGTTGTTGTTCTGACCATACGCCTAGCACTTGCAAACATGTGGCATTTTCTCCCAAATGTATATTTTTGTGATCTACCCATTTTCTATCCCTAACCACAGTGCCACTGAACTTGAACTGAGTTTATAAACTGAGTTAGCGTCAATGCGTACTTTAGCAAATATTTTGTATGGTCCACTGTGCGACGTAGTCTCATGAAAACAGTTCACATTCTGTGCGCAGCGGCAGCACTCTGCCGCATAGAATTTGGTGTATTTAGTGGTTTACTATTAGCTATATTACACCTTTAAAAACTAATTTATTTTACAATATTTTATATTGTGCTTTTTATTAAAGGTTCAATACATGTTTCCCGTTTTTCAGATGTTTAATTTTACGCTTGGAAGTTACACTATTTAAGTCTGAAATTATGCAAATAACCAAAATTTAGATGCATTATAATTACTTAATGATAAACAAAAATCTAATTTTTTTAAACGGGAAACATAGATTACTTATTGCACTATATAATAAAATTTGATTTGTGCTTCTAAGATTGATAGTTTTTACATAAAATGTTTAATACAAATCTTATTTTTCATCTACAATTTACTCATGCATTGTCCCCTTAAATCACTGCGATTTATAGTTCAGTATCGGGTATAGTACGGGCCGGGTTTCATTTTTTCTAAAAATACACATCTCTAGCCAGTGGTACCTAAGTGTTCTGTTACTAAACTGTTTATATTGCTTGTTGCGCAGGGTCAATTAAGAAATACGAGTATTGAACTCTGGGGTTGATTTATTTTGAAAGAAACCAGAAAGATTTTGTATTATACTATTTCAGTAGTAGGCACTGCTCCTCTCATTATATTTCTACAAAGTTTTCAATAACTTTAATCAATGGGAGACTGTCGAAAAGTTTTGCTCTGTACACATTTTAGTGTAGCTTATTATCTTTTTTTAATTACAGGTGGGTTTATGCTCAAAAATATTACGCCTTATTCCATATTTCTGACAGATATATGTCAACATTTTTTTATGACATAACCTAAAGTAGCTTGAAATCTTATCGATTTTGCGGGAATGGATACAATTCAATTCATATAAAAAACATAATTGTCAAAGTCGCAACTGTAATGTTCTTTGGGACCTTGAGGGCTGCAGTGATATAAAACTCGGGAAGATTTTTAACCCGGATTTATTTGAACCTTAGACACACACACTGAACATAAACTAGGCAGAACCAAATAATTTAAATAGTAATCGCCGTGACGTCACAGGCCGCGTTTGCGCGATTATAACTTTTAATAATCCAATACATCACACTCTCCTGTGTTATTTAAAATGCGAATTAATTTTGCATTTACGAAAAGGCTTCCTGCGAAGTTATTCGTTATTTAAGTTTACAATTCGTCGGTGCGCGTGCAAAAGTCCAATTTTGTGTCCATTGGAGATATGTCTGTAAGTCGAAGTCTTTTTTGGTCTTCTTTATTTGTGCAAAGAGATATAAGTCAAAGTCAACTAGATCATTGAAATATTTTAGTGTATATTGGATGTAAGTTTAAGTATTAGTTTAGTTTAAGTTTAGTGTTCAAAGATATTTTTTTTGTGAAATAGGGTATATTTCCAATAATTTTCAAAATTTTTATACATAGTATGAAAATATGAATTTGTAAATCACCCTACACTGAGAGAATACTATTTGAAACTTTTATAGTTTATTATGTCTAATAGTTTCCGAGATATGGCACTTTGAAAATAGGCCATTTTTTTCAAATATTGCCAATTTTAGTTTTAGACCTTCTTTGGACCGAAATTTCGTCGAAACCATTGATCCTACAAGTAAAACTTTTAAATATAATTTGTAGACAATTTAATTAGCTTTAAATTAAGCGCAGAGTGGGATCTGGAAGCCTCGTAGTTCTCTCAAAATCTCAAAAAACCCATATAAGGTAAAATCGCATTTTCCCAGAATTGTACCTAACCACTTTTTTGTTGCATGAAGTGAGATTTAAACATGCAAAACGTATTATGATCATATAGGAGGTATGTAAATTGAATAATGTAGGTAGGTACCCCTCTGCCAACCCTCTCATGGATCTTCAAGGGGTCTTTCACGTCACACTATCCGGTTTCTTATCTTATTTGATATTTTGGCTTAATTAACACCCAAAAAAGTTTTTAAAATAATATATATAGGGAAATGTTCGTAGAATGTAATAAAAGAAACCGGAAGTCGATAATTTTATCCCTTCAGAAGTTACAGCACACTAAATACAATTATTAAAAATTTAAAAATTTCTCAATTTTCTTTTGAAAAATATTTGATATTTTGGCTTAATAAATATGGAAAAATGTGCGTAGAATTTAATGCGATAAACCGGAAATCGATAACTTTATCCGTTCAGAAGTTACAGCACATTAAACACAATAATTATTAAAATTTTTAAAATTTCTTTACTTTCTCTCGGAAAAACATTTGATATTTTCGCTTAATAAACGACCTAAAAAGTTTTTAAAATAATGTATCTTATGGAGAAACGTTCGTAGAATTTAATAAAAGCAACCGGAAGTCAATAGTGTTATACGTTTAGAAGTTACAGTTCATTAAACACAATAAATATTAAAAGTATAAAAATTTCTCAATTTTCTCTTTAAGAAACATTTAATATTTTGGCTTAATAAATAATAAAAGACTTTTTTTAATACTGCATCTTATGGAGAAATGTTCGTAGAATTTAATGCAAGACACCGAAATTCGATAACTTTATCCGTTGAGAAGTTACAGTACATTAAACACAGCAATTATTAAAAATTTAAAAATTTCTTTACTTTCTCTCGGAAAAACATTTGAAATTTAGGCTTAATGAACGACCTAAAAAGTTTTTAAAATAATGTATCTTATGGAGAAACGTTCGTAGAATTTAATAAAAGTAACCGGAAGTCGATATTTTTATCCGTTCAGAAGTTACAGCTCATTAAACACAATAAATATTACAAATTTAAAAATTTCTCAATTTTCTCTTGAAAAAACATTTGATATTTTGGCTTAATAAATACCCAAAAAAAATAAAAATACTGCATTTTATGGCGAAATGTTCGTAGAATTTAATGTGACAAACCAGAAGTCGATAACTTTATCCGTTTAGAAGTTACAGCACATTAAACACAATAAATACAAAATATTTGAAAACTTTTCAAAAAAAATTTTTATATTTTGGCTTCATGAATGCCCTAAAAAGTTTTTAAAATAACGTATTTTATAGAGAAATGTTCTTAGAATTTAATAAAAGAAACCGGAAGTCAATATCTTTATTCGTTCAGAAGTTATAGCTCAAAATTTTGAAAAAAGCAAAAATTTCTCAACTTTCAATTTTTGGAAAAACTGGCCTATATTCAAAGTGCCATATCTATTAGACGTATAGAGCTCCGGTTGGGCTTATTTTGTCACAAATTTAATGGTCTTAAAAATGTATACAATAGTTTTCGACGATAAATGCATGGATTTGGAGATATAGAGCAGAATCTGAAAAAAGTCCGAAAATTTCGCGGTTTTTCGTGTATAAAAATTTTTCCACAACTTTTTGAGAGTTGGAAACTTGGGTATACATAGCTCTAATGGGTCAAAACAACATACTAAAAAATCAGAGATACATCATGCTTTGCGAATTTATTGTCGATTTTGACTGGGCTATATAGGTACATTTCTTTTTCTAATTTGATTACAGTGTCTTTTCCACTGCATATTTGTTTCACACACCTTTACAATATAATTTCTAGATCCTAGTTTTTAATAATTACATCCCTTGTCTAACAGGGTTTATACGAGGCATATCCAGAAAGTAAGGTGACAAGTGCTCTGAAGGGTGCAGGGAATTTTTTTTTCAAAGGTTGGCACACCTGCGTGGAGGGGGCTTCGTAACGGTCAAACCGAGCCCTGGTCCAATTCAATCCGTTGGGAAATGTCGTCACAGGACGAGCTTTCGTCACCCTCCGCAGAGGCCGTTCGCTCCACCTCCTCGGTCATCAGAAATCCATCGTCAACTTGTGGAAACCTATGAGCCTGAGGTAATGTCATGTCAGCACGTTTACAAGTAGGTTAGGTTGTTTAAAGAAGGTCCCACTAACACTCATGACGAAGAAACGTGAAACGAGTGAGGCCGTCGGTCGCGGTTTTTTCAAATTTCACATATCTTTAATAGTTTCGGAGATATTTGCAAAAAACTAAACCCCCTTTTATTTTTTTCCTTAATTGTTTATAACTTTTGCAATTTTTGCCGGCCTCACTTCAAATTTTTCAAAAAGTTTCTAGAAGTCATTCCGAATCGAATGAGCACTGAATCGTAATTTTCGGACTCCACTGACCAAAATGGCTCTTGTTTACTAGATTATACAGGGTGTAACAGCGAAACCAACCAACGCCTATATTTTCTTTATTATTATAGTTACAAAAAAATGTTAAATAGCAAAGTTGTAGCTGACCAAGGGGGACATCTGATTAAAGAATAAAATTATTTTTTAAACCAGTGGTTCTCAAGTTAAAACACAAAGTTACATTTTTTCAAATGGGAATATACATATTTTTTAGGCCTATTCGGTAGAGTATTTTTTCTGAATTCAACCATGTATTCGTTTTATATCGTTACATAATAAAAATATTGAGAAAAATTCAATTGAAATTTAAATAATTTTTAACTTTTAATATTAATGTGCAGTAATCTATGAATGAAAAACAAGTGATAAATTTAAAAAAATAAATAAAAATACCATACAAGCTTGCGATGTTTACGCCACGAGATATCCAAAGAAACCACGTCCATATTTAATTTATCACTTGTTTTTCATCCATAGATTAATATTAAAAATTAGAAATTATTTAAATTTCAACTGAATTTTTCTCAATATTTTTATTATGTAAGGATATAAAACGAATACATGGTTGAATTCAGAAAAAAATACTCTATCGGATAAGCCTAAAAAATATGTACATTCCCATTTGAAAAAATATAACTTTGTGTTTTAACTTGAGAACCACTGGTTTAAAAAATTATTTTATTCTTTAATCAGATGTCCCCCTTGGTCTCCTAC
Source organism: Agonum fuliginosum (assembly GCA_947534325.1). Taxonomy (NCBI): domain Eukaryota; kingdom Metazoa; phylum Arthropoda; class Insecta; order Coleoptera; family Carabidae; genus Agonum; species Agonum fuliginosum. Next base: position 18,099,078 of record OX384030.1, on the reverse strand, counting down.
AACTTTGCTATTTAACATTTTTTTGTAACTATAATAATAAAGAAAATATAGGCGTTGGTTGGTTTCGCTGTTACACCCTGTATAGCGCGCTCTTTAAAGCTGTCTGCCAAGGCTTTATCCCCGGCTTTTTTGTCCGTCATTTTGTAATTTGTTATCTTAATGTTTAAATAATAAAATAAAATAGTTTTTGTTCTTGTACCTCGTGATGTTTTTTTCATTAATTTTACACCACTTTGGCGCTGTCTGTCGGCACTGTAGCCATTAAGCAAAGTGTCTGCCAATATTTTTCGCGTTTCCTCAATCTATTTCGTTTTACCACTAATACATTTTTACCACTCCGTTTTTACTATTACAACTTTTACCACCATACTTTTTTACCGCTATTCTGTTTTACCATTAATAGTTTGTGGGGCTATAGTACGGTTTTGTTAGTGTAGTAAATAACAAAACCAAGTTTGTGGGGCTCTAGTACGGTTTTGTTAGCTTTGTTAGTGTAGCAAATACCAAAACCGAGTTTGTGGGGCTCTAGTACGGTTTTGTTAGCTTTGTTAGTGTAGTAAATACCAAAACCGAGTTTGTGGGGCTCTAGTACGGCTTTGTTAGCTTTGTTAGTGTAGTAAAAACAAAAACCGAGCTTGTGGGGCTCTAGTACGGTTTTGTTAGCTTTGTTAGTGTAGTAAATACCAAAACCGAGTTTGTGGGGCTTTAGTACGGTTTTGTTAGCTTTGTTAAAAAAGAGACGGTGGTAAAAATGGATTGGTAAAAAAACACGTTGGTAAATATGTTGGTGGTAAAAAGAATTAGTGGTAAAAGTAGGGACGGTGGTAAAAATGGAGGGTAAAAGAATACGTTGGTAAATACGTTGGTGGTAAAAAAGAATTAGTGGTAAAAAGGGACGGTGGTAAAAAATGGATTGGTAAAAGTATAATGTTGGTAAAAAATGGATTGGTAAAAGAATTACGGTGGAAAAAAAGGGACGGTGGTAAATAGGGATTGGTAAATATGGGGGCAAATCGTATATTTATTTTTTCTGTAAGTACCTAGTACAGTTCTCGAGAAAATCTTAAAAAATATTTTTGAGCAATTTTTAGTAATTTTCAACAAAAGCGTAATTTTGTCTTTTGAAACAAAAACAGGTTTTATTTTCGAATGAATCAAGATATCGACTTCCGGTCTCCAACATTCAATTTCTCATATAATTTTTTGTTACATACATAATTTTCAATATATTGGGAGTACTAGTTCGGCCACAATTCAAATGTAACATCTTAGAGACAATAGTGAAATTTTAGTATTTTTTGTGGTTTTTGAGCTGTCATTTCTAAACTAATTAAAATATTGACTTGCGGTTCCCCGCATTAATTTCTTCTAAAAATTCTCTATAAGATACTTTATATAGAAAACTACCAGCATTCGGTAGCTTGAAAGTTTTTATATTAAATGCTGAAAATTTCAAATCGATATTTTGATCCGTTCAGAAACTACAGATGATCAAACACAAAAAATAAAATTAATACTAAAATTTTAATATTTTCTCTAGGTAAAACTCTTTAAGTATCGGTTTAACTAAGGCATTAAGACGTTATCTATATAAAGGATGTTATAGAGAATTTTTTGAAGAATTTAATGCAGGAAACAGCAAGTCAGTATTTTAATTCATTCAGAAATGACAGCTCAATATACACAAAAAATACTAAACTTTCACTATTGTCTCTAAGAGGTTATGTTGAATTGTGGGCAAATTAGAGCTCCCGAAATGTTGAAAATTATGTTTAAGTACCACAAAAAATTATCTAAAAAATCGAATGTTGAAGACCGGAAGTCGATATCTTTCTTCATTCGAAAATAAAGCTGTTTTTGTTTGAAAAGACAAAATTACGCTTTTGTTGAAAATGATAAGAAATTCTATAAATATATTTTCACGATTTTCTCGAGAACTGTACTACTGCCAGAAAAAATGGATATATCATTTTATAGCAAATTTTATGCTCTACAATATCCTATATAACAATTTTTATCGTAATATTACCCATACGAGTTAAATAAAGAAAACTAAAAATGGCGGACATTTTTTCAAAATGGCGGCCGTCTCTGGTACTTAACACTTTGGCACCACTTCTTATATGAAAGAGAATAGAATGTATGCCAATTTTCACACTGTAATCACAAAATGCATAGTTTTGTCCTATAACCGCCGGACTATACAGGGTGTTAATACTAAGTTGTAACACCGGAAAATGGCAGTTAGAACTCATCGAAACAAACAACTTTTCTTATTAAAATTTTTTGATTTGGAGCCCCAGTTCCGAGTTATAGGCGTTTTTTTGTTTTTCGGAAAATCGTCATTACTCCATTATTTTAAGGAATATTTAAAAAATACAAAAAATGTCAGCATTTGCTTTCGGTTCTCTAAAACATTTGTATTTAGAATTATTTTCTATTTTATCAAATAACAAAATGGCGACCGATCAAAAATTTCAAAACAAGATATTTTGAAAACCACCCGATAGATTTTTGAAAATAAAACATTTATAAAATCCTTAAACTATCTACTATAACATTGGTCTAAAACATTTTGTTCAATCTGTCCAAAAAAAGTTTTTAATCAAATTGAATTACAAGATACACGCTGCCGGGTTTGCGTTGCTGCGAATGGTGGCCATTTTGAAAATCAAATTTAGTCCCTCCCTTGTTGTTTCATTGTTCATTGTTTTAATTTTCTTGTTTTACTTGTTTTTCTTGTTTAATAGCAGCAAACCTAGTCTGTTTTAAATTATTGTTGCAATTTGTTAAAATAATCTTGTAATTCAATTTGAATAAAAACTTTTTTTGGACAGATCGAAAAAATGTTTCAGATAAATGTTATAGTAGATAGTTTAAGGATTTTATAAATGTTTTATTTTCAAAAATCGATCGAGTGGTTTTCAAAATATCGTATTTTGAAATTTTTGATCGGTCGCCATTTTGTTATTTGATAAAATAGAAAATAATTCTAAATACAAATGTTTTAGAGAACCGAAAGCAAATGCTGAAAATTTTTGTATTTTTTAAATAATCCTTAAAATAACGGAATAATGACGATTTTCCGAAAAACAAAAAAACGCCTATAACTCGGAACTGGGGCTCCAAATCAAAAAATTTTAATAAGAAAAGTTGTTTGTTTCGATGAGTTCTAACTGCCATTTTCGGGTGTTACAACTTAGTATTAACATCCTGTATAGCTCATCAAATATCTACACAATGACGTCTGCAAATTATTAAGATTATTTGTCTCATACTATTTGTAAGAAATTGTTTAATTGTGTTAACAGAATTTTCTGCTGCTCCATTAGTAGGTGGAAAATAGGGCGCGGATGTTACATGTTTGATGCCATTTCTTACTACAAATTCTCTGAATAATTCAGATTCAAATTGAGGACCGTTATCACTTTTTATTTTATTTGGTAAACCAAAACGTGAGAAACAATCGCGTATTCCCTATAATTGCAGCAGTAGAGGTTGAACTCATTGGCCATGCTTCGATTCATTTACTGTGTGTATCAGTTAAAATTAAATAACTTTTACCATACAATGAACCTAGAAAATTTAAATGTACTCTGTCCCAAACTGATTTAGGTCAAGGCCATGGCATTAACTCAGCTTGAGGTTTATTTAATTTATTACAAATTTCACATTGTTTTGCCACGTCTTCGATGTGTTTATTAAGATCTGGCCACCAAAAATACGCTCGCGCTTATGATTTCATTTTAACAATTCCTAAATGTTCGTTATGTAATTCTTTTTAACATACCTTCTTGTAAACTTCTTGGTATTACTACCTTGTATCCCAGCATTAAAATTGCTTTTTCTAAACTTAGTTCTTTTCTATGCGTATAGAAGGGTAATAATTCAGGTTCATATTGAGATTTATTTTCTGACCATCCTTTAATAACATAATTAAATACTTTCCTTAAAATGTCATCTTTCTTTGCTTCTAATTTAATTAAATTAACATCTATTAAAGAAGACTCAGAACCCAGAAAATTCAAGTACCTACTTAATTTATGTCATTACCTATATCATTATGTTCTGAATTTTTAATGGGTAATCGTGATAATGCATCTGCTGCATTTTGTTGTGATTTAATGTATTTGATTTTATACTGATAATTTTGATTTTAAAAAAAAACAGGCACACCGTTGCATTCTAAACGCACAAAGGGTAAGAGTTTGCAATCAGTCTCTAATATAAATTCCGTACCGAATAAATATATGTGAAATTTTTGAATGCCCCATATTATCGCTAAAGCTTCTTTATCTAGCTGATAATATTTTTTCTGAATAGAAGGTAAAGTTCGCGAAACGTACGCCACTGGTTTTTCTATCCCTGAATCATAAACATGCGCAAATACTGCGCCTAACCCATAAGCAGGCCAATTGTCAATTTTATAGGTATTTTCCTATCGAAATGCGTTAGAACTAGTTCGTTTTTTATTGCTTTGAAAGAATTTTATGTCTTTTGACCAGAACCACGGAACATCTTTTTGTGTTAATTTGTAAATGATTGCAAAATTGTAGCTATGTTTGGTATAAATCTTTGATAATATGTTACTAAACCCAGAAAATATTTTAAGGAAGTTACGTCAGTCGGTGTCGGTGCCTTTTGAACTGCTTCAATTTTTGTTGGAGATGTATGGACTCCATTTTTATCAATTATGTGCCCTAAATATTCTATTGATTGTTGTAAAAAAACTGCATTTCTCCTTTCTTATATTCAACCCTGCTTCCTCTAATCTTTTTAATACTTCTGAAAGTTTAGCTAAATGTTATTCCTCTGTGGTTTTTCCCGTAAAATCAGAATATCGTCAATAAAACAACACCTTCTATACGTGATAAGAATTTATCCATCAGTTTTTGAAATATTCCTGGACTTGAACTAATACCAAAACATAATCTATTGTATTGAAAAAGTCGCCGATGCATACTTATAAATAGTAGTACATTCTCGTGCTTTTTCATGTAATAATACTTGTAAATACGCATTACTTAAATCAATTTTTGTAAATTCCTTACCGCCCTCTAGTTTACTAAATACTTCTTCCATACGCGGCAATAGATATCTTTCAACATTTAAACAAGGATTCATTGTGACCTTGTAGTCAACACATAGACGTACACTGCCGTCGTCCTTAAGAATGGGATCAATTGGTGTGCCCCAATCAGAATAATTTACTGGCTTAATAATATTAAATTTTAATAATCGATTAAGTTCGTCATCAACTTTATTTTTCAATGATATAGGTAATGGTCGTGGTTTAAAAAATTTGGAAACGTGATTCTCCTTTAATGATAAATTTGCAAAGCTTTTATTAAAGGTTCCTAGACCGCTTGAAAATAACTTCGGAAATTGGTTTACTAATTTCAAGATACAAGCTTTTTCTAATTCTAAAGAATTTAATGCTGCAATACCATAATTCATTCGTTTAAGCCAATCTCTACCTAAAAGTGGTGGCCCACAGTTACGCACCACGAAGACTGGCATATAACACTGTTTACCGCAATATCTAATTTCTAAATCAACCGTTCCCAATGGTTTCACCTTACTGCCTGTGTAAGTAATTAAACAAATACGCGATGATTTTAATTTTAAAACTGGAAAATTATTTAATCATACTTGCTCCGAAATGACTTAAACCGCAGCGCCCGTATCTATTTGCATAGTCAATGTGCAACTAAAAATTAAGACCTCTACAGTTAAGCGTTTATCCGTGTCAACTCTCAAATTGAAAATAGCAAGACCATCTACATTTAACATACTAATTCTACGTTTCATGCACACTTGTTGAAGATGACCGCGTTTATTGCAATTATTGCACACATAATTTTTGTATTTGCACTGTTGTTTGATATAAATATTTTTACCACTAACCTCACACTCCTGGGTCCTGGGCTCTCCCACTCCTGGAAGTCGACCTGCGCTGTGTGTCACCTTGATGCGGGGATGATGATGACGTACCTGGCACAGCAACTGTGTTCCCCGGCCGATGTGAACTGCTGGTCCATCGATGACGTACTGCGACCTTGTTGACTTGGTGCTGTACTTTGCCGTGTTCTTCCAAGTCTCCAAAATTTCCGGCTCTGACTTGATTCGTATACCGCTCTCATTTTGCATCAATCTCTCCGGCACTGCAGTAGCGGCTTTTAACTTTATTGCTTCCTCTACTGTTTTTACAAAATTAAGTTCACTTGGCTCCTTTTGAAACAATAAATTTTTTATTGTTCCTGGGTCGCACCCGATTACAAACTTATCACGTAAGGCCGTGTCTAACATTCCTCTGCAGTTTCTTGCACTATTCTGCACTTTTACTGCCCACTCTTTACTTGTTTCTTGTTCTTCTTTTCGCAGATTATAAAAAACTGTTCTTTCAGCAAAATCTGACACTGTTGATTTAAAATATGAATCCAGTTTATTAACTAAATCATTATATGTCTTTGATTCCGGAGCTACCGGAATAAATAAATCTATTAGTAACGTATATGCACTTTCATTTAATAGATTTAGTAGCACTGCACGTTTTTTATTTCCTTCGGATATTTCGTTAGCAAGAAAAAAACTGTTTAATTCTTTTTCTGTAAATTCGCTCATTTGATCTATTTACGTTGTCATTTTTACTAACTTTTTTGGGGACCTTGAGGGCTGCAGTGATATAAAACTCGGGAAGACTTTTAACCCGGATTTATTTGAACCTTAGAGACACACACTGAACATAAACTAGACAGAATCAAACAATTTAAATAGTAATCGGCATGACGTCACAGGCCGCGTTTGTGCGATTATAACTTTTAATAATCCAATACATCACAGCAATAAAATCAGATTAATAAATATAATCACGTGTCACGTCGATTACTATATATATATTAATATATATATATATATATATATATATATATATATATATATATATATATATATATATATATATATATATATATATATATATATATATATATATAGAGTAGACTCTTTAGAATTTGTCAAGCTTTCGATTTATTTTAAATCTTCATCAGGACACTGTAACAATGTTGATATTATAATAAAAATTTTATACAAAATTTTATAGTGTAATCTCAGACTTACATAGTGTTGAGGTTAGTTTAAGAAAAGCATCTGATGTATATTAGAATTTTGACAAATGTCGTCAACATTGGTAAAAAAACACATTATATTAACAATAGAACAAATTTTGTACTAGTTAAGATCAAACAAAATAATTTTGAGAATATAATAATTCTCAAAATCGTTCTTGAAAGTTCCCCTCTCTTAATAATCTTCGATTGTCTTGTGCCCAGTACCTTACATTATTTCTATTAAATATACCATTATTTGTAAAGCGGGTTTCATCCGAAAATAATATGGTATAAACAAAATTATTATTTCTATTTTGTTTTTCTCTAAACCAATTACAAAAATGTAATCTTCTTGCTAAATCATTTTCATGCAAATGTTGGTGTAATTGATAAGTGTATGATTTAAATTTATGTTTTTTAAAACTTTCCACGCAGTTTTTACCGGGATTCTAGTTTCATGTGAAATTTGACGTAATGAAGCTGTTGGATTTAAATTAAAATAGGCAAGAAGATTAATTTCAAATTCTTCATTTATTATAAAATGTCTATCTTCTTGTGGCTCGTTTCTTAATTTATTTTCTAAATTTCTAAAGTAACGTCGATTAGGGTGCCGCCTTCGATCAGGATATCTTTCTGAATACAATCGAAACGCAGCACTTGCATTTTTTCTACACTCACCATAGATTAATAGCATATCTATTTGTTCGCTTTTCGTAAAATTATCCATTTTTTAATAATATTAATAACACTAAAAATACTAGATATCTTGATATTCAGTAAGGAAAATGTCATAATGATTCGATCAAGTTACTAATAATGTAATTGTTTTGTTTAAGTACATATTTCTCTCATTTATTTCATAGTTAACTAGGAATGATTCGATTTGTTTCTGTAATATTTTAATTATTATTTTACTTAGAAATCTACAACGAAAAAATATCTTATTATACATGGTTGTATTCAGAATTTTATGTAGAATCAAAATCTTAAAAAATATACTGGGTGTGCCATTTAAAATAAGAAAGTTGATGTCACTTCCGGTTAAACAGGAAGTAATAAAAATTCATTATTTATGTAGTTTAATGCGCCTTTGAATGTAGTTTATAAACCTATAATATAAACGTAATTGACTTAAAAATACAATTTTTTTGGGAGGTGCGCCTGATTCAGGAAACACCCGGTATATATATATATATATATATATATATATATATATACTCGTGAGATTTGCTTACTTCTTTAAAACTGAAATTGGATATTTCGTGTCTCAAATTGCCTAAAATATTAGAAATTTTGATTGAAAATTTCATTCGTGGAAAAAAAAAATTTCGTCGAAAAACTTCCGACTTACATTAGTCAAAAAACCACAAAATGCACTTTTTTCAAACGCCCATAACTTTGTGCCAAATCGTCGTAGGAACTTCGTTTTTTGAGTCCTTCACAGGTAATTGAACAAACTTCAATGCTTTTTCTGTGGAACGAGCCGACAAATTTTTTCCAACTCGGTACACATGGCCAAAGTTGGATGGTTTTGAAGGGTAATAATTTTAAAATATATATATATATATATATATATATATATATATATATATATATATATATATATATATATATATATATATATATATATATATATATATATATATATATATATATATATATAAGAAGCAACAGTAGTGGGTGTGACAGTCAGTAAATTGGCCAAAAAATTAAAGTAGACTTTCGATTTTATTTTAAATCTTCATCAGGACACTGTAACAATATTGATATTATAATACAAATTATACACAATTTATAGTGTAACATCAGACTTACATAGTGTTGAGGTTAGTTTAAGACTAGCATCTTATGAATTAGGACAAATTGTCGTCAACGTTCTTAAATTACACAATAATGTTAAAAATAAATCAATATTTGATAATAGTTCAGATCAAACAGAATCATTTTTTTCTACATCTAAAATACTGGCTAGTTCATAAGCAATATTATGTTTGGTGTTGTGCTGATGTTCAGCTAAAGCACTACTATGTGATTTTAAACGGCAATCACTTTTATGTGATATAATTCTGCTTTTTAGATGGTTACACGTTTGACCTACATAACATAAATTGGTTTCTTTATAACTGCAGAAATCAAATTTGAAAATACACTTTTAATATTGTGCAGTAATCTATGGATGAAAAACAAGTGATAAATTTAAAAAAATAAATAAAAATACCATACAAGTTTGCGATATTTATGCCACGAGATATCCAAAGAAACCACGTCCATATTTAATTTATCACTTGTTTTTCATCCATAGATTAATATTAAAAATTAGAAATTATTTAAATTTCAACTGAATTTTTCTCAATATTTTTATTATGTAAGGATATAAAACGAATACATGGTTGAATTCAGAAAAAAATACTCTATCGGATAGGCCTAAAAAATATGTACATTCCCATTTGAAAAAATATAACTTTGTGTTTTAACTTGAGAACCACAGGTTTAAAAAATTATTTTATTCTTTAATCAGATGTTCCCCTTGGTCTCCTACAACTTTGCTTTTTAACATTTTTTTGTAACTATAATAATAAAGAAAATATAGGCGTTGGTTGGTTTCGCTGTTACACCCTGTGTATATATATATATATATATATATATATATATATATATATATATATATATATATATATATATATATATATATATATATATATATATATATATATATATATATATATATATATATATATATATACAATATGTTCAGATTCCACTTCTGATGTCGGAGTAAGAGCGGAGAGGACCATAGATGATCAGTTACGTGAACAACAAAACTACTAAAAGCGCAATTAATGGAATAGTTAACTAATCTAAACACCAAATAAATCACACATTCACCACTCATGTCATGAACCAGTTAAACGTGATCTACAAACTATGACGATAAGGAATGGTGGCAAATCCTGGGCACGTGCTACTCGCATCAGAGCATATTCAAGACTGCCGATCTCTGGCTCATTCCACACCTAGCACGTAATCCCAGACTTCGCCCAAGTGTACTAATAATAATAACGTAATCGAACAAACAAACACTTCATTAGCACACTTGCATTCCTATCATTAATTATTATTACAATCAACATGATTGCTAACCCCGACATATATATTCTTAAAATTATTATTTTCCCTTGGTCCTAAATTTTTAGCATAAACCCACCCTAAGTGCTATAAAATCACTTATGTAACATTGTTAATACGAAGCATGATCTTATTTTGGGAACATTAAACTAATCTACTTTCAGCATTCCATTACTAAAATTCTATCACAATTTTAATGCCATTTAGCCCTTTCTTTCAGTGATCTTTTCTTGGAATATGTAAATGTTTGCCCTATTCTCCGAAAAGGAATCATGTATATAGTACATCTCATGCTTAAAATTATCCCATTTAATGCCTAGCGTTGCCATATGGCAACGGATATAGAATTATTTTTTAACTGTTTTTATTGGGCTTAGCGCGTGTAATACGGGTGGTTGGAACTTTATTGTAGAGATGAAACGGATAGCTGTTTGGCCGGATATCGGATATCCGGCTAGCTGCGAAGCCGGATATCCGGCGGCCGGATATCCGGCCCGTGTTAAATCGTAAAAGAACATGTCATCAGTGAAGAAAAGATCACCTATTTGGCAATATTTCGACATAAACAATGAAATTCATCATAATTTACCACTCATTAATTTTGAGTATTAATTTTAATTTTTAAATATTGTTTGTTTGTTATTATTTTAGTTTCTCTGAACTTCTTTTTCTAGTTTTTGTAACTCTTCCAGTAATTAATAAAAGCAGTCATAATATATATACCGTTTTCTTATTATTTACCTCACAAAAACTTATGTTTTCAAGTTGATTTGAGGAAATTGTCGTAGTTTTTTAATATTCGGTATCCGGCCGGATATTGAGTTACTATCCGGTATCCGGCCGGATATTGAGTTACTATCCGGTATCCGGCCGGATAGTAAATTTGCGACGGATAGGCCGGATACCGGATAGTTACCGGATATCCGTTTCATCTATACTTTATTGTATGTAGGAGGCTTTGTTCTTCACACCTGTGATAACAGTTTGGAGATTTTGTTTATTAGTGTAGATATGCTTATTGTTTTATTAGCAGGTATCTGTGAAAGTGAAAAATAATTGATTTTTTATTTGAATAAATACGTTTTTGATTATATCTTGTTAAATTTTTGATATTATTTTTCAATAGAAGTACTAATAATAATTTAAACTATTAAGTCATACAAATTTTGAAAATTTTTATTAATATTTTGTAAATTATTCTTATTTTAATTTAACCTTCTTCCCCGCGGATGGGAAATTATACGTTACCCCGCACATCGAGGTACCCGGGTACTTTTGGGCTAATATGAACTGCCCTATTGCCGAATTTGAGACTATATTTATTTTAAAAAATCATGAGTGTTGTCAACTTGTAGAATGGCAGAAAAGATTTATTCTTAAATAAATATATAAATTACAAAATTTAGTTTTTATTTTGGAATATAGTCTCAAGGGTGGCCAATGACCTCCCCCTTGAATCCACCTCTCTAATTTACATCCATCAAATGCATGCAAATCGCCATCTCTGCTTGTTCGTCTCTTACACGATGAATTTTTATCATGGTTCCTAATGAAAACAAATTTTTTTTTAATAAAAACGACAAGTATACACACCTTAATATCAACGATTAAAAATACGTCAATTAAGGTAGACAATTCGTCGGTCATAAGCGTGCGTGATTTCGGTGTGAGGTGAGGCCAAAGCAGTCAAATAATGAGAAATAAATTTACGATTTCTCAACAATTATTGCGGTGAATGTAAGAATTTTCTCTTCATTGAATTTTCTACTTATAAATATTATAGTGTTGAAGACGTTCCCCATTTTTCAAGTCACCCCGCTATGGGGCAAATTGAAAAATCATAGAAATTCAAGTCAGTGTTACATAGGGGCGACATGTGAAGCAAAGAAGCAAAAAAATAATCTATGATCAATTATTTCGGGTCATAATTATTATAAAAATATAGTAATTAAATTACTATTTATATGCAAAAATTATACGGGTTATTTAAACCTTAAAAATAAAAAAATTCCATGCACAAATGTTGAAATAAATTAAGAATATATTAAAAGATAATTATAGGTAATATATGTACTTAGGAGATAATAATTACCTATAGCTTAATGCCCCTCACAGTTTTATTATAAGGCGCCCCTCAAATAACCCAAAAAATAAAGTGGTACGCCATTGGCGAATTGAAATCAAAATTTTCAAATTCAGGTTTTAGTGTGAAGATGAAAATTTGCACACTTGTTCTGTTTGATGTCCGCGTCCCTTATTTTTGGGATATGTTTTAGGGGTTGCTTACGTTTTTCTTTTTTAACTCTTAAATGGGTAACATTGCGAGAAACATTGTTACGTATGAAATTGTGGAGAAAATTCCCTATAAAAAGATTCTTGTCAATTTTCATGTAAGTGTTACCTATAGTTTTCCAAAAAATCGTAAAAACATATTTTGAAAATTTATTTATTTTAATCAAGTATATTGCTGCATCACGGAAAAATGGACGTCATTCTATAACGAACGAAGATATCGACTTCCGATTTGCAGCATTCGATTTCTAGAACAATTTTTTATTATTTTTATTTATTTTTTGTGGCGGTCGCTCCAACTCGGAACACGTACACACCATTAGCTGAACAGCAGCTACAATGGTCTAACGGTCAGCGCTTCTGACTCCCACCGTACGGTCCCGGGTTCGATCGAGGTTCGATTCCCGGCCGCCGCAACTCACCATCGCGTCTAAGGCAGGGCATGGCTTACAGCCTTACTGACGAGTCCAAGTAAGCATGCCCGGGACGAAACGCAACCATCAAGGCTCATTAGCGTGCCGACTCACAAACGCCAAATTTTAAAAATTAGGAGCTCCATTTAAGGCACAGTTATAAGATTTTCTCCGAGAGATAAATTAAATGTTGTTTAGGATATCAAATAGAACAACTGTGCAAAATTTCAGCTTCTCACTATTTAGTGCAAGGTTAAAATCTTAAATGACTGAGCTATAACCACAAGATGTCACTGATTTATTTATTTTAGACCAGGAAAAAAAATAATTTTAACCTACGAATTTAAGTCACTCCGTTTTACGGTACGTACGAGTACAACGTACCTATAAATAAAAGTAATAACAAAAATTAGATTTCTGGAGAATCAATCGAGAAATCAATGTTCCATTAAAGAATTATAATAATTATCCTTTCCCCAGTGATTAAAATAATGGCCTTAAAGTAATTTAAAATTGTTCACAGTCGTGTTATTATGATTTTCGATAGAAATTTTGAAATTGAGTATTGAACTGAGTGACGAAGAGCAAGTGACAGCCACTGACATTGATATAGCGGCACAGGATCGCACGTGTGCACATGTGTGCTACCGCAACGAACCACACACACCACACACCGCATGCACTACAACACCACATACAGTACTACTATAACACTCACACATCGCTATCGCTGTCAGCCGCCCCCACTGAATTTTCATTTATTTAAATGATACACTCACGATGCTATTTGCATTTTGCGTGTCCACTACATATATCTACAGGGAAACATATGCTGCTCGTATTTATGATAATATATTTAAAAGAGGCTTCGAATGTTCGAATTATCTGACGCTTACCTAAACCTGATTCATTTATACGACTGATTTAGCTTAAGTAGATGGCAGTATACACAGGTGTGTTAATAATACACATCTGGTTACTGATTATTTATCAAGAATAAATGAATAATTATATATCCTAATTCTAATTACTAAAATTATATTCAGACAGGGACAATCTGGATAAACAGGGCATAAGTACTCTCATTAGCAGATCTTTGCACTCGAATGCAATATGTTTTATTAAAAAAAATTGATTATCATTATTTTTATGGACCAGGGATTTATCCCTGACTGCATTTTATATTTAGATAGGTCGTAGATTCAAATATTTAACCTAGGCACTTAGGGAAAACTATGTACCTAAGTATGTTATTATTTTTTGTTGGACAATTAAAACTTTTTAAAATAATTTAGACCAAATTTATAAAATAAATTACAATATTATTATTTTCAATTGTTTTGTATGCACAAATAAGGAGCAAATAAAATTGAATTATTTTTTTTACAATAACTGATGCATTAATCAAATCTGATGTAGCCATCGTACATGATCTGCCGCTTTAACATTGAAGTAGTATGTAGCTAAATATAAAGCTTTACTTAAAATAAAGTACAACAACAACGTACAATATTTGATATAAAAATATAAATACAGTACCTTACCTATGTTATTTTAAATTGCATTCTTCTAATCCTGGAATGCTACACTTATTTCCAGAACTTCATCTGCTACAGTGGGGTACGGTTGTAAAATAATGCTTTTTAAACATCAACTTTCACTGTCATAATCATTAAAATTTTACCTATACCTACCTAGTTAACTAGTTATTAAACAATCATGGACTAAAATACTGAAGTTTCAAACTCGAAATTATAAATTGCTCTTTATTTCTAAAATGGTATCAGATACAGAAAAATTGATCGGAAACCGATCGTAGATAAACATCTTTCTTTTAAAAAAAATATTGTCAAAAATGTATTACCTAGTTATTATTATGAAGAAAAATAATTGTATGGTCTTCAAGTAAAGTACCATACCTACTTCCTGTTAATGGATTGGTACCACAATTAATTGGTTTCTTACGACTCTTTATAAACCGTAAATATAAAATATGGTAATTAAATGTTTGTTATACTTTGAGATATCGTCGGAGAAAAAATCGTAACATAAAGTACACTTACATCATCTCGAAATTGTTGATGCGTGTTTTAGATTCTAGGCAGCTTAGAATGAGCTTATCCCCCAAAAACTCATATTCGAAAATTTTGACCCGTCACCCTTACAGAGTATGAAGCCACTGGTACGAAGGCGTAGAGGGCCAACAACAATTTTTAAACATTTCAATCTAAATGGAGTGCGATATTTGCAATTGTGACTAAACAATTGTAGGTTCGACCTGCAATTATTATCCAGACGATCGAGAATAAATGTGCCGCACACATAATCAGTTCAGACGCTGCCCAAGGTTAGTGTTTGTTTGTCCCTGTTCTCAATGTTATAATAACCAATTGAATATTTTTAGTAGGCATGGGTTTCGTTGATACAAAATACAAAAATCGAGACAAAAATATTTTGATATGGGACGCCAAAAAGAAATATTATTATTTCTCCGATATAAGCATAATGTGTGTTCGTGTGTATGAGTCCGAGAACCTTAAAACGGCACCTATGCAGACTCAGTCTTGTAAGATGGAAATTTAGTCGTTTTGAACACGTTTATGTTTTTATTCACTACTTCTGCCCAATTACATATGGTTATAATAATTGTAAGTTCGAACTTACAATTATTGCAGGTTAAACCTACAATTGTAGCTCGACCCTACAATCGTTTAGTCACAATTGCAAAAATCACAGTTCATTTAGGCCCCTCTACGCCTTTGTACACTGGTAACAACATCAACAATTATAAATTATTGTATTTGCAATTAAAATGGTGTAGATTCTCGCGCTAAAAGCTCTGTTGACAAAAAAAAAATTATTAAGTTTAATTGTTAGTGATCATATCATATGTACTCAATTACCTATTCTATTCCGAATGTGTAAACAAAAACAAGTACCGTAATTTAGCTTTCATTTTATTAAATGATTGTATTTTGATCCTAATGCTTGGATAAAAGGCGATTGCTATAAAAACCTAAACTGAATTTGATTCGATAATCTGCGATTATGGTATTTGCAAATCAGTTTCTGCTGTTCATTATTTACCATGTTAAGGATATTGTTTGCAATTATAATGTTAGTCATATTGAAATTGTTATTTATTTTGTGTTTTTGTTTTGACGTTTTCTATTTGATCATGCTCTTATTAATAGATTCTGCAACTAATAAATGTTAAAAAACCTAGGAAAGTTCTACAAAAACCATAAGCATGTAAGCGTATTTTTGTATTAGTTACACACTTCACACATACCTAAATTTACTTGCATTTTGATTTATTAACAAACATGCACCGTATTAAATTCCACTGTGATATACCTACCTACCTATTTAAATTATGTTATTGATACGTGATAATTGATGAATAAGAATAGCGCAGTATCATAGCATAGCAAGAGCAACAGATAGCGGTACGCGTGCATTTGTGTACTTTTTATGTAGGGATGAAAATGTAAATTCAACACATTACATGTGTTCGTAATTATTCGGAAGTAGTAAAAAATGCGACTTTCGGTATAAGGCGTAAGTGGTTGCGGTGTGAATATTAGTTGACAAAACAATACAAGCATGGAAGCATGTCATCAGTCATCACATTGAGTTTAGGGTTTTTGCTGCGCTCTCTGGTTCAGCTGAGCCACAGAGCTGAGCGCATCATTGCTCACACAGGTGTACGATACCAGCATCAGCGACTATCGCCAACCTTTTGAACATCTGGTGTCCAAAAACACACCCAAACACAAAACCAGTTCAAGTTCGAAATAAAACAAGTTATAAATGAAACCGGCAACATAAACATCTAAGAGTAAGGTGTACCTTGCATAAATCATCATCTATTCTAACCGTACTAAAGTGTAGCTAGTAGGGCTGTCAACGGATTCCGGATACTGTAAAATCCGGATATAAGAAAAGGCGGGTATTACATTATAAAAGTTCTTTGACAAAGATCTTTCATAAACTTTTTAATAAAATGTATTTTATAATAGTATATTACATTACAAGTCATGAAAATGTTTCATTGCAGACGAGGAGGCTTGTTTGAAGAATGCGAGGATGCGCAGCGTCCGAGCATTTCTTCAAAGCCTACGAGTCAAGCAAAGACATTTTTATGACGCGTGATGTATTTTTTTTTTTAAATCAGCAATTATAGAAGCTTAAAATGATAGAAAAAATTAGGTTTGCATAAATCATCAGAGCTGTGACAAATTTTAGAAAACGCTGTCATGACAAGTGTTTGTTCCTACAGACAGTGGAAAGTAAAAGTGACTAAAGTGAAAATAAGATTTTCATGCCTAGTCATTTTTACTTATTTATTTTCATGCCTAGTCATGGAAATCTTACTTTCAAGACTCAAATTAGTCAGGAAATGAAGATTTTCATGCCGATTTTGAAAAAAATATATTTTATGACCACAGGAAGGCATATTACACAACTAAAAAGATTTAATAAAATATTTTATAATATTTAGTGGCCGTAATACGTAAAAAAATAATTATTATAATCGTACATATTGAAATAATACATGTATTTTGCGTGTAAAACTTTGACCTTCGTAAGGTACCATTTATTATTAATATTTCTGGCTGAAATTTTGAGAATCTCATTTTTTAGAAATATTGAAGCGAATTTTGATGCGCGTTACACAAAATTTCAAATTATATATAAGGACCACCCTAATATATGTACATAGTAACATAGAGTGTTTTCTTTTTTTTAATTTAAAAATAAATCAAATTGAAATCAATTATAAAACTACAGACTGTCTATATCAGCGCTATATAATTACGTTTACGACGTAACTCTGGAATATGATTATTATACAATTGGTATATAGGTCTGTTGCGGACATTTTTGATTAAAAATAATAAGTTTTTATATAAATGAATGACATCACAAATTACTCTGATATAATGGCTACTACTACTACTACATGATATAAAAGATGTACCATAACATAAGGTAATGGCATGTAAAATTTAACGTACTGGTTCCGAAGCAAAAAGTTTTTTTTTCTAAATTTCTGTAAATAAAGGTAGTTTTCTTCAGAAGAACATTTTTAGTATCACTGAATATTATTTATATCGAATAAAGAGAGAGTTATGTGGTTGGCTACTTGAAACAAAATTCAATTATTTTTTTACGGAATCACTAGTCATTAATTAGTTAAAACGTAATATTTAGCTATTCAACTAATGACGCAATACTGTTTCCTTCACAGACCTCAAAAAATAATTTTCGAATTTTGTAAAAATTATTTTTGTTTCGTGATCAGTACGACAAATACTATATGCCATTCTAATATGTACCTCACGTTATGGTACACCTGTAGGCAAATATAGAGGGATTAAAAAAGTGTTAACATGTTAGGAAAAAAGTAAATTATTGATTTGAATTTTTTTTTATACAACATGAAAAATTTGCATTGTCTTAAAACTCATATTTATCAATCATAAATTCATATTTATTACATACAAAATGTTCAAAAATAGCCTTTTTTGAATGCTGAATGATAACAGTAAAAAAGAAATTAATTTCCCAGTACAGTACCAACACAGGTCGTGGATCGTGGTACGCAGCAAGCACAAGCACCAATATGGACACAAGCAGATTTTTACACAATGACAAGTGCGCTACGAACAATGACAGTGATGAAGATATAGATAAGGAGTGTTCATCACCATCAGCATTCAAATTCAAACTGGAAATACGTAGAGTCGCATGCAATCGGCAACCGTAATCGTGGCTGCGCATCTCATCCAAATTCCATTGCAGAATAAGTTTCGGTTGGACCTAACGAGACACGAGAGCGAGGCAGTCACGGACTTTATCACTCAATAAACAACACGACTGTGCAGCGAGGGGGGCGGTGTGCAAGTGATTTGCTCTCGGAACGATGGAAATTTACGAAACGCACGACAAAACTTTATGGCTCTGATTTAAATTTGAAATGTGATGGAACCGTCAAAAGCAGCCGCAATAAAAATACACAGTTTATTGGATTATGCATTTGATCAGCGAGTTTGGAGCAAGCTACTGGGAGCATTTACTCTTTCTCCAGTAATCGCCGCCCAAAGCCCGACGAACTGTAACTTCCGGCACAAAACAGATTTCCTCTAATGTATGTAATTTACATAAACCGAATCTTGGTTCTTGAATTCAACTACCTCCATCAACGTACGAATTTTACGTGTACTTAAACTTTTATAAATAAATTTTAGTTGCAGTTTAATACGACATCGAAACATCATCATTACGGCCCTACTTATTCAATTGGAGAGGGTAGTAACATTAAACGTAAATAAAATAAATTCGATACTTAACACAACATATGTTGACATATCAATAGGTCGCAATGAAATTTGTAACGTAACATGGTACGGTGAAGATGGACTTATATTACATAATATCAACAGTCTGTTATAGGTTCAGGAAAAAAGTTTAATATATTGAAGAATAAATTACTTTTATAATTTAGTAAATTCTAAATAAAACTCAGAATTAATATTAAATTTAATCTGACGGTTACTTACCAGCATTGAATGATTCAACAAGTACAAGTACACGGAAATTAGATATTAAACACGGAATAGGACAAATAATTTATAAAGTTTTCATGTTAAGTAGATATATTCCCAATAGGGGAACGAACAAACACCCGAAAAGTTCCCACGCAAAACGTGGCCGCAACATACCTACCCTTTTTTGGGTTTAAATGCAATTTTCTCAGTTTTCCCTCAATATCTCAAAAACTATGGGTTCTAGCAAAACACTTAGGTAGCTACTTTACAAAATTATAGAGTATAAAATTCTCTATAGGAAAATGTAGGTATACCGAACATTTCAATATCGAATAATCAAATAGTGGATTTGTCGAATTATCAAATAATCGATATATCGAATATTCGATTTGTCGAATTATCTCTATATTATGACATTATCAATATATCGAATTAACGATATTTTATTTTTAAAATTTTTTTATTCGATATAATATATCAATAAAATATTCGACATATCGAAAAAATTCCCAGCTCTAGTGTAGACAGCATGGCTCGTTTTGGCAACTCTATACGGTTTTGGAATAATTTTTATTCTATGATTATACCTATATAGGATCTTTCAATAGGAGTGATAGTTTTTTCAATAAAGATTTCTCGGTTTCTGATATATATTTTATTTACTTCTAGGTGTCAAATTATTTAGTATAGTATGCAGTTTTATGATGCAGCGTTTGACGCCTTTAGACCGGTTGGAAATAATTAAAAAAATTAACCAAAGTTCGAGCTCAGTTGTGGGTGCTCAACTTTTATTCACCCCAGAATTGGGTCGCCGTCACTGTTACTCTACGCAGGCTATAAGACGCACTATGATAAAGTTTGAGTTAACATTACTAAGACAATAAGCCACCAAGAAGACAACGAAATGTTCGAAGTGAGGAGAATATCACAGTTGTAGCGGCCAGTGTTGCGGATGAGCCAAATTCGGCCAAATTGGAACGATCTCGTGACCAGTGTCAACAAAACCGTGATGGACATTTGAACGATATCTTGTTCCGAACATAACTGCATTGTCCAAGTTTCCAAATAAAGCAAAAACTCTTAATGAAAGACCCAATATAAAAATCCTAGATGACATATAACTCAATCTGCAATGTATAGGTACTGTAGAACATAAAAGAGCAGATATTTTAATGATGTGATATGAGGGTAAATAAGGCAAAATTGGACCCTACTCGAAATGACTATTGCATGCAAGAACAAGCAGTTCGAGCACGAAACTAGATCGAAACAGGGCATAGAATGCGTGAGGTACCACCCACACACATCTGCCAATAAGCCAACGTACACGTTAATTACCTATTAGCGTAACATGACATGATGAAGGACGACTTAAATACAATTGCAGAACCGCATGTTGTATATCGATGTCAAATAATAACACGAATTGGAGATAACTAGCATTGCAAGTGGATACGTTTTACAAGAAATCCATTTCTGAATAATATAGGTACCTAATTATAGAGATGTTAATTTCTTCTGTGCTGTCCCATTGCATGTCATTATTTGGTTATGATTGAGATCTCTTAATTTATCATTATATTTGATTGTTGTGGGTGAAAATTATCCCGAAACGAAAACATAAATGAGATTTCATGAAAATAATAAATAATGAATGTATGCTAAGGAAATGAATCACCATAGGAATGATTGAAGAAGATATTGATGAATGATTGAATTTTAAAATTCATCTTATATTCATCATGTTGTTGCTTACACACTGGTTTAAATAGGGTAAATAAAGAAGTAGGTACTTAGGTACAGCAATCTAGCCGAATTTCTACGGATTCCATAAAATGCTTCATAAACTATGTAATATTTCATTTTCAAACTCAACTTTTTTATAAAAGAAAAAATGTAATTAAATTAATAGTTTAATTATCCCTTATACTCTTATACTCCCTTGACATAATATGGCTTCTTTACCAATATGTTTGAAATTATTGTAAATTTGTAACTATTATTGCAAAGTACAAATATTTATTTGTATTACACATGCAATATAATCGATGTTTAAAACACTTAAATACGTGCATTATTAAAAGAAAAAAAATCTGATGTGGCCAGCACATAACCTCCCGCTTTGACACTGTAATATGTGAATTTGGTTTTTGTTAGGCAACTTTTTGTAATTTATTTTATAGTTCTTCAAGCAACGTACCGATTTCGATTCACATTGAAATCATATTAGCTCTTTGTGGATACAATTTTTACTTTATTATTACCTTATTACGTTATATCCAGGTAATAATGAATCGATGATGCTTCTTGACTGGATATGTTTCATGGAAGGATAAAAACTTACTGGAATTGAGTCAGTTTTTTATTTATTAAATTTCGGCTCCTATAGGTACTAAATTTCAAACTCAGTTATTAATTTTTATACATTTCTTTACAAATGGTGCCACCAAAATTTCAGAAACTGTGTATACGTCTGTTCATCTGTCACATTGGCATTTTCATTTTTGTTTTTAAATTTTTTTCCAATATTATAATTTACAAATCGTGGTAGGTAAAATTACACATTTTTGAAAAATAATTTTCATTTATTGGTAGATATAGAAAAGTTGTTAAATAAATATTGTAAGAGGTAATTTGTTCTTTCAAATGTCGCATGACAAATTATAACACTGCAGTATTTCCTATATTTTTTGCAAAAAATGTTAAAATGCTTCAAGAAAATACCATTTCCGGTTGGCAGATTTTTACCAAAATCTAATCAGCTCTTCATTAACATGTATAAATGTATAATGCAAAATGTTAGAATTTTATGTTCAGTAGAATCTGACATAATGAATAATAACGAAAGCGCATAGTAGGCGCACATACATACACACACACACAGACACACACACACAGACATCCTCGTGAAAATAGTCAAAATAGGTTTTAAAGGTGCTAAAACGTGCTTATTGACAAAAATCTCGACATCGAATTTTTTCACGATCCCTATAAGTATAAGGCGAGAGGTAAAAACACGCTGTATTTTAGAGGTTGCTAAACGAAAACAATGAAAATTGGAACCAATTTCCTAGGTAACGATATTTTGACATATCACACATACTATAATAAAAAGTAACTCAAAATTTAAAATGCTGTTTTCTAGCTCCATCTACATTAAGATCACTCCGCTTCGCGTCTTGCTCTTAAACTAGAGTGATCATTTATTTTTTTGCTGAAATCAGTACAATACAAAACCTATGTTCTAGTATTATTGGCATGTCATATAATGAAGGGAAATAATAAAAAATATAGACATACCTATATATTTTGTGTTGGGTATCTATTATTTAAAAAGAGCGAGATCTAAAATAATTATAAGAAATTTAGGATAAAAATGCGCCCCTGGCAACAATTTTTTGATTGATTGATAGATGACAGATTTTATGATAAAATTTGAATTGTAAAGAAATATTGTAAAGAAATATTAAACATTCAATACAGTATATAAAAAATCAATACAAAATATTTTTCAGATTTTGATCAGTACAAGCGTCTGCATATTAATACTGATACTGTACTGACAAAACCAGTACGAATGGTCACTCTGTCTTAAACCCGTCGTACGTGGTTTAAAAGCTTACTTATACACTTGTATCATAATAATACTACACTGGCGGAAAAAAAAGAAACACTTGAAATTCGTAAAAATATCGACCATTTTCAAACTGCCATAACTCTGTGTATTTTCAATCGATATCGATGAATCTGCGAGGGCGAGAAACTTTGAAGTGGAAGTGTCTACCTTAAAGTCATGCATGCAAACTTAAGCGCAACCCCCTCCGCCCCCTCTAGCAATCATGTGCAAAAAAAAAAGAATTTTAATTTTAAAAATGTCCAACTTTGAGGATGTGTACGGAGTTTAAACATTTTTTTGACTTAATCCACCAAAAGGGCATTAAAATTTGTTCAATTCCCTGTGCAATACTCAAAGAACGAAGTTCCTACGATGATTTGGCACAAAGTTATGAATTTTTTTAAAAAAAGGGCATTTTTTGGTTTTTTGCACATAACTCAGCCACTTTTCAACCAAATTAGACGATTTTTTTTTTGAAAAAACCCATAGTGGCTCTACTTTAAGAGGGTAAACTCAGATTAGTATGATCTCTTTTCGTACCCTTCAAAACCGGAACAAAAAAAACATGTTTTTGGGCAAAAACACGTACAACTTCGGCCATGTTTATTGAGTTGGAAAAAATTTGTCGACTCGATCCACAGAAAAGGCATTGAAATTCGTTCAATTACCTGTGCAGGGCCCAAAGAACGAAGTTCCTACGACGATTTGGCACAAAGTTATGGGCGTTTGAAAAAAGTGCATTTTGTGGTTTAAGTAAGCAGACCTTCAATATCGAGAAAATTTAAACTTTAAACTCGTGAGATTTGCTTACTTCTTTAAAAATGAAATTGGATATTTCGTGTGAATAACTCAAATTGCCTAAAATATTAGAAATTTTGAAAGAAAATTTCATTCGTGAAAAAAAAAATTCGTCAAAAAACTTCCGATTTATGAGTCAAAAAACCACAAAATGCACACCTATAACTTTGTGCCAAATCGTCGTAGGAATTGAACGAATTTCAATGCCTTATCTGTGGATAGAGTCGACAAATTTTTTCCAACTTAATAAACATGGTCGAAGTTGGACGTGTTTTTGCCCAAAAACGTGTTTTTTTGTTCGGGGTTTGAAGGGTACGAAAAGAGATCATACTAATCTGGTTTTTTTCCCGAAAAAATCGTCTAATTTGGTTGAAAAGTGGCTGAGTTATGTGCGAAAAACCAAAAAATGCCCTTTTTCAAAATAAATTCATAACTTTGTGCCAAATCGTCGTAGGAACTTCGTTCTTTGAGTCCTGCACAGGGAATTAAACAAATTTTAGTGCCCTTTTGGGGGATCAAGTCAAAAAAAATGTATAAACTCCGTACACATCCTCAAAGTTGGACATTTTTAAAATTAATATTCTTTTTTTGCACATGATTGCTAGAGGGGGGCGGAGGGGGTTGCGCTTAAGTTTGCATGCATGACTTTAAAGTAGACACTTCAAAGATTCATCGATATCGATTGAAAATACACCGAGTTATAGCAGTTTGAAAATGGTCGATATTTTTACGAATTTCAAGTGTTTCATTTTTTTGCCAGTGTATTAAAAGTTTGACGTCTAGTTTCCTGAAGTTTTCCAATTGCGTACATACATCGATTGATTGAAAAATGTATTAAAAAAATGCGCCACGGGCGATTTTCTGAAAAGTTATATAACGTAGAATTCTAACAATTAAGCAAATTTAACAAATTGTGAAAAAATTTAATTTAATGCTATAACGCACGTTACTAAGCGCATTTCTGCCGCTGCCACGCCAGTTGGCTTAAACGATTGATAACCAAAATGATTAAATTTTAAACTTACTGTCCCGTGATCCGGCTAAAATGATTCTCCGTATCACTTGACGCAATGAGTAGGTACGTTTCAAAGCAAGTTATAGAGCTCTGTCGATCATGCTCTGTGAAATACTGCATAAAACTAAATTAGATAGAGATTAACATTGACTCATGGATTCTACTATATTGAAATTACCAGAAAAACGTACCTTTTTATAACGAAAAAGCGTATGTACGCTCTAAAAGCGTACAATTGATAACCCTGGGCTGTTGAGTAAACAAATGAATAAATAGTCTTAGTGTGAAGCGTGCATATGTGTTGTTTAATTTTAAATACACAATATTTACAACTTATAGCTTATTGAACTTAATTAAATTTAAGTTTAATCGCTGTTAAAAGTTTGATAATTATTATTAATTGCATAATAAAAATCAAATGTTAATTGAATACTAAAATGACATTAAATAGTTAGGTACCTAATAACACAAAAAACCGATAAATGCGTAACGTACCTGGGTCTTCTACATCGTTTATCTGTCGTCCTATTATCTGAAAGTCTGAAAAGAGGGCGTGCCTACTCAACAGCCGAATATTCAAAAGCTGAATAATCTTTGACAGAATATTCAATTTAGAATCATTTAAAACTCGAATATTTAAAAGAAGAATACCTATTGGCAGAATGTTCATTTTAAGAATTATTCAATTCCCGAATATTCATATTACGTATACCTAATCTTTTACAGAATGTAACTTTTACAGAATAATTCAAAAACAGAATATTCGAAAACAGAATATTCGAAAACAGAATACACGTTCCCAGAATAATCTTTTCAGTTACTGAATATTCATCAAGCGAAAGCGTATCATCAGAATACGCCATTTCCAGTTTCGTTCATCAACCGAATATTTAAATTGGAATACTCATTCACCGAATATTTATTCTCAGAATTATTCTGCAACAGAATATTCAGAATCTGAATACACGTGCACAGAACACGCTTTTTTGAATATTCTGTTGCTAAATGATTCTAAAGATGCAAATTATGTGTATAATATATTCTGCTTCTTAATATTCGGGCGTTCAATGATTCTGGAAATTTCGTATTCTGTAAATGTGTATTCTGTTTTTAAATATTCGTTTCCAGAATGATTCAGAAAATGAAGATTATGTGGATGAATATTCGATTTTTGAGTATTCGGTTACTGAATGATTCTGGAAATGGCGTATTCTTTTAATGTGCTTTCGCTTAATGAATATTCGATAATTGAAAAGATTTTTCTGAGAATGTGTATTTTGATTATGAATATTCTGTTTTGGAATGATTCTGCCTATGTCACATTCTGAAAAATACTTTTTTTAAATTTATACCGTGTTCTGGATGGTGTGACATTAATATTACCGAATTATTTTATAGAATAATGCACGTACCGGTATTGTAAAGAAGAAAATTGATTTTCGTTGTTCTATAATGCAGAAAGAGTACCTAGTAGCTTTAAAATCCTAAAATTCTTTTCACAAACGGACACATATGTGACACACAGGCAACAGAAGCACAATGAAGAACGTGAGCAACGTTTGTGGCCTCAAAATTGACTTTTTCTTAACTTACATAGGAGCCACAAAATAGCGACGCCTCTATTTCAGAAGCAACACAGTATTTATGACTGTTGCGCGCGCGCGCGTTTGTGTGTCTTCTAGATGTGTCCGCTGTGTGTCCATGTGTGAACAGGGCTTGATATTACATAAATTATAGAACCCGGTTATAAATTTAGATCTACGATACAAACATGCTTCTGTAAAATAATACTGTTACTTTTATGCAAGAAAAAGCTGCTACCTAATCTTTCTGTATTACAGAACAACAATAATCAATTTTGAGAAGGATTGATCAAAAAATGTAATAATAGAGTGAAGTTGGCTTGTGAATAATTAATAATTAGAAAACGTCAACATCTTTTGTCAATAAATTTTTTATTAAAAGTACGGACGATTCGGGCACCATGTCGCCCTTCGTCAGCTAACAATAATATAGGACAAAGGTGTAATATGAATTGTATAAAATGTCAGTTAGTAGTGTACTCACCAATTATTGAATTTAGAAAAACATGCCCTTTTTAAAATTATAAAAATAAATATGTAAGTTTAGCATTAAAATTGGGAATTAAACATGTCCTACTAAAAAATGATTTCGTAGCTGAACACACCAAACCAGATACTAATCAGAAAATATTAATTTATTCGTTATTCACATTTCAAGAAATTTAAAGTATAATCATTTATTAATAAATCGACTCATCTGATTTTATTTGTACATTAGTAAAATTATAAATTTAGGTAGGTATACATACTAGAACTAATAAGAACACCTGTAGCAAAACTTTAATATCCTTTTAAAAACGAACAATTCAAAATCACTCCCCTATTCTAAATGTTTCTCTGCTTATGTATACTATATAACAATAATTGTATGCATAGTATTATTTTGTTTTGAAACGTACACATTACTAGCTTTGTGATTTTTGTGTTACTTATTGTAATATGAAACTAAAAAAATAGATGAACACCTGGTCGGTAGGTAGTATGTTCTTTGTAATATTTAATTATAAGTGTTAGGTAGTGAGGGTTAGGGACAATCACGATAATTTGAGCAAAATGAACGCGTATAACTAAATTGTTTGTAGGTAAATTATCAATTTTGTGCTGATGGGGATGTACACGTACATATTTCATTGATGAATCGGAAAGCTTTTATGTTCCCTTAATAAGTGAATATTACGCTTTCCCTTGTATGCGTGCGAACAACAAAACAGTGCCAGACAAGCAACAAGCGCGGGGTGAGATTGGCATCAGACTAAAAACGAACTTGTTTGTATTCGATTTGCACCTATTCTATAATTTGCCTCAATCACGGAAACTAAATGTGAACAGATATTTATAGAACAATATTTTTCCCTCATTACCTGTCTACATACAATGAAGACAATAATTATTATGATATAATAGCTAGTTGAAGTAGAAGCTAAAATTAGAAACAGTAATTCTAGAACATGTACGTCAAATTAAATTTACATAATAAGTAAAATTTCATGTAAGTACTAAAGAATTCAAATTTACTATTTGTGTACTAGCTATTATTACTTTAAATAAGCATTCGAATTGCATGCCTCTTTTATTTATAATTTGTAGCATATTGAAATACCTACAATGTTTTTGAAAAGTTTTAAATATTTTATTTACTATAGCATTATTATTTTCAATTATAATAACTTAAGGATATTCACTCGGGTGGTGTGGTTTAAGGAGAAGTACTCTATGATCTCAATCTCAATGTAAAATACTGAGATAATGTAAAATACTGAAACAACGGCAACACTATAAAACGTAGGACAAGTTTTCGCTCCGCACAGGTTGTTGCCTGAGTGGCACTCTAAACTTATATATTTTAACATTTTTTTCGTTTATATATTTGACATATAAAAACATTAATTAATTATTTAATTAATATATAAAAATAATAACAGTTAATAACTTAGTCATTAATTAGAACCATTGACTTTTTTAATAATAATATTTGCCAATATGTAAACTGTCATCAATGTTGCCACCTTTATACATCATGACGTTTTTCTTTTTACTGTTACCGAGTTCAGTTTACAGTTTAATTAATAGCTAAATACTCTTCATCAACACGGTAAAGCTCGATTTTAAAAATTTATGAAATAGATAAGGTTTTGTAGTTACTATGTACACATTTTCATTTTTTCTCTGTTTTTTTTATTAACTTTATAAGTCATTTATGTGATGTTCCCATTTAATCTTATGCTGAACTCGATTTTTTAAATTTATTTTTTCTATGTCTAAGCAGTTAAAAAACCTGAAAAAATTATAGTAGATCATTTTTTCATCATAAAGTACGATATTCTCAATTTTGATATGACGACTGAATATCCTTTAACTATGGAACTATTAAAAAAATGAATCATGAAATTGAACCGAAATTGATTGATGTCTGAAAAATAGGTATACAATTACATTTTTTAATTGAGTAAATGTTGCTGCAATTTTTGTAAGGCAATTAAAAGTAGGTACTATCTAAGCCAGCATAGAAGTTAATGCTAACTTGAAATTGATTTCTAATTTCTACGGTAACAACGTTTTTCCAAACATTAAAATATTATGCCCTGTTCACACATGGACACATAAAAGACACACACACACACACGCGCGCGCGCGCGGCAACAGTAAAAATACTGTGTGTGTTGCTTGTGAAATAGAGGCGCCGCTATTTTGTGGCTTTTATGTAAGTAAATAAAAAATCAATTTTGAGACTAAACACGTTCCACACGTTCTTCATTTTGCTTTTGTTGCCTGTGTGTCGCATGTGTGTGTCCATGTGTGAACAGGGCGTTCGTTAGGTATATGTAAGTATATTATTTTGCCTTTATCCTTTAAGTCAATTGTTGATTTTTCGTTTTAAATTAAAATTATGACATAAATACATGTGAACTAAGTAAATAATTAATATTATAACTTGTTCAATTTCATATTTTTAATTGTACGAATCAGACAACACAACACGCAGTTAATAAAGTGCTAACTTTGCATGCAAATAACCGGGTAGAACAAAGCATAGAACGTGTTGCGTAAGTTATGATGTGACACGAATCTAGTCTAACAAGTTAATTGTTGTTATCTATACTGTGAAATTTATATAATTCAAAATTTCTTTCATGGTAGTAAAACATAAAATAAATTAACAAAATTACTAGATACCTACCTACTACTCATAATCTAGTCCTAAGGAACTTTTTGATTATCGTAGTACAAAGCAAGATCGTATAATCCAAAAAGAATTTTTGAGATTGAACATATATTTTTATTTTTATGAACCTACCCTTGGTCCACTTAAGAAAAAGTCTGTTAAGAAGTATGTTAAGAATGTTTTGAAATACTCTAGGGCAGAGATGACAACCGTTCGCCAATCGCCACAATGAATGTGGCGAATTGGCCGGAAAGTGTGGCGAATTTAAGTTTCTTTTCGAACGAGTTAGTTATAGTATGGA
This sequence comes from Agonum fuliginosum, assembly GCA_947534325.1. NCBI lineage: Eukaryota > Metazoa > Arthropoda > Insecta > Coleoptera > Carabidae > Agonum > Agonum fuliginosum. Next base: position 18,069,108 of record OX384030.1, on the reverse strand, counting down.
CTGTATGTTTAATTTTGTTTATTGCCAAAATATGTATAAATAACTTTGTTTACTATTAATATTTTATTTTACAAAGAATAGTATTGTAGCTGAGCTCGACAAGAATTTATTCTTTGCAGTCTCTTGTACATATCGTAGTACAGCTCCGCTGTATGGCCGTGCCAGGCGCTAGCCAATCATTCAACTTTTAATGAAAATTATAAAAAAAAAGAATTAGACATTACTGAAATAAAACTCAGAATTGAAAAAAATTTATTTAATTCATAAAAATTTAGAATAAAAGTTAATATTGAAAATACAATAAGTAAGGTGCTCCGGGGTAACTGGGCCATGGTTTTACAACGTCAACTAAAATTTTTGTTTTTAATGATAATTCAAAATAAGTAAATTACAGTATTTTTGAAAAATATTTGATAATATGTCGAGTAATATGTTAACTATAACGCATAACCTCATGTAAAATTATAGGATTCATAAATATTTTGAAATTTTAGAATTGAAAAAAAAATATATAATTTTTTTGTCATGGTGGCCCAGTTGTCCCACGATTTTGGGGTAACTGGACCACCCCCAGCTAAACGCCCTAAGAGCATTATGGTTTTAATTTGAGGTATCTGGACCTATTCTTTAGCATTCAATTTACTAAAAAATATTGCTAGCTTCTATAGATCACAAAATACATATTATAGCTGTTGTAACAAAACATGTTACCTATGTCTAAAGATAAAATGGTTTAAAAACACTCAAATTGAAGATAAAGGTGGTATAATTAACTGGATAGTCTACAATAACATTTTATACATATTTATTTATATGGAAAAAGTGGTTTTATCCAATGTTTTACTCAACTTAACGTATTTTACCATAAAAATTAACTACTAAATTACGAATAATGACCAACACTGAGTAAATCGGATATTCTAATGTAATGGTAAAATGGTAATACAGTTCCTTTCAAAAACTAAGTTCAATTCTTTAACCATATAGGACAAGCCTAAGATGGATTCCCTGGGGGACCCAGTTGCCCCAAGGACATGGCCCAGTTACCCCATTTTCACGAAAATTTTGGGGTAACTGGACCACCCCATACAAAAAAACTACAACTAGCCTAGAAGCAATTCCAACACTATAAATGGATTTATTGATTCACAATTATAAAGTTAAAATAGTAGATAGGTAGAAAACTCTTATCTGCTATGTATTAAACTCCATTCAAACTGACGTAACAGCGCGTTGTTCACGAAAGATTTGTCTTCAAAATTTCACTTACACTCACATGGACAAAATAGCTGCTGAGAAGGTAAGGTCTGTTGTTTTAGATAGAAAGGGAAGAGAAGCAAGTGTACCTACTTACTAAACCTCAAAATTTCCATACTCAGGGAAATAATTTACCCATGGCCCAGTTACCTCGTGGGCCCAGTTACCCCGGAGCACTTAAGTATTTCGTTTGATTTTTTGCTCGTGTAACTTTGATAAAGATTGAACGATTCGGCCGTCTAAAGGCTCTCTGTACATTCTCGGTAATAAACAGTGGCTAACCGTGATGTTTTGGTTTATCAATCAGTTTTCACTGCCAATCGTAACGTTGTAATAGTACATTTTATTTAATCATACAATTAAGATGAAATATTACAATAATGACGCGCACCAAATTCACTACTTTATTGCATGAACTTGAATTCGTCCGTTTTCCTATCACAGTCGAAGATAATCAGTACTGATATGGTGTCTGTAACACGTCTAACCTAATGGCTGCCGTTTACGAAATAAGTTGCTTTTTTGCAGTTTTTACTTGATTTCTCTTTTAAATGTCCCGTAAGGCAGGTTAAATTCACGACATTATCATAAATTTTTTTTAGTTTTCTCAACATGAATAACTTTACTATTTAGAAATAAACAAGCCCTCGAACGCTAACCCTTATGTATAATAATACATTTTTAAAACCATTTTATTCAAAAATTAATAGGTACCGTAAGGGTATAGTTGCATCTGATTAATTTGAAGAAAACTACTTTTACTGCCTTTTTAACCAGTTTTAAGGTCCGAATGTAGCTGTCTGCGAGAAAAGGATAGATTTATACAGACTTAGAGAGTCGAACAAAGGCAACAATAGGGAACGCGCTCTCGTAGGGGGATTAAAATTGGTACTACATTTGAACGTATCATCACAGACAAGGGTTCATTTGAAAGATAAAAGTTCAATCTAGATCCGTCCAGTATTGAAATTTGCAATTTTTGTTAATATACTGAGTAACAGTTACGTGAAGTAAGGCAAATTATGACAAGTTTATGGCATTGTAAAATTGAAACAAAAACAAAACTAAAATTTCAACACTAAGCGGATGCGGAGTTCATCTTTATCTTTAAATGAAAAAAAAATTAAATCGATCCGACCAAAATTAGTCTCAATTTCAATCCCTATTCAAAAGCAGGTTTTTGTTGCGCGCAACTTCACTACATTAGGCTCTTAAAGGATATTCCATAACTTTAATCTGACGGCTATACTACCTTAAGTTCTGATTTTCGCTTTCGAGTAATTTTCATACAACTTGTTAAACAAAATAATTGTCAAATATCTCATTAAATTAACTATAAAGGTTGTTCAAACAATGTGTGTTTTAATTTGTTTTATACATGATGTAAAAATACCCTACCACTCCCAATAAATAAAAGGTTGCCCACTTCCTGCTGTAGGGTTCCTATACTGGAAAAAGTTCCAATCTAGTCCATATAGTCCAGTAACCTAGTACCTACATCGTAAGTTGCATTAAGTGGTGGTAGTAGGTTTCTATTTTTTTTCTTGTATAGGATGTGACTGAGATGCAAAATCCTAATTTGCTCCTTCATATTCAAAATTGTAAGAAACCGAAAAAAGTGCAAAAATTTAGCAGTTTTTGAGATATTCAAAAGTGTTCCGGAGGGTCGCCGAGGTCGAAAACTTGGATTTTGCATCTCAGGCATATCCCATACAAGAAAAAAAATAGAAACCTACTACCACCACTTGAAGCAACTTAGACCCATTATAACCATGACAAGGTTACTGGACTAATAAGCCAACTACATTTTTGGTGTTACCTATAGGGTGGAAAATGCGGACTATGTTTTTCTTGTAGGTACAGTTTTATGCGTAGATAAAGAGTTTATGTGATAGCAATGTTTAAGTAGTAGCTTTATGGTAAAAAATACAATTTTTACGGTAAAAATTTCTTATAAAATTGAAAAAAGGTACCAATTAAGGTGGCACATGCTATCAAAGTTTTTATTTTTTTATTTTGTGACAGAATCCAATACAGAAAAATGTGCTTTTTATTTTTCCGGAAAACACCGCTCCGAAAGCCATTGAAATTTTGTAAAAATGACCGCTATTTGTGGATTTTTAAGTTAAACTCAACTTTAGCTTATCAATACGAACAAAAAAACATTTATATGACGTTATAGAGCACAAAATTCTGTATAAAAATGATGCATCGGATTTTTATGTCAGTTAACCTGTTTTCGAAAAAATTTTAAAAATGCGCTTAGAAAATTTTCAATTCATTAAACCAAGTGGTTATATTTTCTCTTAACACGATAATGACAAAATTATCGCCATCCAGTTTTCAGAATTATGATTTCTATAACAATTTTCTATAAGATCCATTAATCTTATAATTTTTGAGGCTCTAAATTAGCCACAAATTGAAAAATTCTTTAAAGTAAATAAATAGATAAAATTTAATAATTTTTATGTTTATTCAGCTGTTATTTCGGGATGAATTCAGATATTAACTTCCGAATTGCCGGCCACGATGGCCGCGCGGTCTAACGTGACTAGACTCACTGTGGACCGAGCGGGCAGCGAGGTTGTGGGTTCAAATCCCACTGAGGAGCATGGGCGTTGTGATTGTCTAAACATTGATTTATATAATAATTTGTATAATCTCATTTCACATTGTTACTGGCTAATAGGCAAAAGTACCTAAAGCCATAGGGGTTTCCCCTTTAAAAAAAAAAAAAAAAAACTTCCGAATTCAATTCAATAACAAATTACAATTAATATGAAACAAATATTCAATTGTTTTCTTCCATAGCACTCTTGTTAATAATAAGATTTTAATTAAATTATCATAATTTTCGATAGCGTTTTTTTATATTTTTGTTATGCCCTATGAAACTTATAATCTCGTTGAATTGAAAATTGAAAACAATACTGAGTTGAATAAGCAAATAAAAAAATAGGTCCCCATTTGAAATAAGAAAGTGGCACCCCGTAGTTTGAGAACCACTGGGCTAAAAAATTCTTGTTTCGTTCATTAAAGAAGTCAGATAAAATAGAAATTGTTTGCTAATTTAACCAACTTCGTAGCTCTTATACTTCTCGAGTTAGCAATGGTGCGCCACTTAAAATGAACACGCTGTATATACAGGTGTCCCAAATTGATTGGGTCACCATTAGGATCTCGGAAACTATAGGAGCTACGAGGTCGGTTAAATGGGCAATGTTGTGCAGTTTTTAGGGCTTATTTAGATTCCGTTCAGAAAAATTTAAAATTCCAAACAATTTGAAAGTTATTCAAAAAAAACTGAAAATCGCGATTTAAAAAAAGGCAAATTACTCCGTAATTATAAAAGATATAAAAAATTTATCATATAAAAGTTACATGATTTGATGAGAGAAACTCAAAAATGATGTCAGAATAAAATTCAAGATGGCGGTTTCCAAGATATTATTAGTAACTTCCTTATTTTAAATGGGCGCCATATTGGATTTTTACATGGTTGAATAGCGTTTTTTTTTCTCTTTTTTTTCGGATTCTAAATAAGCCCTAAAAACTGCACAACATTGCCCATTTAACCGACCACGTAGCTTCTATAGTTTCCGAGATCCCAAAGGTGACCCAATCAATTCACCGGCACGGAAAACGGGTCACTTATTTTTTTAAAGAAAAAATGCTAATAACATTAATGTTGACGACGAATGGCGAAATATTAATATTTTTATATGTTAACTAGACATTCTCAAAGTCGCTTCCATTACCAACTCTTACAAACATTAACAATTTACTTAAATATTCCTTTTATTATGCGCATCATACCGAAATTACAAAATTTATAAAATGCATAGTTATTGATTTATGCTGGTATTATTTCTTTTCATCATTTGTTTTATTGTTTATTTGTCATTTTGATGTGGTATGATGTAATCTATGTTTTCAAAATGGCACAGAATGCAGAAATTGTAGTTTCCATCATCACTTTAATCGAAGACAAAAGAAGTCTACATTTCGTAGCTAAACGGTACAATGTATCACTTAGTACTATTTAACGCGTTTATACACGTTTTCTGGCGAAAGATTTGTACATCAGAAGACCTGAAATAGGCCTGAGAAGACGAAAAAGCAACAGAAATGCTCGATTTTTTGTTTTGACATCGCGTCGAAAATAGCGGTTTTTTTTCTCTTTTCAACGATGTATTACAACGTATGTTTAAACAAAAAATTATTAAAATATAAATTATTTTAATCCTAAAGCAAGTACAACAATGAATAACAATACATAACAATAACACAAAAGAAATTTGTTTTCTTCTAGATTAATTTGTATTATTGATATCTATTGTTATTCATTGTTGTACTTGCTTTAGGATTAAAATAATTTATATTTTAATATTTTTTTGTTTAAACATACGTTGCAATACATCGTTGAAAAGAGAAAAAAAAAACGCTATTTAACCATGTAAAAATCCAATATGGCGCCCATTTAAAATAGGGAAGTTACTATTAATATCTTAGAAACCGCCATCTTGAATTTTATTCTGACATCATTTTTGAGTTTATCTCATCAAATCATGTAACTTTTATATGAAACATTTTTTATATCTTTTATAATTACGGAGTAATTTGCCTTTTTTTAAAATCACGATTTTCAGTTTTTTTTGAATAACTTTCAAACTGATTCGAATTTTAAATGTTTCTCAACGAAATCTAAATAAGCCCTAAAAACTGCACAACATTGCCCATTTAACCGACCTCGTAGCTCCTATAGTTTTCGAGATCCCAATGGTGACCCAATTAATTTGGGACACCCTGTATATATATATATATATATATATATATATATATATATATAACTTAAGCGTCCTCCCCCCCCTATCACGAATGTGAAAAAAAATTATTTTTAATTTTAAAACGATGTGTACGGAGTTGACATTTTTTTGACTGATCCACCAAAAGGGCACTAAAATTTGTTCAATTCCCTGCGCAGGACTCAAAGAACGAAGTTCCTACGATGATTTGGCACAAAGTTATGGGTGTTTAAAAAAAGTACATTTGTAGGTTTTTCGCACATAACTCAGCGACTTTTCAACCAAATTAGACTATTCTTTCAGGAAAAATCCATTGTGGCTCTACTTTAAGGGGGTAATCTCAGATTTGGATGATCTCTTTTCGTACCCTTCAAAAACCGAACAAAAACAACACGTTTTTGAGTAAAAAAAAGTCCAACTCTGGCGATGTGTACTGAGTTTCAATTACCTGTGCAGGACTCAAAAAAGTTCCTACGGCGATTTGTATCTTTATACAATTTTTAAAGAAATTTTAGCCATAAAAAATTTTTACCATAAATTTTTTTCCAAAATGCTACTACCTAGATATTGCTATCACATAAATTCTTGATCTACGCATAAAACTGTACAAGAAAAACATTATCAGCATTTGTCACCCCATGTGGTACCAATTAAGCTCGTTTTCGGGTTTGGCTTATGGACAAATCTAAAAGAATGCTGTTTCTAGATATTAAGCTGCATTCACATGAACATATAGTTTTAAGGTGTTTATTTATGTTTACCTTTAAGAAAGTTCAAATTCATCTAATTAAATAAGAGCATTCATAATGCTTGATAGTGGAAAGTAAACGTTTCGTAAACGTAAATATAAATGTAAACGAGAGAAAATGTTACTCGGATGTAAACCAACCCAGATGAAGTATTGAAACAACATAAATGTAAACCTTAAAACTAAATGCTTATGTAAATGAGGCTTTAGAGTTGAATACATTTTTAAGTTTCAACTATTATTTTAAATAAACTAATAAACAAATTTTGGGAAAAAAGTCAATATGCGGGTATTCATTCATTATTAAAATGTAAATATCAATAAATTTTACTTTGTTTTACAGCAGATTAGACATTCTATCATAGTAAGTATAGGTATTTGTATTAATTTATGCGTCTGCGAGCAAACCTCTACAGGAAATTTATCCTGGTTGCAAATGAATCTTCGTTGCCGCTTTAAACATCAAAGGTCGTCGCATGGATTGAAATTCTGGCACGAATCGATCGTAGTGGCTGGGCTTCACTATAACATCTCATTCTATAACCCTCTTGAATGGTTACCAGCAAAATAAAATTATCAAATTTATCGATTTATTGTATTACTTTATGCGTTCGCGAACAAACCTCTACAAAAATTTTTGTTAAGTCCTGGTTGAAAATGAATCTCTCCATTTGAGTATCTGACGGATCGATCGAAATGGTTGAACTACACTATAATAACATCTACCGTTATATAATCCTGTAGAATGAATACTAACAAAATAAAATTATGAAATTTATCGATATTTTATTTCCTGTAGTAAAACATATTTTTTAAATTTATGTAGACATTTACAGATTACTCATGTAATCATTATAATTCTAAACATAATTTATTATTAATCCTGAAAATCAAAACTCAGAAGATAACTTTGTGGTTCTTCTGGTGTTTGTGTAACGCTGTATGTTAATTGCAAGTAACTGCAGTGACTAGTAGCAAAATGTCAAGCAATATATTGGATATAATTATTGTACAATAAGCCAATCAATTAAACGATGCTCATTGCATAGAAGTAAGAGGAACGTTGAAATGGATAACAGTAAATATAAATAAAGAAGTTTGCATTTGCTCGCGGGCTTGCGCTGCTGCGATATTGCAGGTTGCAGCATGCAGCTCACAGTGCCGAGGTAGAGAATACGTTAGCCTGCCTGTCTGCCCGCAACTTTACCCCGCTCCTCCCGCATTAGGCACTGTTATTGACTCTGGGCTGCTTGGCGCCTTCGTACTACTCCTCTGCTTATTGCACGCTGCATACTGTCAGTATCTGGCTAGTGCTAGTGCGTGCTTTGCAATACTACGCTTCATTGTGTAGTCTTCTAAATATTGCTCACGTACTAGCTACCTGATTGTACTTCCTGTATCAGTTCGTACTTTATTTTTTTGATCCAGTGGCGCATCCATTAGCTGTCTCAGGGATAACGCCAGGAGTAGTCTTGTAAAATAAATGTAATAATAATATAATAAAAATATTTATTGATCAACGAAACATTACAAAGAAGTAAGACGGATAGGTCTAGTAAAGTACATATAAAATTAAGACAATATCCTATATTTTCTTGCTAATCTGTAAAAGAGCATCTGATTATATATTCGGGAATGTTAGAATATAACTTTTGCTTTACGTTGCATTGTTGGCCCGACACTTTTCGTGCGTTTTTCTTTCTTACACTATTATAATTCATAACTCGTCCACCAATTATATTGATTTCTTCACAAAAAATAATATTGGACCTTCCTTCAGTCCTTCACATTTCTCCCGCAGTATGTATTGCAAAATTCCTAACGTGCCGAGATTTAGTAGCAGGCTACATTTTTCACTACACGAAATTTACATTTAATAACAATTTTATTATTTTCTCATTTGTTATAAACAATATATCATTCTTGGTTAAACAGTGATGTATTACACATACCTAATACTATTTGTATATAAAATTGGAATAAAATATCTTCAGTAGTTCACAAGAAATTACAAGTAAAAAAGGAGAAAATTGCATTTTTCAGATAGAGCACAATTTCCGATTTTCGTGCCTAGGCCACTGTCGAGAGATATATACGAAGTGAGTATTTTTTAAATTGGATTAAATTTTTTGGGGTATATGTAAGGGTGCAAATTATGTTACATGTCCTTATACACTTTAGTGTATTTTTGCGATTTAATTAAATCTATAAATTTGCAACATATTATAATTTCTAGAATCGGTGGACCTAAGCACATAGGTCAAAAAAAAATTAGTTATGAGTTGCAATAAGGCCCTTTTTCATCACCTCACAATCAGACTAAAGCACATAAGTAAACTTCGTCTCTAGACTGGAAAAACGGACAGGCGTTCCTTTTAAACGTCAAATATTTTACACACTTTACATGAGGTACTAAAGCACATAATTTGACTTATGATTGGTTTCTAAACATTTCAAACAGTTGACTTAAGTTATTAGTAACATAACTATTAAGTACCACATGTGCTTCTTAGAACATATGAATATAAATTACTTAGTGTCTTATTATGTTTTTCGTGTTACCTGTAAATTTCACATTTTCGAACTTATGTGCTTATGTCCGCCGACCCTGGAATTATACCTTAAGGTGTCTTTGATTTTGGGCGTAAAAATTTAATTTAATTTAAAAAATACTTACTCTTCTATGTAGTATATCGACATTGTAATTGTTATGTAAGGTACTACGTAAAATGTTACAAAATAATAATTTTTATTAAGGCGCAAATTCAAATACACCATAAGGTAAAATTAGAGCATGTTAGGTACATAATCTGTCTAAAAATAAATATAATTTATAAAACTACTCATTTTATATAAAAGTATCTCGATATTCTAATTGTTATAAAGTAGGTACAATGCTGCAAATTTACAATTTTTATTAGGGCGCAAATTTAAAGATACCCTAAGGTATAGATAAGGATATGTTTCAGAATTTGCGCTCTTATACATACCTATCTCTAAAAATAAATATAATTTTTAAAATATTCACTTCGTTTCTAATATTTTGATCTCGACTTTCTTATTATTATAGATAGGTAAAATGTTGTAAATTTACAACAATTATTTAATCACAAATTCAAAGATAGTCTAAGGTATATATAAAGGTATGCGCCCTTATGTATACCCGCCAAAATGTTAAATAAAATTGAAAATATCATGTCATTATGTTGTAGTATTTATAAATTAAATTATGTATAAATTTTCAGGGTTTATTTAAGAAGATTAGATTTGGGTATATTTGCAACTCTATTCTTATTCAGTTCAGTTTTAAAAATCAATAAAATAAACAGTAAAGTCATGTTATCAATTTTCATTTGCAATAATATTTATTTATTTTAAAATAAACTTCTTTTTATCAATATTTTTTTAAATATATAAAAGCGCAAATTTTGCTTGGATGGGCGTTGGGCGCAAAATATTTATTTAATTTTTAACATTATTGGTGCTGGGTCCAAGACATGTACTTACTTCTTAATAACTTCTTTATAATTGGGCACATATTTGCAAAACAAAAAAATTAATTTTGACATATTTTGGTGCTAGCGTGTAGTTGACACCAGGAGCACTTAGTTGTTTATATATAACACTTATAATAATAAAGATAAAAACTTGTAGGGAGCAAATAGCTGCAAATTATTTGGCGCAAAATATTTGCAAAATTTCAAAATCTGCGCCCAAACTTTTGGTGCCAACTTCATACACCTGTGTTTGCCTGATTTTTATACTTCGCATAAATAAATAAACAGTTATTTACAATGTCCTGCAAGGGTGGATGAGGAATAAAAATGTGCCGGAGCATGGCATTGACATTGAAAGGCTAATTTTATTTATTTTTTCTTTAAATTCAAAGTTACATTTTTGTATTAAAAATATTGTATATAGGTATTTTGTTTTTACTTATTCCTAAAAACTTACAACAAAATCTAATATTCACAATTATTTTTTTTAGATTTAAGCATAGAAAAATAAATTTTTAAAAATATAGATAAATTTTTTTTAAACATAAAGCACCGGCTATCTTTACCCTTCTCCGCCCCTGATGTTCTGTAATAAATAGAGAATCTCAGCTACGATTTTTTTAATACAACATATTGATCTCAAAAAGAAAGTAACAATAACTATTATGATGCTTTATTTGATTTGTTAAAATGAATAAAAATTGATTATACTTACGAAGTACTACGAATTTAGCAAATAAAATTTTGTTTCGAAATTTCTGAAAAAAATAATTAAATGATTCAGCAGCAGCAAGCGGTCAAAAACCTACATAGGCTTGCAAGTTGTTTATTGCCAACCTCTGTTCTATATTAAAATAGTTGGCACTTTGTAACATTTTGTTCTTATTTGTCAAAATTTTTAGAGAGCTATTAAAACATAATAGACAGTACAATCATAATTATGAGTTAATAATTTGCCTTTTTTTAAATCAAATATCAAAAATGCTTAAAGTAAATTGAATTAAGTAGGTAGGCAGTGTACAACTAAAAAATTAAGAATATAAATGATGTAGTATTTAAAATAATTATATGAATAATGACGTCGCTTTTTGTAATCTGAAAGATAAAAAAACAGAATATACATATAATCTTGCGATATGAGAACTGACAAAAGTGCATTTTGTTTGAATGCACTGGTACTAAGACAAGGCAAGATCGCGGCACACGTTAGTGGTAAAGTTGTATCAAGCAACAGAGAGACTGCGAACTGCGAGCGCAGTATAAGGTGAGATCAGAGAGGTTGTGGTGTTCGTGGCACGCGCCACAGGTGGACATGCTGTGCATTCAACACTGGTTATGGTGCCCGTATCCGGTGTGGGCGGACGGGGAGTCACGGTATTCGATGTACAGTGCCATACTAGTCCACCCCTACCACAACATTTTTACTCTATTGGCCCCCCAACTATGGTTTCAAGATTGGAAGATAACATATGCTACACCTTGTTATGGTAAATTAGGTACTGTATCCTATAGCTGCAGTTGTCTTGTCTTGATTTTATTACTGAATATTGGACGACGCTCTGATCCCGTAATATGCTTGTAAATATTCATAAGCTACCGAATCTTGGGTGAAACTGAAGATGTAATATATCGTTCAGTATTATATTGTTAGAGATTGTATTTGTAGTGCCTCAGTACGCGACATTGCGTAACGCTAACGAAACGTTCGATGTCAGGTTCAACTGACAGCGTTTAGCGGCCGAGTGAGCGAGTGATTTATGCGCCCGTCCCGCTACGGGACACATTTTATGTTACACGTACATCATGCAACGTACAGTACGTTCATTGTTCATGCTTCTGCCTTCAGTGTTCTGTACAGTGGAGAGCTCAGTTTCGTTCAGGTGATTTTATTATAGCGGCCATCGACACTTGCACCCTATACACCGTACGCTGTACACAGTATGTTTACGTTATAAGCCGTTCGGTGTACGGCGTGGTGCTGGCTGCTGGTGCAATCATGAACGTAACTAGGTCTAAATTAAACCTAACAACTGCTCACGAAACCTGTTTATATGTGCTCAGAAAGTGGGGAAAATATTGCAGCCTACGAATAAAATAAAATAAAACAAAATTATAAATAAAGCGTAAATATAGAGAGAACGAGCGTGGTCCGAGATGACCTGAGGTCAACAACTCTCGCTATCCCCGCCCACTCCGCAAGCTGCAAATCGTGTGCGCAGTATGCAGCGTAGTACAGAGAGTAGAACTGAGACTTGAGGCGTTTGGCGCTCGACAGCGGGATCGCTATTACTATTGCTACCGCAACTCTATTTCTTCGGTACTACACTACCCCATTCACACTCCATTTCATTTTTTGACATAGGTACTCACTCCTAATATTTTATCATTTTTAACGCTACAAAACCCTTCTAACTTTTGAACTGTCGCTCGTTTCACATGTCACCACTGGGAACGTCTTCAACACTAGAATATTAATAATTAGAAAATTCAATGAAGAGAAAATTCTTACGTAGAATAATAAAACAAGCGAAATCTCATGCTTAAGAAAACTCATACATAAAAATAAACATAAATAGAAAATTCATATCAAGAATCCAATGCGCAGAAAATTCATATAAAGAAATATTAAAATCTAGAAAAATCTTATCTGCCTGCATTACGCATGCGCCAGATTCTCACGTGTTCAGTGTGTCAGCGGTATTGAAACAAAGTTGAACATCGGTCCATCACGACGAGAATAGTGCACCCCTTTCAGCCGCCCACATCGTGGCAGTCATACAAACTGCGCGCAGCGGCATATTCAATATGTTAATGTCAGTATAGTTTTAAAATCTACAGCGAGTTTGTTGTTAAACAAAAATTATTTCTAAATTATTGTGTCACAATTGCTGGGAAATATACACTTTTTTCTAGATTTAAATATTTCTTTATATGCGTTTTCTGCATGCATCGGATTTTAATTTTCAATTTATGCATTTTTATGTATGCATTTTTTTGTTTCTGAATTTTCGAGTGTTTTATGATTCTATGCAAGAATTTTCTTGTAGTTGAATTTTCTAGCTCTGAGTTTTCAAGAATTGGGTAGGCACCCGTCATCAATGACATGGAAATAATTTCTTTGTTACCTGATACATAGAAAGGGATAAGATATGTAAGCAATATCAAATTAAACGTAAGTAGAAAATAAGTAGTATATTTTGTAAAATACATTATTATCAAATATCCATCTAAAAATTTATTAATTATTAGGTATTCTTGTTGGTTTCTCTAAGTTGTCAACTGTTAAGATGGTTCTGACGCCAGATCCATTCAGTCTGCGGTTAGGAACATGCACACCACAGAATACACATTAAGAACCGGTCAGGCACCAGACACGGTTCGGACTAGAAACAGCTTACCAGTAAACACAATTAGGTAATAGTTATTTATATTATAAGTGCAGTAAATTTTATTTACATATCAATTTATTAAAGATATCTATTTCCTATCAGATTGAGGGAGATGCATTAGACAATTGCACCAAAATTGCCTACTTTCAATTAATCTTAGAACAACTGCTAAGAAATGGCGCCAACAAATTTCAAATTAATCTGATTTATTTATATCAGATTCAAACAATTGAACAATAAATTGTGTAAACTAGTGTTTTTGTAGATGTGTGATTGGCCAAAGATATAAAACACGTATACCATTCATGTAAACATGTAAAGGGTATATGGAATAATTATATAAATGACAGATACATATCTGTATTACGTAACTAATACAAGCTTTATAGTAGGTATGTATTTATTTATATTAAAAAAACATGTTCATGAAAAAATGTACAATAATTAGAAGTTAGATCAATCAAACCAGAGAAATATACACAAGATACAAATGTAAATTTGATATTAGCTGCGACTTGAATCATGGATTCAATGAACGTTGTTCCTGGGTATTTATGTATATGAATTTGTTAAATGTGCCCCGGATGTAAAACTTTCTAGAGCCATCGTTGTAAAAACAATAATAAAATATAATAATAGTATTATTAATTTAGGAACAAAAGTTACGTTAAAATCATAGGTCGTGTTGTTCTGTATTGTGATGTAGACAATGACCGTAGGACCGTACCATTACCGAACGTTGGTCTTTGGCCTGTGCGTGTCACATTAGCTGTTGCACCTCACATTAAACTAATCCTCGAGTTCACATCTACCAAGCCCATCGAATCTAGAAACCACTGTCTATCTAAGTAGCAGTAGTTGTAGTATACTCCAACAACACTACTCACTACTGTGCCCGTGGGTGCAATAGTCAATAGAGAGAGAAATATAAACCAAGACGAAAATAGCTATACAATGAACCGGTTATCATTTCTAGATGATGTGTTATGTCTCATTTTTTACCTGTTTATTTTACATCTATCTACACAGACGTATCTAAGTTGGACAACTACCTTATACATTATTTCTTCTATTTACAACAACGTGAAATTATACTATAGTATTTACATTTTGATTAAACTACACTTATTTTTCCAATCTATACAAAGTAAGTGAGGTAGTCAAATTCGAATAAACTGTACTGAAATAAGTAAAAGAATAAATTGATTCTTATTATTTTTTTTATCTCAATAATTTATTGCGTAATCCGATATTTTATACAAAGTTATCGAGCACTGGCTCTGGCTGGTGGTTGTACGCAGGGCTCGCACAAGAGGGTTAGATCGAAGAACAGCCTTAGGCTAAAACTCGCCCATTATCAAGAGTCAATTAAAGTTAATAAAATAATAACAAAAGAACTTCAACTATATAGCCGTTAGTTTGATTTGCCGATTACGAATAAAAATATTTTAAAAAACTGCAAAAATAAATTTCAAGGTATTGCAAGAAAACATTTCTCGTGCTACTGAACTGATAATTATTTTTAACATATTTTATAAAAATTAGTGAATTGCCATAAGAGTCCATGCAAAACCAGAGTAATTTGAACATTCAATTATTCAACCGGATAGACGAAAATTTAAAAACAAATTTTAGATTCTCAATAGTTTAATAAAAGCACTGTATAAATTTCAGCCTCATCATCATTTTAATGGTCACCAACCTCCTTAATAAAAGTGTAACGTAATAAACTCACTCAGTTATGAAAAAATAGGAGTTTTCTCGCGTAAATGACATTATTTCACACTTAGTAAGATGAAGAATTAGGTTGTTCGATGAACACTAAGAAGATAGGTTAGACATATCACATTGAAGACGAATCAAATGTCCTATTATATTAAAGATAATTATTAATTTTTCTGTCTTATTTGTTATTTTACGAGACGGAACAGTTATCGTTAGTACAGTTTACAAAACAAATCTGCGTTTCGATCTGCTCTAATTTTATTTATTTAGTTTCATATACGAATTGAACTGTCTATGTGTTTATTTTTTCAGGTTATACTATTATTAGTGTATTGTGTTACAGACAATTATAATTAATTGGTGAATAAAAGAGTGATTAAATTATAGCTATGTATCTATAGAATATAGGAAAAACGAATACATTAGGAAAGTTGTGAAGCCAAGTCCAAGTGCCAAGATCTAAGATCAACCAGTTGCTCGCCTTCATAACAAAAACCAGATCTCAGATTTCCATGCATAGCTTGGTACTAGTGCAGCTGATAACGTCAAGTTCCACGTTCACCATCACCTCGTCGCCCTGTACACTGTGACGTAATGAGGTAATTGGCGCAAGACGTTTGTCAATATCCACGTCCAGCAAACAGCATGTGAGAGTGAAAAGAACGCCATTGTAAAAGATAAACACAGAGTTATACGCACTACGCAGTACCTACACTATGCCCCAGGGCAGGCAGATTAATACCAGGAGCTGTATCGCGTAAACAAAAACTACAGAACGAACAAAGATGAAAGAAGATTATCTTCGCCTGTACAGGTCTTACACGTAATATTAAAGGCTTTCTTACAGCACACTGGAACATGCAACGTGTAGTACGAGTGATCTATAATTAACAGATGTGTGATTAATATTAAAATTCTGGCTTTATATTTCGATCAAATATTGCTTTTCACAACCCTTTACATTTCAGATAAGATAAATTCTTGTTATACAGAGTGTCTCTATTAAGAGTATGTATCACATAATATACCTACTAATCATGAAACGACAAAAACTTTTCAAACATTTACAAAATTAATAATTTATTACAAATGTACATATTGGTGTCTTCCTCCTTAGTCTGTATTTCTACAAACACACAAAAAATTGTAGGTACAGTTTCATTCGAGGATTATTTGATAATGCCAGAGGGGGAGCCAGGGTGGGCATTGAACATTTCAAAAAGTCTTTCTGTTTCAGTCAGTGGTTCAGTACATCATGTTATAAATACCCTTAAGGGCTTACCGGAGAGAGCTTCAAATACGTCGATTTTTACTGGCAGTTTCTGACGCTGCTATGATCTCAAATTTATTGAATTTATTTTTAGTTATTGATAACACGAAAAAATAAAATAAATAAAAGGGTTTATATTACATGACGTAGTGAGCATGGAACAAAAAGTATTTTTGAAAAATTCGCAAACATAAGGGTAACTTATTAAACACTTTTAGTACCGTGGGTAGACAGTTTTTCAAAATTTTATTTGGATCTACCAGGAACTAAAAACGGAACGAAATAATGAAATAAACCGAAATTTTTAGAAGAAAACGGAAACAAAAACGAAATGTTTATTTTTCGTTCAAGCCGAATGCGAAATTAATAATATCAATTTATGGTTTTAACCGTTTTTATAATAAATGGGATATTTTTTTAAATGTAACTATGTACGTAGATATCTTTAATTAAAAATTGTATCCTCGATTGCGTTATAAAATAATGTAAGTTTTTTTTTCTTTAATTTTAATCTATAGGTAATCTACTATACCTTTAATGAATGTGATTATTTTGTCATATATTTAAATTAAATTATTCATTCAAAATTGCAGCAATCTGAAATCCCTAAAAAAATTATAATAACAGGTTAAAGCAAATTTAATCACATTATACATTCAATATTAATTATAAACCAGAAACTATATTCAATTATTTCGTTTCATGTGTAAAATCATTCTTCCTAATGCCTTGTTCACACGTTGCTACTTTGAAGACGCATACGTGCTACTGTAGCATGAAAAGAAATTCAAATCGAAACAATTACCGCAAAAAATCGCTATCTACACACACAACGATCAACGATGTGAAATTATCAACGAGTAGTTCTTGATACTTTGATGCTACAAATTAGCAGCGCTGCTATTTGACAAGCGACTCAGATTTTTTCTTGCTACAGTAGCACGAATGTGTCTTCAAAGTAGCAACGTGTGAACAGGGCATAAAGTTAAATTCGCCAAGAAATAAGGCTGCATCTCACATCTTATACCGACTGGTAAACAGTGTTGTAACTTATCTAGATAATTTTATCTAGATAATATATTTTTATCTATTATCTTACCTAGATAATTTTTTTCTTATTTATTTATTATCTTATCTAGATAAAATTATAAATCATCTTTATCTATTTTTTAATTATCATCTAGATAATAATTTTACTAAAATTATAACCAACTTTTTTCAATTGTAATTTTTATCGAATTCAAATGTACTCAAACTGTGCAAGCATACAACGCACAAGCTTGCAACGATGCCGGTTCGCCAGCTGGTACCGCTTATACTTTGTAACTTATCCATTATATTTCTTTATATTATCTATAAATTATCTAATAATTATCTAGATAATAATTATTTATCTTTTATCTATTATCTAGATAAATTTTTCGATGGTTATATATTATCTTATCTAGATAAATAAAAAGTAAGTTATCTTTATCTTTATCTAGATAAAAAATATTGTTATCTATTACAACACTGTGGTAAAGCTTCTTCAATAGTATTACTACTACAATACAGTCATAAACAGACCGCGGCTGGCTGTGTTATCTCATGGTGTTATCTGATTTAGTGTTCTTTTCAAGAGTTTTCGTTATTCTGCAACTGAATGTGTTTGTATGAAATGCAGGACTGTATAGTTTACAGCGCAAGACCTATTTTGAAGAGCTCTTCGCTCTTAATTTTTTTTTCCCGAAGTAGTAAAATACAAATATTCTGTATATGTATATGTATATTAAAATTAAAGTAACAAAATGCAAGAATGAAAATTAATAGGTACTTGTTGAAATGAAGAAAAATCTTATCAAAAATGTTGTGTCATTAAAACGTAAAAAATAAATAAGTATACAAACAAATAAAATTCTCTTTGGAGTATAATGTTATTCAAATTTTCTGTTAATAAATAAATATAGCTTGAGCTGCTATTTGGTATCAAATTGCTATGAATTTACTAGAAGACAAGGGATTAGTGTTACCTTATAATCTACGGATGAAACTGCACTATTTTCGTCTTCAGGTGAAGACGACCGAATCAAACAGCACATATATAGTGCCATTGGGTTCTTATACATCTCAAATGAATTGAATCTTTTTCTTTCTTACACAAAAAGGGTGGTTTATAATGAATATAACTGGTTACTTCTTCTGTGTTATGTTAACATGAGTTATAGGTATTTCTATGACACTGAATTTCACGTTTACCTATACTGTATTAGTAAGGTTCGCCAACTTTTAAGAATTCATCCTAGAGAGCCTACATATTAAGAGTGTGCCCATAGGTGCTATATTGCAACCAAGTTGCCATGGATTCATACTGTAAAAAAATGTGGAATTAATTCATGTCAAACTGCAACAATATGACAACCAAAAATTTGCTCAGTATCTAACTTGTAAACTCTTCATGTATTTCAAAACATTATTTTTAATTCAAATACAATTTCACTAAAATTCATCTCTCAGTATAAAGACACTCCATTACATACTTAACTCTTTTCCCAACCAATAGCAATTAAATCTTGTTTGTTTTCGTGGACCTGTGTTAACATTTTCAGAAATATTTTTAAATTTCGCTACAATTATTATTGTTGAAAAGGAGAATAGTTATTGTTATTAACATCGAAGATCCAATAATCACTCATCAAACGGGTCCATTTCTGACAGTTATAAGAAAGGTTATGTTGTCAAGTTAGCAGATTATTAAAATAATTATGAACTACAGACAGTTCTCATTCACGTCATACATCTTACATAATACAGAACAAGTATTATTAAAGTTTGTATAATAAAGTTGGTAATTTGTCCTATATGTAAAATAATAAACGGTACATATCATACTTACAATAATTATTATACAGGCTGTTTCAAACTACCCGTACCTACCCCCGAAATAGCTCGCAAAATACAAAACGGATTGAGAAACCGAAAAATACGTGTAAGATGTTTTTTTAAGTTCTATTGAATGGTACCACATGTAAATTGTCCCCCTCACCACTTGGGGGTGGGGAGTGAGGCAACTTAATAATCTTAAATAGTACCCCAGTTTTTATTCGGGTTCTGCGCTACAAAATATGAAGGTTTTGTCTGAAATATTTTTTTGAGTTCGTGATAGCTGGTGCTGTAATCGATTTCTTGAAACACGGTATTGGATTTTAAGATTAAGAAGTTGCCGCCGTCCCCACTCCCAGGGGGTGAGGGGGGCAATTTACATTTGATACCGTTCAATAGAATTTAAAAAATATTTCACACATATTTTTCGGTTTCTCAATCCGTTTTGTATTTCGCGAGATATTTGGGGGGTACGGATAGTCTCAATGAGATTAGATAACATTTATGTTATTATTATTTTACTTTACTATCTTTCTGTAGCGCATGTAATACTTTACTCATATGTTTCTTATTGTACTGTTATGATTAGCAAGTGCTTCTGTTAGTATGAGTGGTATATTACGAATACTAATTGGTATTGGTGTGTTGCAGTAGATGCAGTGTTTTAAATTGAGCCTTGAAGAAAGTCTCGTGAGTGTAGTACGTGCTGTAGCATAAT
Organism: Agonum fuliginosum; assembly: GCA_947534325.1. Classification (NCBI taxonomy): domain Eukaryota; kingdom Metazoa; phylum Arthropoda; class Insecta; order Coleoptera; family Carabidae; genus Agonum; species Agonum fuliginosum. The sequence continues at coordinate 18,048,837 of OX384030.1, read as the reverse complement.
CTAAGTTTGCTGACATTGATAATTTTCGAATTTGTTTTTAACGATTGAAATGTGTGAAATACATTTTCACGTTTTTCTCGAAATATTATATAAAATAGTTAATAATTAAATTGATAACTATAATATAATTGATAATAAAAAACAACTTTCATATCCTTTCTATGAGAACTCATAATATATTCTATACTGATATAAACAACTCTAACAATCTTATAAACTCACCTCTCAGTAGTTCGCAAAATAACACTTTGGATGCCACTTGTTGTCACACTCCGATGTGAAAACAAGAAACAAAATATGTTTTGTAAAGTTTAGAAACGTAATTAATGATAAAACGATATTAAAAGTATCTATAAACAAAGCGGCCAAAAACTTTGTTTGCTTCAATTTTTTTTAATCTATGAATTTTAACAAAACTCTTTTTAATTCATGATCAGTAGGTAGATATGTCAAATACTATGTACTTTTTACATTTAAATTTTGTTACACAAGTTAAGTAACACTCTGTATATAATATACAGCTTTGAAATATATACAGCAGAACATGACTAATTTTATATAAAAAAATTAGGTATTTATAAATATGCTTCTCATAAAAGTAATATAAATTTATATTTAAAGTTCAGTTATAGCATGTACCTACTCATTGTTGTAAATACTTAATAGTTAATTTAAAACATATTATCTCGATCAAAAATTATAAAATAAGTGTAGTGAGATACGAACTGTTTCTAATGCCTAGTAGGTACCCTATAAAGATTTGCAAGGTGTGCGGGTGGCAGAAATACTTATTAAATACGCAACAGGTGTACAATACTGTATTTCCCTTTACCGCACTCAACCCTCTCTGGTTTTACCTGCGGCCAGCTCTAGATAATAAGTCACAAGTCACAACACGTTGATACCTGTACAACGTTGCGTTCTGCGTGGATCCCTTAGAGTGAAGCTTATTCTGATAATGGACGTCCGACGTTGTCACTATGACTTCTGAGTTCAGCGAATTTGACGGCAGTGGTCATTCATCATCAATCATAATAATATAGAATTATGGTACATTGATCATGGATCTTGATATGGTTGTATAAGATGCTAGCAACCTGGTTGGATTGGTAGAAGCAAGAAGAACTGAAGCGCGTGAGAGATGAAAGTATAGCAAGTGTTAAGATGACCTCAATTCCGCTAAAAACATAACCCAGTTGATGAAACGTGACGGTCAGGGTCATGTTGGAAGCTGCGATCCTAGTTCGAGTTCCGAGTCCTGAGCCTTGGGCCTCGAGGCGACACCAGTGCACCGCCTTGGCTCCCGTACATAGCGTACCTGCCGCTTACCGCCTGCCTCTGTATGACGTTAAGAACTGCGCATTATAATAACAATCATCAGTACGCGAGTGACAGAGAGCGAGAGTCAGCTAAACAAAGATACTGCCAGAAGGATCTAATCGAGAGGGACCTTATGTATTGTCGTGGTCAACCACCTCAGCCTGGTGCGCCGTTGCCACATGTTGAGTCAAAACAAACTAGCATGGCGTTGAGTGGCGCCAAAGTTGACGGTGTCGACGCGCACAATTGCCGTCGAATGTCGCGTTGAGTTATGCACATAGTGCATAGCGATTGTCGCATGTTAAATGCAGTCAATAACAACGACGTAATACGTAAATAAAGTGCGACATGGCAACATTGTACTGGAGCTCAGCTCAGCTGACACCTGCAGTGTACAGCGCTAGGCTAAGGCAACGGCAAGGCGCAAGGAGCAGTGTGGAGCGTGGCGGAGTAGTTGGTGGTGGCGGGGGTGACGGAGTAAGAGACGTGGATGGCTCACGGGGTCAGCGTCAGCGACAGCGCTGCAAGTCCGTGTACAGTGCGTCTCAACCCGCACCACACCGCGTAGCCCATCACTTAAACAACACCAAGCACAACAGAGTCGTACGCGCCAATTTATCGATACATTATTTCTTCCTGAAGTACCATCCGAGGTACCAGAATTTACTTATTTTTAGGACTTTTACATTTTGTGATTAAATAAATAATTATCAATTTATGATAGAAATTAATGTTTCTCATAGTTATTCATTTTTATTTTATTTAAAAATTATAATTAATAACATTTTATAACTGATTATTTATACTGTTTTACCGAAAAAATAAATTGTCAAATTTTCTAAGAATGGAAACGAGAAGGGGAAGCTAGAGACAATGAGAAAAGTAACGTAAAAGACAACACATTTATTTGCTGATAACTGATTACAAATAATACATTATACTCATCTTATAAGAACATATTTAACGTTTTGAAGTAAAAATTTCATAACCCGTATATATGAAAATGACAATTATAAGTGCTTCGACTCGAATACAAATTTGACAAAATAAATATTGTTAAAATGCTTATATAAAAATAATTTTGTTTTTTATTTAAAATTATTCATGTTAGATTTAAATGAAGTACGCTTTATTTATGTCGAAACCGTATCTTATTTTTGCTATAAATTGTTAGTTCTAATAGAAATAATTTGTCTCGAAAAATCTGGACTTATTAGGTAGTCTTGTCTTGGTCATTTTAAAGTCTTATCCAGTGTGTTTGAAAAAGTGGACACACCCATTTATCTCGCCTAATATTTATCACACTTATTTTTGTACTGGACATTATTTGCTCAGTGAAAAATTTGTGATTTATCCTTGTGATAAATTTTCTTGTACAACTTGCGGTTAAACCGGAAGCGATATAAACTTTTTATTTTTAAATGCAGCATATATGATTGTTTTATATATTCGGATTGCATTTTTTATTCTCTTTTCGGCAATACCAAATTTGATAGTTAGATAGTTATTCGTTTGTTTATAAAAATCTAATTTCTTTTGCTGGATTTCTATAATTTTATTCATATTGTACATTGTCAGCATTGTTTATGATATACCTACATTGAAAATAAATGAATGTCATAGTTTACTGATAACGTATAATATGAATAAAATTATAGAAATCAAGCAAAAGATCAAATATTTTTTTAAACATACAAATAACAACAATACTATCAAATCTGGTATTGCCAAAAAGAGAATAAAAATGTAATCCGAATATATAAAAAAATCATATACCTATGTTGCATTTAAAAATAAAAAGTTTATATCGCTTCCTGTTTAACCGGAAGTTGTACAACAAAATAGATCACAAATTTTGCACTGAGGAAATAATGTCTTCTACAAAAATTTGTGTAATAAATATTAAACGAGATAAATGAGTGTGTCCACTTTTTCAAACACAGTATTGAAGTCTTAATATTATGATATTCAGTTTTTGGTCTTGAGTCAAGAGTCTTGATTAAAATATTATTTAAAAAACTGCTTATATCAGCGTCAAAATATACTTAATTTTGTTCAAATTTATATGTTCAGCAATATGAGTAGGTATTTATTTTGGTTTTTATAAGTTAAATTATTCCATAAATGAATCAAGGCTCTTAGTCTTGAGCGTCTAGTTTTGAGTCTTGGTCTTGATTTGTAATTTTAGTCATGTTTCGAGTTATTGGTCTTGAATCTGTCAAGACCAACACCAATTCCAAGACTAGTCTTGGTATTATATTAACAAATTTTAATGAACTAAAAACAAAAAATTTGTAAGCGTTTTCAGTTAACATTACCTGGTGTATAACATTAGGAATAATAATAACATAATCCAATCGTAGTTGTACTATACATAGTTTTTGCTTACACATAAAATGTACCCAATAGAACTAGAACGTTATTCTATATTTTGTAATTGTAATAAAATTATACGAAACTTTCAATGTACTTATTGGTTTGTATAACATATTAAAATGTAAAAATAAATTTATGCGTATGTTATAGATTGAAGAAGGGAGCACATCGTTCCCGAAAGTTTGGCACCTATACTTATAAATATATATCTGCAGAACTTAAACCAAGTAAGTTATTTACTTTATTTTTAATTATTTACAAAATGCTTCCTCAATACAAGTAAAAATCTTTGTTGAAAAACGTTTAATTATACGGTAGGTTCATCAATTTTATGATCCATTTTTAATCTAAACTATCACGATATTTCATCTTTCAGATGTCATCCGTTGTAAAATTGCTTACATAATGATATAAATTAAAATAAAGAGACAAAGTATAAATGTGACGTTCGCCGTTGAGTTGCGGTGCGGAGAGAGGTAAGTGAGTGCCGAGCCTCCAACATCTTGACGAAGCCGCAGGGTGCAGGGCACGGGGAAGAACTGTGCAGTGTGCACAGAACAGCCACGTGTGGCTGGTCGGCAGGCGGTGAGGGCGATGCTGTGCAGTAGGGGGGAGGGAGCAAAGCGCAACGACTACGTACAGCGGGCGACGGGTGTGCGGCCTGTACTACGCGACCCAGAGATCAAGGACAGTTTTACGAGCTCCTGCATGTGTGCTTGTCTTATTTTACTTCACTTCACTTAGTGGTCCGTGTGTGGAGTGGAGTTGTGGCGGGAGTGGTATTGGGTATTGCGCTGTGCTGGTGCTGCATGTTGTATGCACCACTCGATGCTTCAGGCAAACTCGACTGCATCCAAGGTCACTAAAAGGATGCCCGTTCAGTTTGCTGATTGCATGCACATATGATCACATATTACAATCGCAATATCGCGACTCGCGACCACGAATTGTTCGTAGCTCCACGACCTGTCGTCTGCCCTAGACTACATCAGCTAACAAACGTATAGTGCGTTTTATCTTGATTGCTCCCTATAATTATTTCTCGAATATCGAGGAATCGCTATAAAACATTCAAACGAAACGTCCTTTATTTACAGTCACAAAGAAACCTAAAATTCTATTCGCTATATAGTCCAAACAATAGGGCGTTAAAACAGGCTTACCAAGAAATAATTCTAGGAGTTTTCAAAATTAAGCAGTTTATTGTAGTTTCATACCCCAAAAAATACAGAGTGTCCAATTAAACTGTTTAAGCATAGGGATCCCGAATACCACAAGATATACAAAGTTGGTTAAACAAGACCATAGACAAAAATACATTAATGACTAGATATACGCGAAAATGTAAATTTTGCCAATTTGGTTTTTCCCTTTTCGAGAAATTTAAACAAAATTCAAATTTTTATATGGAGCTCACAGTAGGCTATGACTTGTCTTAATAGAGATTTTGTAATTTAAAATTAAAATAAAGGCAAAAATTGCATAATAATAATTTTATTTTAAGGAGGACTGAGTAAATTGATTTTTCTAATAAGTATCAGATTATTTTAACTAAATTAGCACGAATTCAATGGCGCAACCGCATTTTAACATCTTTTTTGTTTCAAAGATAAGAGCGTATTATTCTAATTAAATTATGAAAAAATCCAATGCGTTATAATTAAATTATACTGGTTTTATCGATATTCCTGAATAATAACAATAAAAAAATTAATATTATATTATGAGCTACATAATATGAAAATTTTAATTTGACTTGAATTTTCTGAAATCTGTATGAAATAATTTTTTTGAGGAATGCTGAAAATCCCTCGATAAAAAGTTTCTAAATTACCCTCTAATGGGGCAACTTTTGTCTAACTTAATCAATTTCGTATCTCTAATGGTTCTCGAGATCCCCATGCTTAAACAGTTTAATTGGACAATCCTATACATAATATACTAAAGGGTTTGTAAATTTACCAATTTTTTCTATTACCGGTAATTCGGTAAAATTTTGTATACGGCATTTTTATATTTATAAAAGGTTGTAATGGCTTATTAACAAAAAATCTCGATATTGTATTTTTTTCTCTATACCTGACATTTGGACGAAAAGTAGAAATAATGGTATTTATTCCCGAAGATGAAATTATAAAAGCCATTAAAACAACGAATTGTATAATATTACTTTTTCTACAACAAATTTATCACGTACAATATTTTAATCAAATAAATATCATACTCAAAAAAAATTACATTTGAAAATGTCATTTCTCTATCACAATACTTACATCATAAAATATTGCAATGTTAACCTAATTTCGAATTATAATTTTCACAGAGAACCTGATTCAGGTATAATAATTTTCTGATTAGTGCAGAAGAGGGAACCATGACTATTATTCCCTCGTATTATTCTCTGCGGGATTTATATAATGCCATTATGCAGCAACACTCAAACATATTATACATAAGTTGTAGATAAATAAAATTATATTTCAAACATAACGATAAAATAACTTTTTTTAAGGGGAACACCCCCATGGCTTCAGGAACATAGCCTATTAGCCAGAAAAAATGTAAATATGTATATATTTCAATTTTTAGAAAATCACAATTCCCATGCTCTTCAGTATTTGAACCCACAACCTCGCTGACCGCTCGGACCACAGTGAGTCTAGACACGTTGGCCGGTATAAAATTACTTATAACCTCACAAAATAAAATCTTATTTATCAGTTTATGTAAAAATTATTAAACGTTTTTAAACAATTTAAATAAAACGCAGTTTTGTCTCATCACACGAAAATCTTTTTAATGGATTGAGATATCGACTTTCGAGTTATTTTTCTACGACCTAGAATTGAATTAAAACGTTCACGTACACAAACTTCATATTTATTTGTTACTGAAAATGTTTAAAAACTATTTTTCTTTTAAAAATTATTCGCAGATTTCTAGTATAATGTACTAAAGTAAATATAAATATCTCATCTACGCATAAATTTCAAGCGAAACATTACTAAGTCCGTTGCTGACGTCACACGCCAGGCGTACAAATCTACACGATTGAATAATCCCATACAGTTTACCATCCTTGTGCAAGTATGACATAAAATATACATTGCATATAACCCTATAAAAATTATACTAAAAGTACCTATGTACCGTATATATCAAATTGTAACCAAGATCGTGGTTTAGCGTTCCGAAAATATCAAATTCCAAAAAACTTACTATTAAGAAACGCTGTTACTGAAAGATGGTTGCGTATTTTGTTAACCAAAACAACCGAGCTCGAAACATGGTTGTTCCTTGGTTTTTATTTTTACCTTCACTTGGTGAGAATCGGTATTTGTTATGATAGCAGCAAAAAGACGAAGACGAGGTTAAGGTGTTTGTTGCTTATCATAATATGGTATGTTTTAAAATATTTCATATATGCACTCATTGATATAACTTTTTATTATTTAAGGAAGATGTGTCTTCTGGCTACTGAAAAAATATATCCATGGAACAATTACAAAATCAACATTGTCAGCATGAATGTCTATAATCCAATTTCAACAAATTGTGATAAATGGAGCAGAAAATAAAATATATGGATATGAAACTCAGGGTAATAATGAAAATAAGGATGAAAATAGGTGGTCTGACTAAGGGCCTAGTACAAATGTTAATTCATACGTACAATGAGAAGAAACATTTTTGTTTTCGTCTTCCTAATACTATAATAATAATAATAATAATAATAATTGTTGCATGTTTAGTTATTATTGCATCTATTACTAGTAAACGGGAAAATAATAATAATAATAATAATAATAAACAAGTTTGGGTAGATATGAGAAATACGGACCGAAAAGAAAAGGAACTCACTATGATTCACAATGATACTGTAATGGACAATATAAAGTGTAAAAATAAAATTGTTTAGCATAAATACAGTCGTTATATGATTTGAATTAATTAACAATAAATATAATATTACTTCAAGATTATTTAAATACAATATAAAGAAAGCCTTTTACAACGACGTACCTACAGAGATTTTTGAGTGCTGGAGTTAGCTATCTAGATCTTCTTTTCCTGGTGGAGTCCTAGATCGGTGGTGGGAGCCCTACGCACGCTAGGCGGAGAACTGAGGCAGAAATCAGCAGCTCGGTGGCGCTCTTCTTAGTACTGCTCTGGATTGGTCTCCTTGCGTAGCTTCCTTGAGACTTCACGTTCTATTCGTCCCACAGGAACTAATTCCCTGGTTAATTTTGATTATACAGTACCTACCTAAAACTGCACAAGCAGAAGCCAGCACCAAGCAAAGCAAAAAAAATGATAATGACAGGATTTGAAGCTAAATGCGAAAATATTGAAAATTTATGCAAAATGTGCTAAGTTAAACGGAAGCTAAGCAGAAAAATGTTTACAAACTTAAAATGATATACAAAAGTTACTAATATAAAATCATACAAAAAAACGTACTAGCAAGTAGTACTTGGCAAACAAAAATGATTACGCAAAGCGCGGCAGAAGATGCAGAAAGAAGAAGAAGATAGGAAGTTATGAGCTCAAGAAATCGCGTCAAAGACTGGATCAGAATGATCTTTACTCGATGTTTAAGGTGTTAGAATCCGCGTACTCAACATCTGATGCCCAAAATTACTTCACAAAGTACTCAAAAGATCAGAGGCTGAACCAAAACTTACAAACTCACTTACAAAATAAACTTAAATTACGTGCTGATTCCAACACCAATACAAATACGCGAACGCGGGCTAAACATCAGGTGCAGAACGTCTGACTTGACCGAAACAGAAACAAGAGCTCATACAGCGTTCTCATTCCCACACGCTATCATTCTAAAGAAAGGTGTGAAGGGATGCATGATGATGATTATGAATGATGACGATGATCGAGGTACCGTTCACAAAATGGAACTGACTGGCAGTTACGGAACTCACGGCACAACAATAACTTAAATCCCGTGAAAATTAATTTTTAAAACTCTCCCAAAAATTTTACAGAACTACATAGAGTGAAATGCAAAATTTAAAACCATGTGACTAGAAATTTCAACTTTAAATACAGCAAAAATCGGAACAGAATTACTTACGTCAGACATAACAAAATCCAGAAGCACTAAAATAACCAATAAACTAATTTCAAACTACATGATGATTAACGATATCAAAATTAAAAATCTTTTTGAGTCGCAACGACCACACGCCTCCATGGTTGCACAGCTAGAGCGTTAAGCAAAACGTTTTCGCAGCCTAGGATATCACGAGACATGCGCAAAAACCCGCGAAAGTATGAAAATAACAGAAAAAAATATATACATTTTTGCCAAAACATAACTAAATTATTATTGGTCAGCTAATTCCTACAAATTTCTTACTTTTTGGCTGTCCCTCGAAGTCGGGCACGGGATCTTCAGGATTGTTAATTGCAAAATTATTTTTCACGTCTACATCTTCTTCAAAATCGAAGTCTATTATATCTTGTTGCTAAATACATATTATGTAAACGCAACAAGCTAAAATATACGTTGGAATCCACTCAATACTTCGAATATCAAAAAAACCGCATTTGATTTTTGAGGAGACCAAAACATACTTTTTCAATTGAGCTTCTAACGGAAGACAATCTGTAATTATAATGCCGCTGTTGGCTGGCGAGGCGGCTATTATCCTTACATGGTACTAAAAGTAGACGGACATGGATAGGCTTTGTCCTCAATGATGTGGCTATTGTCAGGAAATTTTTCATGAGCTTCTTGCATGATCTGAAATGTTACATCGTGGACCGACCCTACCTCATCAGAATAACAATGTATAAATAGTAATGATTAATGAATGATAACATACATCCTACAATTAAATGTTGTTCGTTAAAAAATAACTCAACTATCAATAATTATTACTCACTTGTACAATTTTTGCTGGAAAATTCTTTCTACATAAATAGGAAACTCCATCACTTTTGTAGAGGAATGGGTATGTATGCACCTTCTATACATCCGATTGTGTTTAAGAATCCCATTCGTTGAAAATTATTCTTGACAATATCCACATACGCCCCACTGGACCATTTTAAAATTGAAGGTCTTAATTCAATTAAAGCTTCAGTGACATTTTTAACAGTTCTAAATCCAGTGTGGCTTTTCTAATATGAAATCGTTCGCAAATGGACCTAGAAAATAGAAATACGCAATTCGTTAGTAATTTATGTAGAGTTACAAATTATTGTCATTAAATAATACAACCGGTAGGAATCAGGTGTAGCGAAGAACCATATTACCATCAATAATTGAACTTTAGCTGGTACTGTATGCCTTTTAACTTGAGTTGCTTTTATAGCAATGTTATTCTCGACCAATTCCAAAATGTAATAGAAAGGTCGGCGATAAATTCTAAAATTTTCTCGGAATTCTCCTTCGCTATACTTGTCAACAACATATTCACGTATTTTTTGTCTATCTAAAACAGGTACATTTTATATCAAGTTAACATATTTAAATATTAAAAACACCTACGATTCTTCAATTATAGGTCGCTCTATATAGTGAATAAACGTAGGTAAATAAGTACCCACTTACAATTTGATATTATTTATGGCACATACCTTAAATGAAATTTGCGTATCTGTTGCTCTGATACCGCGCTCTTCACAAATTAATAATAGCAATATGTAAAAGTAAAATTTAGAATGCAACACGTCTGAAGATCATCTTACATATTTATTCATGTCTTTTTGCTGAATTCCTCTTTGGGTCGTGCCGTAAATTAGACACACGCATGTATAGAGCTATATATTTTGTACCTTGTTACTGTATACTAGTATTGTGTGCAAGAAATCAATTAAAATACAATTCAAAACCAAAATAAATAAATTCCCCCAATACGTCATTATCTACTTAGTTCATACATAATATCTGCTATATAATTCGTTTACTAAATTACATTAACGTACCATATCTTGTCACCAGCTTACACTCCCTAATAATTAAGTTACATTTTACGGAGGCGATAAATGCAGTCGTTAAACATGATACTATAAAATCTAATCAACGGATGTAACGTGTTAATAAAGCAAACACGTAGCAGAGTCCCTTAAACTGCCAATATTCACATCTCATATACCTACTTTATTCCTTTGTAAATTAACCAGTTCCAAGTCTCCACTTTACACTTCAATAAAACAATGTGGAATCCAAATCAGCCATCCGTGTTCGAATTCCGATTTGAAATGGCGGCTTCCTTGTTAGTTTAAAGTTCTTATCGTAAACAGTATACTACATCAGGAGAAAAAATGACAACTGAACCAAACAATCAAAGATTAGGTTTTCACCTACATTTTTGACAGTAAGATTATCCGTGTGTTTGCACTGTAAGAACAAATTGGTAAATTCACATATACCTTTCAGCTAACTAGTTAACTTCATTGTAGGTACCTAGTTGGAAGCTATTATAATTAATCAAAAGAATCATTTGAATTCTTGTATTATTTTTCCCAAAAAGTGGAGCTACCATGCACTTCCATGAAATTCATAATAAAAAGTTATGAAAATTTCCTGCAATTATTTTTAAAATACCAATTATTTTTTGAGTAGTAAGAGTGCAAAAGGTAAACCAAGCGATCTATGTCGGCTCTTAATTCTTGAAGTTTTTCTTGTAATTCCTGATAACTTTGGCAAAAACAAGAATGTTGACCTTTGAATTATTTTATGGTTGTGGTTTCCTTTCATAAGTTTTCTATTCCTGAGTTGCGTCTGGTACACCTGTTCCAAGTGTACTACATTGCCACACCGCATATCCAATCGTTTGACTGTTCCTAGTCTTCTTCCTTTTCTTCTTTCAGATTTTGCTTCAAATAATTAGGCTATGCCGATTTTCCGTCAAATTCTGGAATTTTAATGTGTAATATTAAATTATGTTTTCTTTTACTGCTTTTCTTATTATTACACGGTCTATCTATCGATAGTTCGATAAGGGTAAGAACAAACTAGCGATAGTCATAATTAATCAATACTATCGATAGTTATACAATAGTTTTTGTTAAGCGATACTATTCTTTGTGATTGTTTTTATTTATCGATCGAACATTATTGATAACATTCACATGTAATATAAAAAAATTCAAGAAAGTATGTGTCGAAATTCGAAAATTGTAAGAAATATAAATCATATTATACTTTTTTATAAACGATAAAATGTCGTTTTACTTTAGTAAAACGACATAAACTATCCAGTTTACATGTAAATAAAATATTGATAAACTATCGTTTAACTATCGATAAATTATTATTCAACTATCGACAAACTATCGATAACTAACCTTCAAGGAACTATCGATAGTACTATCGTTACGTCACAACAGTAAATTTTATTTTGAAACTATCGATCCATCAATAATACTATCGATAGTTTTTCCATCTCTACCTAGGACCGTGCGTCGCACAATGGGACCGTTAGCGCAATAGCGTATAATAGTTATTTTAATACATAATTCAATTGTAGACAGCATCTTTTTAAATATTAAGTTATTTTCTCCAATGGAATTTATCCAAATTTGTCTCCTATGGTCGTTAGGGATTTTAAATCGCGAATTACTTTTGCCATTGCAATGTACAATACAGCATTCGCGCATTTTGACTTTCGTTGATTCGTTTCATACACAGCATATTATACACAGGTTTAACGTTTCTAAGTCATTTGAAGGTTAAAAGAAATTAGCTCCCTACCGAACCTACCGGGAGAAATATTGCGCTAACGGTCCTATTGAATGCTGTTTGCTGCGTCTCGATCCTTGATTAATGCTTTCCGTAGACATTGTTGTAGAACGGTTTTGTTTAACGATGTCGATCTTCTAGTTCTTTCTTACACACTTTACTCACTGATTATAAATTATAACTACTTGTTTAGACGTCATTTAACTTATTTTTATTTACAAATCATAGTGTTCATAACGCCGAACAATGTAAACAACTTACCCGCGGATTCAAACATGTACAATTTAATTGACAGTAACAATGTCACCATTGTTCATATCTTCTTCTGCAGTTTACATCAAATGACTAGAATATTGCAATATTCTATTCATGTTGTAACCTGAAACTGTGCTTAGCTCCAAATTACAAAAATGAAGGCAGCCAGCAGCTACAGAAGGTAGAGGGGGGTACACAAATCTATTACCTGTAGGTTCGCTTCTTTAAGTTGTTCAATAATATCAAAATAATTATACTTACTGTCGAGATAACTAGTGCACGATTCACAATATCTGAAAAAGGTAGAATTTGGGCGCCACCCCGCTTTGGTGATGTTAAAGCGGAGATGATTAGGATTGTGAATTAGGTAGACGGGGATTGCATAAGAGTTACTCGCAAATGTAGTGCAACAAACCTTAAGAATTATATAGAGATGATAATTTAAGCGATACAAACAATTATTCAATAATGTCAACCAGGTATCAGACACACAAGTACATAGAGTACAACATATCAAAAATCTGTGGTAAATAATTGAATTAAATATATAGAAAATTTGGAGATCTCCCTGTATACGTTTTAAGATTAACATTGAATACAAAAAAACATTAGTAATATTGTCCCTGATAACACATGCGAAAAATAAGTAGCACGGCTGATACCGGCCCAACTCAGTGGCGGCGATACAAATATTTTATTAAATTTTATACTGCAGTTAGTTAGAGAATAAAGCAAGTATTTGGTAACAAATATGTAAATCGTTGTTGTAAACGACGAATTAAATAAATAATATATATTAGATATGGCGTGGATACGTAATAGAACGGTGCAAAAGTTCGAGGTAATTGGGAGAGAGTACTTAGCTGGTACTTGATGTAGCGCAGACGTAGGCGGTGATGAACTCGAGTTCTCGGGATCGAGAACCAGGTGATGTGGACCTCCAGTGGCAACACGAAGAGCCTCCAAATTTAACTGGAGCGACGACTCGAGGACGGACAATCGGCAACATCCACCAAGTAACGCAAAATAAACGGGCGTAGATTTTATTACGACGGATCCGCTGTTTAGCGAAAATGCGTGATCACTGATCGATAAAATCACTATGATAAATCTGACGAAAATGTCTTGTGATTCACACATTCAACCAAAAATTCAAAATTCCACAACCCGACACTGGAGACACTAGCTCGACCGCACACTTTAACTTTAGGCTCTCTCTGCCTCGAAAAACACTGTCGCACTCACCAACTATCTTAATTTAATTAACAATATTTAAAAACAATTGTGTGTCTGATACATGCTGCCATCGTTGAGCCTAAAACTAGTTACTAAACAAACAACATTTGCCAGTAAGGAGCGGGAATTTGAGTTTGTGGAGGAACAAAGTGATCCATATATTTTAAATCGTGACAATGTAAGTATCTATATATTTGTATAGTAAAAAACTAGAGTATGGCGAGAGGGTCTTGTGCTGGCCAGACCAGATTTTTTAACCTTTCTAATCTTACTAAAGCCCTCAAACCACAAAGGAACTAAACTTACAGAGGGCATGTGTCAAATCAGCGTGTAGCCACTTTAGTTCAGCAGTCGCCATCTTGGTTCGCCCCGTATATGATTTGAGATTTGAGTATTAAGTTTTATTAAAATCTTAAGTATTAATTTTAATTAATATTTTAAACAATGGTAACGTGTGTGGCGTTTGGTTTGTCAATAGGACAGTAAGTAACGTATTTGTATGCATTCAAATTTTAAATGTGGGGCGAACCAAGATGGCGCTCGCGCGTTTTTTCGTGTATACCCTTTCCATCTCATGGCGCAACCCCCCTTGCCAACCAAACCAGTTTACATTCCCTCTGTATCATATATTATAATTATTTACTCTGTGCCTCACACGGATTATCAAAAGTCGGCGCCTATGCCCTGAATAAGCGCAAGTGTGCGCTGAAAGTGCTGAAACGTCGGTTAGCGATTAAAAATAATTATAAACTTGACTGTACTTCCAGAATTTTTATTCTCACTTGTTATCAAATCAAAGATGAAGTGGTTGATATTTTTGCTAAGAAAATTCCTCGAAATAATGGTCAATGATATTAGAATTCATTTTTACTTATCAGATAAGATAATACAATACATTTTATATGCCTCCGGTCGGCATCGCTAGTTTTCCATATCTCAAAATTCGCCAGAAACTCTTTGTTGCCAGCCTAGGCCGGTAAACAACCGGAAGTTATAGGTTGGCATCTTGACATTACTACAGTTGTCAAGCACATGTCAATTTTATGCTATGAATATTTTTTATACAAGAATTAACAAGATTTTGACAAATTTTAGACGTAAATCGTTAATAGAAACTGAAATAAATATATTTTAAGCTCAAATGCAAGTATTCAGTGCACAATTTTTTAGGTTATGTATAATAAAATACAAATTAATTAAATTCATTTTATATTTTTGTAATGAAATCGGCACATAAAATATTGTGTATTACACGTCCAGAAACTGTTATGCTAGTGCTCGTAATTTGCAAGCCTCGCCTGTGGCTCGGCGTGTCAAAAATACTCGCTCTTGCTAAAGGTCAGTTTCTGGCCTTGTGATACAAATAACTATTTACATCAAATATATTTAAAAACAATACAGTTATATAGAGAAGGTATAGAAAAATAAAAACGATTTATTTACTTGCATAATCTTTCTTCCTTATAATTTAAATGTATGATACTGTGATCTTAACGTTCACAAATGTTATAAACGAAGTATTTTAGGTTATTGCTGATTCTTAATAAATTAATTAACGAAATAAATTGACAAACGTAAATTTTACTGAAATATTATGAAATTGATTATAATTAACACAAATTCTCAATTTTGTAGGTTTCAAACAAAACAATATGCAAGGCGTAAGCCGTAAGGGTTTACAATGCTATGCACAACGGAGAGATGCAAGAGGTAAGGGATGCAAGCAACAAGCAACCGCTATTGATTGCGTGGTTATGTAGGTCAAGATTTCATACACATTCAAGTATTCGGTGCTCGGTTACGTCATTAAATAGGTACCATGTTCTAGGTAGCTTTCGGCTGTGTTGTACAAAATGTGCACTAACGAATACAGAAACTTGTGTCTTGCGTTTTGTGTATAGGAAGTAAACTTAGTCACCTTTATTGGCCACGCGCGGTTGTTACAGCTACATTATTGCGATCTTGCAATGTTGTATTAGAATATACGTAGTTAATAACTAGGAGTTACTGATTTAGTACTTTAGTGAACACTATTGATTTTCTTATCAAAAATGAAGAAAAATTAACGATTTGCATAAATAATTTCATGCTTAAAAATTTCAAAATTTAATACAATTTTATAGGATATTGAATTTTGGCGCAGTCTTAAATTGACATAAAAGTAATGAAAATTGCTTCTATCAAAAACTTTCAAATTTTTTTGTTTTTGTACATACTTATTCCTCACATCAGAGCTACTGTAGAGTGTACGAAGAATTTTTATTGTTATAAATTTCAATAAAACCAAATTACAAAATCGATTAGACACAAATACTTAAAATTGTTCATTTATGTTTTCCAATTTTGTTAAATTGAATTGAATAAACCTTTTTCACTGCTGTCAGAGAGAGGTCAGATTTTTCCTATGAAGTTATTTGCAAGTAGTGAATCATGTGTTCACTCTGCTTACTTTATAGTAGTTTATGACAACCACTAAAATTAATACTGGTATATTTTTTTTTATTGACCGTGGTTTTATTTCTTGAAAAATTAAACCGAAACAACATTGTGTCGTGCAATTTGTTACAGCTTTGTTTTTTGTTGTTTGTTGGTTGGGATATATTGTCGTAACATGTAGGGGTCGCTTTATAGAGAATACTATATGAAGTTTCAAAAATTTGCAAAAGATGTCACTGTTTCTGTGCAAAATATCTATTGATAATTATATTTGATTTCCCTCATTCTTAATTAAATAAAATACAGTTGTTAAACCAGTTATAGATCAAAACGCCAAAATTTTAAATTTTAGTGAAAATCTAGTTACTTTTTAATGCAATATCTAGTAATTTTTTCATCTGGTAACACTAATTCAACCATTAATAAGAAACAAATATGATCAAATGAACGTCAAAGTTTAATATTTCTAAGTTATATAAATATCCAATTTCATTTTTAAAGAAGTAAGCAAATCTCACGTGTTTAAAGTTTAAATTTTCTCGATATTGAAGATCTGCTTACAGGTTATTATTTTCGACTCGATCCACAAAATTTGTTCAATTACCTGTGCAGGACTCAAAAAACGAAGTTCCTACGACGATTTGGCACAAAGTTATGGGCGTTTGAAAAAGAGTGCATTTTATGGTTTTTTGACTCATAAGTCGGAAGTTTTTGGACGAATTTTTTTTTTTTTTCACGAATGAAATTTTCTTTCAAAATTTCTAATTTTATAGGCATTTTGAGTTATTCACACGAAATATCCAATTTCATTTTTAAATTTTCTCGATATTGAAGATCTGCTTACAGGTCTGTAAACTTTAAACTCGTGAGATTTGCTTACTTCTTTAAAAATTAAATTGGATATTTCGTGTGAATAACTCAAATTGCCTAAACTAATATAAAGAAAAAAAAATTCATTCGTGAAAAAAAAACAATTCCGTCAAAAAACTTCCGACTTATGAGTCAAAAAACCACAAAATGCACTTTTTTCAAACGCCCATAACTTTGTGCCAAATTGTCGTAGGAACTTCGTTCTTTGGGCCCTGCACAGGTAATTGAACAAATTTCAATGTCTTTTCTGTGGATCGAGTAGACAAATTTTTTCCAACTTAATACACATGGCCAAAGTTAGACGTTTTTTTTTGAGAAAAAACGTGTTTTTTTGTTCGGATTTTAAAGGGTACGGAAAGAGATCATCCTAATATGAGATTATTCCCTTAAAGTACACCCACAATTTGGGTTTTTCCCGAAAGAATCGTCTAATTTGATTGAAAAGTCGCTGAGTTATGTGCAAAAAACCAAAAAAATGCCCTTTTTTTAAAAAAATAATAACTTTGTTCCAAATCATCGTAGGAACTTCGTTCTTTGAGTCCTGCACAGGGTATTGAGTGAATTTTAGTGCCCTTTTGATGGATCAAGTCAAAAAAAATTCCATACACATCGTCAAAGTTGGACATTTTTAAAATTAAAATTTATTATTTTTCACCGGGGTGCTGGAGGGGGGCGGAAGGGGTTGCGCTAAAATTCGCAGGCATAACTTTAAAGTAGACACTTCAAAATTTTTCGCCCACAAAGATTCATCGAAATCGATTGAAAATACGCCGGGTTATGGCGGTTTGAAAATGGTCGAAATTTCACGAATTTCAAAGTGTTTCATTTTTTTTCCGCCAGTGTATATACAGGGTGTTTTAGACCACCCGTACCACCCAAATATCTCGCGTAAAACGGAACGAATCAAAAAAAGAAAAAATACGTCCAAAAAGATTTCAAAAATTCTATTAATTGACACCAAATGCAAATTTTTCCCCCACCCCCTGGGGGGTGGAGGGGGGGGGGTAGCTTTGTAAATTTAAATGGGGACCCCCATTTTTTATTGCAGATTCGGATTCCTAGATTTAAATAAAGAAGGTTTTGTCCGAAAAATTTTTAAGATTTTTCGAAAACAACGTAATTTATCGTCTACGCAAGGGTGGGATAGGACTGACATTACGGTAAGTACCTTACACAGTTATAATTTTTTAAATGATTTTTATTTCTTGTTTCAGTTACTGCGCTTTTTTCTTTTTGTCAAATTTGAATGAATCAATTTCTGTTTAAAACCAAAATTTAATTTGCCTTTTAACTTCATTTGAGGGTGGTGAAGAATCAAATCAAAATCAAGAATCAAAAAAAATTTTTCGGACAAAACCTTCTTTATTTAAATCTAGGAATCCGAATCTGCAATAAAAAATGGGGGTCCCTATTTAAATTTACAAAGCTACCCCCCCCTCCACCCCCCAGGGGGTGGGAGAAAAATTTGCATTTGGTGTCAATTAATAGAATTTTTGAAATCTTTTTGGACGTATTTTTTCTTTTTTTGATTCGTTCCGTTTTACGCGAGATATTTGGGTGGTACGGGTGGTCTAAAACACCCTGTATATACGAGGTACCTATATATATTATAACTTCTGACTTAACAGTTCAACACGTTCATTGAAAACAAAAGCAAACAGTTCTACGTCTTCTGTGTTTTATTGATGTTGCTGCATATTCGTTTCCTTTGTGAACTCATGATCAAACCTCATGTGAATTGATAATATCTGTGATTGATATTCTGTTATTAGAAATGTGAAGTCTGTAATTATCACATAAAACAACACAAGAAAAAATTAAAATAGGTAATTGTAAATATCATTTTCATTTGAATGCGGGTGATCCATGAGTTTTTATAACTATAGGTACTAGTAAACTAGAGGAATCAATAATAATATACAAGGTGGCTCTACTTTTCAGTGGCTCTCAAAGTAATCAAAAAGAAATAATTTTTTAAACTATGAAATTTTAATCGAAGAATTAAAAATTTTAATAATACGTTGCAATTGGGTAGGTACCTGACAAAAGTCATTATTATCATATAAGTATTAAAAAACAAAATATATTACCTACTACAAATATAATTGTTTTGTTTGTAGATTGAAAGAAATTTTCAGAACTCATAATTAATAAAATTATTATTTATTTTGGGTATAAGTAACTGTATAGTATTTTTATTTAAATTACGACATTTCGAGAACTATGCGTTCCCTTTCGGTTCCCTTCATCAGGCAACAAATAATTTAAATATAAATATTAATTTTAAACGCAATGATGCCGGTTTCCATGCAATAGGTAAGCAAATATAATTTGCGATCCATAGGCCCTAGTCATTCAATTTATGTACAAAATAATAGCTTTTAAAAATTCAATGTAGGTTAGGTAGCGAAAATAACAGTAACTCGATATAAATAAAGCTAACACATGCGCAAAAAATATAAAACATTTATACAGAGTGTTTACACAATTGGGAACATAGTTCATTATTTATAAATTATCAATTCATATTTATCAGATCACATAGAGTGTCAAAAAATAGCATTATTTCAATGCTGACAAGCGTATAGTATTCTAATTATTAGAAATAGACTAAAATTTTAATTAAAGACAATATTTTAAATTGTCTCTATAATTTAGATTTTAAATAAAAAAGCGGTCGTCAAAAGATTTATTTTATAAACTTTAATAGATAGGTACGGTACTTTTACCGTCTTTTCACCATTTAAAAAAAATGTTTGCAAGGCTGCAAAACACGAAAATTTATAATCTTGTTAATACGGTCGTCGCTACGGAAAGCGACAATAAATTATATAAATTAGCTACGTTTTAGTCTAACTATTAAATAAACGACAATTAATTAATTAAAATAAAATTTTGATTTTTCAAAATGCTTTCATTCTATATCAGTTCTTTTTTTACTTTTGTTTGGAGATCAGGGGAGAATAATCCCCGAAAATACGACAATGGTTGCATGTAAAAAGTTATGTCTAAAAATCTTATTCAGTTAACAGAGATATTCCACTTTATTTAAATTAGGTATTGTTTGAATTATTATTAATATTTAAAAATTCTTAAAATATTTTATATTAGTAATTACCTCACAAATATGAGTAAGATTCGAACTAGTGTTGTCGAAGTTTCAATTTACATATTAAGACTTTTATATCACGGTCCGAATGAAAGTTAACGACATGGAACTAACGTAGTTAGTGTTCCATTAGTCTAGCGAACGCGCACGATGCTCCATGCGCGGAACAACATACGGAGGACGAGGGCGTAAGCTACTCTCAGCAGCATTCGACGCCTGAACTGGCGTCATTTCTTGACCGCCACCGCTGCTAATACTCAAAACCAATGACAAGTAAACACGTTAACTTGTGCCCTTATTTCCTTCGCCGGCAATTCACCATGAATGCGAAAGGGCAGTTTGCAGTTTCAGTGCTCCTGTTCGTTACGCATTGCATTATACAGATATCATAAAATATAGAACAGTAGATATAATGTAGGTACTGCGGTCATCACCGTATTAGGTAGCTCCCGGCATTATGTTGCTAATCAATGCGCCCTGGTCAGACAGTTTTCGCTATTGTGTTGTTAGTTACAGTGACAACTGAGCGGGTGGTCGCACTTAAGCCATAAATTTCATTTTGTTATACCCTGTACTTCGTTTAGATAATTGTGGCAGGCCGAAACTACTATGTTTTCATGTTATTGTGCATTGCTTTGCTATAGTGTCCTTTGTTTTCGAGTGCGACGAATTGTCTGCTACTATTACCCCACACCGATATACCGAAGTTATTCAAGAAAACTTAAACTGATAGTCTTGTACATGTTAATTTATTGTGCATGTGAAATGTAAATATATTGACCAGCGACCAGTAACCAATGAGCAATGACCAATGCTATGGACCTCGACTATTATCAATGTACGAGTATCCAGCATATATAAAAACAAACAATGAATTCAATCTGCATTCATTTTTCAGGAAGTGTCGAGAATCGCTTATCCACGGTCGGACGCTCGACTAACGAGACATCGCCGTCACACTGGAGCCGAGCCGGGAAATGCTAATGCTATTTCCGGTAGCTCTGTTGCTGTTCCTTATTCTACGGGGAACTCTCATCCGCTCTTCCTGTTTCTTCGCTTCCTTCGAATGTGAACATTATTCGTTATAGCGTTACAGCTTCACTAGATTTCCTTTGCACTGCTCAAGCTTAATGCAGTACTAGTACTGCACAATCCTATACTATCAACTACCATATCTGCATAAATGCTCACAGCTACAGCCACCTGCCAGTGTAATCCTTTTCTTCTTCTTATTCTTAATTAAAAGTCTGTTGTCCTCGTAATCTACGCTTGGGAATGTTCACTCAGCGAAGAGCGAAGGCGTAAATAGGATTACTGATGAAAGTGATTTCCGTACCTACATAAAAGCGGTGCACCTGCGGTTTTTCTACTTGTGTTGTAATCGCAATTCGCAGTTGTAAGTGCTAAATGCAGACTGTACTAAATGGTAACGCTAAGCAAGAAGCAACCATGAACCAGGGGCCGTGGATTGTGACAGTAGCGTGTAGCGAGTTTACGTATGTTGTAATGTAGTCTCTTGCTTACAACGTATTGCCTCGGGCACCAAACACAACACATATCTGTATTTATGTGCCTGTACGTTTGAACGTATGTATGTTCTATTGATACGGAGGTTATTAATATTACAACATGAATTGTATATAACCTCAAGGTTCGAGGGCGTTGTCATGGCATCGTCGTCTCAACTATTTTCTTGCGAAAAGAAAATAATCTGCCGCGCATAAATTGAGTTGAACCATCGTTCACGCTTTGATGGATGTGCACATTTAACCAGAAGACAGTCGACGCAATGTAAATTATGACGTCGCTACCGATGAAAGAAACACGAAAAGCAACGAGAGAAAATAAAGGGAAAAGCTTACTAATACGATATCAGGAACTGCTTATGTTACGGAGTAATATTTTACTTTCTCTCAAAAAGCAGAAAAGCGTGTTATTGAAATGGCAAACGGCTGCCGGTCCGTGTCTCATGCAAAAACGGTTTTCTCTAGGTGGCATTATTTGAAAACAACTCGTCTCGTATGGACGATAAATTCAGCACGTAAATCAGTCGAAAAGCACTACAGCTATAAAACAAACTACCACTGGCTCTGACAGTCCAGACGGGGTACGGGACTTAGAATGGAGGTTTGGTATTTACCACCATCGTCCTTCTTCCAATTCGTAATCGATTTGCTCCGGATGTAATTTGTGTACCCAGAGAATATAACATTTGTAGCTAAGTGGGTTATTTAAATAAAAAAGATAAAGACTTAACAATAAACTTGATTTAAACTATTACAAAAACTAATGTAATGATGAGTAAATTTATTTCTTAAAATATGCGTGTTATACGAGTTTACTTACAGGGGAAAAGTCAGCATAATATATGTTGAGAACTTCCGCTTTGCATTTGATAATAAATTCACCTCAGCAAAAACTACGTTTTTGTAAATAGAATAGTCCCTGGTGACATTAATGGAAAAACGGGATATTAGATACTAGATCACTAAGTAAGAAAAGAAGGCATAACAAGTAAGAATATATAAAATATATCCGAACTACCCTGGATGTTCAAGCGAGCAGATTTCATAAATCAGTTTCGTTATAATGAAATATGTTAACTTTCGTAGCATGTTTCTGTGTGTTAGAGTGCATGTGCTAAATTAGATGTATAATAATATTAAAATGTTTTCCAATCCACAACTTCATTCATGGATTGTAAAACGATAATTAGCAAATTCAAATTATAACAGTTTTCTGTTATTCTTAATAAACTGGTATACAAAAAGCAAAACGAATTAAAAAGCATTACGTACATACATATATGTGAAAAATTGATCATAAATGTGTTATTTTTGTCAATTTTTGATATTAACCAGTCCACAGAATAATTCCCAATGGCAGAGTGATGAATGTTGTTATAGTGGAATCCAAACACTCGAGCTCAATGGTAATTATGTCGGTTGCTGTGATCGAACTAGAGACTGCGGTAGCACGATAGACATAGACAGGCACTATTGAACTATTGGCCGCACTGTACCTGTATAAATGTGTGCTACGGTTATTTTCTGTACTGTAAGTATTTCTAAAACTTTTTGAAGAATTTAAAGTTTAAAGTAAGTCAAAATTGATTTCAGGGATTTGATAAAAATTTCAACTTTTCATGGATATATTATAGTTTTAATTGAACAAATTTTGAATAATTAAATTTTACTGAGCTTGAAATATATTTATTTTAGGTACTTTGCAATGATAGATTTCGCCTTATTTATCAAGGCATTAGGTCACAGCTGAAAACATAATTGAAGATTAAACGAACTTACCTGTAAGTGAAGTTCAATCGAAATTATATGAGAGCCTCGTTCGAAGTAATTACAACTATGTAGTAACGCTTTGCCGGTACGATTATGTCACAATGTTTAGTAAAAACAAAAACGTCATGTGTTACGTCCCCCTAGATTCCTCTGTCTCCGATCTCCGTGATAATATTTAATCATTTCGTTTAGAGCTGAAAGAAAATTTCTGGTATTTTCCTATGGGGTTGGGAAATGGGTGGGAGGTTGTAATTACTTCGAACGAGGCTCTCATATAATTTCGATTGAACTTCACTTACAGGTAAGTTCGTTTAATCTTCAATTATATTTCGAGCCTCGTTGTTTAGACTATGTAGATGTTTAGATTTATGAAAAAGCTGAAATTTTATTGCTATATTTTTCCCTAAAACCAACCACATAATTAATAACAAACCAGCATTGTTATAGTTATCCATTTAGGATTGTAATTCCAAAAATTTTCCTTATTATAATTAGACACTTGTCTATTATAACACTTTGCAATATCTGGAAATTCCTCGACCAGCCAGCTGTGTTTCTTATTACTTACATCCAAACTAATTCCTCTTACAACCTGCTAATGTTGACGCATGTCTTGTACTATGCGCTGAAACCTGCTTTATATTAATTCCACATTCATCTGAAACTGTTTTAATTCATCTAGAAAAAGTTTGGTTTATTCCAGGAATAAAACCATTTATTGGTATGCCGCACTATTTTGGTTTTCTCTAAATAAAGGTTTAGTACTAGCCACACGTAATTTAGGTTTTTCTAAGAAAATCTAGAAAAAATTGATTTCGACTTGGTCCTGAGGTTTGAATTTTACAGAACTTTCTCTTATTTTAAATTACCTGTCAATCCCGACAAATTAATATAAAAATTACATTGGTGAGCAATTTTGTCAAGGTTGGACCCTTCATTTACTGGACTATAAGTTATTCTCTGTCGTCACAAACAACTCATAACTCATATCCGTGACTATCAAAGAAAAAACAAGGAAGTAGAAATTGTTGTTTATAAAAACCCCCTGATATTGTTTTAGCGTTACGCCCGATAAAAATGATATTAAAATATCAACAGTGGCTGGCGAATAATTTAGAGTTTCGGTTTCGAACGCTTCCCACACAATCTTCCTGCTATTAAGGATAGATTGGTTGCAAGTGGGTGAACTTATGTTCAATATACTAAAATTCCCTCTGCTTAATCTTCTATAATTTTATGTAAGACCTTTAAAATCATAGCAAACGGTGGAAACGCATAATTATATAGGTTTTTCCCTGATATAGTGAGTGCATCAACAATTAAACAATAAGGATCTCTATGCCATGAACAGAACTTTTCACATTTAGCATTTATTTTCTTTTGGATGGTATATACGAGGCGTAAAGCCAAATATTTTTCTGTTCGCTCAATTTTGCTAAATTATGTAATTTGTTAAGTTGCTCTCCACTCATTTTATTAACATATGAGATCGCTGTTGTATTGTCTATTCTCAACAAGCTTTCGCAATGTACTTTAACTCTTGCAAATCAGCGAAGGTCTATAAAATTGCAAGTAAATACAAATAATTCATTATTATGTTCTTTTCTTTAAGCACGATTCCAAAGACCCTCTGCAGTTTGACCTGCACAAAATATACCCGAACCATGCTTCGAAGTATCAGGAAAAATTATTAAATTCAAATCGAATTTGAAATGTCTTATGGGATTTTTAGAATTTAAATTATTTAGCAACCATTTAAATTTGTGTTTAATTTATCGGGTAAAAACATAATTTTATCCAAATCGCCGTTACTTTTAGACAGAGCTATGTTTTTATCTGTCTCCAACTGCTATCGTGTAAAGCCAGCTGTACGAAAGAACTGATTGAAATTAATTTCTTTCCAAACAAAGATTTTATTTTGTTAATTAACATAATTTTCTTATGTTCTGGTAATTCCAACAAGTAATTACTAGAGTTTATAATAACTCTAAATATAATATTTAGTACTAGGTGTTGAACTACTTTTTTCAAATATTTAGTACAACCCATGGTATTGTAAACGATCAATAATCTTTCGCAAATTAGATAAACAATGTTCAAATGAATTGACGAAATACAAAAATAATCTAAATAAAAGTTATAGAATTCCTTGCTATCTTAAGCTCTGTCCTCATAATTTTTGTAAAATGAAAAGGACTTGTACAAAGTCGAACGGCAAACCAGTGAACTGATACAATTTGTTATTGTAAGAAAAACTCAATATTTGCTGCTACTTTTAGCTACTGGAAAATTTAAAAAATATATACATCCTTTAGATCCCAGTGGGCATCTAAATGAACCGGGACTAAGTAATTTAGTCGCTTTTCTGATGTTCTCCATTTTCAAACAGTTGGTGAAAATAATTTATTGAATTCTGTATAGCAATATGTAACTGTGTTGAGTTATTTTTAGTTACCTTTGGCACAAATTTTTGCTTTGGCTAACTATAGAAAGGCAATTCGTAACCCTTAATGCAGCTCAACTACAAAGGTATCCTTTGTAAACTATTTCCATATTTGTTAGAAACTTTAAGACGACCAGCACTTACCTCTGGAATTAATATTGCTGTGTTGTCGTCGTTAAGACTGCATGTTTACAGGTGACCTGCGTTAAGTTTTCGCTGAAGGCCTGAACCTTGTTTGTATCGCTGCAGCTCGTTTTTGAGTCTGCGAGACTACAACTCGATTTTTGGGCCTATGCTGTCGCACCTCGAGCGCCCAATTACAGTTTTTCCAATTACAGTTATTGCAGTCCCTAACTGGTTCTGCGAGTCCAGAAAAAGATTGTCTCTTTTGAGACTAATCTGGCAAAAAAGCTTTTATTTCGGGGTTCAGTTTTGGTGCGGTAAAGGAGGAAACTTCGCTAGACGCGTATTTTGTTAAGCTGTAATTTTTTAGTCTCCTTTCCGACCTCTGTACTCATCCAGTTATTCTATTGTTTTTCAACATCTGGATGCAGATTTACCAATTCTTCAATTTTTGAGATTGGATACTTCCCCAGTAAATCCGCAGGTCTTTCAACTAGGAACTCTTGCGTGTTTGATGCATGAAGAGTGGTTCGATTTCGAATTTGTTAATGGGTAATTATTTCGGAGATACGAGAATCTCCGATGCTAATTAGTCTGACAAGGCTAGTAATTTACTTCTCGAATGACTAATTGCATATTTTTCTTCTTTTAAGAAGTTTGAAATTATTTACTTTTAGGATAAGTAATATGCATAATGTTTTAATTTTTATAAAATTTAAATCAATAAGATCCATTTATGTAACTGCTTCACTGCCTGCGTGAATTTCGGTTGCTAAAATCCGAATTAAGTTATGTAATTGCAGATGTTTCACCTCTTGTGTGAACTCGAATTGCTAATTATGAAGTCAATTAAAACAGACTATTTAATCTCTCGTGTTAAATTAATCTACCTGCTAACTGTTTGAAAATATTTTACTTTTGGGATGAGTAATATGCATAATGTTTTATTCCTTATAAAACTGAAATCGATAAGATCCATTAAGTAACTGCTTCACTATTTGCGTGAATTTCAGTTATGTAACTGCAGATGTTTCACCTCTTGTGTGAACTCGTACTGCTAATTAAGAAGTCAAATAAAACACTGTAAACTAAGACTTCGAAGTACTTATAAGGGTTCTTGCCCCTCTAATTAAGAAGTCAAATAAAACACTGTAAACTAAGACTTCGAAGTACTTATAAGGGTTCTTGGCCCTCTAAGAAATATACCGATCCAATATTATAAAAACAAAAAACATATGCAAAATCCGCATCACCCTCAATTTAAGTTATAGTTATAAGTGTTTAAAAAACTTTCGGACTTGTAATAAAGGCAATAATCTACTATAAGTAGTATTTTGTACAGTGATCATGTGATCTTGTGTGAACTCGTACTGCTAATTAAGAAATCAATTAAAACACTGTAAACTAAGACTTCGAAATACTTATAAGGGTTCTTGCCCCTCTAAGAAATATACCGATCCAATATCATAAAAACAAAAACATATGCAAAAACCGCTGATAAACATTTTGAAAAAACAAAGTTCGAAAATCATGACCACCACCGGTAATAAATTACCTTGTTTAATTTCTAAAATTTGCTCTGAAGAAGAAGAATTTGAATTTGCCGACGACTGCGCTATTTTCCTTTCGAGTTTCCATTATTCCTCATCCGCGAGTCTCTATCCTATCTCTTCTTTTTTCCAATCTTCTTAAATAATTGCAGAACACTGTACACTAACTTTATAACATTTAATTAATCGGAGCCGATGTGACCACAACCGCACAAGAAAGCGTAATGATTAATATTATCACGGAGATCGGAGACAGAGGAATCTAGGGGGACGTAACACATTACGTTTTTGTTTTTACTAAACATTGTGACATAATCGTACCGGCAAAGCGTTACTACATAGTTGTAATTACGAGAACGAGGCTCGAAATATAATGTGTGTTATAAATACAATTTATTACATTTGTAAGTTTATATTATACATATATTAGAGTAAAAAATATCAATAGAGTTACTGACGAGTGTAATCAAATGACAATTATCAAAATGGTTGTAAATTATTGGAGCACATGTTGATAAGTTAGGTTATATAATTAGGAAAAACTAATAATAAAAAATAATATGAAATTCGTGGATGAAATCATGTAAACAACAAGAATTAAGGTAATACCTAAATATAAAGTAATAGCGAAACTTTAATATAAATAAATAAAGAATGTGTTAAGTGAGTCAGTGAGTGAAAGGTAATTCACTAATCTGTAGTTGTTTTCAAAAATATATTTTTTCGTTTGCTTTTTCTTACCGTTTGTTAAAAAACAATGGAAAGTATAAGTATATCAATGGGTGCAATTTTCGATTATAGATATACACTTTTGGTTGAATTTATTTACAAATTCAAAAAAAAACATATTTAATACATTTAAATTTCTACACCCGGTACAACTCAAAGACATATTGGAAGAAAGATTAGAGAATGCCGTGACAAAAGGAAAATATGCTTCTGACTTGTTCTGCGTAACATTATGGGCGCAATACGCATCGAATCGTGAAGAAATATTTGTGAGTGGTAGCAGCTACATAGAAAAGAGCGAGACGATAAGCGCGCAATACATTGTTATTGTAAAAACATTTCCCCTGAACTAGAAGTCGAAGCGAGTGTCGTGCCATCATGTGACACGCTCCACCTACTCGAGAAGCGTCGCTATAGCGAGCTTTAAAATTTTAAGCTATTTTATGCGATTTATAGGTTTTTAAGAAATACATTAGTAAAATATAAGCGTTTAGAATCCATTAGTAAGATCGAGTTTGTCGAGATATATTCCCCGGTTGCCTATATTTCTCGCTTTGGGTATTTGCCGTTCACTGTTCGCTGCAGTTGCACTTAATATCGAACTGTGTGTGCGAACTGACAAAATCCCCAAGGTGCCAATTTAATAAATCTTCATCTACTTTCTGCTTCTACAATGCACTTCGGATTATTCAGTGAATACTATTTCACTATTTGTGAGTACGAACTCTACTATAATTGTTCAAATAAAACTAGGTGTGACATATAAGATGTTATATTTTTGTTGCAAAACAACATAAACAAACATAACAACATAAATAAAATTACATTGTTATTTGCAATTATACTATTGTATAATATTGAAAATGACATTTAAATTACAAATTGGTTATATTGTCATTTTGAGTAATACGCAATCAGTAAGGTAAATAATACACTGTAATTAATGGTAAATACTCATTATAGTGAATATGTGTTTCATATTTCCATTCTATAAAAAAATTCCGAAATAGAGCGGCCGAGCGGCGGTGTCATTACGATTTTCTTACCAAAATGCATACTCGTGCATGGTGGTGTTCATTTTCGTTTCGGATCCTGCTGTGCATACAGGTAGTCTTAATTCTTTAAATAGTTCTTGAGACGAAAACGTACTATTAGGCACTTGGTCCGAAACATCATGAGACGAAAACGAACGTCGCCCTCGTGCATAAATTCAATTTCAGGAAATTTTGTATTGTGAATTCCAACAACGTAGGTAATCAGTTCTCGTATGAGTTGATTAATAAGTTGTTTGATAGCAGCAAAAAAACATTCTGGAAAGAATGAATGTGCACATGTGATATTATAAGTACAAATTTCATTTGACATATAAGATTCCTATTCATATAATTTAGAAAATAAATGAAATGTACTTACTGTAAATTTTGTATATTTAACGTTATGTTCATCAAAAAGTCTTTGTCAAAATATTTTATACCTACCTATACTTTTTAATTTCCAGTACAAAAGAATTAGGTAATACAACAATCTCACGTAGATTCGGATGATTAATAATGACTTAAGTAGAACCGTAAAATGCAGTATTGCATTTTTTTCAATACTTTTGCGAGAAGCATAACCACGATTAATGATATTTTATTTAACTTTAATGAACATGATTTTCTAAACTGCAGTACTGAACGTACATACGAACCTGTTTATAAAGGATGTTTCCATACAAAAAATTGAAGGGTAGGTATTATATAATATATTATATGCCGTGCTAAGCATGAAACAGACAGAATTTTAAACAAATTCGCTAAATTAAGGAATAACACTTAAGTAGCATGTTTAGTAGCATTGAAAGGAACATAATATATGTAGGGAGGTAAATGTATTATTACCATCAGTATTTATTAGACGTTGTGTGAAGAATTACTTGAGCCGTTGAAAACCAGAGTGGTCTAAGTCACAAAATTAGATTTTTGAACCAAATGCTGAATTCACTTCATATAACACAAATCTATTTCCCGGCAAAATTTGAAAAACATTGCTTTTATATTAGACACATAAATGGCAGTAGTTTGTTTATTTGGATAACGTTTTATTGTTAATGTTGAAAGTCAGAATGGTACAAGTGTGACTTAGACCACTCTGGTGTTAACCCCTATTAAAACTTATTTTGCAAAACCCTAAAAGATAGAGTGGTATAAGTCACAAAATAGGCAATAAAAGGCAGTAATTTTTTTTTAAATGTTAATTTTATTTTTTACAAATTTAAGTTGAAGCTAGTTTTCAACAAAATTCGCAAAATTAGTTTCAGATTTCTATTCAGGATTTTCAGACAATAATTTAACTTTAACTCCTTGTATTTCGAAACACAATTTTTGGACTTAGACCACTCTGGTTTTCATAGGTTCACTTGTGGTATTGTAGTAGATTAAGATAAAATATTTAGAAAAATTATACATTCGTGGAACTAAAAATGTGCACTTTATTTTACCCTTATTTTTGAGAATTTTTCAAAAATTATTTCTGTTTCACGTTCAGTACGTCGTGTATCTTATATACCCTTCAATTTTTTTCCATATAATAAAACCCTGTTATTTTTTTCATAATCGTTTCAAATAGGTTTGCATGTACGGTTCAATTCTGCGGTTTAGAAAATCATTTTCATTAAAGTTTCGCTTCGGTATTACAGTCTTTTCATGTGAACTTATTCCTAGAACACGTGGTATGTTATGCATGTGTATCAACAAATACATTCAACTTGAAACCTAATACATAAATCTATTTCATTTCACCCGATGCATTATAAATGCACCGTACTGTGACAATTTAAATTCGCGATAATTTAGTGGCACGATTACACGGGCATCAGGTTGACTTATCGGCGAAGCATCAGATTTGCACGTAAACTGAATATCACTATAGCCGTTTTATTACTACTGACAAAATGTAATCGACCAGTGATGAACTGCGAGCTTAATAAGACCCATGAAGATAATCGTTATTTAATGTTTATTGCGACTGGACAAATCAAAACGTTATTATACGTGAAATTTTCAATGGTAAATGCGAAATTTTACGACCAGCTACGATGCAAAATTCAACTGGCCCGTTTCGTTATCCGCCATTGCAATCAAAACGAGAAACAGTACTTGTTATGTTACAAATTTAACGAGTCACAAAAACGATTTGAAACGAACGTGACGCGTTCATGACGACTCTTACAATTTATTTCAAACATTTATTCCAGATACGATACAGATCGTAATCATGGTTGTATCGTTTGAATTGAGGGGTGATTTGGAAGAAAACTAAAAACGCTGGCACATATTAGCCTCACTATAAACTTTATTATGAGTCAATTTTATATTATTTAAGACAAGCATTATCGTCACAAGAAAAAAATCACAAAAATATGCACAAAGGCGTATTTAGTTTTAAAAAAAATATAGGATTGCGCTCTTGTTTGGATCCCCCTTTGGTGATCTGAATCTGGTGGACGATTCTGTAAAATGAGCACTTTTTATTATTCATTTTAATTGCTTAATTAAAATTGAGATAAATTTGACATTTTAGAAGCTTTTTCACCATATTTTGAATTTTATTTGTTTTTGGTATAATAGTATAGGTATTTTAAATTCATTTTCTCATAAAGTGGAGCGAGTTTGGTAACACGTTAAAACACCTTATATGAAGACATATCTTCTTATAGGTAATATTAACCACTTTTGTGAAATATATAAAAAATTGCATAAAATAACAAATTTTTCGACTGTTACTTTTATAAATATAGTTTACCTTTTTAGGTACAAATATTGTAAATCTTATAATATTTTTACACACACTTTGTTAATCCACTAGAATCAAGTACATAGGTATGTAGCATTTTCATTCTAATTAAATAGCATTTATACTAAAAACAAATTTCAAAAATTGGTTGTTTCAAAATTCGTTGTGTATTATCAATCCTTATATTGCTTAAATGCTTATATCCCATATTGTGACTGGATATGCAAAAATCTTATTTAATGTTTCTTAAGGGCGTAGTAAATCAACCATTAATAATTATTTATTTCTTCCAGTAAGAGTTGATTGAATTTCCAACACTTTTCCAATGAATTTTAATAGGCTACTTGTATGGTACCTACTCAAAATGAGATTTTTATCATTTTTAAGTGGAAAAATATAATTTTATTTTAAAACAAATTTAATTTTAATAATTTGAGAAAGAAATTTATCTGGGACATCATTATTTTGTATAGGAGCAATGAAAACATTCTGAGTCACAAGTCACATATAGGTACTAAATATTCAATTTTCGTTAATTCTTGGTATTTTGTCAAAATAACAAATACGGGTCACACGTTTTCATCTCTTCTTCTTATAAAAAAATTTAAGTACCTAATCTATTGTTTCCTTCGCCAAACTTCGTAAGTTACTTACAAGAAAAATAGTTTCGGGTTACAGTTACAGCATAAAAAAGACTGCCAAGTTGTCTTTTATAGGCTCTGCCTATGGTCAAGTCAGTCCTAAAGATTTCTTTTTGTAAAAATACATCACAATAAAAAAGTCAGGGACGTAACTAATGGTGGATTCGAGTGAGCCGTGGCTCACCTAATAATTTTACAATATTTTTACATTGGTTTAAGAAAGAGACATTAAAAATATTTAATAATGCCTTACATAATACTTAATCGAGTCAAAAGAAATGTGAAAATGAGAAAATATGAACACCGGATTGTTATAGATTTATTGCATACAAATGTTGTATTTTTGAATAGATACAATATGTATTAGCTTGTCAGTCTGAGTGCTCGTGCAATCTTTATCTATACATACATAATTGATATCATTTTCTTAACTGGATACTGTTTCTCTACGAAATTAATTTCAGGACGAACTAAGTCAAATTCTGTAAGCAGTGCAAAAGTTTTCCGCCTCGCTTCGCTTGGCATATTCCTGTATTTTTCAAAACAAAGATTTTACTGTAAAAAGTGTAGCCCACTTACATTTTTTACTGGCCCACCTAAGAAAAAATCCTACTTACATCCCTGAAAAAGTGGGTAATTAGTTCAAGTTACAAGAAACATCACATGAAGGGAGATATGTTACACTACAAAACTATACTTATTGATCATGTTAATATTCCAGTTGCTTTATATAGTAATAATAGAAAGTTTGCAGCGTAATAAAAATCTTAATAAAATGTTTTAACTTTATTAATTTTTTACAAATTAAATTTATTAACATTCGACACAATCTATCTGCTAACCTGACCGCCTTTATGTAAGCAACAGGATGGGGGTGATATTTGCGCAAACTTTAATACTTAACTAAACATCCCTAGCACGAAAATTGCGATGATACAAAAATGGCTAATCTTACCCTACTAGTTAATTGTAAACTAGGTATGTATAATGTAGGTAGTTAGGTATATGTATAGTACACACATATGCGTAGAATAGAATGAGTAGTATGTAATATTCTAAGCAAATAAACGGGTCATGATCAAGGAGACCACCCGTTGACTGTTGATTGCAATGATAAATTGTCTTTTGTGAAAGAGTATAGTGCGCAGTGGGTCAGTTCAATACACCTATGTTCTACGTGCCTATGACTATGAGACTGAGAATCATACTCGTACGTAGTGTTTAGAATGCAATATGCAATAGCAAATGCCTTTGGTTGTTGGCCGCAGGGGACATTCAATTTAACCAGACGAAAGGGGCTAAACTATTCTAGTTGTGGCAGGGCGATTATGACTGAGGGTTACGTATTCGCGAACAAAACAACGCCACAAACGTACAGTATGACTCCGTCACTCACCGACAACCGACTCCAGCGCTCGCCGCCAGCCGACGGTATAAATTGACATTAAAATTGCACGTGGACAGTTATGCACTAGTAGTTCGCAGAATCAGTAGGCCGTGTAACACGCGTCGACCGTTTCATCATGATCCTGTATAATTTAGAGGTTTAATTGCTTTTGGAAATCATATTTCCCCGAACATCCGTCGATTACAGGCAGACCAGGCTGTATCACATCGCGCTTTGCGTAGTACACATTCACCCTGCACTTATTGCACACTGGTTGCACGTTGCGTGCTCGCTCAACTTTTCATCAAATATTTACCATAAATTTTGCATGGCTTCACACGTTATACATGCGATTATTAAAAAATATCTATGCGACTAAAGCTTAACATTTTTATTTCAATTTAGTATCCTGTGTTAATGGTATTTAAAAGTAAATAAAATTTAACACTGCTCTGCACATCAACGGAACGTAGTAAAAGTTAAAAGAACCCCTTTCGCCTTGCACCCTATACTGATGTAGTCTGTACTGTTCACCACTCATCATCGGCCGACTATTTAAATTAAACAGTTGAACGGATATCAAAAGCGGCTAACAAGCAGTTCAGTAAGAAAGTCACGAATCTGCTATTAACAGCATTGAGTTTGCACACATCAAAAACGCAGCGAATCGTACAATTTCATCTTTATTCTTATCCCGGTGCATCGAACATCTCGTCTAAAATTCAGTAGCCTTAGGCACTAACTTCTAAATCTTACAACAGCCGCCACTTCTTTGTTCTTTTTAGTAAAAGAGGTAGAAGATGGTATGAGACGTTCGATGCAATTTCATCCAATTAAGTAACGAATTAGTTCTAGTCGTTCCAATTCTTAGTATCAGGATTTACTCTGGATAGATTGTTTATTGCTTTTTTGTTATTGTTTCACTAAGATATAAAATATGTAATGAAATTATTATACACAGACTGTTTTTATAGCAAATCTATTATACCTTCAATAAGGAAGTTAATACTAGTGAAACGGTACTTGCCAGTACATCATTGATAATTGCACCAAAAAGGAATTAACTGTAGCTCAGTGAATATAATATTCACAGTGCTTGTAATAATATTTTGTATTTTTTCATATTTTACTACATATTTATTTTTAAAATAAAAACTATATGGAAACTAAATTTTACGTCCTTCATCAAGTAGACTAAGAACATTTATTTAAAAGCACAGCTCAATCAAGTAATTACCACATAAGCAGAACTTCAAAAACTTGACAAACTTAGAATAACACCGTTATATACAGCGCTCCTAAATAATTAATTAGCAATTCATTATAAAAACAAAAACAAATAGGTAAATCTTGAAAAAATAATACGTACCTACCTATACAGGTGTACCATAATTTGACATACTAATGTCGGAACAAAAAGAATTTTTTCAAAATTCGAAAATTCATTTTTGAGGTTTGTGAAGGAAACAGTTTTGAACCACTGGTTGACTTGGTAGTTTTAATATTAAATATTACTTTGTAACTAATTAATAACAATGTTTGCATAATACATTAATTGAATTTAGATTTAAGTAGCCGCCCACATAACTTATTTTTATTCAAAATAAATAGTATTCAGTGGAACTAATAATGTTCTCCTGAAGTTAACTACCCAAATTTATAGGAATTCCGAAAAAATTGTTCCTGAATCAGTACGTTATATACTATATGCCATTACAATATAATATGTACTTCAAATTATGGTACACTTTCTATAAAGAATCAGTTACATTTTAATTACTAGAGATTACGGAAATATGCTATAAAAATTAATGTCTCTTTATAATAAAATTGAAAACTATTTTCGTTTGTAAGGATAATTTATTTTTTTAAGAAAGTTGTGACTTAAATGCTTATAACAATTGCCTTCTAAAACGGTGACTACTATATTAGGTATATTTTTATATTTTTATTGTACATTTTTTTTTAACATTTTTGATTATAAAAAAGAGTACAAACTACGAATTTTTATATTCATCTTACATATTACATAAACTCAATTGAAACCTTAAGACAGTTTTAATAATCCAAAAAAATGACGGTTCAATAGCTTCCTTTGCTATAAACCTATTAATTATATAATATCAAAGTCGCTTGCGTTATGCTATGCTATACCGTGTACCAGTGCCAATTACCAGGTCAATATTTTAATATGACATAATAATCTTTTAAGCTGTTCAATTGTATGTTACTTAACTGATAAAATTGTATCTTTTTGTTTAGTTTTTCTTTGGTTTCTATTCTATAATTTAAATATTTTGTATAGTATGGTAAAATTAAACTGTGATATGTGAAACTACAGACACTTACTTTAAAAGTGGATCGAGTAAATTAGTACCTATCTAAGCAACAGTCATGTAAATTATCAGATTTAAACAGCTGATTTTTTGACACTGAATCGATGAAAATGCAAGACATCATAACTCTTGTAACAATCTGGAATCAAAAGATATTATTACTGGCTTTACTAAACGTTTTTTTTGTTTGATATTTTTAGTTTATTGTAAATTAAGGAAGTAAAGATCCCAAAAATAATAAGAACTATATTGTTTTCCATATACACAACATAATACAATTATTATTCTATATATGAAATGTGAAATGATGCTAGTATGACTAGTACTATCATACTAGATAAACAAACGTAATAATACAAATAAATGTACCTACGTCGAGCATCTAAAGTAACGATCTGTTATCTGTTTGCTATATCTATTGCAATGTTCCAATGATAGAACGTCTAGTCAGACGTCAATCGCTGAGGTGCTCTGTTCACACATAGATATTACCAAGTGACAGCTTATCAGGATTCGACATAAATTTGATATTGCCTAAGGCCCTGCGGGTTAAACATATCTGGATTCGAGATGTCCTACACGCATTATTATACTGTCACAGGTTTAAAGCGTTACTTAGTCTTTCATGATTTATGGCCGCATTAACGCATGGGAATTACAGCTACTGGTTGCTACAACGCAGTCTCCAGTCCGCACAGTAGCCTATCAGTCCTCACTCCACAGTTCTTTACTACTGGTTATGCTACTACTACTATAACTACTAACTACACACATACACTACTACACACAATATTTAAATAAAACATCAATGGTCTGGTTTACACCGTGATACTATGTTGTGACCAATCCATATACAAAAAATTAAGTTGGTGGGTGTTTACACCGCCAATCTTTTTTCAAGGTTATTTTTCATTTGATTAAAATTTAGTCAATCTAAGTTTGGCGCCATATTAACAAAAGGTTGCTCCATTCTTTTTAATGTTTCTGGAATATATAATTATTTAAATGAATTAACTAAACACTAATAGTTTTCTCACAATTTATCTTTTATTTAATAAATACAAAAACTTAACCAAACTTAACTTCTTATCGTGTACAAAAACATTGAGTAAATTTGGTCAGGGGTTTCAATGCCTTTACACGGTAAAAATGTGTCATAGTTAGCCTGTCTAGCAGAACCAAGTTTGGTTAGGTACTGGCTTCAAACTGTACCTGACTATTCTGGTGTGTCATTTGAAGTGCATAAATTTCAAGTTATTTGTATAAAAAATATCTGAAAGATTGAAATTTCACGTTTTAGTTTTTTTGAAGTTGTGAAGGGTAGACTTCTTTTTTTCGTTGTAGTATAAGAGTAGTTGAGGATACGATAAAGATAAAAACTATGCATTTTGATATAAACGATGACACTTTGCACAATGAAAAATTATCGTTTATAGAAGGGGCGCCAAATGAAATTTGAATGCAAAGAAGGTTTTACCTCTCCGTTTTAAAATTCTGCAGTTTGAAAAACAATTGAGCTTAAAATAGAGTGAAATAAATGTTTGTTTTTATATATAGTCTACTGTTAAGTAACTTTTAAAATAAAT
Source organism: Agonum fuliginosum (assembly GCA_947534325.1). Lineage (NCBI taxonomy): Eukaryota > Metazoa > Arthropoda > Insecta > Coleoptera > Carabidae > Agonum > Agonum fuliginosum. The sequence goes on along the minus strand of OX384030.1, from coordinate 18,010,660 downwards.
AAAAATTATTTAGTTTGATTTAGTTCTGTTTAAATGTTCTATTTATTTACAATGTTTCGGAAACGATGTGTTTCAATTTGCTGGTAAGAAACAAAAGAAAGCATTAAGTATTTTACAAAATTTATTACTACCATGGTTAAAAATAAATATCTAAGCCTTTGACATTATTTGTCTTATATTTTGGGTATTTTTTTTAACATCAATAGAATTTATAAGAAACTTTTATTTTGTTCTGATTTTGTGAAATTAATATTATAATACATAGTTATTTATAAATGCAGATGTAAAACTATGTAACATAAAATTTCTCGTTTAACAATATAACACAAATAAAACTTTAGGTGCTATTTGTATTTAGTTATTTCATAAGTAGTCATATTTCATATTCATGTAAATATTTTAATAGGTAATGGCAATAGTATATTTGAGGCATAATGTCGGTACTTACTTAAAAACGGTTCAAAGTTTTAGTATAAGTAGAGTAGGTAAGAGATGTTTGTAAATAATTACTGTAATATTATTTTATATTAATTTGAAAATATCAACCATGTCTACATATCAGGAAGTGTGCTTTTGGCTTGAACTTGAAAGCAATAATAATTAACTTTGTTATTTGTAAAATGTTCTTAATAGTCGGGAAGTGGACTGGATGAAGCAGAAAGAATATACGAAGTACCGCTAATGTTTCGTTTTATTTAAAAACTTCTTCAGAGCTAAAATACAATACAGTACAATATTACATTATTGTAACAAACAAGTGTCAGAATTATAGAATTTCAAATTAATTTTTGTTACCGATTTTTTTTTCAATAATCAACTAGCGTAGGTATAGGTACTATATTATACAGAATGTTCCACAACTTAGGACAAAAAATTAAAAGGTATATACTGTACGACGTGCTGATCATGAAACAAAAAGGAATTTAAAAAAAATTCAAACAAACATCGTACTTCAAACAAACATTTTTTTGCCATATTACAGGTTAAAATTAAAGCACTTATTTCTGTTACATATTGTATATATATATATATATATATATATATATATATATATATATAGCTTAGGCAATAAGCGATCCACAGTTAGTATCCACCCGTTAAATAACATCAACAATTCTCTTTGACGAGTTCAAAGTATCTTATTTAAACATACATCATAAAACATTATTATCGTTGTGATATTTTATTAATCGTGTGTAACATGCATCAAATACGCTTAACGCGTTGTGTAAATCTGCATTGCAGTACATTTGCAACACGCGGACAAACAAATCCACCAAAAGTTTTGCAACGCATCCCGTAATAATAAAATATTGATTTATGTTGCATGGCCAGAGAGTAAACCAGTGTGTGTGTGTGTGTGTGTGTGTGTGTGTGTGTGTTGACGACGCGTGTACTATTACATACCAATCACGTATTATAGTATAAAGTATAGACAGTAGCGTAGCTAGAACTAATGTCTCTGACTAAGGCGAATTTTATATTTTCAAAAATACATGTATATACAGGGTGTAATTATGCTTCGAGAAGGAAATTTAAGAATAACACAGAACGTGCTAAGCGTGGAGCAGAAAGAATTTTTGAAAAATTTGGGATACCACTAAAGTAGCGTATTTTACTGAAAGCAACATAATTGAAATTTTTTATCAACATCAGACATCCGCCAGACATTGTGTAAATAATATCTTGTGATATTGTAGTAGACTAGTTTTGTAGGTCCATTTAGCGAATCAAAGCGATGTTGTCACAAACTATTGTTACGCATTGTGACGACATCGGTTGATTCGCTGAATGAACCGTATTTAGTCACTTTGTAATAAAAAAAATGTTTTGTTGGGAGAATGAAATTGGCACTAATTGTAAATATTATTAATCCATTTTTTCAATCAATCTTTCACCTTAAAATTAAAAAAGAGCAATCAAATTGAACCAAAATTAGAGTCAATTTCATCTCCTCAATGAGAACATGATTTTCTTTATTTTGTAGGGGTAGGTATATTTATATTCATCTTGAGCACAGCTTCCAGAGTTCTGTAGTTCCAGTCTCTCGGCCAGCAGTGTGTGATAGTCGTTAAATTATAAATTGAAAAACATCTTGCAATTAAATCGTACTCGGATGCTTTAAGCTGACTACTTGACCGTCTTAAATGCAGTCCAGGTTGCAAAAATAATCTCTCCGTTGCCGTTTTGAATTACAAGAGGTAGTAGCACAGATTGATATACTGACTGTACCATTACGAATCAGTCTAATGGCTGAATTTCACTATAATAACATACCATTCTATAATTGGGAGTTGAATGTTGAATGCTTACCAGCAAAATGAAATAAATATTTACAAAAAAATAGTAAAAAAAAAATATTACTCATCACTTTTTCTGGACCTGAGATATATTTTACCTACGTACAAAAGCTAAAGCCTGTTTTACATTATACTTTTTTCGTCTAGATTCATGCTAGATTTCTCGTTTGATTTCCATCCGAGATTCGTTCGAGTTTCATACTTTATTTCAAATACTATTCGTATAATCGGAATTCTTCGATTTTTTCCGAAATAGTTAGGCAACTTCAAAATAATAAATAATATTCTTACTTATTCTGACAAGCGACAAGCGAAAAAATATTAACACAACTTGGATAACACGTACAAGTGCAAAACTCATAAACGTCAACATGAACAAATCAAAACAAAATATCAAAACTTTTAAAGGTTGGTCAAACTGATTCCAGATTGAACTGCGCATGCGTAAACAAATCTAGTATGAATCTCGAATAGAAAAATAGAGCCGAGCGTATAATTTTATACTAGAAAAAAGTATGGAAATCAAACAGAACTCGGATGAGAATTTCTGATTTACATTACACTAGAAATGGCTAGGAACTTCTCGGATGGATCTCGAACTAGAATCTAGACGAAAAAAGTATAATGTAAAACAGGCTTAACCCTAGTTACCTACATTTTTTTTGTCCTTGTTGACTAAAATATAAATGTTTTCCTTTCCTTGTTTAGGAAAGATTTTTTTACTAAAGACAACATAGCAGAATGACAGAAAACAGTGCCCTTCTTTGTTTCATTGTCTGAAATTAATTCTTGCTTATAAAATATATGAATAATATGAATATAATTCCATATTATAGGTAAACATTGCAGTTTAAAAAACAATTCTACTGCTACCGTCAGTTTGTATGTAATTATTATTTTCAAATACCTGATTTATACGTAGGAGTTGGGGGATCATTTTAGAATAAGTATAATGTAATGAACTCAAGTGAAACGGAAATCCTAACCCATGTTCCCCACCAATGAAAGACATATAGATATGGAGTGTGAGATTCGTATTCGAGTAGCGCTGAAGGCGATTATAGCGACAACGGCATCGGTAGCAAAAGAGCACCAACCATCCTATTTCAAAGTAGAAGTATCCGAAACTGAATCACCTCGTTATGTTGAGATATAAAAACATACGCGTCAGATCGTTGCTCGTCGTATACATCGTTGATGGAGACGAATACAGGCCAGGGATATGCGCTATACGATGACGCTGGCGCCCGACCGACTCTTCTTGCTAAACTGTCCATGTCGCACAATAACAATAATCTCTCTCTCGTTCCTGCTTTTCTTCTCCTCGCTTCGCCCATTTCACCACAACCCAACAATTCACTGGTTTTGTGACGAACACGATGATGTTACGAGACGACTTACTAACATATTCGTGCTCGTGTAAATGCATTTTTTATGTTATTGTGCAATAAAATGAAATTATTTATGCCGACCAACTACTTCCCGTTGATTCCTTCTTTGCTCAATGATTCATATCATCATGTACTTTCATATCATAACAGATTAAATTTAACCGGAAAAAAACTTAGTAGTACTCAAGGAAAATTTTACCTCAAATGTATATGTAATCCGGCATTTCAGGGTTCGAATGGAATTTTTAGAAAAAAATATAAAATGTCGAAAAAAATGACACTTGTTGTTCCGTGTTGTAGTACATCAAGTTGTATGTGCCATTCTAACAGGTACCTCAAGTTATGGTACACTCGGTATATAATATATATTTGGAAGTAGTTATGTATTGACCGTATGTAGTATTGATGAAGGAAAATTCTTGTCATACTACAGTTTTACATGTTAGTGTTACTGTTAGGAAATATCGGTTTTTGAAATAAAATATGTCTAAAAACTAAGTTTTGCATTTTGCATATTTTAGCCTGACCGAATTTTCAAGAATTTATATATATATATATATATATATATATATATATATATATATATATATATATATATATATATATATATATATATATATATATATATTACTGTAGCCTCATTAAAACTTAAAACCCAGTGTGAGTGTGAATGTAGCGTTTGTAGAGACCAGAAATCTTGCGTAACTTGGCTATATAAAACACAGTTTTCAGCTCAGATATATACTATAAAATTTTACAATGTTTGTTGCTTTTAATTGAGATGTTCCCTTTGACAAGATTGGAAATTAGGAAGTGGAATATATGAAGAAATATAATGTTAAAAACATTGAATAACTTACTTTAATTACATGAGACTAGCACTATTGAAGTAAATATTGAAAACCGTAATAGAGACATTATTGGTTAACCAAGAACACCAAATCAAAACAATACGGAAGAGTTTCATACGTTTCAAACATTTTAAGAGACAACATCTTCAGTTCCTGGTTGTTGTTTTGATTTGGTGTTCTTGGTTAACCAATAATGTCTCTATTACGGTTTTTAAGATTTACTTCAATAGTGCTAGTCTCATGTAATTAAAGTAAGTTATTCAATGTTTTTAACAATTCTTCAACTTAACCTCAGAACATTAAAATTTTTGAGTTGATTTAATTGTACAACCTTGATACTAGAATGCTTTCCACTCTTTTCTCAGCATTATCATTTTTGTTTTAACCTACATGTTTATTTTAGTGTACTTTAATATTGTACTTTTTTGGTAAAAATGTTAATTAAAATTAAAATTATTTGCTTCCTACAGAACTCCAATAATTTAAATTGTTAAAGTTTATATTGTATTTCATTGAATTTTATTGATTACCTACTTATTTTATACTTTCTGTTAAAAAAATTGTATTTCTTGTAGTCTTCGACACCGGACCTGATAATGATAATGTAAATTATCGAAACCGGTCGTCCATTTAAATACATATCAAAGAGTGAAAAGCAAGACGTTATATTTTTTTATATAATTCCACTTCCTAATTTGTTGCTTTAGTTTATTTTAGTATCAGTATGGCTCATGAAAAATAAATAATTATAATAGACCACTAACTGAAAGAGCTGGAAACATAGGTAACAACGTATGGAATAGTGACGAAGAAGTTGAAGTTGAAGAAATTAAGTGTGTCATTCCAGGGTTAATTATGTTAGCATTTTGCTACAACTTAGACGGTAGCCAATACTTGACTATATCACGAAACGTGTGCTGGTTGAATGCATAATTGAAAAATCGTTTATTAATGAAAATAATGCATTCAAAATTTGCTTTTACTAGATTTAAATATGAGTCTATTTGGCGCATTTTCAATTTTTTGTTCTGTGAGTGAAATGAAAACACTTTGTAAAAGCCTTTGCCTAATTTAACTATAATGGTAACAATGTTCAAGGAAAAGTTATAATCCTATTTATAAAGTTATTAATGTAATAGTCGAGCCGAAGATTTTTTGTCGTCAGATAAAACGACAACTGAAAATTTTACTAGAATAAAATTTAAACAGGCAAAATATGCGAATGGTTATTTCTAGAAAAATAAAATCAACTTTGACGTATCCTAATCGGCTGAACTACATTGTCCATATATTACGCGAAAGCTAAGACCAGTTCCTGTCCCTGTCATAATAAAGACGGAGTATAGTTTGTTTCATTTGTATGTAAGGATGTTGGGTGCATAGCTAAAATGAGTCATTTTAGCATAATAGTAAAATGAAATATCAAAATTAGTATGCAAATGAAATAATTAATAAAAATGCTGAAAGTGAATGTTTATCTTATATTAAAGGAATAAAGTTTTTTATTTCATAAAAACAGAACTATATAAAAATTAGTATACATAATAGCTTCGCATCATTAAGCGACATTGAGTAACAATAGTCGAAAAACACTCGGATACTCGGAAACAAAGATGCGAACAGGGAAGAGAGAATACTTGAAGCTATCAGAGAGGATGAGTGCAAACAATAAAAGAAACGGACAAGATGAGGAAATGAGATAGACCAATAAATCACTAGACACTTTCATGCGCGCGAAAAACAAGCCACCGGCGCCCGCTGAAGAAAGTTAAACGGATAACCTCATCTATCTGTGTGTCGTGTAAATGCGACCATAAAGAATATTATGAGCTCATTGTTTACATCGCATTTGTACTTATATGCGATAAATTATTGTTATTAAAACATAACAAATTCCGAGGTTAATTATCTCACAAATGTATAATTACAAGAAAAATTATTGACATGGCAAGAACGCGTTAAGCACAAAATACCATTAAGTTGTGGAATTTTAAAAATAAAGATAAATAATAATTATTTATTTATCTAGACTGTAAAGAAGAATTTTTTATTACGAATGTCGAACATTAATTTTCGAGTCGCTAGACGAAAAAAATTACCACGTGAGCAGGGTTGACAAGAAACATTTTTTTAAATTTTAAACAAAAAAAAAACACTTTTTTTGTTTACTAACAATTATGGCAAAAGCTTAAGGTACCGTATGTATCGAGTACGAATAGCTTGAAACTGGCTCCAAAAATATACAATTTTAGTAGCAGTTTTCTGAAAAACGGCCTTACTTAATAATAAGATATTTGACAAAAATGTCAATTAACATTTATATTAGGGCATGAAGATAATAATGAAGTCGCAAAATGTTAATTATTAAAGGATAATAATTAGTGTAAATAAAACCACAGGTATTTTTCTAAATATGAATATTTTACTAATAAAAATAGGTATGTATTGTCGTAGTTTATAAAGTAATTTTTTTAAATATGAAAAGAAAATGTACTCATTTGTTAGTTTTCAGAAAACTGCTATTAAAAGTTTTGATATAAGTTATAAAATTGAAAGATTTTTAATCGCTTTTTTCAGAAAACTATTGAAATATTGATATCACTTTCTGATGAAAAATGTTTTAAGTAGAAAAACTCGTGTCTCCAACAGACATCGTACTTCGATTGTTACGAAAAGTTCATATTTTTATAAGTACCTACGTATTAAGAATTTGATGAATATTGAATATTACGATCAAATACACTTGAGTATGAAATTAGGAATTTACCTACTATGATGATGTCTCTATACTGTTGCATCAAACAAAGAAACATATCTTGAAGAAATAACCGTATCGATCGTTAGTAATTAAATACCTATATTTGGTATTATTGAAAAATCTGCCATATTTACTAATTTAATAATTGAAAAAACATTTAAAAAATATTAGTTTCAAGTTAAATATTTATTATTAATTGCAGAAACAATAGTCTCAATTTGTCAAGTCAACCTTGCTTATAATACCTATTTCTAATTTCAAGTTTTTATTTGTAGATTTTATGTTTAATAATAAAATATTAAATAATTGAATAGTGTTAAGCACACAACGTAAAAACGTCGTGCACAATGACATAACACCGTATATTTTATTTCCGAGCAAATAAAATTGTTTATAGATTGGAGGGAGTACGAAGCCCTAATCCGTATATTTTCTACTTATATTTGCGTCTTATATCATAAAAGATAAAAATTATTTATCGCAAGTTATATAAGGGGACGCTTCCGTTCAAATTTTATGATTACGAAGGTGGCACGTGTGGGGACAACATAGTAAAAATTCGCATCGCTTTTATAAAAACGAATATAAAAATCTCGTTTGCATTTGAGTTTAAGTTTTGCGAATTTATTGTTCAAAATTTAGCACTTACTAATAGTGTGGCAAATGCGAAAGGGTTGAAGATGAAAGTTAACAATTAAAATGATAAACGGCCCGTATTCCATAGGGGCGGATGTGGAAAAAATCACCTTTCTATGCAAATCCGACGACAGTTAAGCGGTTGCACCCTTTCTAGCATCGCGGTGGTGAAAGTTATGTATGCATATTTGTATGAAAACTATGTAAAGTACCTAGTCGCAGCTTGTCATTCGTCTACAGGACGCAAGCAAATAAATTATCGTAAACAACATAAAATCAAATTAACACCCTTGTTCATAATTTGTAAACTACATACATGCTTTGCAACCAACATAACTTGCATGATTCGATGGATATCGTGTTTAAATATCTATCTATCTACAGTTCAGATTTAGTTTATATTATGCTGTTTAGAACAAAAACAGAAGATATTTAATTGTTGATTTTCTATAAACCCTCCACAAACAATAACCCCAAAATGATCGCTACGCGTTCTTTTAATGTGAGATATTCATTTGCAATCGTATAAATAAAACGACTTAAAGATAAAAAATGACACATACCTATATTTTCGGTTACAGTTTTAATTGTATTTACTCAAGCAAAATTTTTACGACCCACTTAAAATTATTATTGCGCTACCGGACGCCACAGTTAACAGTTCGGAATAACAGTCGAACCATAAAATTATTCTTCCTCGTAAATCTCCGAACTCAGCGGCCAGGGTAGCCACCCTTCAACAAATTGCTCCAACAATTCTGAATTCAATTATCTTTTATTATTTTTAATTTTATATCCAATATTTTAATATTATTTTATAAAAACATGTTCAAATATTACGAGGAAACTCTTAACGGATAAATTGTACAGGGTAAAAATGGGTTTAGTAAAAAAAATGGTACGGTTTTGTATTTTATTGTTTTTGTGACTTAAACATATGTTTATATTTGAATCTTCATTAACTACATAATGAAGGAACATTTCCCATGCATCAAAGATTGCTACCTATGTATTATACTTTATACTTTCAGGTACAAAATTTAACGGCAAAATGTGTTTCAAAATTTACTATATATTTCAAATTTAAACGTAAAAATCGCCATAGTAAATAAATAATTTGATGTGATCATAACTGCATAGTATAATTATTCATCTTCACTATTTGTTTTCGCGAAATGCTTACATTAGTTTATTCATTATACAATTCCGTCGTTTTTATTATGGGACTTATAGATTGGATAATTTGAGTCTACTATTACTCTACTGTTTTTATTTAATGCAGTACAAAAGAAATTATGAATATTAAAAATTATAGTCAACAAAAAAAAATGTACTCGTAATTTAAAGTATGAGGTTGCACGTTCATCCGTATTAGATTCAAGAAGGAAAATATGCACAATATCTGTGAATAACTGAATGCTTCAGTGTGTTACGCCTTCACAAATAGCTTTGCGCCTGAATTAAAATATAAAACAGTTTCTATCACACTCTGCTTTTGATTTTACAATAAGACATGCATGCACAATGTTATTACAAAAAGATAAGAGACGACAAGCATAACTACAAAATAAAGCCCAAAACACAAGGTGTATTCTGTTTGGAGAAGACACGTGTCAAACATATTTTTTGATAATGTTGCCATGCCAGGCCAGAGGGTTAGCGACAACGTCAAGACGAAAGGTTAATCTGAATGCGATGAATTCAGGTGGAAATATAACTCCCAACATGTGAAAGGTCATCACCTAAACAATAACATAATATGTATACTATATACAGTACTAAATACATTGTGAATTGGACATTGCCACATTTCCTTGTTGTAATATGCCATGATTTATAGCGTCATCCGTGTTTATTAGTACCAAGAGAGTCAGAGTAATTAACAAGTATCAAACCGTAATTATGTAACCCCCACTGAATTCAGAACCTCGTTAGCTTAAAACAGACACACGCAAAAACTAAGTCGGTGAGTCGGAGCATTAGTGACAAAATGAAATGTAGTTTGACATAAAATACAACGTAAAACACACGTGTAAACTAGTTGGGTTGTTATCGTGTTTGTGAGGCGACAAATCCTCATCGTAACCACAAACCATTACGGTTCGCATTGAGTGAAAAATGTGCACATTAACACTTCAAATAGAATTAATAACGAAAATTTTATGGCGGGAGTTTTTTTATTGGAAGAACGATGTAACAAGTGAGAATCGGAGCTTTGCAGTCGGGATCGGGACAGATGGTTCCATGTGGCATCGCGCCGTCGCTCACCGCTAAGTTTAGAATTTCAAACACATAAATACTACGAGGGTCGCACTCGCACACTCATGTTATTAGAAAAATCCACTGTTAAACTAGCAGCTCGTAAAGCAACAGATTTTAAATATAAAGACCTCAGCCATATGGAGGCGGCATCAGCCGTACGCCGTACTTACGCACCCATACCACTGTAATGTGTACGAGAAATTTGTATAAAGTTCACGTTACAGAACAGTAATTGCCTGTCTCCAAGATTTTCACCGAGTGGTAATAACTAAAACAGGGGTGTCTCGGGCGCTCAGGGTCCCGAGAGCATCAATTGGTAAGAGACAAAGACAGCAGACGGCACTATCGTAACTTACAACTTCATTTCTATTAATCCTCCCATTCTTCCATGCTCCATGACCATCAAACCTAAGTACACCGTTATCCCCTTTGAATACAAAAATTTTAAAATGTCGCATCATAAATTCAACAAATCACGCACATAACTGTTTAGTGGCTGGTAATACTAACGAGGGGAATGGAACACATCATGTTTCAAAAATAAATTCTTTAAAACACGATAATACATTTGTACATGTTTAAATTATTCATCTACACGACAAGGAAGTTAAAAATTTAATATGTTTGTTTTCATTTTAGTAATTAATATGCCGGTGTTCCCGGGTTAAGTAGTCTAATAACAAACCCTTATTAACCATATGGCAACAGATTTCGCTGTTTCTTTAAATTTTATGTAGGGCCCTAATTTAAATTTAATCTAACATTACTTCGCCCGAAATTGAAATTTGTATAGTTGTGATTTTTGTTTTGATCTGAAAATTTCGTGTACGCCAGCGTTTCTTAACCTGTGGGGCGCGCTCCCTCAGGGAGGCGCAGACTATACGAAAGTGGGACGTGGAAAAATACGAAAAATGATTTTAAAAAACTTGTTATTTGGATCAACAAAAAACAAAACAAAAATAATATTCTTAAAACAATAAGTAAGTCTGATTTTATTACAAACTGAAATTACAGTATAGGTAAGTATGTTGCACTACTAAGAAATGGCGTTGTTATTCACCTAACAAAGGTACACTTTTGTTTGAAAATTATATCAACAAACCGGTAGAAGCCATAGTAATGGCTACACCTGATCCTGCTATTCTAAATGATGAGGACTCTGGAGATGAATTTGAAAATGAACTCGTCAATTTGAATATAAATCAGCTTTTAGCTGTGGCTAAAGTTATAAGGTATCATCCAACACAGAAAAAAAATGTAAATCAATAATGAGAACAATGTGTTAAAAATTTAAAATAGGTCTACCTGCTATGTGTAGAGTGTTTTATAAAATATAATTTTACTAATAAAAATAAATAGAATATAATCACTTTTTGTCTTTGATTTTTTTTTATTTTTCTTTCGAATTGTTGTCAATTTTCGCGAACCGAAATAAATATTTCAGACAAAACCTTAATTTTTATATCATGAAATCCGAATCTGCAATAAAAACTGGGGGTTACCATTTAAGATAACGGTGACCTCCTCCTCCCCCAGGGTGGAAACTTTCATTTGGTGCCATTCGATAGAACTTTCAAAAGTGTTTTGAACGAATTTTTTTGTTTCACAATCCTTTTGTTTTTCGCGAGATATTCGGGTGGTCTGAAGCACCCTCTATATACTTATACCACCAATATACGTGAATATCTTTAAATATGAATTCCTAAAATAAGAAAATTGGAGATTTTCTTGTAAACGCTTCGTTATGGAGATCCTGGGTTATGAATGTTAAAGATGAGATAAAATTTATTTAACGCTGTCTTGTTTAAATTTAATTGAAATTCAGTAATGTGAGATTTCAATATGTAACTTACGAATTTTGCAATGGAAATGCCAACGCGAAGAAATAACAGTAACAGGGAAGCAAAAATAAAATGAAATTCATTTACTTACTGTAATTAAATTATTAGAAGTTTTTGATAGGTATAGTATGATAATCAAATTAATAATAAAGTAATACGAAAAAAGTTACGTTGAAATATTTGAAAAATTATTTTTGATCCGTAATCAGCATAACAAATCCTGTATAAAGTATAAGACAACATTCACCAACACATGAGCAAGCATACATGTAACAAAATAGATATAAATAATACTTATACTTACTTGTACCGGTCACCATATCGCGGACAAAGTATATGTGGCATTACACTTGCACACTTACGCCATGGTCACCCCCACATAAACCTGATCATATTAAGATTGTTACAGATCTATTTAACTCGACGTTATATATTTAAAATCTCTTGCCAATATCCAGAAATCGGGTGTCAGAACTAGTTTATTACAAATTATTATTATTATTTGGGGATAGTTCTGTTATTTATTTAACATGTTAACTGCGGTACATATCGCCGGCGATATGTATTCAGGTGGCTGCAAAATGCGATCATGGATTTTGTCATTTTTTTCCTCAGGTGCGAAGCGTGTAATATCTTTATTTATGAAACGATTTTAACGTTATTTATACCAATTAATAGGTCCTGTTCTATAGGTTATTAGATTTAAATGAGAGTATGTTCCCGAGGATATGTAACGCACACAATTAATACATTATTATTTCTGTGCGGTACATATCGCCGGGGATATGTAATAATTGGTACAAATTTGTTTGTGAATCATAAATTGCGCTTAGTTTATGGCCATTAACTGTCTAAACCTTATACAGTAAACGTCTACTTTGTACAAGTTGCCTTATAAATTTTTTAAATATGTCGGATCGATCTAAAAAATATTTGAATTTGCAAAAAAAAAATTACGAGACTATGTAATTAATAAATTTTATTGTAAAATGTGTGATTTTATTGTAAAATAAAATAAATAGAAATTTAAAAAATACTCTTTCTCACATAATTTCAATTTATATTACATATCTTCAATTGGAGTCCTCGGAAGTAGGTACGGCTTGTGTACTAGGTAGTTATTCTCGATACCTCTTTATATGGTAAGTAGTAAAAAACTTACAAAAATTAATGTATTTCTAAGCAAGATGGGTCTTAAGTCATCAACAAATACATATCGCCGGGGATATGTAACGCACCTCAGTAATCACAACTTACATATCGCCGGCGATATGTAACGTTAAAAACGTAATACCATCATATTTTTGCACCTCAGCTAACGTGTTAAGCTCTAATTCTTTGTCAGATACTGCTTATTCTGTTTTATGTAAATAATTTGATTTTGGAATGACACCAAGCCGCATAAAGAGGAAATAATAACCAATGTTGAAGCTGCCATACTGCCATCCAGTAACTACCTGCAGAGAAGGCACAAAAATTCGTCATGAAACTGTACGTATACTGAAGAAAGCAACTTCAATCACACAAAACTTAAGCAACGAAGAATATTTAAGCCGAAAAGAAATAAGATATAATAAGAATATTACGATACCTATTTTAACCGTTATTCATAAGAAAATCAAGAAAAATATTTTATATTTATTTAAAAATATTTTTTTATATGAATGTGTTTTTCAAATATGAATTTCTACACAATAACAAATAGTATTAAGTTTATTTTGACAATCGGAACAGCTGTAGTAATGTTATACCTGTTCCCATATACCATCATCTACACATAAAAGAAATTTGTTATATTATGCCAAAATCACATATTTAAAATGGGGTGCCGAAACACCCCACCATTCTCTTTACGTGACTAAAAAACATGATATCACTTAAGGGTTAAAAAGGCACAACTGTTAATTGATCCTTTAAATATATTATCCTTGTTGAAATACAATTTTACCATTCTTGTACTGGACAAACACTCTCTTTGTTAGTTGTGTGTCCCTTAAGATATTTTCGGGTGATTTTCATTTAACAAATAAAATAATTGTTGTTAGCATTAATACATTTTAAAGAAATAATTACTTTCCCCCACGGTTTCCTCGTATGACCGGTAATGACAGTTTTTTTTCTGACAGCTCTAGGTGCTGGTTTTACTTTCAAGAAACTTTTTAGAAAAAACTTTTTGTCGAGGGCATTACGTTTATCAATAAAAAAATCTCAGAGATATTTTAGATACTTTTTATAAGTACCAGCGAATGGTTTAATTAATAAATTTATTAACAATAGAAAAAATAACAGATTTTTGGATTGTTGTTTTAAATATATTTAAAACAGTTTTAAACACCTGATTTAAAACACAGTTTAAAACATGTAATAAAATATTAGGCCGTGTTTAAAACGTTTTGTTTAAAACAAATTGTTTGATTATAATAATTGTGTAAGGCTGCATCTAGCTTTACGCAGATCGCTGTACGTCTGCCTCATATGATTTCATTGATTTATGCCGCTCTTATTAAAATATTTCACTATCAAGATAAGGCACATCGAACGACGACTTTCATCTTTTCTTGTGAAATACCTATTACATAATAATAGTTTTATTATTATTCATTCTTATAAATATGGTACCAAATTACTAAATATTAAGCGTTCTTATATTAGCATATAAATCACTGCAAATAAGCGCGCAGTTGATTTAGTACAAAATTTGCCACTAGGTTCGCATTTTTATTGAAATATCCTAATTGGCTCTAGGCAAAATATGAAATGAATACAGTCGTGTGTAGAAAGTACTCGTATACTAGAAAATGTAATCGAATTGCTGGTACTCCATTCTAACAGGAAAAGAGGAAAATAAAGCACTAGAGCAAGTTAATGGGACGAATGAGTGGCGTCTATCCCTACCTTACAAAGCACCGAGCAGCACAGTGCGACATCGTGCGACACTGTGACTCGTGACACTGCGAGACCGTGCGCGACACGCGTCACGCACCATGCGTCGTTTCTAGTGTGGAAATTAACTTGCACTGTTGTAAAACAGCGTACGCATGGCGCATCGGACACGTGGCCTTCGCGGGACCACCACGTTTATCATCTGCTCTGTCGCCGCCAGCATCACTCCACGTATGGTACAGCCAACACTAAATAAATAAACATTATCTTGTTAGTACATTTCTTGCTTCTGCATCTTGAATCGTGTTTACTAGACATAGTAAAGGCGAAATATGTTTTTTTTTTCTATTTGGCGTTCACAAAGACGTCTTTTTCTATTTGGCGTTCACAAAGTTAACTTTGTGAAACGTAACTGAATGTCGCCAGGGATCACTTTGCGACACGTAACATATTTTTTTAGAAGGTTGGTATTGGTAGTATCATATATGGTTTGCAAAAAATATGTTTAAAACTGTTTCTAAAAAAACGTGTTTTTTATTGATTAGAATATATTTTAAACAAAAAAACAGTTTTAATCAGCAACGAGTTCTGAAATATGTATCATTACGCATTATGACCATAAAAATATGCTGGGGATTGCCCTACCTTTACTTATTATTTTATCAGGTTATGGCTATGAGTGACATCTAGTGAGAAATAGTATACTATTGTTAGCCATATGAACTTTGTTTGTTTGTTTTATTATGTAGATAAAGTATTGCAAATGTTTAAAACGTGTTTTAAACACTTGCTTTGTTTTAAACATGTTTTAAACGTTTGTTTAAAACGAAAAGTTTTAAACTTACCAACCCTGCATTTACTTCAATTGTCAAACCTCAGAACAAATTTCAGTATAATCTCTAAATCTGATTAATTTAATTAATTAGATTGTATTCAATACAATTAATAAATCTAGTAATAAAAAACATATAGGTTCAATATTTTCTATAATGTATGCACTTATTAATTACCTATAGAATAGTTCAATTATGTACTTTTATAGTGACAGTGACAGTTAAATAAATGGCAATATTAATGTCACCAACTAAAACGTTACATACATAAATTTCCTTAAATCGAATTGTGTATATTGTGGAAGTATAATATAAATTTTAATATTAAAAAGACACCAAATTTTAAAAGATTTTTTTTCGCACTTGTCCTTTAGTAAACTCGTTTTACTAAATTTGGACGCGTGCGAAACCATGTCTTATAAAACTTGTTCTTTAATATACTATTGTGAAACGCAATTGAATGTCGCCAAAGCCGATTTTGTGAAACGCAACATTTTGTTTTAGAAAGTTGGTATTGGTAGTACCTAACTACCTATCTGATAATATTTACTTCAATTGTCAAATGTCAAATCTGAACACGTACAATTTTCATTATAACCTCAAAATCTTATTTGCATAATAAATTAGTTTTTATCCTATAAATTAATGAATATAATAATGTCTTCACTTATCGTTATCACCTAGAAAATTCAACATTATATGCTTTTACAGTGACAGTTAAATTTAACTATAAAATAAAAATAAAAAATTTTACAAACAGATAATACCAGTACATGATAAAATAAACGACTAATTCTAAGTAAAGTTTAAAGAACATCAAAAATGCATTGACAAGAAAATTGATGCTTCTAAATTTGCAACACACACAATCATAATCAGCACCAGGATATCAATTTAACGTTGAAAACTATTTTGAAATATTACGTGTGAAAGAAAAAAGGTTTAATTTTAAACTTTTTAGTAGCACTTGTAATTTTAAAAATATGGGATAACAAAGACTTGACTTGAAGTAATTAAATAAACAAACTAATATCGAAAAGGTTAGTGGTCAAATGAAAGAAGTGTATGCTTTTATCACGCAAAGTAAGTTTGCAGCACGAATAATCAACATTATTTGTAGTTGATGTTGAGTATTGGAAAGCTTCTCTAATAAATCTTGTAATTAAATTCTTAGTGAATCAACAATTTGTTTTTAATTTTTTATATGAATCTCCATAACTATACATATCGATCAGCGAAAATTCGGTTTGAAAATTCTCATTTTATATTTGTTAAAAATGTCAATTTAATTAAATCTTACACAGTTGCTCAATAATTATTTTTAATACAAGAAAAAATTAATTTTAAAACCTACATAGTTCAACATTTTCATGAATTTCGACATTCCTGATCTTGACGATTCAATGGCGCTAGTGAGTTTGTGTTATTCGACTAAAATCATAAGTTTGAAAAAATTTTCTTCACGACTAAGATGTTTTTAGTAAATTTAAAAAATGACTATTTTTGTAGGTACCTATATTATATTTACATCCGCAAACATGACTTCAACCTAAAAAACTGACAGTTTTAAATACATTTGTGTCCATTATGTTGCCTTCCTGAATGCATGTAGGACAGCGGGAAAACAATGTTTAGCTAATGAGAAGCTTCATTTCAAAGTTAATGTTAATACCGATGATGTTATGAATTTGATAAACCTTATTATCTCTGAGCTAAATAAATTTTAAATGATGTTTCTTTTAATAATTATAATTATTTGGTATGTAATTACTATTTTTAATACAAAATTGCATAATTTGATTATGGTTGATGAGGTTACAATTTGACAATTAGGTATTCAAATTTAGTGAAATTCGGTAGTAGTAAGCCTTATTTTTGTTTCTGAATCATATTTTGTGCAACATTTATGGTTTGTGTTCGTTGTTCGTGGATAGAATGATAGATAAGAATAATTATAGGCATATCTAATTTAGTGTACCTTTCAATAGGTATAGTACTACGTTAGCCTGTTCTTTAGGAACGCACATGTATAGCAAATAGAAAAAATATAATACATAGGTATACGTATATACAGGATGCTTCTATACCTCTGCACGCAACTTTAATAGGTTATATAATTTGATATAGGTACTGATTACAGAAAAGAAATATTTTTTTCAAAATACGCAAAAATAAGGGTAGTGAAAATACAGGGTTCGCCAGTGAAATGGAAATATTTGATGTGGGGCTTAGAGCTTGTAGGGAGATGGTGGGGAGGAAAATCGCCGACTCAACATTATCAGCGTGGTCTACCATTTAGTTTAAAATGGATAATTGGACGGGTGAACAGCGGGTTGCCAGTCAAATGGAAAGATTTCAAAATGTAATTAATTTAAAAAGAAATAGTTTTTTTATTAATATTGTAAAATACAAAAGTAGCAATTTAAATTATTTTCCGAATACTACGTTCAGAAAATGTTTTCCATTGAAATTGATGCATTCATGAAGTCGGGCCTGGAAATTCTGCATGATCTCTCGCAGCATATTGATAGGTATTGCTGCATTCTCATGTTGAATACGTTGTTTGAGGGCTGGTATTGTCAAAAGTGTTTGAAGCCGATCCACCCAGAACAATACCAGCCCTCAAACAACGTATTCAACACAAGACTGCAGCAATACCTATCAATATGCTGCGAGGTGTCATGCTGAACTTTCAGGCCCGACTTCATGAATGCATCAATTTCATTGGAGAACATTTGCTGAACGTAGCATTCGGCAAATAATTTAAATTGGTACTTTTGTACTTCACATTATTAATATTATTTCCATTTGACTGGCAACCCGCTGTTCACCCGTCCAATTATCCATTTTAAACTAAATGGTAGACCACGCTGATAATGTTGAGTCGGCGATTTTCCTCCCCACCACCTCCCTACGAGCTCTTAGCCCCACATCAAATCTTTCCATTTCGCTGGCGAACCCTGTATTAGTTCCATTGGTCTGAACGTCCATTAACTGTATATTTATTATATTATTTATAAAATAAAATTATAACTAGTATCACAAATAGTCACTTTTTATATAGGTAATAATTAATAAATAAACAGTTAAATTGACTTGCAAACCAGTGGCACAAAAAATTTTACTACCCATATTTTTGCGAATTTTGAAAAAAATCTTTCTTTTCTGTAATCAGTAGGTATATCAAATTATATAACCTATTAAAGTTGCGTGCAGAGGTATAGAAACACCCTGTGTACTAATACACACAGAGAGACATTCTTGTGAAACTAGTCAAAATAGGTTCTAAGGGTACTAAAACGTACTTATTTACAGAAATATCTACATCGATTTTTTTCGCGGTTTCTATACCTCCCTTCTGGACGAGAGGTAAAAATAAAACACTTTCGCAAGATATGTAGGTACTCTCAATGATTTAAAAAAAAGAGTATATAGGTATAGTACAAATACATTTCATCTACCTAATAATCATTAGCGTATATTAGGAGGTTATTGCAGTCACACAATGGTCAAAACCACAAGCCTGAGATGCGCCAGAGCCAGTGACATCTAATAATTATGGACGGGAAAGCCGTATACTTTCAACACATAAGGGGCTGGCTCCTGCGAACTGTCATGGGAGAGAGTTCTTCCTTGTCTTTTTTAACATGCCATCTCTTTCTAATGTATGCAACTGCGCATGCTCTGAAATTTGGCAATTGCAATACTTTCGTTGGTTAGAAAGAGACAACCTCTCTGCATTGTTGCGGGCTGCATACGATGTTTTTGGAGCCACGGGCAGATGTTTTCTTTCCGGTCCATAATTAATAGAGGTCACTGGCCAGAGCATACAATACAACCCTAGTAATAAGCTTCGAAAAACTCTTACTCTACCAGTGGAACACTGGGGGTAAAAAATATACTCGGGTTAATAAATATGGTAAATACTGAACTGTTCGACTATATTTCTTATCTGCTGGCTAATCTTAAACGATTTCGGTTTTGGTCATTGTGTGACTGCAATAAGCATTTTATGATTATTAGGTAGATGTTCTGTACTTGAACTATACCTAGTTGAAATTTATTATTTGGCATCTAATGTAACATAGTGAGTGAGCAAGTCAAACACCGATAATATTGCATAATGTGCACTGTTTAGCTAAAATGTGAACAATATGGAATATACAAGGAACATATTAAAACAAAAGCAATAAATTTTATTGCTTTTGTTGTTCTATTTTAATTTTAACTAGGTACCTGTTTATTATTGCAAATATTTCGTTGTTAAATCAGACCTTCATTGCAAATTTTCCTCCTTCCAAATTAAGAATTAATATAATTAATATACTTCGATCGGGCCATTATGGTTGAGGGTAAAAATTATAAAAAATGAATTAATTATGTAGGTTCTGAGTTCTGCATAAACCAGATCAGTAAATTCGGATTCAAATACTTACTCTATTAATATAAAAGTAGAATTAAAATCTATAAAACGTTGGCCATGTTTTAAAATTAAATTCTGTAAAAAATGTAACAATAACAATATTAAAATATTTTAATTTCAAAGTGTGTGTTGACAAATCTCTAAGCGACTGAGCCGATCTGAACTTGTTAATCGCTACGATCGGCCAGTTTCTTGTTTGCAGTAGTAGGTAGTTTAGTCTTCAATAATCTTTTGCAGTGAGGTATTGTATATTACGCGTATTTAAAAATAATATATTATGCTAAAAATATTATATTTAAATATGAAGTGTTACTTATACTTTTCTACAGAAAACCCATCAGATCCACGCAGACGGATATGGCAGAACCATTAACCACACAATGTAAGTAAATTATTTTTAATTATTTTATATAATTTTTAGTTATACCAATAATAGATAGTAATAATAATAAATATAGTGATTATTTATCAATAATATCGATTTCGACAATATGACACATTTTATACCTGCCTGGGAAGCATTTATATAAAATTATAATAATAAAATAAGCAGAAATAACAAGTTTTTTAATATGCAATAATGTTTCAAAATTGCTGACAAAAAAATTAAGGAGATATAATACCTACGTACCTACATATTATTAATTTGATGTGCTGATTACAACGCAAAAATAATTTTTCCGAAATTAACAAAAATAATTGCATATTAATTGGAGTAATTGAAGTAAACTATTTGCTTCGACAGAACCTTGGCAGAGGTAACATGCACGTGAGCATACCGATAGCAAATTACAAAATTATTACAAAATTTTTAAAATATGCGGAAAATATGTACAAAAACAGAAAATATGCATACAAGTATTAAAGGTGCACGAAATCGTAAATTATGCATTTTTATGCACTACCAAATTAATAATACAGGCTGTACAACATGTATGATTCGCATAGATATCGAACAATTATTGTAGTACGTATAAGCAAACAAAATATGCATTTGCATAATAATGTCAGCTTTAGTCATGAAATGCAGAGAGATGTGCTTAAATTCGTGCACCTACCGCCTCGGTAGAATTACCTTTATTTTTTTTTGTTTAGTATGAAAACATCAAAACGTGTTTAGCCTTTTTTGTAACGTAACTGGTAAGATGGGTTTTTCCAAACCCCATTTAGAAAAGACTTTTCTGGGAAAATAAGCAATGAAAACTCTTTAAAAATTATTTGTAGGGTAACTGTAATGCTTAATAAACGTTCATATAAGTATTACTTTTTTATGTATGTATGTATGTATACACTGGCGGAAAATAAAAATGAAACACTTGAAATTCGTAAAAATAACGACCATTTTCAAACCGCTATAACTGGGTGTAGTTTCAATCGATTTCGATGAATCTTTGAGGGCGAGAAACTTTGAAGTGTCTATTTTAAAGTCATACATGCAAACTTAAGCGCAACTCCTTCCGCCCCCCTCTAGCACCCATGTGAAAAAAAAACGAATTTTAATTTTTAAAATGTCCAACTTTGACGAGGTGTACGGAGTTTAAACATTTTTTTGACTTGATCTACCAAAAGGGCACAAAAATTTGTACAATTCCCTGTGCAAGACTCAAAGAACGAAGTTCCTACGATGATTTGGCACATAACTCAGTGACTTTTCAACCAAATTAGACGATAGTGGCCCTACTTTAAGGGGGTAAACTCAGATTAGGGTGATCTCTTTTCGTACCCTTCAAAACCTGATAAAAAAAACACGTTTTTGGGCAAAAACACGTCCAACTTTGGCCAAGTGTACCGAGTTGGAAAAAATTTGTCGACGCGATCCACAAAGAAGGCATTGAAATTTGTTCAATTATCTGTGCAGTACTTAAAAAACGAAGTTCCTACGACGATGTGGCACAAAGTTATGGGCGTTTGAAGAAAGTGCATTTTGTGGTTTTTTGACTCATAAGTCGGAAGTTTTTTGACGAAATTGTTTTTTTTTTCAAAAATGATTTTTTTTTCAAATTTCTAATAGTTTAGGCAATTTGAGTTATTCACACGAAATATCCAATTTCATTTTTATAGAAATAAGCAAATCTCACGTGTTTAAAGTTTAAATTTTCTCGATATTGAAGATCTGCTTACAGGTCTATAAACTTTTAACTCGTGAGATTTGCTTACTTCTTTTCATTTTTATTTTCCGCCAGTATAGGGTGTCCCGTAACATGAAGCACATATTAGAATGGCATATAGTACTTAACGTACTGATCACGGAAACAAAAAGAATTTTTTCAAAATTCCTATAAATAAGGGTAGTTTACTTAAGGAGAACATTTTTAGTATCACTGGACAATATTTATTTTGAATAAAGAAATTAATTATCGTCATTACGTAAAGTAATTTATAATTGAAATTAATTTATGCTATTACGTAAAGCTTCATAAAACCAATATTAATTAATCTGTGTTCTAGGGATGCGTAGGTAAAGAAAACAAAATATTTCAAAATACTTACTTTATTTTTATAAAAACTGTTCAAAATTATTTCCATTAAGAGGAATCACCACCCGTATAAAATAAGGCAAAAACATGTTATAGTTAGGACCACGAAATCGACATTAATGTTAGTCCGATTTCACTATTTTTTTTTTTAATTTGAAGATAACGAATACGTTTAGGTTTGCTTAGTGACAATTATTAAATTTTATTTTTTGTACTTGTTTGATGGAGCTTCAAAGTTACTACACTTTGATGATCAAATATTACGAAACTAAAAGAAAGATTTAAAAAATCATTACTAATCAAACCTAGTGTGGACTTTTATCTTTCATTGAAAAAAAAGATTGTTGAAAAATATTTAAAATTAGTGGCAATTTCATGGGTTAAACAAAACCTCTTTTGTATGCTAAAGTTGCAGCTAGCAGCTAGCGCCACAAGTGGCATTTCACTTGTACCAACGATAAGCTCCGCCTAGTACAGTATTTGTAAAATAAATATATTCATAGAATACCGAGTTGAGAAAAAGCTATATTCACTTGCAAAATGGGCAAACGTAAAGGTAAAAAAGCTCGTTTAAATTTGTGTTCCAGGCGAAAAGTATGCACCAATTTAAGAGAATATAACAGGTAGGTTAAATTACATATCTTAATATAATTTCAATTTATTATTAGTAAAATTGAGTTTTGTTGCATTAGATTGTTGTTTTAAATAAAAATATGTACTTTGGTCTATATTTAATTTGACTAATTACGGTTTCGAAAACAAAATTGATTTTGTTGACATATTTTGTTTATTTATGAATAATAGATGCAGAAAATTTGATCTACCACTGCCACCAACAATGGAAAATTTAGCAGATTCTGGGACTACAACAATCCACAGTACGCTGTAAGTCGAAAGTATTGCTAATTGTAATTATTATTAACGTTATTTACATAGATAAAACGGAAAAGCTAATTTGCCGAGCGTTTGGATTTTTTTTCTTTTAACAATGTACTCAAAACTGCGATAAGTATTGTTAAATACAATGCACCCCTTTCCAAGAAAAATGTAACTACCTACATTTTTTTACTTCCTAAATTAACTACAATGTATAGTATGAACAAGTTTAAACAAATACTTAATTCTTCTGAATTTAGTTATTTCCATTTTTAATTTATAACACATTATTATACTTGAGAATTTTATTAGTTCCATTGTAATAGATTAAATTAGTTTGCCGATTGTTTGAAACTATATTTTGTCTCTCTTAACAATGTAGGTACTCAAAACTGCGATAAGTATTGTCAAATACAATGCACCCCTTTCTACTTTCTATATTCTTAAATCCTTTATATTAACTTCATCGTCGTGCGTACGTATGTACGTGCGTACGGCAAAAAAACAAAAGTAAAAAATGACCCACTTCCCAGGATCCTATCGAGCTGAAATTTTTCAAATAGACTTTTGTTACCTAACAATGCACTTTGGCATAAGAAAAAATCTGATGTGGCTAACACAAGACCTCCCGCCATACCCCAAACCCAAACCCTTTTCCCCATATCCAATCAATCTGAAATTTGGTACATAGACTCGTTGTGACCAAACATTTACTTTGGCACAAGAAAAAATCTGATGTGGCCAGCACAAGATCTCCTGCCACACCCATTTCCCCATATCCAAGCAATCTGAAATTTGGTACATAGACTCGTTGTGACCAAACATTTACTTTGGCACAAGAAAAAATCTGATGTGGTCAGCACAAGACTTCCCGCCATACTCATTTCCCCATAATCAATCAATCTGAAATTTAGTACATAGATTCGTTGTGAACAAACATTTACTTTGGCACAAGAAAAATCTGATGTGGCCACCACAAGACCTCCCGCCATACCCTACGCTTTTTAACTCTGAAATTTGGTACATAGGCTCATTGTGACCAAACATTTACTTTGGCACAAGAAAAAATCTGATTTGGCCAGCACAAGACCTCCCGCCATACCCTACTCTTTTTAACTCATTCTTGAAACACTATCTAAGAAAGAGTTACAATGAAAACAATATAAATAAATATCGATCGAGTCTCATAAATAAAGGATTTATAGTCAAAAACTTTGTTTTTACGGGTTCATTTTTTTTACTTCCTAAATTAACTACAATGTTTATCATAAACAAGTATCAACAAATACCTAAATCTTCTAAATTTAACTATTAGTAGATGAATCCTGGGCGGCCTGTCTTTTGAAAACGGTTCTGTTTCGTAACATAAATTAGAATTATGATATGAAAATGTTAATAGTTAGCACTGAATATGTACATATAATAAATTTAATTGCATTTCCAATCCTGTAAATTTTTTAATGTGCAAATTTTTTTTTTAGAAACAATATTGAACAACCTAGTGATGACACTGACTCTAATGCAGGAAATGCAATTGAAATAGAAGTCGGTCACCTCAGTGAGCACGGAAATAATATTAGGAATTCGTGCAATAATTTTATTATTGAGGGCAGACGAATAGTTCAACTAGATCACTTTTTCCAGTCGTTAAAATTAATAACTGAACATGGGCATAAATTTGGGTGTAATTTCAATAACTTGAATATAGTTGAAGAAGAGCGACAGGGATTGAATTCAGTACTATCTATATAAAGTGCGCAATGTGCAATTCTATGTTTTCGGTAACAACAAATGAAACAAAAAATCAGGATATGGATACCCTTGATGTGAATACAGCAGCAGTTGAGGGGATAATGAGCATCGGTGCAGGATTTTACAATCTTGAAGAATTTTTATCTTCATTAGAAATACCTTGTATGAGTAAAAACACATACTCAAAGTACCACAAAGAAGCCATTGAAAATAAAAATAAATGTAAAAAATAATTAAGTGTTTGTTTAATTTATGTTCTTATAGTATTATTAAGTGTGTTGCTGTTTTGTTTTAATTCTTTTATTAAACACCTCTATATAAAACTCGTATGGCTGTTTTTTTTATTTAATTTAATCATTACCTAGGACCTAGGACACATGCATCTTATCATAGTTATCAAAAATATTAGAATTATGAGTGGGTATATACAAATTTACAAAATTACAAATAATACAAAAGACACTTTTGCTGCAATTCTGTGAAAAACTGTAGTTGCTACAGATTTATAAAACTGTAAATATTAAACAAAATCGCAATGAAATCTATAATCTTATGAACATTTTTGTACATGTCAACAAACATTGATGTGATTTTGTTCAATATTAACAGATTTACAAATTTGTAAAACTTATAGTTTTGCATAGAATTAAAGCATTAATTTATAGTTTTAATTTGGTAACTATGAAATAATAATTTTATAATGACGACTTTTATAATAATAAATAAAATTATAATTAAAATAAAATTTTAACAATAATTGTTCAATTTACGAGGTGAGACGCTGCTTCACTTGACGCACCGCCACTGATATATTGGCAAAATTTAACAACAAACTTAATTCACGATTTACGTAGGTAGTTTTTTTAAATCATCTTTCTTCAATACAATTTTGAGGAGATGTCGCTTAATTAAAATTTTAACATAACTAGGTATCTAGAATCTAGGTTTCCTAACTCGGCTCCTTCGTCGCCTCGTTCGGAAACATCTTACTCGTACCGTAAAAACTACCGGACGAATGACGTACATTTTATTTCATACCTGTGTTGCATTTTTGGACCAAAGTTTGCACCCATTCTTTATATATCTTTTCTAAATACAATCAGGTCGTCTTGGTCTCAATACAAAAATTAAATTTCAGTCTGGAAAATGAAACATTACGGTATTGTTCTACTTTACAATCCTGTAAAGTAGAACAATACCGTAATGTTTCATTTTCTGGACTGAAATCAATCTCATAAAGAAGCAAATGCAACACAGTATGAAATAAATACAATGATACGAGCCTTTGGATCTATTACAAGGAAAATTTACGTAAGCTCATAATACTGCAGCTACTGCAGTAAGAATATTTACTGTTCTGAGTATACCAAGCATATCACGTGGTACAGCTAGGGTGCAACCGTTCACATTAGGTCATGCCCACAGCGTTACCCCTCATACACCCGACCCGTCCCGCAAAAATAAGGTAGTGGGGTGGGGATTAGCCTTAACAGCTAAACATAACGCAGCACGTTGAATTAAAGAAATTGAACAAGCCCGATGAAATGCATGTTCTTGTTTAATTCTTTTAGCGCAATTTTCAATTCGTTGCCTTAATTCTTCAAGGGTTTCAGGAGCTTCTTGATTGTCATAGATGAGGGATTTAAAATGACCCCAAAAATAAAAATCTAATGGATTCAAATCCGGAGATCTAGGAGGCCAAGGTACAGGACCTCCTCGACCAATCCATCTGCCCTCAAATACTCTATCTAGGTGATTTCTAACATTTCTGCTAAAATGAGGTAATGCACCGTCATGCATAAACCATGCCTTTTGACGTACATTCAGAGGAATTTCTTCTAATAATTCAGGCAAATTATTCTGCAAAAATAATAAATAATCCTGGCCATTCATTCTGTTAGGAAGTATGTATGGTCCCAGTAACGATCCATTCACCATCCCAGCCCAAAGATTTAGCGAAAACCTATGCTGAAAATGACTCCTGACAACAGCATTCGGATTTTCTTCAGCCCAGTTGTGACAATTATGAATATTGTGTATGCCATCACGAGTAAATATTGCTTCGTCAGAAAATATTACTTCTAACGTAAAATTAGGATCCACGGCATGTTGATGCAGAAGCCATTCGCAAAACCTTAGGTACTCGAAGAATATGGTCGGGTTCAATTAACGCATGGACCCGTTGAAAATGATAAGGATATAAGTTATTATTATTTAAAATTCTCCAAACTGTCATCCGCGGCACACCTGGTAGTTGGCGAGATATTCTCCTTGTACTAAATTGTTGTAGCTAGAGAGCCGCGGGTTTAAAAACCCGACGAGAAGCAAACCGTCTTCCGTTTGGTGAGATGAAAGTCCATCCCTTGAAAACCCCCAAATTCCAAATATTTTTGAAATCGGAAGGGGCCCACTCGAGAACGAATGGAAAATGCATATCGACTTTTTTGCAGATTTAAATACGTCTTCCGTTATGATAACTTTGTTTAAAAAGTGAGTAATAATCATTTGACAAAGCGGAAGACGAATTGGGAAGGGAGCACTAGTCGAAACCAATGTTTGAACATTTTGACCTCCAAAATCGCTCATCTGGAAAATTCGACGTCTTCAATATGCTTACTTTTGTGTTCATTTACTTTGTTATGGTCTTTACATCGGGAAAATCCGGGTGGAAGACTTTTTTAGTAGGGCCCGGCTTCAGGGTTGACCAAATAAACAAATTGAAAAACTCGCGCGTGCGGCTAAGTTAAAAAATCGAAAACTGGATTTGAATTCAATTCTATGCTTCCAGATTTTGCATGTAGCTTCTTCTGGGCCCAGAAAACGTAATTCCCAAAGGGAAGACTTTTTGACCAACATATCACCCCTTCCCACTTCTTTGAATT
This sequence comes from Agonum fuliginosum, assembly GCA_947534325.1. Classification (NCBI taxonomy): domain Eukaryota; kingdom Metazoa; phylum Arthropoda; class Insecta; order Coleoptera; family Carabidae; genus Agonum; species Agonum fuliginosum. Next base: position 17,982,495 of record OX384030.1, on the reverse strand, counting down.
TCTCCTATTTTCTGTATATTTCCCGTAATATTTTTCGTTTGAATTCATGCAAAATCTGGAAGCATAGGATTGAATTCAAATCCAGTTTTCGATTTTTTAACTAGGCGCTCGCGCGAGTTTTTCAATTTGTTTATTTGGTCAACCCTGAAGCAACAATCACAAGAGCGATATCAAGACTAGATTAATAATAAACAATGTCACGTAACGAATCGAACAACTCACCACCACCACCTTAATAGTAAAACTGAAAGTGTTATGTGACCGGCTATTAAATTTAATTATTGTATTATGCAAACATTAGTTATAGGTACAATGTAATATTTAATATTAAAACTACGTATTCAACCAGTGGCCCAAAACTGTTTTCTTGACAAACCTCAAAAACTAATTTTCGAATTTTGAAAAAATTCTTTTTGTTTCGTGATCAGTACGTTAAGTACTATATGCCAATCTAATAAGTGCTTCATGTTACGGGACACCCTGTATATATTTTTTTCTAGTCTCTCTAAAATGTGTGAAAAAGTTACTTTGGTACAGAAACCTATGTTTATAAAAATTTAAACATAAAATTAAATTACCAAAGAAATATTTATAGTTTTTAACCAATGTAATAAACAAAAATATAAACACAACCTGTACTTTTAACAAACCTTTTATTGAGCATAATCTGCGCAACAGATTACCCTACAACTGCTGCAACCCTCGACTATAGATAACACCGCACGCAGTCATTTGTTGACACTCTTGACGGGTATAATCAAAGTTGGTGTAACTTGACCACTTAAAAAGTGTAAAATATCTATGCTACTTTAATTGCACCAGGTTTGGTTTTTCTCTCACTGCCCACAACTCCGCTAAAATTAATGCTTGTCCAATTACTTAACGTCACACGTAGAGTGACCATTTATTTTCTTGATGAAATCAGTACAAAACTGAGCAATTCAATACCTATATTTACCTAATATATTTTGAATATCTACTATTATTTAAAGGATAAAACAAGGATTCGAACAATTATTATAAGATATGTAAGAAGAAAATGCGCTGCAGGCGAAATTTTTTTTAGAAACATTTCAAATATTGTACATTTTTATGGTGAATTTGAATATCAATAATGGAAAAACAAGTTTTACTCAAAGCTTTATGGAAGTCCAGAAAAGGAAATTAGTACATTCAGTACAGTATGTAAAAAATATGTACACAATATCTTTCAAATTGTTTTCAGTACAAGAGACTGGAAAACAGTTCTGTACTTACAAAATCAGTACGAATGATCACACTAATCACACGTAATTTTTTTTCAAAACAAGATGTCTCTTTTAATTTCATAATAGATAGCACAAAAAAGTTGACTGATCTATACCACTACACTGAATAGGCATTGAAGGAGCGTAAATTCGTTAATTAATTTTGGTTTAATTGGGTAATTTTGATCATACATTACTGGTGGTTGTTTTGTTCGTTTATACTTATATTGTTACTTATTTCGAATAGTAACTTTCGTTATACTCATAACTCGCACAATTTGTTTATATTTTATAATCCTTTTCAGCATGAACTATTGCGAAATAATAATTATAAAAGTATAATGAACAAAAATTCAAATTGATACATTTTCACTAGGTTCACTTTTGTCAATTATTGCACTTAACTGCACAAACACAAATGCATGCTTCTGTTGCCTTTTTATTATGTATAATTTACTATTAATTGGGAATAATATTATATTAAGTATTAATATTACACCCTATTACATAAATTGTCTTATTATTATGTACCTATATGTATGAGCGTCGGCAGGATTTTTTGTAGTGGGGTAATCAATAAAAAAATAAGGATCTTTAAAATTATTATAATTTTATAACTTATTCTAAAATATAACAAAATTTAGTGATCATAATTGATTCCATGGGGTGGGGAATTACGATGGAAAACAGGTCGAAAGCTACATGGATTTTTTTACATTCAAAACATTGATAGTTTGATGAGAAAAATGACTGTATGACACAGGTTTAGGCGTCCATTTGATAGAAAAGATAACAATCGCATTTAGCGTACCGAATTTCATAATAAAATCACGGCAGCGGTGGTAGTTCGTGGCTGGTGCACCGTGCACACTTCATCTATTATTTATGGAACGTACGAGTACTTACGAGTCCGTGATATGCGGACATTAACAGCCCCCCATAAAATCCTGAATGCATAATTCTGAATTACATAAAACGCAACAACACAAGTACCTACCCGAAATATAAAAAATGTTCTGATGCCTGTAGAAACGAATTAAGCAAATTGTCTATCTGTTATGTTTGTGTTTATGACGCACTTAATGTAGTAATTACTGCTCCATTATTACTCCACATCGACTTGTTACTGTAACTCTTACTACTACGTACAAATTGCGTATAGCGTGTATATTTGCAATGTGCTGCTCTTTAATACATTATGAAATGCGACGACACATACCTATAAAGTGCAAAGTGGTAGTTAACCATTCTATTTGCAGATACATCCCTTTTATCTTATACCTTACAGCTATATATTCATAAATCTCTGAGACGGATATTAAATTATATCATTATCTAGAATAATCTTGAACACGATTCCTTGTCAGTGTAGTTATATACATGTACGTATATAGTCAAATCTGACAAATATAATCAAAATTATAACGTTTGAAAAAAAAATGTTTTAAACTTAACAATATTCTGAAAGTACAATAAATGAATACTTTTTTGAAGTTTTATAGAAATTAAACACGTAGGTATTAAAATATTAAGGGATATAGGCAAATGAAAATTGGATTTCACTCTGGATTATCTTTTGAAAATTATAAACATAAAGTTAAACAATCCATTGGTTATAAGGACAATTCAATTTTCTGAGGTGCTCAAATTTCGGGGCATCAATGAAAAATAACAAATGAAATGTATCTTTATAAAATAGAAATGCACATTTTTAGTTTGGCCGGGGCCCCTTAATCATTTCGTGCTCTACCTCTGCTCAGACTGCGCATACCTATAAAAACGCCTCTGCAGATTCCTGTGCGCCAAAGGACTAGAATTTGGGTCCTTTATTATTCTTAAATTATATTAACGACATCTTGTCCATTATAAATAATAAAAGTTTGATTTTTTAGAATGATTTTAAATTATATTATTTCAATGGCTGCACCTGCACCTCATTACAAGAAGATCTAATCAATATAAATATCTTGTGTTACTAGTAATGTAAAATTTCCGAAAATATATTGCGAAATATTTCCGAGAATTTGGAAATAATCGGAAACATTTCATATATTGAAAAAAATGTTTTTATTTTAAAAAGAAAAATATTTCAGGAACAAAAATTTAATATCAACTCCCGAAAAGTGCTCAGTAGGACCGAAACCGGTAGAGTGGTGTAATAAAGAAACATATTGACTGAAACCCTTAGTTTTTATTCCTGAAATAAGAATTATTCCAGTAAAGAAAATTCCTTGACTACAAAGAAAAATTTATTACAAGTGTTGCAGTGTTTCTAAATCGAGAGAATTATCACTCTGACTATATTTATATCTTCTTCGTTAGATACACAATCATTAACATTTTCTTCTTTTATTTCGGAATTAAATCAAATCACTGATGATCTGACTGCCAACGTACGTTTATGCCATAAATTTGTATTCATATGCCATTGCCATTATTAATCCATCTCGCCAATAATTTAAGATTTAAGTAAGAATGAAAGAATCTGTCTATGTTTCATAACAAAATACTCGAAAATACTATTAAGAAATGTTTCCAATATTTCCACAAGACCTTCGGTAATTTCCAATATTTCCATTTCCGAGGTAATATTTCCTGGAAATAATTCCATTTACAACACTAGATGTTACAATAATAAAATTTCATTAAACATCAATAATTCAAAACAATAGCATTTACTCGGAAACGTTTCACAATGATTCATAAAACATTATCTGGATTGATCTTAGAATTTTTTGCAGAAGTAGATCCGTTTGTTGCATTTAGTCACGCCGATCATCATGGCGGAGGTGTTGCAAATTTTGTAATAGAAATAAAAAGCTACTTACTCTTTTATATCTTAGTATGGAGAAGGATCCAAACTGTTTTAAAATATTATGTACGCGCTGATGATGACCACGTGGATGGTTGAAACGTTCGAATAAATCCATTTTGATGATTTGACAATGAATAAACCGATCCTGAATCGAACTACTATGAAATTTTACTAGATTATCTTAGAAAAACATAACATAATGTATTGATATTAGTATAAACATTTGATCCTAAATTTCGACTTCACTTACTTCAGATTGATAAAGTTAATAATTCCTCATCCTCATCACTAGAGTGCGGATTATATGCAGGCATGATCAAAATATGCATGCAATATGCATTGAAATAAGGCGAAAATATGCACAAAATGAAACAAATATGCATAATTGACAAATATATGCATGCATATGCAACATAATTTTATTAATTTTTACCGATTTTTACCAATAATTCATTTTTATAAATTGGAAAAATACTACATTTTGTCAACAACGCACAAGAATATCATATAAAATAAACAAAACAACGTATAACTTCAGGAATACGACTTGTGTGTGCCTACCTACCTTTAAAATAAATGTAAAAACTATGTAGGTGGTATCAAATTTGAGAGATTATAAATTTATATATATATAAAAAATATTAAAATTAAAAATTTGGGTTAAAAGGCACAGAATATGCAGTTATAGGCATTTTTAATAAATATTATGTAAAAAATATTGAAATATGCAAAAATTTTATACCATATTTTGATCTATTTTTGTATAAAATGCAAAATACTAATATGCACAATAATATGCAACTGCGTAATAATCACATAAGACGTCAGGTTTTATTATCAGAAATATGTACTCGCTTGAATGAATGCAATTTTTGCTGTATACCTAATTATCATTTGTTATCTGGGATCTCTATTATTATTCTCATAAACAGTAAATTGAACATGTTCGACGGAAATTTTTGAAATATATTTCTTATAAAGTTGAGAAACATTATCTCGTACAAAATTATGCACACGGAATACTTCTTAACATAATTAATTTCACTAACCTATCGGACAAAAGTAAAACAGCTTGTTTAATATATTTGTACAAATTAGTCAGTAATACTATGGTTGGTAATTCTGATACAATTATCGCTAGAATTTCATGTTGCTTTTTTAAGACCCGCAATCATCTTACATTTTATTTACCTACACCTCGTGATCTGATCCATTATATTCAATGTGTTATCTTTATCAGGGTTGTTCATCTACGCGTAAAGTATTATTTTCTACGGCTACACGTAAAGTTTGCGTAAACTATGTAAAATGTAGACTTTGCGTAAAGTATGTAAATAATTCAAATGTCAGAAAATTTAACCTATAATTTTATTCGTTTTCGGTGAAATTTGTTCTTTGTCTACATTGTCTATACTGTTTTATTGTTTACACAGATACTGCATGCGTAGATTACGTGTTTGTCTACGCGTAAAATTACACGTAATCTACATCGCGTAGACTACGTGAACAACCCTGATCTTTATAAAATATATAGTTTAAAAATTTTTTGATATCATTCGTGACTAGCTGCCTGTTTTTAGTTAGTGATATTATGAAAGCTATAGACTACTTTACTCTCGTTAAGGGATAATTTTGTTATATAATTTATATTCAAATTTGAAAATACATTCTGCAATCAATTTGTATTTTATTTTATAATATATATATATATATATATATATATATATATATATATATATATATATATATATATATATATCTTATTATTACCTTTTTTGTTTAAATTTATTTAACCCTTGCCGAGCCTAAAGCGGGTCAACGTTGACTCGATTTTCAGTTTTCTGCATATAACTTCTTAGTTTTTTTTCAAACTTAATTCCCTTTTAGGAATTCTCCTAAAATATATTGTCCTTATAAATAAATAATTTTTTCCTTAACGAATACTAGCATAGATAAAGAGTAAATCGAGTTTCTCATATTGAAAAAGTCAAAATCATTTTGTTCCTACTGTCAAAGGATGAAGATGGAGAACCATCGTAAAGGAAAAAGTAATATTATTAAAATTATTATTACCTCTAAAAATATTTTCTATGCCGATTCCATAATCCGGCAGCGAAAATAATAATATTTTGTTTTTTTTATCTTTTATGTTTTCTAATATAGTATTAATATTTTATGCAGTAAAAATACTTATAGCAAATAATTAAAAAATGCTTAGTTTAATTATCATACAAGTGAACCCATTTACACTGTACTATGTGGATACATCCAAAATAAATGTAAGAATATTATATAATATTATCCTAATCCCAAATGTAATTAAAAAAACTTGGGTCACTTTTGACCCATATTTGGTATTCTAAGTTTTGTATATATTTTCGCTCGGCTAGGGTTAAATGCCTCTATTTCTTTTGTATTAATAACTTTTGTTTCAATAAAACAATTTTTGATATTGGTTTAAATCAAAAAAGATTATTAACCCTCGGTTAGGCGCGTGGTTCTCTGGGACGTATTTAGTCGCGCAGTCTATAATCATGGACTGTTTTTGTTTTACTATAATTATATAATTTTGAAATTTTTATTGTAAATACTTTAATAGTTGAGCTCATTGAACAATTCTAATTCATAAAGACTAGTTTTTACATCAATACTTCAATTTCTACTGTCTACCGTTATGGATTGCGTAATAACAATAACATCACTCGACACCACGATATGGATTTTTAGCATTTTTTTTACTATCACCAAGGATTTTTGCAAATAAAAAGACCAAAGTTATATTGAAAATGAAATTTGTATCTCTTAGGCTACAACAAGGTTAAAAGATTAAAACTCACAAAAAAACATACAAATAAAAAAATTATTCATAAACTGTATGAATTTACAATAGCAGAAAATATAACACAAGTGGTCGCGTAGTTTACAGGTGTAGACTCGTCCTCTTCCAATTCAAATAGCTTCCATGAACGCACAGATCGCTGGAAATATGATACACTGATTAGGTGCAATGATCCATTACCAACAGCTACTCTCATGCGAGCTTCGGTAAAAAATATTTCTGGAGAACTATTCTGTTTTGAAAGCAGGCAGTCTACGATTGTAGACTGCGTGGCTACCCAAGGGTAAAAAATCGCATGATTAAAAACGTTATAAAAGTCATCCGAAATAAATCACGTAAACTCTACTTTTAATGTAGTTTTATTCATAAACCTGTTAATACTTGTTTATTTATTTCTTAATTAATTTATTAGATTATATTAAATGAATATTATTACATACACACCGATTTAGAATCAATTTTTTTGTCTAAATATAGACACAGAAAAGTAAACTATTAATAATTGTTTGTTTTATATTATAGTTTTATACGAAAGTAGTAGGTACACAATATCAAATACGTACATTTTCTAAATATGAGCAAGATTAGTTTATTTTATAGAATATTAATAAAGCAAAATACTACTTGTTAAATTATACACGTTTAGATATAGGTATATAGCTATGTTCAGTTCACATGTTCTCGAGTCATTATATTTTTCAAAATATTTTTTCCTGAAGGCCTATTGTTTCGTTAGGTTTGTTTTCAGGTATTTAAAAAATGAAATTAGACCCATGGAAATACGATATCGCCGTAACACAGTGTAGAAATAGCAGGTAAGGCATTTTAATGTATTCGTATTTTTTAATAACGGTTTATAACTTGTATGAATTTAATAAGTGTAGGCAGAGATATAATCGAGCAGAATATAATACTGCATAGACATTACACAGTATTAATTGATGAATGAAGTACAATGAAAATGAAATTCCCGAAATAAATAAAGAGAACAAAGCAAAGTTAAGCGGAGTAGATATGCGGCGTGCCAGAGAGTCAACGTGCTGGCGTGCCAACGTAGGTTTGATGTCGAATGTTAATTCGTGAAAACGAGCGTGACAATGTTTGACAGGACGCATGACAAGTATAGCGAAGCGCGACGCGTCCTGGAAATTAATTAATACCAAACGCATCTCACACTAAAGCTGCTGCTACTACCACCAACGTTCATTCCATATTTAACGGCTGAAGAGTTTTTAATCAAGTAAATTAGAAATGCTGAATGCACAACGCTTGATTCAGGTTAAATTATTTATGTGTCGCTCAAATTAAAATGGCGCCTTCTAACAAAATTATAATTGAAATTAACCTATAAATTATTATCCTTTAGCATATACTCGTACATTTCATAGAATCAGAATCAGATCGTTAAACAATGTCAAATATTTATTTTTATATATCTACAGATAACTACAGGATAAAAATTATATAGTACAAGCTCGAAGTAAACATTTTAAATTTACTGTTTCAGTTAGTAATTTTAAGAGGGTGTTCTACCCTATTCCAAGCGGTAGCAAAACATGCGTTCGAATTTTCCACAGATTTTTTCGACAATTCAAAATTAAATTTTTTTATAAGTTAAAGAGTTGATCTAGGGCTCCAAATTGTTAGATTTAATTTTTTTTATTTCGTTTTACGTCTTCAAATATCATTGGATTTTTCTACTACTTCTAAATACAATTTTAAAATTCAAAAAATTTGGAGTCCTGCATTGAGCCTTTCTCTAGACAATGATCTTTATTTGAAAGAAATATCTTGATAGGTTTAGAAAATCTGGGATATCCCGTAACGCTTTTGCATCAATTCCAACGAAATTTTTGTAGTATGCGCTAGCGAACCGGGCGGCTATTGAAAATATTAAGATTTGTCTTAGCCCATGTACACTCTTGAACACGGTTAAAGAATAGGTAATTAGGTTTACTGATTGGCTACGTTTTTCATTGACAACCCCGGTCAGATGTTGTAATTAGTTCATAGGTGTTCCTAGGTATCTCTGCTCTGCTGTTTTCCTTAAGTCAAGAAGAAAGTTTTGAGAAAAGTTGAAATGATTATATTTAAGCATAAGGAACGAAGCAAACATACGTAATTTTCAAAGTTTGACAGCTAAAATTATAATTTTACAATATTTACCTTCTTTACGTTATTTACATATTTTACACATTTTTTACTGTATGAACTATATTTTACGCATAAATACCCATCCCTGCTAACATGCCTAGATTAACGGTGGTCCGAGCGGCCAGCAAGGTCGTGGGTTAGAATCCCACTGAAGAGCATGGACATTGTGATTATCTAAAAATTTGAATTATATAATTACAATGTGTCTGGCTAATAGGCTATGTTGGCGTGTAGGATGTCTCCTTTAAAAAAAATTCCGATATGCATATTTATTATATTCTAACAAACAAAAATTTCAGTACCTATCTAATTCAACATAATTTTTATATAATTTTAACAAAATACAATCGAGTTCGATTATGGCAAAAACAAACTACCGATATATCGACAGTAGGTACTATAAAAGTTCGAACCATTATACATTATATAAGAAACGAACAGGCAAGAGTTTGGGAAATCTAGTTCTTTTATTTTATTATTTTTCTTTGAATATATTGCCTTCAACTGATATTTGTTGAAATTTTATTAAGGGGACATTTTAAGTTTGGATATCATGTCTTTTTATTACGTTGGAAATTGTTGAATTATTGTAATAAATATTATTTTAAAAATCATAAAAATCTAGAAAAATGGCTGATTTGAAAGTTTATATTCCAAAGTCATAAGACAAAGAAGAAAAATAAAAAACAGAAACCTTCTATCATCTTTTTGTAACATGTTTATATATTATTATAAATTTAAAAAAAAAAAACTCTAAATACTAAATGACCCTGAGACGCACAAATCTCTCTTTTGTCATAAATTTATCTACTAGACGGGCCCCATGAAACAATAGCAATTTATTACATAAACAGAATTTAAATTCAAGTAAATCATTTATTGATAGCACTTTTATGATTTGTGAGACGCCAATTTTCACTTGATGTTTGGTGGTAGTTTTTAGTTTAGTGTCCCGCATTGTGTTGTATGCTATATCGTCCAACAAAGGTTCAATTTCACACGTAAACGATTTGTAGTGGTCGTCAAGTCGTGAGCTGAGCGCGTCGTTTCTAGTAGTGCTTGAACGCACAACGCATTGCGAATGTTTTTGAGTGGCATCGAAGCCATGTGCCATATCCCATGTTTGTGTATAGTGCAGGGTCTCGTGCGTCGAGTGCACAGTGTCGTTTAATTTCTCGAGATCAATTAGTGTATCAGTCCGACCGTGAGAAAACAAACAATTATTTGTGACAAGAGGTCAGTGAGAAGTAGCGTAGCATCCCTTGTTGGTACAGTGAACATAGCACAATGCTCATTGACCACTAACTGCTGGTCATTGGTCAGTGTTTGTGCGTTTGCCTTGCGATTCACAAATCACCCCTTTATTTTACCTTGTTTCCCACTGATTCATTATTCGGAAGTGTAATGTGTGTTGTGGAACACTTATTAAAACACCAAGCTTCGTTTGTTAATGGTTTATTAATATGTCAAACAATATGTTGCTTTTATGTTGTACTTTTACTACATCAAAAACTGTATAATCTTGAAGTTAGCTATTCATGTATTAGCGCGGAAATTTGTTGCCAACATAATATTCTCTAATATTCCCCTTTTTAACATAGCTTACATAACAATTTTACTTTAGCAAATTTTAATTATTACAAATATAGACAAAGTATTTATAAATTTAATTTTATTACTCTTCCTGGTTTTGTCGCCTAAAGTTGGAATGTTTCTTTGTTGCTAACAGGACTCTTTGCTACTGGTGATGGTATTTCCATTGTGGCATCATGTGTTGGTGGATTTTCATCAATATCGTTACTTTTATGTTGGAATTCTTGAGAAGCTATCTGCTAATATCATATATTTACTGGGTTGATATTTAATTTCTAAGTCATAATTCTGAAGACGTAGCAGCATGCTTTATAGTCGAGGTGGTGCTGCTGTCAGGTTTTTTAGTCTGATCATTTCTAAAGGTTTATTATCACTTTCGACTGTAAACTTTTTTCCAAAAATGTATGTTCGCGTTCATATTCATACACAACGGCTAGCATTTCTCTTTCCATATTCGCATAACGGTGCTCACTTTCTGATAATTGTCTTGATGAGAATGCTATAGGCATTTCATTTTGTATTAAATGCTGCTTCAACTCCATATTGTGAACAGTCAACTTGTATGACAGTGGTTGTATTTGGGTCAAAGTATTTTAAGTTGATGCGCTTGCATATTGAATTTCTTATATTTTCTAAAGTTTTAGTATTTGATTTTGTCCATTCATATTTTGTATCTTTTTTAATTAATCCTCGTAGTGCAGCAATTTTTTGACAAGTTTGGATCAAAAGAGGCCATACAAGTTGATCAAACCAACAGTTTTTTGTAATTCTTTTTTGTTGTATGGATTTTGTATGTTTCTGATCGCCTTTATTTCTTCAGTGTCTGGGTGTATTCCATTCTCATCAAATATAGCTCCAAAGAATGGGAATGCCTTCAACACCCGAATTTAAAAAATCAACATATATTTACATCGACTTTTTTATACCCCGAATTTAGAAACACAGTCTTTTATTTTATCCGAACTTGCAAATCCCGAATTTATATTCGTGCCTGCTAGCTTATTCACATCCCGATATTTCAACACCCGAATATAAATACACAACTTATATTTACACCGACTTTTCATACCACGAATTTGCAAAACCCGAATTTATATACCCCGCCTGCTAACTTTATTCATGCCCCGAAATTTGTAAACACAACTCTACAATTTATCCGAATATGCAACACAAGAATTTATAAACACATCTTTTATTTGCTCAGACTTTTTCAAATCCCGAATTGTCATGTACCGACTTTGTCAAAAGTCGAAACGGCGGCAATTCAAATTTCACATGCATGTTGTCTATGGAGTGTGTGACCAAGTGAGGCTTGTTTTTTTAGTACATAACATTCTAAATAGATGGCGCCGTGTGTTGCCAATCAACTGTAATTTTAGGAAAGAATAATATATTATTTATAAAGAATATAAAATGCAATATGGAAATATATGATAATGTACTGTCGATGTCAATGTAGCTGTAATATTATTGAAATTTTTATTTTAACCGTGGAATAATTCCTTGGCCAGATAGGTCTGCGGACTTAGCTCCCCAAGATTTTTACTTGTGGTGTTATATTAAATCTAAAATTTATAGTTGTCAAGAAGAAAAAACGACAACCCTGTATGAACTGCTTTTAGATGCATTTTAAATGTTGCTAATAATGCTAGAATTGGATTTTACAATCGTTTAGGAAATTTGTTTATATATTTATTGTAAATTCTAGCTTTATAATTTATTTAACAATTAAAATAAATATGTTCCTGCTTTCTTTTCATAATAATTACTTTTTTGTTTTTTACTATACTAACATTCAACATGCACTTTTAGATTTGATTATATTTTCTGTTATTAATTACTCTTTTTGTCAGACAAATTCACATTACTTCGTTTTGTATCAAGATACCAGGCATGAAAGTTCGATTGTCATGTATGTTCCCTATGTTCGGATTTCACCTCCACCAACCTGTATAAAATAGTTATTTGTATGCTAAGAGCTGAAAGTAGCCTTTTGCAGACCGAGGCTAGAGATTATGGCACGAGCGCAGCGAGGGCTGCAACTAGTTGAGGTATGCAAAGATACTTTCAGCCAGATGTATACACAACATTTTTTCTACGATTTAAAAAAGATTCATTGATTTCTATTAGCAATCAATAAAAATTTTGTCATTTTTCATTTATATCATCATTATCTATGGAAGCTAAAATTTTGAATGTAGGAAAACAATACAACAAACAAAATATAAACAAACTTGACATTTATGAAAAAATTTGATTTTGATAAAGAATATTACGAACGATAATGGATATTGAAGACGATAATTTTGAATTTATACCACCTGACGTTGAAGATGTCGCCAATGCTGGAATGCTGCTACATTGGAATTATTACCTACAAAATCAAGAGAGAGATATGAATACGCTTATTCTAAATTTTTAATGTGGTTTAAGGAAAAAGAATGCAAGCGCATAACTGAAAAAGAAATTTTGGCATATTTATCTGAAAAATCGAAGACTTTGAAAGCATCTACGCTGTGGTCGGAAAGCTACTGTAATTTTACATCACGATATATTGATATTAATAAGTTTAGTAAAGTAACAGCATTTTTGAAAAGAAAATCAGATGGTTATGTAGCCAAAAAATCAAAAACACTAACCAAGGACCAAATTGATAGATTTATACTGGAAGCTCCAAATAAATCTTATTTGATGACAAAAGTGGCTTTAATTCTTGGGATATCAGGAGCTCTACGCCGTGACGAATTGACAAAAATTACAATAGATGACATCGAGGATGCACACTCAGCTTTAATAGTAAAAGTACCGGATACAAAGACGAAAACGCCACGAACATTCACAGTTGTTGCAAATAAAAACTGTGTAATTAATTACCTAGATATCTACCGAGACTACTTGGCACTGCGGCCTTAACATACGGAGCATCGACGCTTGTTTATATATTAAAAAGATGGTAAATGTACCACACAAGTTGTGGGCGAAACACATTTGGAAAGTTGCCTTGTATTATAGCAGAATATCTTGGCATATCAAATCCAAAATGTTATAAAGGACACTGCTTTAGAAGGTCGTCTGCAACTCTACTTGCCGATGCAGGAGCCAATTTCACAACTGTTAAGAGACACGGAGGGTGGAAGTCTTCAACCGTTGCAGAGAGCTACATAGAAGATTCAGTTGAAAATAAATTAAAAGTTGCCAATAAAATTTTCTAACCATAATGAAATTGTAAATGTAAATAATCTTCAAACCATTAACAATAACGATATTGCAATCTCTACAGCATCTAATAACGGCTTTTCATCTCTCACAATAACTACTGGCAATAATTGTAATATAAATATAAATGTAACTAAATATTAATAAATTATTTATAATACTAAACACATTTTCATAAGCAGCGGGCTGAAAATACTTTCATACTGTCACTATTAGCAACGGTCTACAAAGAAGCATTGGTCTGCAATTGTTCATTTTCAAGTAACCAAGTGAAGTCTAAAAAGCCTACTTTTAATTCCGATCGTAGAAAAATTATATACCGTGAGTTTATTTTAACATGAAACATAGGACTCTGTATATCCATGGTTACGAATTTGACAGAGTCCTTTTAAAATTAAACATAGGGAGTCAAATAAACTGCATTATTTTATTTAAAGATTAAAGAAATTAACAAAATAATAAGAAAATTTACACAAATTAACAAGAAAATAAATAAATTACAATAAATATTGCCAATATCGCCATCTGATTGTCGATATTTTTGTCTTAGGATTCAGGCTTAAAGCATAGACTTTATTGATTTCTTTTTTGATTTTCGATATAACTACTAACCGAATTGCTTGTAAATTAATTATCGAATAAGGTTCTATGACGATGTTTCTTATGATTATGGTATGGTATCGAGTATCATATAAAACACAAAGTTCTATGGCTTCTATGTGACGACGTAGAACTAAGTGCAAAAACCTATTAATCCCAAATTTACAAATATTTGGGATTTTTGCTGTAAACTATAACAATGAGTATGCATATAACTTCGTTACTATGGATAGGATTTGCCTGATTCTTGCACCCAACAATCAGCAATATATTAAAATGTACAAAAAAGGCACTAGAATTAGGAAGCGTGTTTTTGTAACTTGTGTGAAAGTCGTCTCGTAATAAAGTCATAATTAAAAAGGTGTATTTTATTTAGTAAAGTAGTAGAAACACAACATATACATACATTGAACATTATACATAACCCAGTGCCAAAATGAAACATAGAAGCTTATAATTTTAAGACAGCAATTTGCTTTTGCTTAAAAAATATAATAACAGACACAACTGACATCCTAATGTAAGTCAGATTTTTTATTATTGTTTTTTAGTTTCATGACTTTTTTCTAATTTGAATTTTCGAATTTACGCGGGCTCATTAAATGATAGCTGTCAGACTTATCACAAATATACTTTTTCGTGTTAATTATTGCTCTTAATATTACCTAATTATTTAAAATTTTTGGGGCAATAATTTCTGATCGAAATTATATTATTTCTATACCTTTACCACTTTACCATTGCTTTATAATAAAACATAAATAAAGTATTATATGTAGATATATTATTTTTACGCAACAATGCATTTCATATTATTTTTAAATAATATTTAATTATTTCCTAAAATTACAGTTGATTGGCAACACACGGCGCCATCTATTGAGAATGTTACGAGTATGTGCTAAAAAAACAAACCTCACTTGGTCACACTCCATAGACAACATGCATGTGGAATTTGAATTGCCGCCGTTTCGGTTTTTGACAAAGTCGGTGCATGACAATTCGGGATTTGAAAAAGTCTGAGCAAATAAAAGATGTGTTTATAAATTCTTGTGTTGCATATTCGGATAAATTATAGAGTTGTGTTTACGAATTTCGGGGCATGAATAAAGTTAGCAGGCGGGGTATATAAATTCGGGTTTTGCAAATTCGTGGTATGAAAAGTCGATGTAAATATAAGTTGAGTATTTATATTCGGGTGTTGAAATATCGGGATGTGAATAAGTTAGCAGGCACGAATATAAATTCGGGATTTGCAAGTTCGGATAAAATAAAAGACTGTGTTTCTAAATTCTGGTTATAAAAAGTCGATGTAAATATAAGTTGAGTTTAAAAAGTTCGGGATTTAAGATGCTACCCCAAAGAATTTGACTTGAGCATTCTTGATATCGCATTTTCTACTGTTAAACGTTAGTCCTCCTTGGCAGTTTCCATTAGTTATATTAAATTCTTATCGTGCTCTTTTTCGCTTGACCCGAATACTATGTTGTCGTCTGAGATGTTTATTACAATGTTTATTCTGTCTATTCATTCATCTTATGACATCTTCAGGCCAAAAGGAAGCCTAAGAAAACGGTATCGTCCAAGAAGAGTATTAAATGTTGTCAGTAACGAATTCTCTTCATCCAATGTAATGGACCAGTAGCCATCTTTGGCATCTAGTTTACTAAAGAACTTTGCACCTTGTAGACGGTATGTGATTTCTTCTAACGTAGGAGTTTTGTGGTGGGGCGCATAATAGCGTTGTTCAGGTCCTTTGGATCGAGACACAGTCTTAGATCACCTGATGCTTTTATGCTAATGACTAAGCTGTTTACTCAGTCTGTAGGATTTGTTACTCTACAAATTATGTTCAGGTTTACCAGGCGTTGTAGCTTTTGCTTGCGCTGAATATACTCGTATAGGAAATTTTCGTACAGCATGTATTTTTGGAGGTATTTTAGGATCTACTGTAATGTGGCGTATCCTGATAATTTTCCTATTCTGTAAAATTGCTCTGGACATTCTTTTACGAGATCACCGACGTTGTTAATCTGTTTTCTCTGTATGCTATAGTTTAGCGATATAATATTCAAGGATACTGATGAACTTAGTCCCAATATTGCTGGACCACAGTCTTCTACGAGTATAACAAAAATTAAGTGTTGATCCACTTATTTTTAAGCACACACAAATTATATTAATTTTTGTCCGATTTTTGGATAAATAAAAAATGAGAATAGACAACACTCAAAGCAGCAGTCAAATTTAGATTTTATTTTTTTATTCTCGGTTAGCTAGTAATCATCTTCAAGGACCATATAATATAACGAGCAAAACCAAATATGATAAATATATACGGTCAGTAGTTTATAAGTGAGTGTCCGTCTAGCATACTAGCGGACCAATGTTCAAACCTAAAACCAACAATAAATACTGGGCCCAAGTGATTGGAATCTACTATAATGACATATACCATTATGTCATCGGGTTTAGAGAACTGCACGTACCGGCCCGGTCTGGACGGGCTCCGGGCTACTCTGTTCATGGACCGGGCCCGTTCCAAATTTCTATAAATATTGTCGAACTTGGGCCGGACCGAGCCTAAAATATGTCATTATATGATGGATCGGGTCTGGCTTAATATACAATGCTTGGGTTGGGCCGGGCCTACAATTAACGGCCTGCTAAATGATAGATTCGGCTTAGGCATTACAAGTCGACCGGACCGCATTTCAAAATTATATGGGCCGGGCCTGAGAACAGTCGGGCTTCGGACGGGTCGGGCTTTTGTTTTATTTTAAAATTCCGGCGAAAAGAGACGCATTTAAATTTTATAAGAATCGGACAAAAAATAATATATGTATCTTCAATATTTTGTATTAAAAAGTATTACGTATTTTATTCAGAGAAAAAAATCAATTGTAACAAATCTTGCAGTTATCACGCAATACAAGTTAGAAGGATCATATAAGTAGATCATATTTATTTGTTGCAAACGCCAGCTAATTTAGGGGTTCATGGTTCACTCGTAGCGGTTGTTAATTCATACCTAACAAATAGAAAACAGTTTGTTCAGTATAATGGTTACAAGTCTAACATCGGGAGTTCCACAAGGTTCGAATCTAAGTCCGCTATTATTTTCAATGTATTAAGACGATATATGTAGTGAAATCAATTGTCGCAAACTATTATTTGCAGACGATCTAAAATTATGTATTACATTGTCGGACATTAGAGTTTGCTTAGCATTAACATGCAAACTGTGCTTGACATTGACAGTGTCAACGAATGGTACAATAGAAAAAATTTACATTTACACCTAAATCAGGGAGAAAGTAATGTAATGTCTTACCATGGCAAGACTACTCCTGTATACTTTAATTACCATATAGACAACAAGGTATTAGAGAGAAGTACTGTAATAAAATATTTAGGTGTATTCTTTCATTCCCGTCTTTCCTTCTCTGTTCACTGCAATAATTTTATTGCTTCTGCAAATAAAATGTTAGCCTTCATTTTAACAAATTCAAAATGCTTTTATGATACATCGATCATACGAATTTTGTACACTATACCTATGTTTTATTAAACTAAATTATTGTGTTATAATATGGTATCCAATATAATATAATCGATATATAAATGATTTAGGAAATATTTATGGTTCAGACTTGATAATCTGTATCTTCAAAAAGGTGTACCTCCAGTATATTTATTAAACAGATTTGATATAATTGCAATAAAACAACGTAGAATTAATATTATGTCTTATTTTTACATAGTTTGTTGAACAACTAACTGCATTGACTGTCCTGAGCTTTCATCACAAATAAATATCTCTGTACCTAGATTATCTTATCAGATCGTACAACAGTTAGTTTTCATAATACAAGTTCCGAGAACAAATTTATGAACTAAATCTCCTGTTATCATAAAGTCCAGAAACGTCAACATGATACATGGATTTGTTGACTAATTCAATACCCACTACTTAAATTTAAAATCTATATTAAGTAATCTTGTTGTAAACTAACATTCGTGTAATACTATCATTTTACTTTTTCTTTATGTTTATATTATTATTTGAAATTATGTTTTTATTTTAAAATTTCTTGTTACGTAATTTTATTATTACCGCGATCTTTGTGTTTATATTTTATATACGTACATTGGAACTGTATTATATATTTGTCCTATTATTGGTGTATAACACTCTTGGGCAATACAGTATTATTATTATTTATTGCTTTAGTTTAATTTTTAAATCAACTTTAAATCAGGTTGTAAAATGTGAACGATGTACAGGTAATACAAATATTATTATTATACATCGTGGTGTATATTGACTGGGTACATTCTAGTACATAATAAATAATTACATAAATTTAAAACTGTAATTTTAGTTTTTTTAACTATTTTCTTAAAATATAGCAATATGTAATAATGAAAGGCATAATAAGCAATATTAAATAAATAATTCTAAAAGTCTTAACGAAAATTACTATACTACTGACCGTACCATGTACCTACGACTTGTAGTGGCTTCTCAAAATGTATTTTTGTTTTATACGATTATAATA